>WNGS01164858.1:60491999-60520733 GCA_020271785.1 Procambarus virginalis
GCTTCCTGTTCTAGTTGCCTTTCTTCAATCTGATATGAATGCTTCAGTCTCTGCTCTATTTCTTCAATCTCCCCGTTTCAATTTTTCCATCTTTGTAGGGAAAGTCGTGTCTGCCTAAGCATTTCCGTTATTTTCATCCTTCTTTTGAAATAAGTCATCTGTGTTCTCTTTCTGCTTTGGATCTCTCTTTGGCTTTCCTCAAAGGAACATGTTTCAGACTTTATATTCTTCAGAAGTCAGTTTTTCTATTCCCTGTGTAGGATTTTTACTCCTGTACTGTACTTTGAACAGTTTCCCATTGAATGTTTGTAAGTTCCCTGTTTATTTGCTCCCAGTCCATCCTTTTATTATCAAAATTGAATTTACCCCTCTTGCTTGATCATTGTTTTAGGTCTATTCTAAGTATTGATGGTTTGAGTAGAAATCTGAGTTTTGATGAGTACTGATGATTGTACTGAGTATTCTGAACATTGATGGTTTGCCCTTCAATGAGCTTGTGATCCGAGTATGTGGTATTCGAGATAGTAAAGTCCCTGATTATGTCGTCATTGTTTGCAAAGACCAGATCTGGAATAATATTTTCGTTCCTGCTTGAGTCTGATATCTGCTGGTTGAGTGAAAATTTGTCACAGAATCTAAGTAGTTCTCTAAGTAGTTCTAAGTAGTTCTAAGTAGTGTGGTTGGTTGTGTCCAGATAGATTTCCTGGTATAATATTATTGTTTGTTATTCTCCATCTTAGACTAGGCAGGCTGAAGTCACCTAGGAAAATATTATCAGGTATTGGGTTTGCCAAATTATCAAGGTTATTCTCTATTTTGTTAATCTCCTCTGTGAATTCCTCAGCCGTTGCATCTGGCAGTTTGAATATTAGAATAATAAGTTTATTTTCTCAATTTTTACTCCCAGTATCTCTACCACCTCATTTGTAAAGGTTAACAGTTTCGCACCCCCGGGCATGTGCGTCGCAAACTTTGACGTCATGTCCCCCGGCAGTGCGGGCAAGCGAGCGGCGACACCAAAATGTGTATACTGTACTCGTTTAAATTTTCTCACCTTAATTCTCGTACTACGTCGTTCGTTTTGGTATCAATGTGTTTGCAATAGAATTCCCTACGGGATATATGCATATAATGTCCAAAAGCCTGGCATGACTCCTCACAGCAAAGCCTGAAGTCGGCAAAAGTTACCCATGAGCACACAAAATCAGTAAAATGTGTATACTCGTTTCAGTTTTCTCACCTTAATTCTCATACTACTGTACATCGTTTGTTTTGGTATCATTGTATTCACAATTAAATTCCCTGAAGGTGTATACACATATAATGTCCAAAAGCCCGGTGTGACTCCCCACAGCAAAGCCTAAAGTTATCTATGAACGAGCACCAATTTGCACACCACAGCCTAATGTATATACAGTACTCGTTCAGTTTGATAACATCAATTTTGTGTTACGTCTTTCATTTTGGTATCAAATCGTTCGCAATATAAAGGCGAGTATTTTAAAACTCGTCAGAAAATAATAGAGCAATAACTGGAATTTTAACAAATATTTAAATTTTGGACGCTCATCATCACAAAATTATTTATATCTTTCCAGTGTTCTGACATCAATTTTCCTGTTACATCTTTCATTTTGGCATCAAATTGTTCGCAATCTAAAGCCGTGCATTTTAACAGTATCGCAAACTTTGGACCTGACTTTCGTCCAATTTTTTCTCTTGAATCAAAACTTTGGACCTGACTTGCGTCCACTACAAAAATATTTGTATAAAATTCATTTTTTTATCCGATAGACCTCGGGATAGTATCAAAATAGGCGCCTTTAGAATGCGCACAATTTGATATCAAAATGAAATATGTAACATGAAGCTTGATGTCCGAGCACTTGAAAGATTATAAATAGGTTTTTGGTCAAGATTTTAAAATATTTGGTAAAATTCTATTTATTGTCCTATTATGTTGGGACTAGTTTTAAAATGCGCACCTTTATGTTGCGAACAATTTGATACCAAAATGAAAGATGTAACAAAAATTTGTCAGAACACTGGAAAGATATAAATAATTTTGTGATGATGAGCTTCAAGAATTAAAATATGTGTTAAAATTACAGTTATTACTCTATTATTATGGGACTAGTTTTATAATGCGCGCCTTTTTATTGAGAACAATTTGATACCAAAATGAAAGTCGTAACACGAAAATTGATGTTATCAAACTGAACTAGTATACACATTAGGTTGCAATGTACAAATTGGTGCTCGTTCACGGGTAACTTTAGGCTTTTCTGCAGGAAGGCACTCCAGGCTTTTGTACATTATATTCATACACGTCTGTAGGGAATTTAATTGCAAACACAATGATACCAAAACGAGCGACGTAGCACGAGAATTAAGGTGAGAAAAATGGAATGAGTATACACATTTTACTGATTTTGTGTGCTCACAGGTAACTTGTGCCGACTTTAGGCTTTGCTCTTGGGAGTCACGCTAGGCTTTTGGATATCATATTCATACACACCTGTAGGGAATTTAATTGCGAACACAATGACACCGAAACGAACGACATAGCATGAGAATAAAGGTGAGAAAGCTGAAACGAGTATACACATTTAGGCGTCACAGCACGCTCGCCCGCACGTTGGGTCCATGACCTCTAAGTTGACCGCGCGCGTATCGGTTGAGCAATAGTGTTAAAACTAGTCCCATAATAATGTCACAAAAAATAGAATTTTAACAAATTTTAAAATTTTGACCAAAATGTATTTATAATCTTTCATGTGTTCTGACATCAAGTTTCGTGTTACATCTTTCATTTTGGTATCAAATTGTACGCAAATTAAAAGCGCTAATTTTAAAACCATTCCCAGCTTGATTGGATAAAATTGAAATTTCGAACAAATATTTTGTCGAGTATGCCGCTCACATTACCGGCTTGGACTTGAGAAAAATTAGGGACGCCAGTGGCGTTTCGAGTGCGCGAAAGTGTTAAGGAGCTTCAAGCATACAAGGTCTTTCCTAAAATACACACACACTCCTCCATGTGACCTAATTACCCTATCACACCTGTATAGATTTTATCCTGGTATCCCGATCTCACTGTCCAAGAATTCCCTTGTATGGGTTTCTGTGAAAGCTAGAAATGCAGTATTTCTGTGAAATACTGCATTTGACTCGGTAAGGAAGCCACTTCCGAACGGTATTTCGTGTTTTGCTCTTATTTTTAGTCCTTGTATGTTGGCAAAGAATGAATGAGTTTCAAATATAAAATAGAGAACCATGAGAAAGGATGTGAATTACATCTAAAATTTGCATTTTAACACACTTAAAATATTAACCCTTTAACTGCGTTGCCTCCAAATATGACACCCCCGTGGTGCGCAGGAAATAAATTCTCTGGAAAAAATTATTTTTCTTTTTAAAGTGTCAAAAACCCTTCCCTCAGTATGGGTATGTAAAAAAAAAGTCGTAATTGTACTTACTTTGGCTGCTATGGGGTCCGTAAGTTGGGGCGTGACGTCATGATTCCCCGTGCGCCCGTGCTGTAAGCTCCCGGGGCGGGTGGGGCGGTCGGGGCGGGGCGCGCGAGTTGCCGCGAATATATTTTCGTTCATTTTTTTCGCACAGTTCCAAATACATTTTATTTGTTTTTACGTACTAATCCTATGTATAGTGAACACGTACACTATATTATGGCAGTAAAACAACCGTACTGTCCGAAGACACTGTGTTACGTGCATGACACTTGTGTACACATATGCTGCACATATTTACTATGTATCATGCTAATTTATGTATACATATAATCTATTTACACACTACACACTGTCACACACTATATACATTCACCATCAACACACTCAGAACACCTCGAGTGAGAGCAGCCACACCCAGCCAGTCTCCCTCACTCCAACATCTTACTCGCCAACATTGCTCCTCCCACCATACTGTTATAGTTCTTATTACACATGTTCTATATACCTATCTACATGTTTTATTTACCAGAACTATGCAAGTAAGCCGGTATTGTGTCCAAACAGTACAGTGGCCACCATACACTGCATGAAAAATCACACAGCAGACGACGCTACGATTACGTCACCTCCCTCACCAAAATAGCTCCTCTCAACATTCTCCTGTTACTGTTCTTACACTATATACACACACTATATATACCCATGTACATATGTGTTGCCCATAGCGAACCACTAAGCTATTATGGTGAGCAAAACAAGAGTGGCAGCCACACACACACAATGAGGCTACCTCAATTCTCGCCCTCCCGCCCTCACCAAACTTTCCTCCTTCCACAATACTACGCACAACGCTAATTATAACCACAATCCTGCTATTATCACAATCCTGGTCACTAATTCCTGTAAATGAATAATTGACCACACGTTTATTTTGAAAAGGAACCTAAGAAATCATTTGAAAATTCCTAGATGGACGAAATAATGCTGTGGTGCTGTGAACATCGTGAACAGCATTGAATCACTGATAATTGAACATTGTACCCAGTCATTATCACACTCAGGCTCTTCTATAACACTATCATGGCTAAATGATACAAGTTATATATATATTTTGACATTATTAGGCGATGCTGTGGTCACACGCTGAACAGCAGTGCTGTGCGCTCATGCTGCGAGCGCCAGCCTTGGTTGCTCACACACTACTGAGGCTCCCACACCCGGGAATGTGGACCACGATTTTTTTTAAAGATGGCGTCTGTTTACAAGAGCCCTGAGGAAGCTGATGTGAACCCCGTGTAGCCGCGGGAGATTTGAATGGAACGTGAAAAATACAAATACCGGAGGCGCGTTGCGCAAACCAGACGCGAGCCTGCAGGCGCGTTGCGCAGTTAAAGGGTTAAGTCTTTCCTTCACCATTATTCATGCCATGTCATTGCAGTAAGTTTCTCATTATATTACCAATATATGATATTGGTCAGCTATCAGTTACCTCCTCAAAGCAAGACAGCCCCATGTCTTTAAAATGAGTAATGCATAATACGCAGATCGACATACTGTACTCATATACCCACGATGGTTAGATTGACATGCTGGTGAATGCACGATGGTCAGATCGGCGAGCTGGTGAACGCACGATGGGCAGATCGGCGAGCTGGTGCACGCACGACGGGCAATTGGCAAGCTGGTGCACGCACGACGGGCAAATTGGCAAGCTGGTGCACGCACGACGGGCAGATCGGCGAGCTGGTGCATGCACGACGGGCAGATCGGCGAGCTGGTGCACGCACGTTGGGCAGATCGGCGAGCTGGTGCACGCACGACGGGCAGATCGGCGAGCTGGTGCACGCACGACGGGCAGATCGGTGAGCTGGTGCACGCACAACGGCCAGATCGGCGAGCTGGTGCACGCACAACGGGCAGATCTGCGAGCTGGTGCATGCACGACGGTCAGATCGGCGAGCTGGTGCGCGCACGACGGTCAGATCCGGCGAGGTGGTGCACGCACGACGGTCAGATCGGCAAGCTGGTGCACGCACGACGGGTCAGATTAGCAAGCTGGTGTATGCACGATGGGTCAGATCGACGAACTGGTGCACGCATGATGGTCAGATGGATGAACCAGTGCACGCACGATGGGCAGATCGATGAACTGGTGCACGCACGACGGGCAGATCGACGAACTGGTGCACGCATGAAGGTCAGATGGACAAACTGGTGCATGCATGACGGTCAGATTGACAAACTGGTGCACACACGACGGTCAGATCGACATACTGGTGCACATACGATGGGCAGATCGATGAACTGGTGCACGCACGACGGGCAGATCGATGAACTGGCTCACGCATGATGGGCAGATCAACGAACTGGCTCATGCACGACGGGCAAATTGACATACTGGCGCGCACACAACATACTGGCGCACGCACGACGGGCAGATCGGCATACTGGCCCAGGCATGACAGGCAGATCGATATAATGATACACGCACAACAGGCAGATCGACATACAGTACTGGTACACGCACAACATGGAATTTTGAAGCATCCTTACAAGTCATTATAGGTAAGAGAGAGAATTAGGGAATACCAAGTTCGAACAAAAATGACAAGTAGGGTAATTCATAAGAATTGTAAAGTCCTTCTGAACACACTTAGGCATTAAAGGTTAACCACTAACATAGGTTCTCACCAACTACAAGTCAGCCTGCCTGGCCACAAAATAAAGTAGATTTCAGAAGGTGAAGACACACACACACCTATTTTTTTCTTACAAAATGATAAAGGATTTTCTTACAGAATGAAATCATTCTTAAAGAATGATTTCAAACTCTGCTTGAAAACAAGCAGAGTTTTCCTGAAATATATATTTTTCAATGAACAAGAGATCTTATATTCTGGTACAGCCACTAGCATGCTTAGCATTTCGGGCAAGTCCTTAATCCTAATTTTCCCTGGAACACGACTCACCAAATCGTTTAACCAGGTACTGCATTCACTACTACTGCTGGGTGAACAGAGGTTACAGTTAAGGATTGGCACCACATAAATCCTCCCTAACTAGGATACAAACCTAGGCCAAAGTACTCGCGAAATGCCAGGCGAGTGTGTTACCACTTCACCACGGGGACTGTGCAGAATGTCTTTTTCTTACAGCATGATAAAGGTTTCTATTATAAATGATTTCAATTTTTTTAATTTGAGATAAAACTCACAAATTATATCAAATCTAACCTAACCTACCTAACATATTGTAATCTAACTTATCCTAACAAACCAGTCATTCATGTTCTTAATAAAATAATATTAATTTGAATAAACCATTTGAAAAATTGTATTTAAAAATAAATCTGCCTGTTAGGCAAATTAGGTCTTGCATACTAGGCCAAGTAGTGCAGTCCTGGCTACTAATTATGACATACATATAATGTGCATGTAATACATGCAAGTCTCAAGCAAATACCTGAGTACAAGAAACTTACTTAGAGGAGAGAGACGAGATTGTTGCTGCAGAATATGAGGGTTGAGCATATTGGAAGCATCAGGATTAGGAGAGGCCACACGAGGAGACAGAGACGCACTTCCCCCAAGAGAGAGGCCTCCACTCACTACTGCCTAAAAAATAATATATTTATTTGTAAGTATAAGTATTTTAAGTATTAGTAAAGAATTTACTAATCTAAATGCAGTACACTATGTGATATGGCTTTAATTAAATTAGCAACATGATTTGGAACATGCAAAACAATTAATCCTTACACTATCACATAGCAGTGCAGATCACTCGTTAAACATGATATTAATATTAAATTCTTAGTATGCATGAGATTTGTCACACATTTTCAGTGTACAAAAGTACACTAAGGTAGGATTATAAAATGTTATCCTAGCCTGTAGGGAGGGAGCCGGTCGGCTGAGCGGACAGCACGCTGGACTTGTGATCCTGTGGTCCTGGGTTCGATCCCAGGCGCCGGCGAGAAACATTGGGCAGAGTTTCTTTCACCCTATGCCCTGTTACCTAGCAGTAAAATAGGTACCTGGGTGTTAGTCAGCTGTCACGGGCTGCTTCCTGGGGGTGGAGGCCTGGTCGAGGACCGGGCCGCGGGGACACTAAAAAGTCCCGAAATCATCTCAAGATAATCACAAGATAGCCTACTTAAAACCTGTGGCTATAACATACTCAGATAATCATTAATTGAAAGTAATCATAAAGATCTTTCATGTTTCCTGTCAATAAGTTTGGTACTTTAGATANAACCTTTGGCTAGAAGAGAAGCTTTACAAACTACCAACACCCCCCCTTTACATAATCGGAGCATGAAGCCAATTTCAACTCAAAAAGGTAATGTGTCAAGAAGGGATAGCATTTTTGAAACTCTCTCGCAATCAAGACTGAGTTTTTTAAACATATAAAAAAACAGGCACTGGAAAGCCTTCAATTTTGCTCTACTGTAAAGCATGGATGTGGTGGAACAAGTGAGCCCATTTCATACATGCCTAAAGTCAACCCCCCCCCTCCATTCTTGAGCTTCTACTCTGACGAGTCTGCATAACCATTTTGCCCGCCTGACTCATTTTTAGTTATTTTATTATGGTACAACCTGTTTCCAAGCTTCAATTACAATATCCTGTGTATAATAGTGAAAGGGCAACTGTTGTTGATCCGACAAATAATTCTTCTTCTGATTACTTTTTAAAAGGTGGTGGTACTGATGCTTTTTAATCTGTTGAAGTTCAAGTTGTGTCAGATTGGCTCTTGAAGCTTTGGATGGATGTGTTTTTATGACCGTTTTCAATGAATTCAGTTTGTTGACAACCAGAACAGTGAGACTGCAGTTCAACTCTCCTCAAATAGACTGAGCTAGATCCAGTCTGCTGCTAATCAAGATTTTTAATAAATAACTTTTTATTTTACAGAAATTATAATCAGCTTTTCACTACTTTAAGAAAATATACTGTATATACACTGTATTACGAAAATATGTAATAAATGAAAACTTGTTCGATTTCAATCAATTTTTTTTTGGCTAGTTTTATATGAAATTGGATTCAACTGGTCCAAGTCTCAGTATCGTAGCATAAATAGGAAGGGAGAAAAAATATTGAATTGTGTCAATTTTTCCAAAATGGTAAAAAATTATCAAACACAAGTGCCAACTGAAATCATGTCTATGACTAAGCTATCACAATAGCATATAATAAAGTATTTTAATATTTAGTTTTATGGAGAGAGAGAGAAAAAAATATATTGCTAATTTTTTATCTGCCGATTTGCATGAAACTTGTACACCTTACAGAACGTAAGTACTGTCTCCACTCGATCATCTGGACTATATGGGAAGGACCCCCAGCCGGATTATCACATTTTTCGGATAATGGTACTTTTTCACCTACGAGTCCAAAAGTGACCATTTCCAACTATTTTTATACTACAAACAACATAATTTGAATTGCCTTGCCACATATAATTATTAAATATTCAACTAGAAACCTCAACTTACCTTGTTGGTGTTCGTCTCCTTGACTGATGCCACACATCTTGAAGTTAAGAATTCTTAACAATTTACGTAGCCTATACTAACACAACACTAAAATTAACACTTAAAATTACTGTACAGTTCATTAAGCAAAGTTAATTTTGACTACCTGATGCTAAAGCCTCACTGGTTGAAGGCATTTGGGTTGCCTGTGATGCCTCACTTGTTGAAGGTGCTTGCATGCACCTCACTTGTTGAAGCACTTGCATGCCCTCACTTGTTGCAGGCGCTTGGCTTGCCTGTGACACCTCACTTGTTAAAGGCACTTGCTTGCACCTCACTTGTTGAAGGTGCTTGGCTTCCCTGTGACGCCTCACTTGTTGAAGGCGCCTTGCTTGCCTGTGGTGCCTCACTTGAAGGCGCTTTGCTTGCCTGTGGTGCCTCACTTGTTGAAGGCGCTTGGCTTGCCTGTGGTGCCTCACTTGTTGAAGGCGCTTGGCTGCCTGTGAAGCCTCACTGGTTGAACAACACGTAACTTGTCTTTAATTGCTAGGACAACCTTCTTCCTCTTAACACCTCCAGAACGATTGATGCTGCTACCAGACAATCTTGGCCAAAAATGTTTAAAGTTACTATGAAAATAAAAGTTATTTAAAAAATATTTCACTAATGGCACAGCACTGTGTATAACACGAGGGACGGACGCACATGGGTTGACCAGTGTTGGACGGGTCCACATGGGGTGGGGCAGCTATAGCACGTTACGTAGGCTGCCAGGAGGAAAAAAACTCAATATTTTTTAAGGAAACTTCAGCCTGTGCACATTGCTTTTAGGAAACTTATTTATTTGTTATTACACAATTACTAGTACTTATTTCATTTGTTTTTGGCTATGATTAATTGTTCTAAAATTAATGGTAATTCCTGTACCCAGGTGGTCCCTCCCGACGCTCCCCTCCCACCCTAACGGCACCACCCACCCATCCCACCCCCTCCTCCACCATGCGTCTAGAGCCACAGACGGGATTAATACGGTATGGCCGAATTTTCATCCGGCCAAACCAGCTTTTATCCGGTTCCTGTGGCCATTTTGGCCGGATATTGTGATAACTTTATCCAATCACGATTTTGGCCGTATAAGGGCGCTTTCCGGATGCTCGAATCCCGGATAATCGCGGGGTTACAGTATCTGTAAGGGTGTAAATTTTGGAGGAAATAGATGTCAACCTCAACCATAGGTGGCAGAATCTTTGACCTTATTTATTGTCAAGTAACATAAAATTGATTCTCCTCTTTCATTTGTTCAACTTACATGAAATTTACACTTTATATGTAGAGTTTACATCTCTACAATCTCTATAGAATACTTTATACCCAAGTTCATTTATTGATTTTATAAATACAGGTATTTGCAAACGTGATATATTGGCATATTTCTGGGGAGCTTTGACTACTTGTATTAGTAAAACTAAACATTTTGGATAATTCCCCTTATACAAATCCTTTATTATATGCTAATGTGATAGATGAATGTCATAAAAATGATTTCATTTGAAACTTGTAGTTCAAGAGTATTATTGAAAATGTGTAAATTTCGTTGAAAAAAAAAAAAAAAACTCCCTTTTTATTTAGGGTGCAATATTGAAACACAGAACAGTTGCAACCCTTTTTATATACAACTGGTAAAAAAAAACCAGCATGGAATGTAATGAAATGCCATTTTCTGGGCGAGACCCGGAGGCTCCCCGGAGCTGATGTACATATATTAGACCGTGGCAACAGTCAATCGAAGGAGTTCTAGGCCTACCAGGGACCAGAGCCAGAACCTGACCCCCTCAAGAGAGGCACGAGGAGCAATGGCCTAAAAGATACCTCCATGTAATTGGAAGCAGTCTTTGTCAGCCATCTACCAGGTCAGGCACCCAGAAAGGTAGGAATTCCAAAACAAACTACTGATCAAATAAATTGCAAACTGAAAGCCGAACTAGCAACAGAACTCCCCAATCAAAAGTAAGGAAACAAGTATGACGTCACCATAAACGCCGCGCATCCGTTTGTGCAACCCCCCTCCCCGGGAAGGGGACATTGGGTCCCAGACCTCCACGCTGGCAACTCTCCTAGTTCAGAGGCCGAGTATGAAAAATGCGAAAAACCGCTGACCGGAGCGAGGGAGGGAGGCTGGGAAGCCTCCGGGTCTCAGCCAGAAAATGGTATTTCATTACAGTCAATGCTGGTTTTCTGTGGAGAGCCCCTTCGGCTCCCCGGAGCTACCTAACCAAAGATAAAGAAAAAGAGGGACTTGCCCGGGACGCAGTCGTCACTCGCTCCTCAGACGCCAGTGGAGCCGGTCGGCCGAGCGGACAGCACACTGGGCTTGTGATCCTGTGGTCCTGGGTTCGATCCCAGGCGCCGGCGAGAAACAATGGGCAGAGTTTCTTTCACCCTATGCCCCTGTTACCTAGCAGTAAAATAGGTACCTAGGTGTTAGTCAGCTGTCACGGGCTGCTTCCTGGGGGTGGAGGCCTGGTCGAGGACCGGGCCGCGGGGACACTAAAGCCCCGAAATCATCTCAAGATAACCTCAAGATAACCAGACCCTCACTCGCTCACACACAAATTTTAATTCTGAGGTCACATACTAAAGAGAGAACTACGGCCCAGACAGCAATCCTCAGGTCGCTAACCTCTCTCTCTCTGGAGGAGCCAATCTGCAAGTCCTTCACACATACTATGTACAGGCAATCAGATCATTGATCGACTATGCAGCACCTGCACTCACAAGCCTATCACAACAACAGTGGAAAAAACTTGACGTTGCCCAAAACAATGCTATGAGAGCTGCCCTAGGAGCCCCTATGTGGCTTGAAACTCTAAAGACTAGAAACAGGTTTGCCCTCTCTACAGGAAAGAATATCGCAATGAACAGCTACAATTATCAGTAAGATAATTGTTTCCCTTAACCACTCCCGGTACGACAGGCCTTGGTGGTTGGACTTTGCCAAAACAACAAACTCTTGGGCTGCCAGAAAGGAAAAAGTCCTAAACAGACAACAATTAAAAAGCACGATTCTTGATAAAGGTGGTAATCAACCACACCCAAACTGAAATTGAATTGAAATAAGTTTATTGAGGTAAAATACACACAAAGGGATGAGGTAGCTCAAGCTATTCTCACCCCGTTCAGTACATCGTGTTAATACATACATATACACACATCACAAACAAATATATTACCAAACATTCTGAGAGATAAACATCTACATGTCCTACACCCAAACTACACCTGTTCCCCCACCATGGGAGGAGCCTACCTTCAAAACGGTAACAGGTCTTCCAATGAAAAAGGCTGCCTATGATAAAACAATCCAAAGGCGCAGCATTGCAGTAGCAGGAGCCACCTGCCACATCTTCACAGATGGATTGGTGGACACAGCGTATGAGTGCGCTGGTGCTGCTCTTGCACGGACAGCAAACATGCATACTGAAAACTGGGAAGACCAGAATCATCAACTCAAACTGAGCTGTTTGCCATACAACAGGCATATGTGATTGCACAAAACACTCAGAATGCAATCATACACACAGACTCTAAAGCTGCATTTCAAATGTTAGGAAAAAAGCAGTGGAAAGACAACGTGGAAATGGAATTTACCACCATTTTGTATCTTGGAGCAGTCACTAAAGGCAAAAGACTCTACCTAATTCTAAACTGGATCCCATCCCATGATGGAATACCATTAAATGGGAAAGCCGATGAAATTGCTAAATTGGAAACTTGTCATCCAGTGATACATAAAACAATTCAACCCAGCCTAGAGTACATATACTCACCAAAAGCCTCTCACACCTCAACAAAGCCCATCTACACCAGAGAATAGCAAAAGGTTCACCCTCCGCAATATGGTATCTACAGGCTACGAAGTTAGAAAGGTTAAACATCCCAAAAGGAATCCACAGGGAAATAGCAGTTTGGTTATATAGTCTACGTCTAGGTTACAGATGCAACTGGGAGATTTATGAACCCCGACAGAGAGAGTGCATCTTCTGCCAAACAGTCACAGAAAAGCCACTACTTCACTACCTCCTAAAATGTCAAGCAACCAATGACCTTAGAAAAGCTTTGTAAGTCACTAAATCTTGTAGTAACCATCCTGAAGCCATCAACACTACCACTCATCTGGTCAAAAAAGGTGTCCAGCAGCTGGACACCTTCAAACACGGTCAAGCAGTATCCTTCCCCGCGATAGCAGCCTGGCGATTTAAATGCGACTTCAGCACACAGTATGTATGTATGTATGTATATGTGTATATATATATATATATATGTATGTATGTATGTATGTGTGTGTGTGTGTGTGTGTGTGTGTGTGTGTGTGTGTGTGTGTGTGTGTGTGTATGTATTATATATATATATATATATATATATATATATATATATATATATATATATATATATATATATATATATATATATATATATATATATATAAAAATTACCACTTACGGGCTATTCATGCCCATGCCACCACCTGGCTGGCTTAATCTTAATCAATCAACCTAGCACATTGCAGCAACCTAAATCTAGCATGCAATGCCTGGGCTGCCTGCATCCTGATAAAGTCATCGGTGGACTGGGAGAATTGATTAACAAACGAGCAACAAATCTCGCAGGACTCTGGGTCGAATGTGTCAATGACCCAACAGGCAGCATGAAGGAGGCAAAAATATTGAGTCACAAGAGACAAGGGGACAGAGCAACCCTCAAACTCGCATAAGGCGAGAGGGGACCAAGGGTCGCATCCATCAGACCACTTGCGCCCCTGCAGGGTTTCCCAGGGCCCTTAGACTGGTATCGCTAAGGGTAAGCCTAGGCAGGGTATTGCAAACTGGTGTCGAAGTCTACCAATCAAACCATTAAAAGCTGAACCCCCGGGACATGTCCACTCATGCGGGCCTAACAGGGGGTACCACCAAGAAACACACATGTATCGAAACCTAATATAGATAGGGGGGCAACAAACTAAAGGCAGACCCCTCACTAGGCAAAAAAGCAAAAACAAAGGAAAAAACCCGTAAGAGGACAACATACCTAGGCGGAACAGAGCCGGCCGGTATAATAGGTGGTAACTAGCAGTGCAGTACCCCGCACCCCTACCAGTGCAAACTACCCCTAACCCTAAGGTAAACAATGGAGGAGGAAACCCCCCAGCACACTCAGGGCGGTCAACTACCAGGCAGCTAAAGACCAAACAAGGTGGACCCCAAGGTGACTTGTGGAAGATAACTCCAAGCCCCAAGGGCAGTACTTACAGGGATATTAGGGAGGGAACCCTAAGCACATGCAGCTCAAGTACCTGTGAAGATTACTCCCAGCACATGCACCACCCTGAAGACAGCACTAAACACAATGCACAGCACCGAGACAAGAAACAGGAGCTGGAGTCACACGACCAAGCCTCAAACACATCAGCCAAGAACTGAGGTGTGGGTAGCCGGCGTGAGAGGTCTGTGGCTCCACCTTCCCCCTGCTGGGGAGGGGGGAGCTGCTCAGACGGCGGAACAGCACATGGTGACGTCATTCTTGTTTGCTTGTTTTTCTTTGGGAGAGTTCTGTTCACTCGTTTGAATTTTAGTACTAGTTTCAACCGGAATAGGGNCGGTTGTTCCGGCAATATTTCTTATGCTTGCTGGAGGACGTTGAACAACCGCGACCTCTGATGTTTATACAGTGTTCTCTGATTGTGCCTATGGCCACCCCTGCTCTTCACTGGTTCTATTCTGCATTTTCTTCCATATCGTTCACTCCAGTACGTTGTTATTTTACTGTGTAGATTGGGACCTGGCCCTCCGTATCTTCCAGGTGTATTTATTTTATATCTCTCTCGTCTCTTTTCTAGTGAGTACATTTGGAGAGCTTTGACCTCAAACTCCTTATTAACAAAAGGGCAAAATTCTGGGACAACCACTTTAGTACCAAGCCAAAAATAAAGTCAATAAACGAAATACTGTATCTACCTAAACTAGATCTGTGAATCCAAACACTACAGGCCTCAGGGGAAGAGGGCAATAGCCAATCAACAGTTAGCATAACACAAAACAAATAACTACTGGTATGTAGCAAACCAGATGGACATCCTTTCAATTTAAAAAGAGTCAAGTGCAGGCTTGGTGGACTGATCAATGATGAACTACAACCAAAGACCTCTGGAGCTGACCACGGCCTTAATGTAAAGATCAAGCAAGACCCCAGGCACTAGGAATGCTTGTCAAAAGGAACAGACACCAAACACAGCCCTTGGGAAATACTTGGCTATGAAAGATATTGGCAGATTGCTGTATGTACAAATACGTGAACCCTCGGGCACCCTTAACCACAGAAAAAAGCCCAATCTCAAGAGTTAAAGACCCCTTGCACTACTCAGTATGAGGCAGCCTTTACAGTAGGCCAGCTTCTAAGGAAACGAACGAACAGCCACAGTAATTCTATTCTTCTAAAAAGCCACAAACTGGAATGTACAGTACAATATAGCATAAGACTAACAAAAAACCAACATTTAATGTAATGAAACACCATTTTTTGGGCGAGCCCCCCAGAGGCTCCCTGAATCTATCGGGGCTAATATGCAATATATTAGACTAGGGCAATAGTCAATGGAATTCAGCCTACTGGGGACCACAAGCCAGAACCTGGCCTCCACAGAGAGGCATAGGTTCCTATTAGAAAAACGTGGTTGGCCCCCCCCCCATGGTTGGGGGCTTTCCTAATTAGCCATCAACCAGGGTTAGGCACCCCAGAAAAGTAGGCATAACAAAACAGACCCACACGGTAAGAAAATTACAACCAAAAACTGAACAGAGAGGACTCCCCCAAATTCCCATACAAAGAATCAAACAAGCAAACGTCACACACTGCCGCCGTGCCGCTCGGCCCTCCTCCCCCACCCAGACCCTCTATGCCAGCTACCCAGCAACCCCGGTTCGGAGGCTAGGCATCAAAATGCAAAAACCGCCGATTGGGGTGGATGGAGGTTACCATGGAGCCTCTGGGGCTCACCCAGAAAATGGTGTTTCATTACATTCAACGCTGTTTTTCTGTGGGGAGCCCCTTTGGCTCCCTGGAGCTACCTAACCAAAGATTAGGAAAAAAGGAACTTATCCAGGAAGCGGCCGCCACTAGCGCCTCGACTCGAAGTCGAGACAACTGGCTGCAACCTGCGACCCGAAGCAACACACGAATGCCCAGGACAAGGAACATTGAATGTTGACTAGATAACGAGCGGCCAGGATCCTGCTCGACCTCTAAAATCCCCGCGCCCACATATCAATCCAAGACATGCTGCCGAAAAAGGCAGCCAAAGCAGCAAACTTCTGATCATGGGCATGAGGATAGACCGCAGGCTGTTTAGACTTAATAATCCTGCAGACGACCTGGGAGACCCGAGCCCTGGAACAGGGAATGAGGAAATCCACATCAACCCAAAGCACATCACAGGCCACAGAAGCCGAGGTGCGCAGGTAATGGCGAAGAGCTGCAACGGACACAACACATGATGTACCCACTGCATGACCAACCAAGCATCAATGACCCAAGGACCCCTCCGGAAAGCATCCGTCTCGTTCTTCGCCAGAAAAAAAAGAAGAAGGCTGCAAACAAAAGCTGCAGCCTGACCAGGACTAAACGAGAAGAAATCCCTGCGCCGGAGGAGAGAATGAAGCTCACCCACCCGAGCCCCAGAGGCCATTGCACACAGAAGCAGAACCTTGGGAAAACAATCTTGAACCAAAGGGGTCATCAAGAACCAAGTAGAGAGATAGAAGAGCACCCTGTCCAAGGACCAGGACAGCTAAGGCGGTGAATGAGCAGGCCAGAGGTGAAATAAAGCACGAGAAAGCTTACAGAACAGGGTAGAAGTGACATCCACCACAAATGCAAGCTGGAGCAACTCCACCAATGCCTCATGATATGAGTTGACAGTAACATTAAATGACTGTCCTGAAAAAGCCAAGAAAGGACAAGACAACCCGAATCAGAAATAGAAGACATCCTACGAAGAGAAAATGGCGGAAAACACGCCAGGAAACGTCATAATGTTGCCAAGACGAAGCTCTCAAGTGGGACACCATCAACGAAGCCACCTGATCACCATACAAATGGTGATCAAGTGGTAAATGCTGAGCAGCAAAAACCCCTACTGAAATGGCATCCCGAATGCACCAGGGAAGGTCACCCTACCACGCAGGGGTACTACTCACAGGGCGCTCAGGGAAGGTCACCCTAAGCACATGCAGCGCATGTATACTTTATTACACCTGGCCACCATGCCTCAACACTGCAGAAAACACCACCAAGGCAAAAAACTGCTTAGAAATCGAGGCCAGAGTCGACGACCCACCCTAGATCGTAATAGCTGATGAACCGAGGTTGCTGGCTAGCCGGAGCAAAGGGTCTGGGGCTTCCCGGAAACTTGTTTCATTGTTTGCTTGGGAATTGGGGAAGTTCTGCCTTTCTGTTTGGTCTTCGGTTGTAATTTTCTTACCATGTGGGGGTTTGTTTTGTTATGCCTACCTTTCTGGGTGCCTAACCCCGGTCAATGGCTTTTCAGAGAAGTCTCCAACCACATGGGGGTTTTTCCAGGGGCCATTGCTCCCTGTGCCTCTGAGGGGGCCAGGTTCTGGCTCGTGGTCCACTGCAAGCTGAACTCCATTGACTATTGCCCTAGTCTAATACAGCGCATATTAGCCCGATAGCTCCAAGGAGCCAAAGGGGCTCACCACAGAAAACAACATGCAATACCCCTGGTAATATATATACTGTATGTGTTTTCATCAAATAACATTGAATTTAGATAATGACAATATTAATTTATGAAGCTTTTTACCTTGCTTATGGTGATGGTGTAAAGAGGTGATAGGAGTGTTGTTATTGAGCAGGAGCTGTTGGAGAGGACCAGGGGTATTGGCACTGGACAGTCTGTGATGTGGGGGACCTAGATTACCTGCAGGTGGGACTTGGCCTCTCATTAACTGCTGGGCAAACACTGCTTGAGCCTGAGCCTGTGCTGCTTGTATAGCTGGAAACAAAAAATACCAGGCTAGAACAGGGAAAACAACCTTTAAGTAAGAAAGAAAAAAGTTTGCCTCAAATTATGCAAGAAAACAATATAATTGGAAATAAAGTGGCACTTTGTATGAATGGATAATGGAGACCAGACTCGTTACATTTTAGTAAGAATCCCAGTCCTACGAGCTTTTAATTTTTGTATTTAATGCATTTTTTTTATGCGACCTGTTGATTACTTGTTGTTGATTCCCAGGATCAACATCCCACAGCCTAGTCTCAGACCAGGCTTGCAGGTTGGTGGTCTGGTCAACCAGGCTGTTTGATGTGGCTGCTTGCAGTCTTACACACGATTCACAGCCTGGTTGATCAGGTATTCGTTGAGGGTGTTTGTCAATTTCTCTTATAATCCTTGGACAGCTGTTATGGAGAAATGGATCATACCTGCCTGTGTTATAAAAAAAAAAAAAAAAATTTACCTAGTAATGTAATCATGAAATGAAAAAAAAAAAATATCAGAGGTCCACACTTCAATATTGTTCCTGCAATTACAAGAAATATTGTTGGAACAAAAGTGGACAATTTTCTTTAAGAAGTGCCAGACCAAATGGGTTGTACTGGATATGTGGGCCTTCGGGCCACCCCAAGTAACAGCCTGTTGTACGAAGCTCTGAAGTCGAGCCTGGCCCCAGGCTGGCTTTGGGGAGTAGAATAAATCGCAGACTTCCTACCAAGGGTATAATCAAGGAACAAACAGGAGCTGCCTCATATGGGCCACTAGGCCTTCCACAGTTCATTTATTATTATGATGACTGGTTCACCTCGTAAACTTCATTACTGCACAACCATAGAGTTGTTAAAACCATGTTAACATAATTAGTATACTTATTCATTTATAATGGATATTTATACCATGATGATTACCGCGTTGGCATGGTATCATTTGTGACAACCGCATTTTCATAGTAAGCAATAATGAAACGATAAGATTTTTTCATGGGTCAAGGAAAAGATCACTACATTCATATACAGATATTATATCCATATTAGCATCACTGGTATAAAACCCAGACAATAACAGTTTAAATCAACTTTTGATAATTGCATTACCCTGTGAATCAATGATAATAGCACTTTTAGGGTTAGTATTGCCAGCAAAATTTAGCAAAATATTTGATGCACCGGAACACTCTTTGCAGAAGTCTGTGGGGGAATATGGTCCACTGTGGTTTGGGATTACTTTTCATAACAATGCATACCTATCAATGCTAAAGGGAGAAAAATGTAGCTTTACATCCTGCAATTCTGTTGCATCCTGTTTAACAGTGACAACAGTGCATCCTGTTTAACAGTGACAAATTCCAGGTACTCAGGTACGGTAAAAATGAGGACCTTAAACATAATACAGGGTACAAAACACAATCAAATGTGCCCATAGTAGGAAAACAACATGTAAAGGATTTGGGAATAATGATGTCTGTCGACCTAACGTTTAGGGAGCATAACCAAGCAAATATTGCGACAGCCAGAAAAATGATAGGATGGATTACGAGAACTTTCAAATCCAGGGATCCCATCACAATGCTTGTACTCTTCAAGTCACTTATGCTGTCCCGTCTTGAGTACTGTTCAGTACTCACTTCCCCCTTTAGAGCAGGAGAGATTGCTGAAATAGAGGGAATACAGAGAACATATACGGCACGCATAGACGCGATAAAGCACCTAAATTATTGGGATCGTCTCAAAGCTCTCCAAATGTACTCACTAGAAAGAAGACGAGAGAGATATCAAATAATATACACCTGGAAGATACTGGAGGGCCAGGTCCCAAATCTACACAGTAAAATAACAACGTACTGGAGTGAACGATATGGAAGAAAATGCAGAATAGAGCCAGTGAAGAGCAGGGGTGCCATAGGCACAATCAGAGAACACTGTATAAACATCAGAGGTCCGCGGTTGTTCAACGTCCTCCCAGCAAGCATAAGAAATATTGCCGGAACAACCGTGGACATCTTCAAGAGGAAACTAGATTTATTCCTCCAAGGAGTTCCGGACCAGCCGGGCTGTGGTGGGTATGTGGGCCTGCGGGCCGCTCCAAGCAACAGCCTAGTGGACCAAACTCTCACAAGTCAAGCCTGGCCTCGGGCCGGGCTTGGGGAGTAGAAGAACTCCCAGAACCCCATCAACCAGGTATCAACCAGGTATAATTCAACTTGTCTGTATCTGTATATTTTAAAATATTTTTAAATTCAAGATCAGTGTCATATTTACTCTATGTGGATGGAGGTGGCTGCCAAGACTTAAATTTTCAGAAACATACAGCAGAGATCGTACAATGTTTGCTTACTTATGGATAGAATATATATAGCAAAGCAAAGCACTGTACTGTATTACAGTATTAGAATGTTGACCAGACCACACACTAGAAGGTGCAGGGACGACGACATTTCGGTCCGTCCTGGACCATTCTCAAGTCAATTGTGACTCATCGCTAGTATTAGAATCTTACTGTTTTGAGCACATTGAACAGGTTCATCAAGAGAGATTTACATGTTAATTTACTTCTATATAAATTATTAACCACTGTGATGTGCCGAGTTTATTGTGACATTCCACCTGTGCGCATAAAATCAAGTGTTTGTAAATTTTTTTTTAACTTTTGTAAAATGATAAATTCTCTTCCCTGAACACGTACATGCAAAAAAACTAAAAAATTTAACTAACTTTGGCTGTGGGGACGTGGAGAAAGGGGCATCAAGGCTGGTTGCCCATGCGTGATGCTCCCGGAGGCAGTCGTGCGCCCTATTCAAGCACCGTGAGTTGCCACAAATATATTTTCAATCATTTGTTCTATGTATTTCCAATACGGTTTCATTTGTTTTTATCATATATGATGCAAATTTGTGTTCTTTGCAATATGTATGCAGTAGAATGTTCATAATGTTCCATAGAACTGACACACATGTCAGTAATGTGTTCAAAATAAACATTATTGTCGCAATATTACTTCTTAAAAATTCACTAAAATTACAACATGTACAATTTCACACACTATTACACAGCAACACACTGTATTACACACTCAGTACTTCGGAAGTGAGTGATAATCAACAAAGAAACTATGGTACACAGCGCCACTTCGCTCTCGTTGCACTCAAGAAGACCTGATATAAAATAAGTATATGGAGCACCACTTGGCAAATGGAATTTAATGTTAATAAATGTCATGTTATGGAATGTGGAATAGGAGAACATAGACCCCACACAACCTATATATTATGTGAGAAATCTTTAAAGAACTCTGATAAAGAAAGAGATCTAGGGGTGGTTCTAGATAGAAAACTATCACCTGAAGACCACATAAAGAATATTGTGCAAGAGCCTATGCTATGCTTTCTAACTTCAGAATTGCTTTTAAATACATGGATGGGGATATACTAAAGAAATTGTTCATGACGTTTGTTAGGCCAAAGCTAGAATATGCAGCTGTTGTTTGGTGCCCATATCTTAAGAAGCACATCAACAAAACTGGAAAAGGTGCAAAGACATGCTACTAAGTGGCTCCAGAACTGAAGGTAAGAGCTACGAGGAAAGGTTAGAAGCATTAAATATGCCAAAATAGAAGACAGAAGAAAAAGAGGTGATATGATCACTACATACAAAATAGTAACAGGAATTGATAAAATCGACAGGAAAGATTTCCTGAGACCTGGAACTTCAAGAACAAGAGGTCATAGATATAAACTGGCTAAACACAGATGCCGAAGAAATATAAGAAAATTCACTTTCGCAAACAGAGTGGTAGACGGTTGGAACAAGTTGGGGGAGAAGGTGGTGGAGGCCAAGACCGTCAGTAGTTTCAAAGCGTTATATGACAAAGAGTGCTGGGAAGACGGGACACCACGAGCGTAGCTCTCATCCTGTAACTACACTTAGGTAATTACACTTAGGTAATTACCAGGTACAGATAGATTTTCGCTTCCTGTTTCTTCGTTCTGTGTGCTTACAAATAACGTACTCACATACATTCTTGGCTTCAGTACCTGTAGGTGGTATGTGGCCAAGCTTGTGAAGCATAAGGTAGTACTGAAAAAGATTATAGGAGATCAATTTGTAAGGTAGTCATGAAAAAATTGCTTTGTAAGGGCCCCTCACTGGAAGAGATTCAGTCAATCCGGAAGGGTCAGCCATTTTGGAAAAGATTCAGTCAATCAGCAAGAGATTTGGTCAATCAGGAAGAGATTCGATCAGGAATAGAGTCGGCCATTCTGGAAGAGATTCAGCTATTCTTGAAAATATATATGGGAAACACCACCATGGAAGCTGCTAACACTGAAGCCATCTATGCTACCTGTATCAGATGCATCATCACTGTACCCAGAAAAACGATTTATCTATAAAAATGCATGCGCAAAAATCTATAAAATTGGAGATGGCAAGGGAGCTTGCATCCCTTGCTCCTGAGGTGGTTCAGAGCTACAACGGATACGCTCGCTATATTGTCCTCATCAGTGCCGTATCACTTGCATCTGACCTTTGTGTTAGGTCCTATTGTACCTAGCTTGATCAATATCATGACCCTTATGTTCTTCAAACAATAAGGTCTGAATTTCACCGACAGCGATCTTTCAACACCGCATCGGACAGGTGTTTGGGAGCCAAAAGTGCATGCACCACCCATGGTTGCTCACTCAGTACTAACCCAGTCAACAGCCATAGGGCCTTCTGAGAATTTTTTCCAAGATGGCTGCCTCTCACTAGAGGTCCCAAGAGTACATTTCGTACACAACCTACCACGCACACATTTTGAATGGGTACAAAATATTCAAAATGTGTTTTCTCGGTTGGCACAGCACAGTGGTTAAAGTTATGGCTGGATTAAACATATGCAGAACTAAAATATATGGAATACGAGATACTGAAACACTACTGAAAACTACTAAGATTAAATGTCCTGTACAGTATACAATGCTGTACATGTATTGTATAGCATATAAAATAAATTATCAAATGCTGCTGTGTTCATTCATGTGTAGAATGTGAAGATACAGAGGTGATTTGTTTTCCAATGATTTCCTTTTCCAATGTTTTCCATGTTCAGAAATCATTTCCATGGCTGAATCATTGGAAATTCATGCACAGTATTATTGTCCTACTTCATGTCTTACATAATAGAGTATGACCAAAATGTATAATACATGTACAGTACTTGTTAAAAAAACATTTACTGTAAGATTCTTTAGTCTAAGAGATGGCGAGCAAAACAAAATATATATAAATACAGTATAATGTAAAATTTAACAGTAATATGTATAAAACCTGTTAGTAACTGAGTTTACTTATAGGTAATCTGTTTCCCCCATCTTAACCAATGCATATGAAAAGTATTACAATCTGATTTTAACAAACTGATGGATTTTTAATAAAACAGTTGGAGTATACAGACATACCTCTGATATTGTTTAGATTTTGTTGAGTCCCTCGCGGTAATCCCAAGTTTTGTGGCTGCAGAGATGTTGAAGGATGCCGTTGGCCAAGTGGAGACATGTTATGATGACTCATGTTCATTATGCCTGGGCTCCCACATCCCATTATCATGGGCCCTTTTCCACCCATTATGGGGCCACCTGGTGATAATGAGGTGCTATTGGGGGGTAGCGGAGAGGTGCCACGACGCATATCGCGTTTGTTGTCGACCTTCCCTCGACCTATAACTACAAGATTATGATGTATACAAACTTTAAATGTACCCTTGTTAATTTAACTAAACCAAGACCGATTCGAGTGCGCCAAAATAATTTAAACCAGGACTTTAATATTTTCTGCAACCGATACAACAAATCCTGGAATTAGATTATCAAGGGCTATATCCATTGAAGGTGTACCTTCCTCCTCAGTATATATATCCACTGAGTTTACTTTATTCCTGGACCATTTTCAGGACTAAAGTATACTTGTCCATTGGTCAGTACACACTTATGGCTGCCTTAATAACCCTCCAGAGGTAGATAGGCCTCAAGCCTAACACCAAACCAATTAGGCCATTTTTATAAAAGGAGGCCTAGAAAATTCATATGCTGTATTACACCACAAAAATGTGGTGCTGAAGCACCACAATGTCATAAGTGAATCTATAAAAACTACAGCATGAAAGTGGTCAAACAATTAATTTCAGGTCACAAACTTTATTTTAGGCTGAAGACAATACAGCGACACCTCGGCTTACGATTGCCCATTTACGAACTTTTCAGGTTTATGAGCCCATTTCTTCGGTAAATCCAATTGGGTTACAAGCTTTGCTCGGGAAACGAAGTTTGTTGATTCACGTATGACCAACCTAGCACGTGGTGGCACAACGATCGCATCTCAGTTTACCAGTGCCTCCCGCCTAGTGACAATCGCGTCTAAATTCTTTGTAAGCATTAAGTTTTTTTTTTGAAGATTTTTGAGTATTTGAACATAAAAGCAGTTGCTATATATCTCACCATGGGTCCCAAGAAAGCCAGTGGTAAGGTTCGAGCCATGAAACACCTGTGAGAATGACGAGGAAAATGAGAGATCATTCGTAAAATGAAAATGATACACTGGTTGTTGAACTAGCTAGGCAGTACAACAAATCTATGCCAATGATTTTCACTGTACTTGTTAAGAAAAAGGACATTATGAGTGCTAAAGTGGCAAAAGGCGCATCAACATCACGAAACAAAGAACACAAACCTTGATGTTGAAAAGTTATTATTAGATACACAACAGGGAGTTAGCAGGTGATAGCGTTTCGGAGGCCATCATTTGTGAGAAAGCCAGGCAATTGCACAAAGACCTTTTAAAGAAAACCTCTGGAACGAGTGATGCAGATACGAAAAAGTTTAAGGCAAAAGGTTTGATGGTTTGAGAAATTTAGAAAAAGAAGTGGTATTCAGAGTGTTGCAAGGCATGGGGGAGACTGCCAGCTCAGACAAACCAGTGGCTGAAAGATTTATTGACGAATTAAAAGATTTTGTAGAGTGAGGGATACCTACCACAACAAGTGTTTAATTGTGATGAGACAGGCCTAATCTGGAAAAGATTGCCCAAGAGGACATACATTACCCAGGAGAAGTCATTGTCCGAACACAAGCCTATGAAAGATAGGTTTACTCTTGTGTTGTGTGGTAATGCAAGTGGCAATTTGAAAATTAAACCCTTGCTTGTGTATCATTCTGAAAATCCAAGGGTTTTCTAAAAATATAATGTGCAGAAAAGCCAAATGTGTGTGATGTGGGGGGCTAATAGTAAGGCATGGGTGACAAGGCAATTTTTTATGGATTGGGTGAATGAGGTGGTTTGCCCTGCCATAAAAAAAAAATACCAGCAGGAGAAAAGTTTGCCACTCAAGGCCCTGCTTCTCCTTGACAATGCTCATCATCCAGGCTTGGAAGATGCATTGTTGAACAAATTTAATTTTGTTACAATAAAGTTTCTTCCTCCTACCACCACCACTCTAATTCATCCTCTGGACCAGAAAATCATATCCAATTTTAAGAAACTTTAAAAAAAAAATTGTAATGAAACGGCACTTTTCTGGAAATGTTTTGAAGTGATTGATGCCACAAACCCACTCTTAAAGAGTTCTGGAAAAACCATTTTAACATTTGTAGTGCTTTAAAATTCTTTGACAAAGCCTGGCAAGAAGTGACTCAAAGACCCCTGATCTTTGGCTGGAGAAAATTGTGGCCTGATTGTGTTTCAGAACTAGACTTTGAGGGGGTTTGAGACTGGACCTGAAGTGCCTATTGTTGAGGAAATTGTTTCTCTGGGCCAGAAATTGGGCTTGGAGTTGGATGATGCTGATGTGGAGGAGATGGTGGAGGAACACAGCGAAGAACTGACCACGGAAGAGCTAGCATTTTACAGTGAGCAACAACAAGAGGCAGCTGAGGAAATGTCTTCAGGGGAGGAGGCAGCAGTAGAGAATGTACCTTCCTCAACAATTAGGAAGTGGTGTAGGTTGTGGGAAGAAATGCAAACTTTTGTTGAAACGACTCACCCAGAGCAAGCTGTAGTAGGCCGTTGCGTTAACCTTTTTTAATGATAATGTGATGCCTCACTACAGAAAAGTGTTACAGTACAACGAAGGGAAAACAATCCTCTATGGATCATTTTTTAAGTGAGAAAATCATGCAGTGAGCCACAACCAGGTTCTAGTGGTATGCAGGCAAAACATGCCAGAGAATGTACTGCAGAGAAGTCCTCACTGCCTGATATTATAATGGAAGGGGACTCTCCTTCCAAACACTAACACCTCTCTTCCTCACCCTTGTCTTCCATACACCAACAGGAGTCATCAGTAAATTTAAGTAATAACTTGTACATACTTTAATACTGAAGATTTGGGTGAATTAGGTATAAAATTTACTTTGGAGTTAATTTTTGGGGGAGTCTGGAACGGATTAATTCAATTTACATTATTTCTTATGGGGAAATTCGTTTCAGTTTACGAATATTCGGCTTACGAGCCGACTCTGGGAACGGATTAAATTCGTAAGCTGAGGTACCACTGTATTCCTGATTGACTAATAATTTATCTGGTACCCACATGAAGGTCACTGGCACCATACACACACAATACACCAAACCTTGCACTTATGAATTACATAAGTATCAGCTACTCATCCAGAAGTTCCAAAATGACAGGGATAATCCCGGGGTCCAACAAGAAAACAGTTTATCTCGAGTGTATGCAGTATTTTAATTTTTTCTAACCTTTGGCTAGAAGAGAAGCTTTACAAACTACCAACACCCCCCCTTTACATAATCGGAGCATGAAGCCAATTTCAACTCAAAAAGGTAATGTGTCAAGAAGGGATAGCATTTTTGAAACTCTCTCGCAATCAAGACTGAGTTTTTTAAACATATAAAAAAACAGGCACTGGAAAGCCTTCAATTTTGCTCTACTGTAAAGCATGGATGTGGTGGAACAAGTGAGCCCATTTCATACATGCCTAAAGTCAACCCCCCCCTCCATTCTTGAGCTTCTACTCTGACGAGTCTGCATAACCATTTTGCCCGCCTGACTCATTTTTAGTTATTTTATTATGGTACAACCTGTTTCCAAGCTTCAATTACAATATCCTGTGTATAATAGTGAAAGGGCAACTGTTGTTGATCCGACAAATAATTCTTCTTCTGATTACTTTTTAAAAGGTGGTGGTACTGATGCTTTTTAATCTGTTGAAGTTCAAGTTGTGTCAGATTGGCTCTTGAAGCTTTGGATGGATGTGGTTTTTATGACCGTTTTCAATGAATTCAGTTTGTTGACAACCAGAACAGTGAGACTGCAGTTCAACTCTCCTCAAATAGACTGAGCTAGATCCAGTCTGCTGCTAATCAAGATTTTTAATAAATAACTTTTTATTTTACAGAAATTATAATCAGCTTTTCACTACTTTAAGAAAATATACTGTATATACACTGTATTACGAAAATATGTAATAAATGAAAACTTGTTCGATTTCAATCAATTTTTTTTTGGCTAGTTTTATATGAAATTGGATTCAACTGGTCCAAGTCTCAGTATCGTAGCATAAATAGGAAGGGAGAAAAAATATTGAATTGTGTCAATTTTTCCAAAATGGTAAAAAATTATCAAACACAAGTGCCAACTGAAATCATGTCTATGACTAAGCTATCACAATAGCATATAATAAAGTATTTTAATATTTAGTTTTATGGAGAGAGAGAGAAAAAAATATATTGCTAATTTTTTATCTGCCGATTTGCATGAAACTTGTACACCTTACAGAACGTAAGTACTGTCTCCACTCGATCATCTGGACTATATGGGAAGGACCCCCAGCCGGATTATCACATTTTTCGGATAATGGTACTTTTTCACCTACGAGTCCAAAAGTGACCATTTCCAACTATTTTTATACTACAAACAACATAATTTGAATTGCCTTGCCACATATAATTATTAAATATTCAACTAGAAACCTCAACTTACCTTGTTGGTGTTCGTCTCCTTGACTGATGCCACACATCTTGAAGTTAAGAATTCTTAACAATTTACGTAGCCTATACTAACACAACACTAAAATTAACACTTAAAATTACTGTACAGTTCATTAAGCAAAGTTAATTTTGACTACCTGATGCTAAAGCCTCACTGGTTGAAGGCATTTGGGTTGCCTGTGATGCCTCACTTGTTGAAGGTGCTTGCATGCACCTCACTTGTTGAAGCACTTGCATGCCCTCACTTGTTGCAGGCGCTTGGCTTGCCTGTGACACCTCACTTGTTAAAGGCACTTGCTTGCACCTCACTTGTTGAAGGTGCTTGGCTTCCCTGTGACGCCTCACTTGTTGAAGGCGCCTTGCTTGCCTGTGGTGCCTCACTTGAAGGCGCTTTGCTTGCCTGTGGTGCCTCACTTGTTGAAGGCGCTTGGCTTGCCTGTGGTGCCTCACTTGTTGAAGGCGCTTGGCTGCCTGTGAAGCCTCACTGGTTGAACAACACGTAACTTGTCTTTAATTGCTAGGACAACCTTCTTCCTCTTAACACCTCCAGAACGATTGATGCTGCTACCAGACAATCTTGGCCAAAAATGTTTAAAGTTACTATGAAAATAAAAGTTATTTAAAAAATATTTCACTAATGGCACAGCACTGTGTATAACACGAGGGACGGACGCAAGGGTTGACCAGTGTTGGACGGGTCCACATGGGTGGGCAGCTATAGCACGTTACGTA
>WNGS01164858.1:60520833-60577206 GCA_020271785.1 Procambarus virginalis
CTAGAGCCACAGACGGGATTATACGGTATGGCCGAATTTTCATCCGGCCAAACCAGCTTTTATCCGGTTCCTGTGGCCATTTTGGCCGGATATTGTGATAACTTTATCCAATCACGATTTTGGCCGTATAAGGGCGCTTTCCGGATGCTCGAATCCCGGATAATCGCGGGGTTACAGTATCTGTAAGGGTGTAAATTTTGGAGGAAATAGATGTCAACCTCAACCATAGGTGGCAGAATCTTTGACCTTATTTATTGTCAAGTAACATAAAATTGATTCTCCTCTTTCATTTGTTCAACTTACATGAAATTTACACTTTATATGTAGAGTTTACATCTCTACAATCTCTATAGAATACTTTATACCCAAGTTCATTTATTGATTTTATAAATACAGGTATTTGCAAACGTGATATATTGGCATATTTCTGGGGAGCTTTGACTACTTGTATTAGTAAAACTAAACATTTTGGATAATTCCCCTTATACAAATCCTTTATTATATGCTAATGTGATAGATGAATGTCATAAAAATGATTTCATTTGAAACTTGTAGTTCAAGAGTATTATTGAAAATGTGTAAATTTCGTTGAAAAAAAAAAAACTCCCTTTTTATTTAGGGTGCAATATTGAAACACAGAACAGTTGCAACCCTTTTTATATACAACTGGTAAAAAAAAACCCAGCATGGAATGTAATGAAATGCCATTTTCTGGGCGAGACCCGGAGGCTCCCCGGAGCTGATGTACATATATTAGACCGTGGCAACAGTCAATCGAAGGAGTTCTAGGCCTACCAGGGACCAGAGCCAGAACCTGACCCCCTCAAGAGAGGCACGAGGAGCAATGGCCTAAAAGATACCTCCATGTAATTGGAAGCAGTCTTTGTCAGCCATCTACCAGGTCAGGCACCCAGAAAGGTAGGAATTCCAAAACAAACTACTGATCAAATAAATTGCAAACTGAAAGCCGAACTAGCAACAGAACTCCCCAATCAAAAGTAAGGAAACAAGTATGACGTCACCATAAACGCCGCGCATCCGTTTGTGCAACCCCCCTCCCCGGGAAGGGGACATTGGGTCCCAGACCTCCACGCTGGCAACTCTCCTAGTTCAGAGGCCGAGTATGAAAAATGCGAAAAACCGCTGACCGGAGCGAGGGAGGGAGGCTGGGAAGCCTCCGGGTCTCAGCCAGAAAATGGTATTTCATTACAGTCAATGCTGGTTTTCTGTGGAGAGCCCCTTCGGCTCCCGGAGCTACCTAACCAAAGATAAAGAAAAAGAGGGACTTGCCCGGGACGCAGTCGTCACTCGCTCCTCAGACCCTCACTCGCTCACACACAAATTTTAATTCTGAGGTCACATAATAAAGAGAGAACTACGGCCCAGACAGCAATCCTCAGGTCGCTAACCTCCCTCTCTCTGGAGGAGCCAATCTGCAAGTCCTTCACACATACTATGTACAGGCAATCAGATCATTGATCGACTATGCAGCACCTGCACTCACAAGCCTATCACAACAACAGTGGAAAAAACTTGACGTTGCCCAAAACAATGCTATGAGAGCTGCCCTAGGAGCCCCTATGTGGCTTGAAACTCTAAAGACTAGAAACAGTTTGCCCTCTCTACAGGAAAGAATATCGCAATGAACAGCTACAATTATCAGTAAGATAATTGTTTCCCTTAACCACTCCCGGTACGACAGGCCTTGGTGGTTGGACTTTGCCAAAACAACAAACTCTTGGGCTGCCAGAAAGGAAAAAGTCCTAAACAGACAACAATTAAAAAGCATGATTCTTGATAAAGGTGGTAATCAACCACACCCAAACTGAAATTGAATTGAAATAAGTTTATTGAGGTAAAATACACACAAAGGGATGAGGTAGCTCAAGCTATTCTCACCCCGTTCAGTACATCGTGTTAATACATACATATACACACATCACAAACAAATATATTACCAAACATTCTGAGAGATAAACATCTACATGTCCTACACCCAAACTACACCTGTTCCCCCACCATGGGAGGAGCCTACCTTCAAAACGGTAACAGGTCTTCCAATGAAAAAGGCTGCCTATGATAAAACAATCCAAAGGCGCAGCATTGCAGTAGCAGGAGCCACCTGCCACATCTTCACAGATGGATTGGTGGACACAGCGTATGAGTGCGCTGGTGCTGCTCTTGCACGGACAGCAAACATGCATACTGAAAACTGGGAAGACCAGAATCATCAACTCAAACTGAGCTGTTTGCCATACAACAGGCATATGTGATTGCACAAAACACTCAGAATGCAATCATACACACAGACTCAAAAGCTGCATTTCAAATGTTAGGAAAAAAGCAGTGGAAAGACAACGTGGAAATGGAATTTACCACCATTTTGTATCTTGGAGCAGTCACTAAAGGCAAAAGACTCTACCTAATTCTAAACTGGATCCCATCCCATGATGGAATACCATTAAATGGGAAAGCCGATGAAATTGCTAAATTGGAAACTTGTCATCCAGTGATACATAAAACAATTCAACCCAGCCTAGAGTACATATACTCACCAAAAGCCTCTCACACCTCAACAAAGCCCATCTACACCAGAGAATAGCAAAAGGTTCACCCTCCGCAATATGGTATCTACAGGCTACGAAGTTAGAAAGGTTAAACATCCCAAAAGGAATCCACAGGGAAATAGCAGTTTGGTTATATAGTCTACGTCTAGGTTACAGATGCAACTGGGAGATTTATGAACCCCGACAGAGAGAGTGCATCTTCTGCCAAACAGTCACAGAAAAGCCACTACTTCACTACCTCCTAAAATGTCAAGCAACCAATGACCTTAGAAAAGCTTTGTAAGTCACTAAATCTTGTAGTAACCATCCTGAAGCCATCAACACTACCACTCATCTGGTCAAAAAAGGTGTCCAGCAGCTGGACACCTTCAAACACGGTCAAGCAGTATCCTTCCCCGCGATAGCAGCCTGGCGATTTAAATGCGACTTCAGCACACAGTATGTATGTATGTATGTATATGTGTATATATATATATGTATGTATGTATGTATGTGTGTGTATGTGTGTGTGTGTATATATATATATATATATATATATATATATATATATATATATATATATATATATATATATATATATATATATATAAAATTACCACTTACGGGCTATTCATGCCCATGCCACCACCTGGCTGGCTTAATCTTAATCAATCAACCTAGCACATTGCAGCAACCTAAATCTAGCATGCAATGCCTGGGCTGCCTGCATCCTGATAAAGTCATCGGTGGACTGGGAGAATTGATTAACAAACGAGCAACAAATCTCGCAGGACTCTGGGTCGAATGTGTCAATGACCCAACAGGCAGCATGAAGGAGGCAAAAATATTGAGTCACCAGAGACAAGGGGACAGAGCAACCCTCAAACTCGCATAAGGCGAGAGGGGACCAAGGGGTCGCATCCATCAGACCACTTGCGCCCCTGCAGGGTTTCCCAGGGCCCTTAGACTGGTATCGCTAAGGGTAAGCCTAGGCAGGGTACTGCAAACTGGTGTCGAAGTCTACCAATCAAACCATTAAAAGCTGAACCCCCGGGACATGTCCACTCATGCGGGCCTAACAGGGGGTACCACCAAGAAACACACATGTATCGAAACCTAATATAGATAGGGGGGCAACAAACTAAAGGCAGACCCCTCACTAGGCAAAAAAGCAAAAAAAAAGGAAAAAACCCGTAAGAGGACAACATACCTAGGCGGAACAGAGCCGGCCGGTATAATAGGTGGTAACTAGCAGTGCAGTACCCCGCACCCCTACCAGTGCAAACTACCCCTAACCCTAAGGTAAACAATGGAGGAGGAAACCCCCCCAGCACACTCAGGGCGGTCAATTACCGGGCAGCTAAAGACCAAACAAGGTGGACCCCAAGGTGACTTGTGGAAGATAACTCCAAGCCCCAAGGGCAGTACTTACAGGGATATTAGGGAAGGGAACCCTAAGCACATGCAGCTCAAGTACCTGTGAAGATTACTCCCAGCACATGCACCACCCTGAAGACAGCACTAAACACAATGCACAGCACCGAGACAAGAAACAGGAGCTGGAGTCACACGACCAAGCCTCAAACACATCAGCCAAGAACTGAGGTGTGGGTAGCCGGCGTGAGAGGTCTGTGGCTCCACCTTCCCCCTGCCGGGGAGGGGGGAGCTGCTCAGACGGCGGAACAGCACATGGTGACGTCATTCTTGTTTGCTTGTTTTTCTTTGGGAGAGTTCTGTTCACTCGTTTGAATTTTAGTACTAGTTTCAACCGGAATAGGGGTTTGTTTTGGGATGCTTACCTTTCTGGGTGCCTGATCCAGTTGATGACAGACATAGAATGCTCCAAATCACATGTGCAGTTCTACAGGCCATTGCTCCTCGTGCCTCTCTGATGGGGCCAGGTTCTGGTTCGTGGTCCCCGGTAGGCCCAAGAACTCTATTCACACTGACTGAGGGCAATGTCTAATAGTTCCATATTAACATGGACAAGCTCCAGTGAGCCGAAGGGGCTCCCCCCAGAAAACAATAAGGAAATAAACTATTCTCTTCAAAATTAACTAAACAATAATTAAATTACTTTGTAATCAAATACTCTTCTAGAAACTTTTCTCCAAAAACACACACGACTAGTTTGAAAAACTAGTCATATGTCAGTTTTCATTAGCTGATCTTAAGATGAGAGACAAATATGGAAAACAAAGGGGACAGTGTTGGTTATACTTAACCAGCCTTTGCAGAATATTCATTCTGTGTAGTTCAAGTCCATTATCTCAAAACTTGTTAAGAATGACAATACACACGTGCACCCGTTCTGGTTGTTTTATCTCGGGTATTTTTTGTTATTGCCTTTATAAACACGAAGCAACACAAAAACAAATGATTTCATGTAAAAAATATTGTTGGGAATGAATAACACCTGTAAACAATTATGAAAAAACAGTTTTGTTCACAGGACGATGTATTTTATCTTATGGTATTGGTAATAATGTTGTTCTATTTGACCTTATATGCATATACATCCCTTTAGAGCATTCTATTGCAAACAATTTGATACCAAATTGAATGGTGTAACACAAAAATTGAAATGAGAAAACTGTAAAGAGTATAAACATTGGAGTGTGGTTGTGCACTCACGGGCAACACGCGGCCTACCTTGCGGTGTGCTGGAGGTGGACCGTCGGGCCACGCAAGTGTTATTATTATTTTTTTTTAAACAGACAAGAGAAACAACTAGAAGAAGTCACCTTGTTGAGATTGTAGAGGAATTTGAAGCTGCACAGTTCCACTCGCTGAGTTATCAATCTGTTCACGTGTTCTATCCCCATCTTTCATCAGGTCACTAACAATTGGACTGGAAAAGAAAAAAAATTTAATAAGATTTTTTCATCATTATATTTGCAAAAATTAGTTTAGCAAAGTATAGTACTGTACTTGCAAAGGTAAGACAGGAGAGCAGTAGATGTACAGGTAAGGCATGTTAAATGCAAAAGCATACCCATCTATTCACCATATCTAACACTAACATCACATGAAGATCCAGCACAGCTGCTACCCACTAAATCATTCACAATGGTGTGCAATTTAAAAAATAATAATGTTGAAATACACTTCATTCAACAGAGAAGATGCATTCCCTCCACTGTAATTTATTACTTACATCCAACATATTACCAACAGTATTGTGTGCTAACAATAACACAAACATGATATAATATATACATTTTGGATTGATAAGTAAATAATAATTAAAATTTAGTAACTGACTGGAAAATGGGCCAGGTTGCTGCTTGTCATCTTTCTTAAAGTAAGTAAGTAATTATCAAAAGAAGGCACCAAACCGGGAAGGCTATGTAGCACCATCAAATGTGCGGAATAATCAGAGGGCGCTATGTATCACCATGGATGCCAATACGAGAACAAAAATGCATAAGGTGAACGATATCAAAAGTATCCGACTTGCCAAGAATTCTATCGAGGGACAAGCGACTGCGGGGGACGGTCGGAAAACAAGACACCCGCTCGTCTCAGAAGTCAGGACATTCAACAAGGATATACAGTGGTACCTCGGTTTAAGAGTTTAATTGGTTCCTGGAGACGCCTCGTATTCCGAAAACTCGTATTCTGAAGCGAATTCCCCATAAGAAATAATGGGAAATGAATTAATCCGTTCCTGACTACCCCAGAAACCCCATATCAAACTAAATTTTTATACCTAATTCATCTAAATAACCTACAAAACTATGTTCAAGTTATTACTTACCTTGCTGATGAATGCTGTAGGCGTATGGAAGATGGTGAGGAGAGGGGAGGAGGAGAGGAGTTACTGTTTGGAAGGGGAGTCCCCTTCCATTATCACATCAGGCAATGAGGACCTTTCAGGTGTGCACTCCCTGGGACGTTTTATCTGAGTGCCACTAGTCCTGGCTGAGGCTCACTGCTCGATTTTCTCACCAGATATCTGTCCATGGAAGCTTGCTTTTCCCTTCTTCGCAAGCCACTCGCATTTGAACACAACATAAGCGTAAACCTATCTTTCATAGGCTTGTGTCCGGGCAAGGATTTTTCCTCCTTGGTAATGTATGTCCTCTTAGGCATTCTTTTCCAAAACAGTCCTGTTTCGTCACAATTAAACACTTGTTGCGGTAGGTATCCCTCAGCCTCTGCAAACTCTTTAAATTCCTCAATAAATCGTCCAGCGGCTGGTTTGTCTGCGCTGGCTGCCTCCCCATGCCTTGTAACACTATGGATACCACTCCTCCTCCTAAATTTTTCAAACCAGCCCCTGCTTGCCTTAAACTCTTTCGTCTCTGCATCACTCGTTCCAGGGGTTTTCTTTAGAAGGTCTTCATGCAATACCCTGGCTTTCTCACAAATAATGGCCTCCGAAACACTATCTCCCCTTAACTCCTTGTCGTGTATCCAAATTAATAACAACTTTTCCACTTCTTCAAGTATTTGTGGTCTTTGTTTCATTATTGTTCTTACTCCTTTTGCCACTTTAGCACTCATAATCTCATTTTTCTTCTTAATTAATTAATTTAAGTATAGTGCATATTGTTGATGTGGCTTTGTTGTACTGCCTACAAAGTTCAATAACACGTGTACCGTTCTCATGCATCCGAATTATCTCTTGTTTCTCCTCTATTGTCATCCTCACATGGGTTTTCTGGCCTTTATCCTTACCACTGGCTTTCTTGGGACTCATGGTGAGATATAAAATAACAAATTGTATAGTCAAATCACCAAAAATCCAACAATACACTGAAAATCCACGCGAAGAATTGATGAGAGGTAGTCACTGAGCGCGAGACAATGGTAAACTGAGGGGCGGACGGGCGACGATCGCCCAGCCACCACGCGGCCACCACGCGCTAGGTCAGCCTGGACGCGTATCAACAAACTCGTGTCCCGAGGTAACCCTCGCATTCCGAGACACATTTTCCGAGGAAATCCTGCTCGTATTCCGAAAAACTCGTATTCAGGGACGCTCGTATTCCGAGGTACCACTGTACACGACTAAGAGGAACAATGCAATTTGGACAATAAGGAGCAGGGCGGCACTTCATTAGGTGACCATCAGTTGAGTATGACCAATACGCAACCTCGCCAGAGCCTTTTCCCATCACCGGTTACGGTGGTAGAAGGACGGCCACGAGGACACACAACTCTTAAGAGTACGCAGTTTGTTATCATAAACAGAAAACCAACAAGCCTGCCAACAGGTAAGGATAGAGAAATGAATAACCGAGTAAAAGTCGGAATAAGGAATACTTTTATGAGAGATGGGACAAGAGCGGACAGCTTCCCTAGCGGTAACATCCGCACACTCCTTTAGACACACCAATATGGCTGGGAACCCAGCAAAACTCTTGATCTTGAGATGATTATCTTGAGGTTATCTTGAGATGATTTCGGGGCTTTTAGTGTCCCCGCGGCCCGGTCCTAGACCAGGCCTCCACCCCCAGGAAGCAGCCCGTGACAGCTGACTAAAACCTAGGTACCTATTTTACTGCTAGGTAACAGGGGCATAGGGTGAACGAAACTCTGCCCATTGTCTCTCGCCGGCGCCCGGGATCGAACCCGGGACCACAGGATCACAAGTCCAGCATGCTGTCAACTCGGCCGACCGGCTCCCTTGACCAACTCGACCAACTTAAATTTACTGTGAATAAGAAACGGCCAATGCTGTATCTCGACAACCACTGGAAGAACCGGATTAAAGGACCCGAGAGCCATGAGGGCACTACGAGAGTCAACGACAACTACAAAGGAAGATTGACAACGAGAAAGCAAGAGACAAAGAGCAGAGAATAGCATAAAGTTCCACTGTGAAGATGCTAGTCTCCGGAGGTAAACGACACATATAAGTGCTGCCAGGAAAAACAACAGAGTAGCCTACACTGCCTGCAGCCTTAGACCCATTGGTGAAGATGAAAATGAAGTGGGAGTATGAAGAAAAATGCTCAAAGAAAAGTGCTCAAGGAAAAAGCATTTCAGAACCGTAGGAGGGGTAAAAGCTTTAGTGATGCGGGTTAACCCTTAAAGTGCGCATCACGTCATATGACGTGTTGGACGTTGTTCCAGTCAACTGCGCATCACGTCATATGATGTGTTGGAGTACTACGCAAGATTTAAACGGCCCGCGGATACACGGGGTTCACCACACCATCAGGGCTCTTGTAAACAGACGCCATTTTTAAAAAAAATCGTGGGCCAAACTCCCGGGTGTTATTGGCCTCAGTATTGAGTGAGCAACCAAGCCTGACGCACGCAGCATGAGCTAACAGCACTGCTGTTCAGCTTGTGACCACAGCATCGCCTAAAAATACCAAAATATACTTGTTCATGCTATTATGTCAACCCGTCCTCTTAAAAAGAACGTCACTTTTGGCTCGTATGCGCGATATGACCAAATTTGGACGTAATTTGAAATGAAATCGACTCACAAAAGTGAAGTTCTGTTCCGTTTTCTATTTGAGTCGTCCGGCGTACGCGCAGAGGTTATGAGAGGACACTTTAAATTAACGTTTTTCATAACGTTTTGAAACTTTATGAGAATTTCCTGCCCACCTAACCTATCAGAGGACCCTTAACTTACTGTTGTTGAAAAAAAAAATCCTAAATTTATTTTCATATTTTTTTCATTTTCAAATTACGTCCAAATTCAGCCATACGGGCAAACGGCCAAATGCGACGTTCTTTTTAAGAGGACAGGTTGATTATGTAGCGATAATATTATTACAGAAGACCCCTGACTGTGATAAAACTAACCAGGGTTCTGATAATAGCAGGATTGTGATGATATTTAGCGCTGTGCGCCATGGAGGAAGGAGTAATGCTGTGGGAGGGAGGGTGGTGGCGTTGTTTTCTGACTGTGTGTGGCCACCTTTTATTGACTGCACTCAGCATACCAGCTTAGTGGATCACTATAGTGAACACAAATGTAGATACTTATATATAACGTGTGTATAGAGGGTATAAACAGCAAGAGAAGGTTTGGAGCCGCCATTTTGGTGAGGGCGGTGGCGTCGTCTGCACGACTTATCATGTTGTTTACTGGTGACTACGATGGTCTTTGGGCACCATACCAGTTTACTTGTACAAGTATGGTGAATAAAACGGGTAGATATTCATATATAATGTGTGTATATAGCGTAATAACACCACAAACAGTATTATTGGAGGAGAAATATTAGTGCGTCTGGCCTTGAGGGCGGCAGCCACCAGCTGACTGTGTGAGTAGCTACGTCTTTGTGCCTTTACTCGCCATACAAGCTTAGATGTACAGTTATGGTGAATAAAACATGTAAATACTTATATATAACGTCTGTATATAAAAGCAAAAACAGTATGGTGGGAGGAGAATGGTGGCAAGTCAGGTGAGGTGAGAGAGGGAGGGAGTGACTGCCAGTGGCGGACTGGCACTGCCACTCAGCATGCCAACTTAGTGGTTCGTTATGGTGAACACAAATGTAGATACTTATATATAGCGTCTGTATATAGTGAATAAAAGCAAAAACAGTATTGTGGGAGGAGAATGTGGGTAAGTCAGGTGACTTGAGGGAGGGAGGAAGTAGCAGCCAGTGGCGGGCTGCCACTGGCACTGCCACTCAGCATGCCAAATTAGTGGTTCGTTATGGTGAAGAAAACATGCAGATACTTATATATAACCTGTGTATATAGTGTAATAACCGACAAAGTACTTGTGCACTGTTTGATGAACATAATTGAATCAATGATATGCACACCATATTTTTGAGTACAGCAATGATTCACTCATTTTATTATATAAATATATCACACTACACACTACTGAATAATATTACAGCAAAAAAACTACGAAAAATCAATCAGAGACATTGAAATAATTACGTAATTATCTCTTTGTGGCAACTCTGGCCTGACAGCTGGCGAGCAACAGACCGCCTGGGACACACGCTGAGCCAGCGCCTGTTTTTTGCCAGACTTCCTTGCTCTATAGCGGGCAATATATGCCACTTAAGATTTTTTTATTATTTTTCCCATGATCAGTGAACACAAATTAACAGGTTAGGAAGATTTTTTTTTTTTTGTATGCTCCTGTGGGTGTCAAATGGTATATAGCCATGCGCCATTTAAGGGTTAAAGTTGAAGTCCCCCTGTATCGACAGTCGTAATTTATCTTTATCTGCTTGTACAATAATATATCTCGTGACTATTATGAGGCCCTCTTGTTTGTCATCCAGTTCTTCCTTTGTCCAAGTGTTGCTTGCTGGTGGGCTGTAGCAATTTAAAATTATCAACTTATCATCTTGATTCCAGATCTGCAATGCCATTATGTCAATATCTCGAGGGTTTTCAATTATTAACTCTCTTACCGTCAGGTGTTCTTTCACCAGCACAGCCACTCCTCCACCCCTTCCTAGTTTTCCTGTCACGTCAACAAACCGAGGAGCCCCTTGGGAAAACGACCTCATTTAAAATATATTTTTCAAGTTTCATCTCTGATAATGCGGCAATATCTGGGACCTTAAGCTGAATTATATCTTGCATCTCTAAAGTTTTTGGCCTCACTCCATCTGTGTTAATATATACAATTTTCAGGAACATGTTCCCTTTCCCTTTGCTCTTTACTCCCCCTTCCACTACTGATTTTGTTGCCTTGTTTTTATGTATCATTTCACAAGCTTTCCAGTCCCTGACACTTTGTAGAAAAAATAATTTGTCTTCTTCATTTCTATTCTCATTTAGACGTTTTGCTTCAATGAGATTCATTTTCAGCTTTTCTGTCTTCCTTTGAGAGGTCTTGTCTTATTGACCAAAGTTTGCCATCATCATCACTGCAATTTCCTGGCATTTCTAAGCACTTCCATCATGTTTTTCACTCCATTAAACATCACTCTTAAGGGGCAGTTCTTGTCTTTCTCATATTTTCCTATTCTTCTAAAATCACTAACATTTTCCTTTGAGCCTTCTCCTAAACCTAATATTTTCTCTATGATTTTCATCTCTTCTCCTGCTCTGTCCACTCTAGATGAAATTTCCTTCTAAATATCCAAAAATTATTATGGACTTACAGTACTTCTATCTACAGTATTTTGTACCAGTTTACTGTTGGTAACCAGTTCTTTCCTAATTGCTTGCCTAATTTCTGCTTCTTGTTGGTCATTTCTGGTTTTGACTTCCAAACACACTTCCTTGATTGTCTCTCTTTTACAACTTGTGCATACATCTCTCTTATTTCTTCTTTATGCTTTTTCAAATTCTTTATTAGCCTCTATTTGAGTTGCCAATGAAGTTTCTCGTTGCAGTACTGCCCTCCCCTATGGTGGCGACCATCTTGTTGACATTCTGCTGTTTTGAAAGATCAACTTTTCTACCCAAGATTTTTCATTCACTAACACTTACTTCTGATCTCTTAGTTTATTTTCAAATTCCCTACACCTTCACATATTCTGGGACACCACTTGCAACCTACTCCCCACACTTAGATAATTTGAATTATCCTGGACCCTGCAGCAGTGTGACTCTTCAATGTGATGATGCTCACTCTCCCCCATTTGTGGATTTGTTCATTTGATGCATCACGTTAGTGTGATCTCTGTGTGTAATGATGTAAGGGCGAAGAGGGAGAACGATCTATTGACATAGCTCGGGTGCAGGGGGGAGGTTGTGTAAAATCCTGGTTTGTGCCTCGGAGAGGCTATGGGATCCAGTAAGTTCAGTAGAACTTCGGTTTCAACCCTTTTAACCCTGTCGTAGCTCAGTCAATTAAGGCAGTGTCTGGGATGCTCCCGGACGCAGGTTCGAATCCTCGTCACGGCCCTTGTGGATTCGTTCATTTGATGCATCACGTTAGTGATGCATTAAATGAACAAATCCTCTGTGTGTAGAGATACATAATGTATCACTTGTATCATTTTGATACATTATGTATCTCGGTGTGTTGAGATACATAATAATTTACACGTGGAAAATAATTGAGGGGCTGGTCCCAAACCTGCACATAGAAATAACATCACATGACACCAGAAGACATGGCAGGATGTGTAGAAAACCCCCGTTGAAAAGCAGAGGTGCAACAGGTACTCTGAGAGAGAACTCTATCAACATCAGAGGCCTGAGACTGTTCAACACACTTCCACTGCTCATAAGGGGCATAACTGGCAGACCCCTCACAGTGTTCAAGAGAGAACTGGATAAGCACCTCCAAAGGATACCTGATCAACCAGGCTGTGACTCATACGTCAGGCTGCAAGCAGCCGCGTTCAACAGCCTGGTTGATCAGTTCAGCAACCAGGAGGCCTGGTCGACGACCGGGCCGCGGGGACGCTAAGCCCCGGAAGCACCTCAAGGTAGCCTCAAGGTAAGGAGAGTACTCCACAGAAAACATCACTGCCTGATGTGATAATGGAAGGAGACTCCCCTTCCAAACAGTAACAACTCTCCTCCTCCCCCTTCATCACCATCTTCCATATGCCATCAAGACCCCTCTATAAAGATAAGATAAACTTAGGTACTGTATTGTAGTTAGAAAAAACACTGTATTCAGAATAAAATGTATTTGTATGTTAATATTTTGGAGGGTCGGGAACGGACGAATTCAATTTCCTTTCTTTATGGGAAAAATCGCTTCGACTTACGATCTGTCTCTGGGAACGGATTAGCATCGTAAGTCGAGGCCCCACTGTACTTAAATAACGTGTATATACAGTGTAATAACAGCAAAAGGAGTGTGGGGAAGAAGCCATTTTGGTGATGGGTGTGGCAACATCTGCATGATTTGTCATGTTGGTAGGGATGGCCACTATGCTCTTTGGGCCTTATACCGGCTTAGTTGAACAGTTATGGTGAACAAAACATGTAGATACTTATATATAACGTCTGTATATAGGGTAATAACACCACAAACAGTATTGTTGGGGTGAAATTTTAGTGCATCTGACCTTGAATGTGTGAGGGAAGCAGCCGCCACCTGACTGTGTGTAGCAACGTCTCTTAGTGCCTGAACTAACTATATCAACTTAGTTGTACAGTTGTGGTGAACAAAACATGTACTTATATATAGCGTCTGTATACTGTATACTGAATACAAGCAAAACAGTATTGTGGGAGGAGAATGTGGGCAAGTCAGGCGAGTTGAGGGAGGAAAGTAGCAGCCAGTGGCGGGCTGCCACTGCCACTCAGCATGCCAACTTAGTGGTTCATTATGGTGAACACGAATGTAGATACTTATATATAACGTCTGTATATAGTGAATAAAAATAAAAAAACAATATGGTGGGAGGAGAATGTGGGCGAGTGAGGTGTTGAGGGAGTGAGTGGCAGCGAGTGGCTGGCTGGTGTGTGGCGGTCACTCCTCGTGCTTTTTGATTCATAATACCAGCTTAGTGGTTAGTTATGGTGAACAAAAACATGCAGATACTTATATAAACCTGTGTATATAGTGTAATAACCGTCAAAGTATTTGTTCACTGTTTGATGACCTAATTGAATTAACAATATGCACACCATATTTTTGAGTACAGTGATGATTCACTCATTTTATTATATAAAATATATCACACTACACACTATTGAATAATATTACAGCAAAAAACTACGAAAAATCAGAGAATTGAATAATTAGGTAATTATGTCTTTGTGGCCACTACTGCCCGACAGCTGGGAGCAATAGACCGTCTGGGACACACGCTGAGTCAGCGCCTGTTTTTTGCCAGACTTCCCCGCCCTATAGCGGGCAATATATGCCACTTAGCATTTTTGTTATTATTTTTCCCCATGATCACAGAACACAAATTAACAGGTTTAGAAGAATTTTTTTTTGTTTTTTTGGTACGCACCTGTGGGTGACATGCTAATTAGCCCTGAGCAACACAAGGGTTAAGAAAATGTGTGATGTATAGGTAGAACTGCAAAGTTTTGTTGAAAAAATTCACCCAGAGAAAGCTGTAGCATGCCATTGCATTGACCTTTTAAATGATAATGTGATGTCTCACTATAGACTAGTGTTAAAATGTTGGGAAAAACAGGTGTCTATAGACAGATTCTTAGTAAGACGAGCAAGCAGTGAGCCACAACCAGGTCCTAGTGGTATGCCTGCAAAACTTAGGAGAGAGTACCCCAGAAAAGCCATCACTGCCTGATGTTATAATGGAAGGGGGACTCCCCTTCCAAACAATAACACCTCTCCTCTTCTCCCCCTCCTCACCATCTTCCATATGCCAATGAGAGTCCTCAATAAAGGTAAGATATACATATTGTATTGTAGCTATATGTTCTTGAGGTTACCTTGAGATGGTTTCAGGGTTAGCGTCCCAGCGGCCCGTCCTCGACCAGGCCTTCTTTTTGTCACACCCCCCAGGAAGAAGCCCATAGCAGCTGTAACTCCCAGGTACCTATTTACTGCTAGGTGAACAGGTACATCAGGTTGAAAGAAACTCTGCAAATTTTAGTTTTCGCCTCCACCGGGGATCGAACCTGGAACCTCAGGAATACGAATCCGAAGCGCTGTCCACTCAGCTGTCGGCCCAAAGCTAGCACAAAGAGTGGTATTTGGTATAAAAATGTATTTATAAGTCATATTTTGGGGGTGGGAACAGATTAATTCAATTTACATTATCTCTTATGGGAAAATGTTTCGAGTTATGAATTTTGTGTTACGACCCATATCTGGGAACAGATTAAATTCGTAAGTGGAGGTACCACTGTACTACAAAGACTACTGGGAAGACAGAACACGTTGTACTCACCCTATAAATAAACTAGGTAATTGCACACATGCATTACATGAATTCCCGAATATAAGCATTATACGACATAATAAATAAAAATCTAAAAAAGTATACATCACCTTACACCTATCAGATTTATCAGCACGTTCATGGCGATCGCGGTCTGCAGTTACCGCCGTCATCTTTCTCATAACAGAGGTTGGTGTAAAGGCTAAGGGAGACTGAGATTTAACCCCAGATTTGCTGGGAGAACCATCCTGTACATAAACAAGAATGGTTGTCAACCGATTTATGTTCCTGAGTACTATTTAAGCTACCAAAGGAAGAAATGTGCAGGAGTAGGTAGGAAAAGTTAGAGAAGGAGAGTGCTTGATTGATTAAATAACTGACTGATAAGTAATTCCTGTCACAAACTACAGTAAGTCATCAGCAAATCAAATTACCTTATAAATTCTTATATTTTCAATATCAATATTCACTTAGTCTTGCCTTGGCTATTACAAACTTTACCAAATGAGCTCATGAGAATAAAAGTATTTCCTTTTTAACACTTCCATATTTTATATATATACACAAAAACACACACACACGATAACGATAGTTCACGGCTGTTGATAGTCGGCGACTTCAACTTGAAATCCATAGACTGGGAAGCATATGAAGCTAAAACAGAAGATTCTGGACCTGTAAATTTGTAGACCTCATCCTGGAAACATTCTTGTATCAACATGTAAAAGCTACGAGGATGAGGGAAGGGGACGTTCCCTCCATGCTAGATTTGACATTTACCAGAAGGAGGAAGAAATATTCAACCCGTCCTCGCAAATTTAATAAGTCATATGACTTATTAGTTGCGTGCATAGGTGACCATACTTAACATAATATTTCCCTTGAAAATCTTCATAGAAAACACCAACCTTACCTNGGGGTTTGGCTTGGATAATTACCTCCAGGTACGGTAATTTCCTCATGGGTCTACTGTGTGGCTTGTTTCGTCTCTTCCCAAGCCTACATCATGCCACTCAAGTGTATGGATGCGGTAAAGTTAAGTCAAGGCCCAAGAATGTGTAATCTACAAGGAAGGAAGAAACAAGGACCACATAGCGCAACCTAAGAACAAAGCCAACCCTTACCCAAAGGAGGCTCCTCAATACCCATCTGAGACCCTACCGTAGAACAGAAATTGTACCCAGGGACTGCGGCTGGGGAAAAAAAGCTGAACACTGAGCATAGGAAGATTCAATGCCTCATCTGAACCCAACCCCACCAGAGATCAGGACAGGTTGAAGGTCACCTTTACCTTGCAAAGATTTTGGGGCTCAGCGTCCACACGGCCTGGTCCTCGACCAAGCCTCCTGTCACCCAAAGATCCACCCCCAGGAATCTCCCCAGCCCTACAAACCATAAATAAAGACCCTCTTTTCCACAGCAGAGCGAGTTTCACTCCTGTGTTGATCAGAAAGAAAAGCATTGCCACACACTCAAAGGATCCAGCCAAATACACTCCTGAAAACAGAAGGTTACAGATCCTTGGTGGGTAACAATGGCTTGAGTGTCCTCGTTATTCATGTGGAAGGGCATTCCTCAGAGAATGCCAAGCTACTCCCACAGAAAACTGCAGCCTGGATTCTGAAACCCTCTGACATCCAGAATCCTGAAGCAAGTAGGGAGGACATGAGGTTCTGTTGAACCAAACTAGATAGACAATAGAAGGAAGATGAGCAAACATAGAACCAGTAGAATTTACCAGGTGCCCCACCTCAAACTCCTTATTAAACAAAAAGGGCAAAATTCTGGGACAACCACTTTAGTACCAAGCCAAAAATAAAGTCAATAAACGAAATACTGTATCTACCTAAACTAGATCTGTGAATCCAAACACTGCAGGCCTCAGGGGAAGAGGGCAATAGCCAATCAACAGTTAGCATAACACAAAACAAATAACTACTGGTATGTAGCAAACCAGATGGACATCCTTTCAATTTAAAAAGAGTCAAGTGCAGGCTTGGTGGACTGATCAATGATGAACTACAACCAAAGACCTCTGGAGCTGACCACGGCCTTAATGTAAAGATCAAGCAATACCCCAGGCACTAGGAATGCTTGTCAAAAGGAACAGACACCAAACACAGCCCTTGGGAAATACTTGGCTATGAAAGATATTGGCAGATTGCTGTATGTACAAATACATGAACCCTCGGGCACCCTTTAACCACAGAAAAAAGCCCAATCTCAAGAGTTAAAGACCCCTTGCACTACTCAGTATGAGGCAGCCTTTACAGTAGGCCAGCTTCTAAGGAAACGAACGAACAGCCACAGTAATTCTATTCTTCTAAAAAGCCACAAACTGGAATGTACAGTACAATATAGCATAAGACTAACAAAAAACCAACATTTAATGTAATGAAACACCATTTTTTTTGGCGAGCCCCCCAGAGGCTCCCTGAATCTATCGGGGCTAATATGCAATATATTAGACTAGGGCAATAGTCAATGGAATTCAGCCTACTGGGGACCACAAGCCAGAACCTGGCCTCCACAGAGAGGCATAGGTTCCTATTAGAAAAACGTGGTTGGAACCCCCCCCCCATGGTTGGGGGCTTTCCTAATTAGCCATCAACCAGGGTTAGGCACCCCAGAAAAGTAGGCATAACAAAACAGACCCACACGGTAAGAAAATTACAACCAAAAACTGAACAGAGAGGACTCCCCCAAATTCCCATACAAAGAATCAAACAAGCAAACGTCACACACTGCCGCCGTGCTGCTCGGCCCTCCTCCCCCACCCCAGACCCTCTATGCCAGCTACCCAGCAACCCCGGTTCGGAGGCTAGGCATCAAAATGCAAAAACCGCCGATTGGGGTGGATGGAGGTTACCATGGAGCCTCTGGGGCTCACCCAGAAAATGGTGTTTCATTACATTCAACGCTGTTTTTCTGTGGGGAGCCCCTTTGGCTCCCTGGAGCTACCTAACCAAAGATTAGGAAAAAAGGAACTTATCCAGGAAGCGGCCGCCACTAGCGCCTCGACTCGAAGTCGAGACAACTGGCTGCAACCTGCGACCCGAAGCAACACACGAATGCCCAGGACAAGGAACATTGAATGTTGACTAGATAACGAGCGGCCAGGATCCTGCTCGACCTCTAAAATCCCCGCGCCCACATATCAATCCAAGACATGTTGCCGAAAAAGGCAGCCAAAGCAGCAAACTTCTGATCATGGGCATGAGGATAGACCGCAGGCTGTTTAGACTTAATAATCCTGCAGACGACCTGGGAGACCCGAGCCCTGGAACAGGGAATGAGGAAATCCACATCAACCCAAAGCACATCACAGGCCACAGAAGCCGAGGTGCGCAGGTAATGGCGAAGAGCTGCAACCGGACACAACACATGATGTACCCACTGCATGACCAACCAAGCATCAATGACCCAAGGACCCCTCCGGAAAGCATCCGTCTCGTTCTTCGCCAGAAAAAAAAGAAGAAGGCTGCAAACAAAAGCTGCAGCCTGACCAGGACTAAACGAGAAGAAATCCCTGCGCCGGAGGAGAGAATGAAGCTCACCCACCCGAGCCCCAGAGGCCATTGCACACAGAAACAGAACCTTGGGAAAACAATCTTGAACCAAAGGGGTCATCAAGAACCAAGTAGAGAGATAGAAGAGCACCCTGTCCAAGGACCAGGACAGCTAAGGCGGTGAATGAGCAGGCCAGAGGTGAAATAAAGCACGAGAAAGCTTACAGAACAGGGTAGAAGTGACATCCACCACAAATGCAAGCTGGAGCAACTCCACCAATGCCGCATGATATGAGTTGACAGTAACATTAAATGACTGTCCTGAAAAAGCCAAGAAAGGACAAGACAACCCGAATCAGAAATAGAAGACATCCTACGAAGAGAAAAATGGCGGAAAACACGCCAGGAAACGTCATAATGTTGCCAAGACGAAGCTCTCAAGTGGGACACCATCAACGAAGCCACCTGATCACCATACAAATGGTGATCAAGTGGTAAATGCTGAGCAGCAAAAACCCCTACTGAAATGGCATCCCGAATGCACCAGGGAAGGTCACCCTACCACGCAGGGGTACTACTCACAGGGCGCTCAGGGAAGGTCACCCTAAGCACATGCAGCCCATGTATACATTATTACACCTGGCCACCATGCCTCAACACTGCAGAAAACACCACCAAGGCAAAAAACTGCTTAGAAATCGAGGCCAGAGTCGACGACCCACCCTAGATCGTAATAGCTGATGAACTGAGGTTGCTGGCTAGCCGGAGCAGAGGGTCTGGGGCTTCCCGGAAACTTGTTTCATTGTTTGCTTGGGAATTGGGGAAGTTCTGCCTTTCTGTTTGGTCTTCGGTTGTAATTTTCTTACCATGTGGGGTTTGTTTTGTTATGCCTACCTTTCTGGGTGCCTAACCCCGGTCAATGGCTTTTCAGAGAAGTCTCCAACCACATGGGGGTTTTTCCAGGGCCATTGCTCCCTGTGCCTCTGAGGGGGCCAGGTTCTGGCTCGTGGTCCACTGCAGGCTGATCTCCATTGACTATTGCCCTAGTCTAATACAGCGCATATTAGCCCGATAGCTCCAAGGAGCCAAAGGGGCTCACCACAGAAAACAACATGCAATACCCTGGTAATATATATACTGTATGTGTATTCATCAAATAACATTGAATTTAGATAATGACAATATTAATTTATGAAGCTTTTTACCTTGCTTATGGTGATGGTGTAAAGAGGTGATAGGAGTGTTGTTATTGAGCAGGAGCTGTTGGAGAGGACCAGGGGTATTGGCACTGGACAGTCTGTGATGTGGGGGACCTAGATTACCTGCAGGTGGGACTTGGCCTCTCATTAACTGCTGGGCAAACACTGCTTGAGCCTGAGCCTGTGCTGCTTGTATAGCTGGAAACAAAAAATACCAGGCTAGAACAGGGAAAACAGCCTTTAAATAGGAAAGAAAAAAGTTTGCCTCAAATTATGCAAGAAAACAATATAATTTGGAAATAAAGTGGCACTTTGTATGAATGGATAATGGAGACCAGACTCGTTACATTTTAGTAAGAATCCCAGTCCTACGAGCTTTTAATTTTGTATTCAAAGCATTTTTTTTATGCGACCTGTTGATTACTTCTTGTTGATTTCCAGGATCAACATCCCACAGCCTAGTCTCAGACCAGGCTTGCAGGTTGGTGGTCTGGTCAACCAGGCTGTTTGATGTGGCTGCTTGCAGTCTTACACACGATTCACAGCCTGGTTGATCAGGTATTCTTTGAGGGTGTTTGTCAATTTCTCTTATAATCCTTGGACAGCTGTTATGGAGAAATGGATCATACCTGCCTGTGTTATAAAAAAAAAAAAAAAAAAAAAATTATGAAAAATGTGAGAGAAAAAACACGAAAATAAGTGAATGTTATCATTCTTAGGGTGGAGGGGAGGGCACTTGGAAAGGTGCATGGTGGCTGTATCTGGGTCTATCAACACCTGGGGCCCGACTTTGCTGATGCTGTATTACCCTCAGATGTTTCACCGACTGTTTTTCTGTTACTCTATTTACAAGTATGTGTGTGTTGAATAACTTGATAAATCATATAACACATGATACAGTTTCAATTGATTAGGTTTACTTGGTACAGTATATGCCATTACAACAAGTAGAGTAATGAAAAGTATATCAAACATAATATTCAGTGGTGTTGGCTCTGGGCGATAATATATGGTCTAATGGCACAATATGAGTGAATGTACGGATTGAACCAGAGGCGTAAGCTACCATTGTAGCACCTACAGATGATAATCGTCATATGACGATAACCGCATTTACCTAGTAATGTAACCATGAAATGAAAAAAAAAAAAAAACAATATCAGAGGTCCACACTTCAATATTGTTCCTGCAATTACAAGAAATATGTTGGCAACAAAAGTGGACATTTTCTTTAAGAAGTGCCAGACCAAATGGGTTGTACTGGATATGTGGGCCTTCGGGCCACCCAAGTACAGCCTGTTGTACCAAGCTCTGAAGTCGAGCCTGGCCCAGGCTGGCTTTGGGGAGTAGAATAAATCGCAGACTTCCTACCAAGGGTATAATCAAGGAACAAACAGGAGCTGCCTCATATGGGCCACTAGGCCTTCCACAGTTCATTTATTATTATGATGGACTGGTTCACCTCGTAAACTTCATTACTGCACAACCATAGAGTTGTTAAAACCATGTTNACGTAGTTATATGACCGAACCTAACCAACCCTACCTAACCTACCTAACCTAGCTTTATAGGTTAGGTTAGGTTATAGCCGAAAAAGTTAGGTTAGGTTAGGTAGGTAGTTAGGTATCGAAAAACAATTAATTCATGAAAACTTGGCTTATAGGCAAATCGGGCCTTGCATAGTAGGCTGAGAAGTGCGTTCTGGCTACTAGGTACGACATTATATATATAATATATATATATATATATATATATAATATATATATATATATATATATATATATATATATATATATATATATATATATATATATATATAAAAAATCAAGACAACAGGCTGCAACAGCCGACCCAAAGCGACATAGGCCCGACTAGGTCCAGGAACACGAGCGAGCTCGCATTCAGGTTCCAGCGCAACCGCCAAAACAAACCTGTGCCCGAATAACAGCCCAAGACATGCCATCAAAGACTGCAGCAAATGCAGCAACCCCACGAATGCCAAGGGCACGGGGAGAGACTGCAGGCCGGCGAGACAGAAGGACCCCAGCGGACGACCGGAGAGACCCGAACCCTGAGAACAGGAAAGGGAAACCTGTAACACCCAAAGCGCAGCCTGGCCGCTGAGGCCTTGGCACGCAAAAAACGGCAGAGAGCTGCAACTGTACACAAGAAGCACCCCGGCCAACCAACCAAGCAGCAACAATCCTTGGGACCCCTCCAGAACCGAAGGGGCCACAACAAATCGAAGGGAACAGAGAAAAGCGCACCCTGCCCCAGAGCAGGACAGCTCAGGTGGAACATGAGCAGACCGGAGGTGAACAATGCTCGAGACAACCCGTGAACGGTGCAGAAGGAACAAGAAGGAACAACAAAACCAGAGCAAACCAAAGTGGCTCCGCCAATGCCGCACAAGACAGGGCGGCGGTATGCAGCAAGAAGACAGCCCTAAACCATCACGAGAGAAGGACAAGACCACGACAACAAAGAGCACAGTACAACTAACAAGAGAGAAAAAAAGAGAAGGTCGCCAGAAAACCCCATACCGCCGCCGAGACGAAGCATGCAGGTGGGACACATTGAAAAAGCCACCTGATCACCAAACAGACGGTGAGAGACTCGAGTCAAAAGTACCAGACCAGAAGACTCGAGGAGAAGACCGAACCAGCCCCGCCATGGACCGGACCGACCATGGAAAAGAGGCGGAGCCATGGGAAAACCCACAGGTGCGGACTCCGAGCCAGCCGCGCCAGAACCAAGGCTGTCAAAAAACCAAAAGGAACGACCACCAGGGAACCAGGAACCCAAACTCGGCGAAGCAGACCTGATCTGTCCGAGAGGCACCCCCCCCCAGTTCAAACAATAAACTACCGGGAAGCAGTTCGAATGGAGCCGGATCATTGATCCGCGGGCGACCTGAACCCTCAGAAGAGCAAACCACACCGCTGTGAACTCCTGCACCGTGCTGTAGACTTGACGGAAGGAAAAACCCCACCGTCCCTGGCCGGCCTGGTGAGCACTGGTCACAAACCCCAGCCAAGAGACGACACGTCCGTGAACACATCGAGCGAGGGCTCGAGACTGCCTGAGCCTCAAGACCATCTAAACCCTGCTCCGGCTCCAAAACCCTCAAACGCTTCGGGGTTGGAAGCAGGGGAAAAGTGGGGACCAGAACGAACCACAGGAGGGAAAAGACAAGGTGGGGCGGACTGAACCAAGGTCGAAGCAACCCCCACCCCCAAGTCTGGGACCCTATAAGCAAAACGGGGCAGCCGCAGGGCATCCGGGTGAGCAACCAACCGAGCGTGTTGCAACAACCTAAAACGCGCATGCAACGCCTGCACGCCGCCTGTACCTGTATAAGATCATCACTAGACTGGGTAAATTGAGTCACTAGCAAGCAGCAGAACTCACAGGACTCAAGGTCGAAAGTGTCACCGACCCAACAGGCAGCGTGACGGAGGCAAAGACAGTGAGGGTCACCCTGAGAAAAGGGGACCGAACAACCCTCAAACTCGCACGAAGAGAGGGGGGGGGGACCCCGGGGTCACATCCATCGGACCCACGCACCCCCAGGGGTTCCCCAGGGCCCTGAGAGCTTAACGAGACTCACGCCCAGGTAACCCCCAGGCAGGGTACTGCTAACCGGCGCCCAAAACTACCAAGCAAACTCGCTAAAGCTGCACCCCAGGGACGTGTACACTCACGGGGACCTAGTAGGGGGCACCACCAGAGAAGAACCGTAATAGGTCAAGCACAAGTGGCCAAAAAGCAGGGCAGATCCCACCAAAAGGCAAACACAAGAAGAAAAAGAAAACCCCGCAAGAGGACAGCATACCCTAGAGGAACAGAGCTGGCTGCTAATCCGTGAAAAGCTATGCAGCACCCCGCACCCCGAACCAGTGCAAACCGTCTCTTACCCTAAGGTAAACAGGGGAGACAAAACACCCAAGTACCCAAAGGGCGGCCAAAAAACCTTGCAGTAAAACGGCCAGCAGAGACAGGACCCAAGGAACTTGTGGAAGGTAACCCCAAGCCCCAAGAGCAGTACTTACAGGGCACCTAGGGAAGGGAACCCTAGGCGCATGCAGCCCCGAGTACTGGAGAATAACTCCTGGCTCTCGCACCCCTAGAAGACATCCACCACACTCAAAGCAGTGCTGAAACTATGTCTAGAGCCAGAGCACACGACCGGAGCCTCTAGCATCAGCCTAAGAACTAAAGGGTGGATAGCCGGTGTGTGGGGTCTGGGGCTCCCCCTTTCCCCTCCTAGGGAGGAGGGAGCTGCGCAGACAGCGGCGCAATGTGTGACGTCATGATCGTTTGCTCGTTTCATTTAGAGGAGTTCTATCCACTTGTTCGGCTTTTGGTAGCAATATTTTCACCAGAATAGGGGTTTGTTTTGGGATGCTTACCTTTCTGGGTGTCTGACCCAGTCGATGGCAGACATAGAATGCTACCAACCACAAAGGGGTTTCTATAGGCTAATGCTCCCCTTGCCTCTTCTGAGGGGGAAGGGGGGGGGGGCAGGTTCTGGCTCGTGGTCCCCGGTAGGCCCATAAAACTCCATACACGACTGATGCCAAAGTCTGACATTAGCATATCAGCCTAGTAAGCTCCGGGGAGCCGAAGGGGCTCCCCCCAGAATAGGCAGCGAAAAGCCTAAGAGCCAAAGCCCTGGCAGAGTCCAACAAGGAACCGAACATCATGAGCCGGAACCCGAGATGTAAAGTAAAAAACAGTGACACGGCAACCCGCAGGAACGGCACCACCAGCCCCAGTGGGGTAAAACAAAGCATGCGTCGCTGAGGAAGGAAATAGAACTACGTTCTATTTCTAAGGAAAGGTTCTAAGAAACCTTTCCCTTTTAAGGAAAGGTTCTAAGGAAATAGCCACGCTCAAACTGCACTTTGTTTTAGTGCAGTTCAGACATGAACTACACTAAAACAAAGATGTACTGTCCGGAAGGAACAAAGAAAAGCCGTAAGCAGTGCCAGAAGTCAAGCGCCCCCTGCCCCAATGAAAAGGAATTGTAGGGGCAGGAGTGGGTGATCGGAAAGCCATATATACACTAGCAGACACCGTAACACAGAAGCTGGTAGAGACAGACAAGGAGAAGAGGAAGAACTCAAAGCTACACCGGAACACCAGGCCTGTTCTACAACAGGAAACTGAACAAGAACACAACCCAACCTAGCACGAGCATGAGAATAGCCAATATGCACCTACCAAGATACACAACAATGTGTAGGAGAGAGGTAGGAAAAAATAAAATGCAACGAAAAGACCCGAAGACAGTCCAAGCACCAGGAACAAGAGCACAAGCAATTAGCAACAGAAGGTACAGGAACCATATACACAGACTAGGAGCGAGGAAAAGACAAGACACTCGCCCAACTCAAGTGCTAATGAGAGAAGCAAACCCCACATGAGCACCAAAACCCAGACCCACAAGAACAGGAAACATGGCCTCCAACCTAAAGGAGGAAGGAGAGGGGAACAAAAGGCACATATACATGTCGTTCATTTACAAGGCATACGCATGTGTATATGTAACAGACATACGGGCAAACTCCATGTCAAAACCGACCAGAATGTCAACCGGGCCAACCCACACACTGCGCCTCCCACAACGACCGCCCAAGATAAAATCGGGGAACGCCCCAAAAATATTGTGGAAAACACCTTGATAACTCAGTAAACCAAAGCTAGGAATGTTAGGTTAGGTTAGGTAAGATAAGGCAGTGTCGGACCACTGCGCCATGTGGACATCAATTCAATGGGGAAATGTCCAACATGAAAACCAGTGCTTGCCAATGTCAAACCCAGGTGACCACAAATGCAACACGTGGGCCAACCCAACTGCTACTTGGGGTTAGACAGCAGTACGGTTTCCTAACGCACATAAGGGTGCAGCCAGGCACTGAACGAAGGGCAATGAATAAGTGTCCAGAGTCCCAGCCGACAAAGTCACCAGACCGCAAATCTCACCTGGAGAGGAGAGGCACCATTGGTTCATGACATAGCATAGCCACATCATGGTCTGGGAGCATTGCTAGTAGAGCATGTCCAGAGATGCGCATGTAGATCAAGCGCAGTAGAGAGATGGAGAGGCGGAGGAGGCGCCACTCCTAGCCACCCCCACACACATAAGCAAAGTTACTAGATATGTTCCCCCCAACATAGAACCCAGAACTACCCCAGAAACCAGAGGGCGAAGACTAGAGAGAAGAAGAGCGAGAGCAGTGTATAACCCGGGAAAAAGTGCGCTGAGCAACGACACACACACACACACAACAAGAATAAAATCACCCACGGTGCGTGCGCAGGACACACGAGGACCGGGTTGCACCACTCGATCCCCAGGGTGGGTGCTAACAAGAAATATGGAACCATTTGAGTAATGGCGATTATGAAAATAGGAAACAGCATCGAAAGAGGAGAAAAAGGACGGAACAGTACCAACTAGTCCCCGCAAAGACTGGAGGGAAACCCCACCGGAAAACGACAGACTTCCAACAATGCACCCAATAGCATCCGTGACCAAAAGTCATGCAGGACCAGATTAGACACTGAACGATCCTGGGGAGGGGCTGACGCCCAAAGGCAACTCATACACAGAGGGGGAGGGGGAGGGGGGAAGGGAAAGGAAAAACCTACTCATTGTGACAGTAAGCCCCGCTCGGAAGGTCGGAAAACCCAGGCGGGGTCCATCGGGGCCTAAGGCCCCCTAGTCAGCCCCACCCCAACCCCGGGAACCCCAACATCAGGTCCCGGGGGCGAGTCGTCCTCTAAAGCCCCGGCCTCAAGAAAAAGCAGGAAAAGAGCGAGCCCACCCACTGGTCAGACCCCAGAGCTATGGCTGGAGGAACAGACTCCAAGGCCTCCCATGCAACCCCTGAAACTACCAGAGTCTCAAACCTCGAAATCCTGTCCCGTCTCCAAAGCCCTCGGACACCTAGGAGCCGGAAGCAGGAGGGGAAGGGGGACCGAACGAACCACAACAGGGAAAGAACAAGGGACACGGACTGAATCAAGGCCAACACGACCAACACCCCCAAGTCCGGATCCTGAGAAGCAAAACGGGGCAGCCTCGGGGCATCCGGGGAAGCAACCAAACAAGCGCGATGCAACAGCCTATCCGGAAACGCGCGAGTTGCCTGCACCCAAAGAATGTCATCAACAAATTCGGCGACTGGAGCCACAAACAAGCAAACAAAGCTCACAGGATTCGGGGTCGAATTTGCCACCAACCCAACAGCATGACGGAGGCAAAAACAATGAGCATCACCCTGAGACAAGGGGACAGAGCAACCCTCAAACTCTCACAATGCGAGAGGGGACGCAGGGGTCACACCCAGTGGACCCGAGTGCCCCCGCGGGGTTTCCCAGGCCCCCTAGACTGGGTCTGCTAAGGGTTATCCCAGGCAGGGTACTGCTAACTGGGGCCCCAAACTACCAAGCAAACTTCTGAAAGCTGAGCTCACGGGAAGTGTCCACTCACGAGGGCAAAGCAGGGGGAGCCACCACACAAACAACCCTAATATAAGGGGGAAGGGAGAACACGATGCAGACCCCCCCCCCCCACCAGGCAAAAAGGTGAAAACTAGCTATGCAGTACCCCGTGCCCCACCAGTGCAATACCTACCCCCTATCCCAAGGCATCACGGGTGGAAACCCCCAACACACTCGGAGCGGCCAAACGCCAAGCAGCGAAAGGCCAACAGAGGTAAACCCAAGGTGACTTGTGGAAGGGAACCCCAAGCCACAAGGGCAGTACTTACAGGGCACTCAGGGAAGGTGACCCTAAGCACATGCAGCCCGAGTACCTGAGAATATTACTCCCAGCTCACACGACCACCATAAGAGCAGCACTGAAAACAAGTAACAGCACTGAGAGAAGACTGGAACTGGAGCCACACAACTATACATAATCCCATCAGCCAAGGAACTGGGGTGAGGATCGCTGGTGTGAGGGTCTGGGGCTCCCCCTTCCCCCTCCCGGGGAGGGGGGAGGGGGGAGGTGCACAGACATGTAATTACCTAAGTGTAGTTACAGGATGAGAGCTACGCTCGTGGTGTCCCGTCTTCCCAGCACGGCTCTGGCGCGGCTCGTGTGACGTCATGCTTGTTTTTTCATTTTTCCTTTGGGACTTCTGTCCACTCGTTTGATGATTTTCGTTGTTAACCAAAATAGGGGTATGTTTTGTGGCGCTTACCTTTCTGGGTGCCTGTCCCGGTCGATGGCAGACATAGAATGTTCCAAATCACATGTGCATTTCTATGGGCCATTGCTCCTCATGCCTCTGTGAGGGGGGCCAGGTTCTGGCTCGTGGTCCCGGTAGGCCTAGAACTCCACCCACATCGACATGAAAAATAGTTAGGGTATCCATATCGGCCATAGGATAGCTCCGAGGAGCCGTAGGGGCTCCCCCAGAAAAAAATGAAGCACCGCTGTATTCACTTTATAGTTAAAAAAGAATTAAGCTAAAATACAAACTTAAATATTCCTGGGACTAGTCTAGCACACACACGTACAATATTAGGCCTCATAGCATGTATTAGGCCTAGGAAGGTTAGGTTACGTTAGTTTGTCTTTGCAACATATGTATACATAAAAATTTGAAGTCTTTCCACATTCAATACAGTGGTACCTTAGTTTATGAATTTAATCCATTCCAAGAGACGGGTCATAACTTGAAAATTCGTAACCCGAAGCGAATTTTCCAAAAGAATTAATGTAAATGAATTAATTCATTCCACACTCCCAAAAATATTAACTTCAAAATACATTTCATACACACACATTTTGTAGTATAACATGTAAAAGTTATCGCTTACCTTTACTGATGACTTGTTGGAATATGGAAGATGGTAAGGAGGAAGAGGGGGGGGTTGGGGTTGGAGAGATTACTATTAGGAAGGGGAGTCCCCTTCCATTATAACATCAGGCAGTGACGACTTCTCTGGGGTACTCTCTCCTACGTTTTGCAGGCAAACCACTAGGACCTGCTTGTGGCTCACTGCTTGTCTCACTAAGAACCTATCTATAGACACTTTGTTTCTCACTACATTTTAACATTTGTCTGTAGCGAGACATCACATTGACTTTAAAATGGTTAATGCAACGGCCTACTACAGCTTTTTCTGGGCGACACTTTTCAGCAAAATTTTGCAGTTCTTCCCATACTGCACACATTTTCTTAATTAATGAGGAAGGGACATTCTCTACTGCCTCCTCCTTCCCTGAAGAAATTTCCTTAGCCGTTTCTTGTTGCTACTCCTTGTGAAGGGCTATGAGTTCGTCGGAGGTCAGTTCTTCGCTATGTTCCTCCACCAACTCCTCCACATCAGCACCGTCCAGCCTAGCTAGTTCAACAACCCTCATACCATTTTCTTGTTTACAAATGATCTCTGATTTTTCCTCTATTGTCATCCTCACAACTATTTTCTTAGGTTGAACTTTACCACTGACTTTCTTGGAACCCATAGTGTGATATATAATATGAACTTTTATGTTCAGAAGCCCCCCAAAAAAATAGAAAAAAAAAAGAAAATGAAATTCTTTACAAAGAATTCAAGTGTAGTTTTGGTCATCACCATGTGGGATACACTGGTAAACAACTGAGCGTGCCTCATTCCCAGTACCACGCGCTCGTTCGACCCATATGCATATCAGATGACATATTCCAAGGAAAACTTTGTACATGAATTCAAATTTTACGATGAATTTGACGTCATGTACCAAAAAAATCGTACTCTAGGGCAGTCGTAAAACAAGGTACCAATGCACAGTGGAACCTTGGATGACGACTGCTCTATGAATTACAAATTTTTTGGTATACGACCTCAAATTCATCGTAAAATTGAATTGGTACATGACGGTTAACTTGGAAGACGTCTGTTCACATGCGTGGAGTTGGGGGTGCGGGGCGAAGCACTCTCAGTTTGTTTACAAGTCTATCCCACGTAGTGACATCCGTGCTTGAATTCTTTGTGAAGAATTTCATGTTTGCCATCTTTCTGCTTTTTTAACATGAAAATATTATATATCACACCATGGGTCCCAAGAAAGTCAGTATTCACCTAGTTGTGCTTGCTGGGGTTGAGCTCTGCTCTTTTGGCCTGCCTCTCAACTGTCAATCAACTGTTATTAAATTCTAACTATTCCTCCCCCCCTCAGGAAGCAGCCTGTAACAGCTGTCTAACTCCCAGGTACCTATTTACTGCTAGATAACAGGGGCACCAGGGTGAAAGAAAAGAAAGAAACTCTGTTGACCAAAAACTCTGTCCATTTGTCTCTGCCTAGTCCGGGAATCAAATCTGGGCCAAAGGATTACGAGTCTTGTGTGCTGTCCACTCAGCTACCAAACTCCCTTCAGTGGTAAAGTTCAGGGGAAGAGGAAGCAGTGAGCAATATGGGAAGAAATGGGGGTACAATATGAGAAGAAATGCAAAAGTTTGTTGAAGAGGCTCACCCAAATCAAGCTGTAGCAAGCCGTTGTGTTAACCTTCTAATGACAATGTGATGTCTCACTTCAGACAAGTGTTACAATGTAGGGAAAAACAAGTGTCACTAGACAGGTTTTTAGTGAGAAAAACAAGAGTGAGCCACAAGCAGGTCCTAGTGGTATGCAGGCAAAATGTAGGAGAGAGGTACCCCAGAAAAGTCATCATTGCCTGATGTTATAATGGAAGGGGGGACCCCTTCCAAACACTAACACCTCTCTCCTCCTTCCTCACCATCTTCCATATGCCAACACGAGTCCTCATTCAAGATATACATACTGTAGTGTAGCTAGAAACAAGGCGAGTGTATTTGGTATAAAATATATTTTAAGTTANAGTGATTTGAATATTACAACCATTGTGATGGGATCTCTGGCTTTGAAAGTCCTCGTAATTCATCCTATCATTTTTCTGGCTGATGCAATGTTTGCTTGGTTATGCTCCCTAAACATTAGGTCATCACAATTATTCCAAAGTCCTATACATTGTGTTTTCCTACTATGGGCAGATTTGATTGTTTATACCCTGTATTATATGAGTACAGTGGCACCTCGACTTACGATTGGCCTACTTACGATAATTTCGAGTTACGATGTAAATTTCATCGAAAAATGCGACTCGACATCCAATGATGTCGTTGACTAACAATATTTGTTGGTACACGTCGGGTCGACCGAGCGCGTGGTTCCCGGTCACACGGTCTGAGCTGCCTCAGTTTACTACAGCTGCCCGCTTAGTGACTATCGCGCCTATAAGAAATTCCGCGTTTGTGGTGATTTTTTGCATTTTGAACATTAAAGTAATTATTATATATCACGCCGTGAGTCCCGGAAAGTCAGTGGTAAGGCTCAACATATGAAATCCCATGTAAGGATGACCATAGAGCAGAAACAGAGTACAGAATGTCTCTTCCTCAACAATTAAGAAATATATGCAGCATGGGAAGAATTGCAAACCTTTTCCTGAAACGACTCGCCCAAATCAAGCTGCAGTAGGTCGTTGCCCCGTGATGCATCATTACAGACAAATGTTAAAACAAAGGGAAAAACAAATGTCTCTTGACAAATTTGTAGTGAGACAAACAAGCACTGAACCCCAACCAGGTCCTAGTGGTATTCAGGCAAAACGTAGGAGAGAGAGTACCCCAGAGAAAACATCACTGCCTGATGTGATAATGGAAGGGGACTCCCCTTCCAAACAGTAACAAATCTCCTCCTCCCCCCTCATCACCATCTTCCATATGCCATCAAGAGCCCTCCATAAAGGCAAGATAAACTTAGGTACTGTATTGTAGTTAGAAAAATACATTGTATTCAGTATAAAATGTATTTATATGTTAATATTTTGGAGGGTGGGAACGGATTAATTCAATTCCCTTTATTTCTTATGGGAAAAATCGCTTCGACTTACGATATTTCGACTTACGATCCGTCTCTGGGAACGGATTAGCATCGTAAGTCGAGGCCCCATTGTACCTGGAATTTATCACTGTTAAACATCATATTATTGTCTGCTGCCCAGTCAAAAACTTTATTAACACTTTCGCGCTTAGCGGACGATCGTTAGCGTCCAATCTTTTTTTCCTGATTCTGCCCTCCGGACGCTGGCTGGCATCCAATGGTTAAATAATTGTATAAATTTTATGTATTATGCGATTTTCTTTTAGTTAGTCTCAAAATGTTCACCATGAAATTTACGTTTTTTCTAATAACCAAAGAGCTTATTAAAGAAAACGGCATGGCAGTGATTCATCTTGGTATAACAATTGTATGGTGCCGATATGCCGCCGCGGGTAACACTTCAGCCACTTCCAACCGTCTTGTGGGTTGGTTGCGACATTGATTCTATATTTATATGCATATGTCCGTATAGAGAATTTTATTGCGGTTCCAATGATGTAGGATAAATGTGGTCATCGCAATCATTAAGAGAGTGGAAACATTTGTTGCTGTTTGGCGCTCTCGCCAAACAGTTTGGCGAGAGCTTCTGTTTCTGTTTGAACTGTTTCAAACAGTTTCTGTTTGGCAGTATTTTATATGTATGTTCTTATAGAGAATTCTATTGCGAACACAGTGATACCAAATTTAAATACGTAGGTCTACAATTAGTGTCAGGACAGTAAGAAGAGTATACACTTTTCGCTCCTACCGCTTAAGCGCGCGACGCCCAAAGCACAGGTTCGCTCTCGTTTTTTACGCTGCGCCGAAAGCGCTAAAGTGTTAATATCTGCTTGTAGTTTTTCAATATCTTCAACAGAAGTAATTTTCATGCTGATTTTTGTGTCATCTGCAAAGGATGATACGAAGCTGTGACTTGTGTTTGAGTCTATATCTGATATTAAAATAGGGAAAAGAAGTGGTGCAAGGACTCAACCCTGAGGTACAGAGGTTTTAACTGCACTTGGATGCTATTTTATACGGTTGACTGTTACTCTTTGCGTTTTGTTCGACAGAAAATCGTGTATCCAGCGTCCTACTTTACCAGTTATTCTCACTGACCTCATTTTGTGTGCTATCACTCCATGGTCACATTTATCGAATGCGTTTGCAATGTCCGTGTATACCACATCTGCATTCTGCTTTTCTTCTAATGCCTCAATGATTTTGTCATTATGGTCAAGTAGCTGTGAGAGGCATGACTGTCCTGCTCTAAATCCACGTTGGCCTGGGTTGTGGAGGTCATTGGTTTCTATGAAACTAGCGACCTGACTCCTGATCACTCTTTCAAATACTTTTATTATGTGGGACGTTAGTGCAACTAGTCTAATTCTTTGCCAATGCTTTGCACCCGCCCTTGTGTAGGGGTGTTATGTCTGCTGATTTAAGTGCATCTGGTATCTCCCCTGTGTCCAAGCTCTTCTTCCACACTATACTGAGTGCCTGCACTACTGGCACCTAGCATTTCTTTATAAAAATTGAATTCCATGAGCCTGGCTCTGGGGCTGAATGCATTGGCATGTAAATTTTCCTTTCAAAATCTGCCATGCTCATGTTAATATCAGTTATATTTACAGGGGTTTGGATATCACGTATACAGAAGTTTTCCGGAACTTCCACTTTCATGCTGTTTTTTTGAGTAATAAACATGTCCTCATACCTCTTTTTTAGGATTTCACTGATTTCTTTGTCATCCTCCATGTATGAACCTTCATTTGTCCAATACTGGCAGTTGTTTTCGCTTTTAATTTTGCACATGTGAAGAAATATTTTGTTTTTCTTTATTTCTTGAATTGCTTTCTGTTCTAGTTCCCTTTCTTCAATCTGAAACAAACGCTTCAATCTCTGTTCGATTTCTTCAATTTCCCCTGTTTAAATTATTCCTTTTTTGTATAGAAAGTTGTCTGTTTAAGCATTTCCATTATTTTTTCTTCTTCTTTTGTAGTGTCATCTGCGTTCTCTTTCTACTTTGGACCTCTTTCTGGCTTTCCTCAAAGGCAAATGTTTCAGACTTCATATGCTTCAGAAGCCTACCCCTTCTATTTTCTTTCTTTTTCTTTCCTTTTCTTTCTCTCTTCTCCCTTGCTATCCTCTTCTTATTCCTATCTCCTTCTCATTCGGTGGTTATAATAGGAGCTGCCTCGTATGGGCCAATAGGCCTTCTGCAGCTCTTATTATTATTACTATCCCCTCTACTACACCTTACTTTGCTCCTCAGCTCTCTCTTGCCTATTTATTGCCTGTCTCTACTTCCTCATCACAATCGACTTGAGAATGGTCCAGGACGGACCGAAACGTCGTCGTCCCTTCACCTTCTAGTGTGTGGTCTGGTCAACATTCTTCAGAAGTTAGTTTTTCTATTCCTTGTGTAGATTTTATAATACTTAGAACAGTTTCCCTTTGAATGTTTGTAAGGTCCCTGTTTATTTTCTCCCAGTCTATCCTTTTATTATTAAAATTGAATTTACTGAATAACCCTTCTCGATTGTTTCTCTTGGGCTTACTAACATTATTAATGTTAGTTTGCACTTCAAATGATCTTGTGGTCCGAGTATGTAGTGTCAGAGATTGTAATATCTCTGATTAGTTCATCATTGTTTGTGAACTCAAGAATGACTAGGACCAGGAACAACCAAATAACGGGCGGTCAGGACCCTGTTCGATCTCCAAAACCTCCATGCCTGAATGTCAGCCCAAACCATGTTCCCAAACACAGAGACCAGAGCAGCATACTTACGAACATCATGGGCACGAGAGTAGACTGCAGGCTGTCTAGACTTAATAACCCTGTGGATTACCCGAGAGACCTGTGCTCTGGAACAGAGAACGAGGGAAAGCGGATCAACCCAAAGCACGTCCGCGGCCACAGAAGCCAAGGAGCGCAGGTAACGACGCAGAGCCACACCGGACAACACACGATGCATCCCATACCTGACCAATCAAGCATGCACATAACCCAAATCCCCCTGGAAGTCCGCCATCTCATTCTTTGCCAGAATAGGAGCAGCAGCTGCAACCGAACAAAACGTCCACAAGGACCGAAGAGCAGAAACCTCTGTGCCAAGGAGAGCATGATGCTCACCAACTGACCCCCAGAAGCCAATGCCAACAGAACAAAGCATTCTGAAAGCACCCATAAACCAAAGGACCACCACCACAACTGAGAAGAAAGATCTCCTATCTTGGTTTTCTTTTGGGGGGCTCTGTTTGGCCTTGGATTTTCAAATTTCCTACAAGTGGGGTTAGTTTTAGAGACACCTATCTTTCTGGGTGCCTAACCCCGGTCGATGGCAGAGGAATACCTCCAAATACAAGGGGGTTTTCCTAGGGCCAATGCTCCCTGCNAGAAGTGTTAAAATGATTTGTGGTAATGTTAGTGTTCACAACTGTGTGTGTATGCAAAGGAGTTAACACTTTCGCGCACCGAGCGCGCGACCTCTCCACTATCCCAAATTGCACTGAGCGTTTCACGGGAGCGCGCGGAATTTCTGAAATGTGTATACTCTGTTCAACTTTGTCACTTTAATTTTCGTCATACGATATTCAATTTGGTATCTATGTTTTCGCAATAGAATTCTCTACAGGACTAAATGCATATAAACTCCAAAAGCCCTGCATACCATCCGCAACTAACAGAGAAAGTGAGAGAAAGTTACCCGGGAGTGCGCAAGAGTGATAAAATGTTTACACTCTTTTCAGTTTTGTCAACTCAATTCTCGTCCTAGGTCTTTCATTTTGGTATCAATGTGTTCGCTATAGAATTCCCAACAGGCCTATATGCATATAATATAAAAAACAGCAGCGATCTCCACCCGCCGACATGATGAAAACAGGTCGCGGTTACAAGAAAGAGAGCGCTGCGCCATCCCAAGGCGCTTCTCATTCTGAAAAGTATATATTCTTTTGAACTTTGTCATCTCAATTCTCATCCTAGGGTTTTCAATTTGGTATCAATGTGTTCGCAATAGAATTCTCTACAGGACTAAATGCATATAAACTCCAAAAGCCCGGCTTACCATCCGCAACTAACAGAGAAAGTGAGAGAAAGTTACCCGGGAGCGCACAAGAGCAATAAAATGTGTACACTCTTCACTTTGGACATCTCAATTCTCATCTTAAGTCTTTCATTTTGGTATCATTGCGTTCGCAATAGAATTCCCTACAGGAGCATGCAAATATAAAGCCCAAAAGCCCTGCGTACCATCCACAACAAGCACGGAAAGTGACAGAGTTACCCCCTTGAGCGCTAATAAAGACCAATAAAATGGGTATTCTGTTTTCAACTTAGTTACCTCAATTCTGGTCCTAGGACTTTCATTTGGGTATCAATGTATTCGCAATGAAATTCCCTACAAGTGTATATGCATAGAATATCCAAAACCACAGCAAGACTGTCCCGAAAACGCCACTAAAGTTGCCGCACGGAGGACTCGATGCTGAGTCCTCGCCGGACTTGCCCCTGTTTTACGGAGGACTCAATACTGAGTTCTCGCCGGGCGAAAGTGTTAATGCACAAAAGGCTGGGCAAGAATAACCCAAAACATTTTCCATGTTATAAGCATGGTTAAGTGCCTTGTTAAGTGTCTCAGCAAAGTTGATCTACCAGTGCCTGGGATTGGGTGGCTGGCTGCCCCTTTGAGTTATTTACAGGTAATCAAACCACTCACACTACTATATTTGAACAAAGTAAGAAGGATCATAAATACTTAGTTTAGTTTTATAATTCCAGTATCAATAAACAACAAATTTACATCATACTGTACATAAGTGAAGAAAAAGGGTGTCATTCATAAAATGTTAACACACAAATATCTACTGCTTACATCTTTTTTTTTGCCATATTAGCATTATGATCCTAAATAAGAAACATGCTAGAAAAAGGATGCCTATTAATGTGAGAATATTATGTTACATGTAAACTTTAAAATGTATATACTGTTTTTGACCATTTCTCGAACTAGACAAAAATTATGCCAAGGGACATGAAATTATGCCAAAAAGACATGAAAATAATCACTGGAAGATCTTAAAATCTTACACAGCATGGAACAAATCTACCAAGATGTTGACAAAAGCAGACATATATAACATGTAGCATACAAATTAACAAGAATATAATTACAGAGATTGAGAGGCTTAAACAAAATGAATCTTAGTCCTGACAAAGTATTCAGAAGTTCTAAAAGAACACAAGCAGCAGTTCAATGGGCCACTAACAAGTATTGGGTATTTAATAAATAAATCAGAACTGGTGGTGTTTCAACAGCTTGGAGGATTGCAAATGCGATCCCAATATTCAAAACGGAGTATAGAACTTGCTGTAAATTAACAACCAATAAGCTCGACATCGATTGTACAGATTAAAAAAAAAAATACTGGTTGATGCGACTTCCAACACAGTTCACAAGATGTCCTTTATGTTACACTAATAAACCAACTTTTTATTCAAGTGTATCTAACATTTTTATAACTAGCAAATAATGATGATGCACATATGAACCTAACCATGGCCTTCTACACTCTTCCACACAAGGGGATACACAGGGGGTCGACAAAGTGCATGGCACCAGAGGAAGCATACCAAACTGGATCACGGAAAGGATGAAAAACAGAAAACAGGTCTGTAAAAATGGAGTAAAATCTGAGTAGATGGATGTCATTTGATTGGAGGAGTGTTACTAGCAGTCAAGCTTGCATACCTATGTACATGGGAAATAGGCTTACAGGTTCCAGAAGGTGAGAGGAAATGTCAGCACTGTGGAGAAATGCCTGACAGAAAACTGGAACATTATCTAATAGTGCACAGTTACAAACAATAATATTTCAACTTTGTTTCAACAGAGCAGGAGTTGTTAAAACACATGGGGCATAATCTTACTGAAGTGAACATAGGAGTCACAAATGCTCATACTCCACATCAATAAAACGGAAACAAGTAACGCTTAGTAGGCCAGACAGAGGCTTAGGTCCCATGCAGAAATATCCCCCCCCCCCACAAAAAAAAAAAAAAACTAGCAAAGTACCACAGGGTTCAAGTTGTTGCACCAGTAATATTCATCGTTTACAGAAACGAGCTACCAGAAGGAACATAGAATTACATGAACATGTTTGCAGATGATGCCAAGATACTGGGAAAGATAGGAGATGTTTATGATATTGTAATGCCCTTCAAATTGATCTAGATAACATAAGTGCTTGGAGCATCAAGTGGCAAATTAATTTAATGTGAATAAATGCCATGTTATGGAATGTTAAGTCGGAGAAAATAGACCACACACAACTTACAAATGATGTGGAAAGGAATTAAAGAACTAATAAAGAATGAGACCTAACGGTGGTTTTAGATAGCAAGCTGTTGCGAGAGGAACACGCAAATAACATGTGAGAGGAGCATATGCGTCGCTTTCCAACTTCAGACTTGCTTTTAATTATGTGGATGGTGAAATACTAAAGAAACTGTTCATGACTTGTTAGACCAAAATTGGAATATGCAGCAGTTATATGGTGCCCAAATCTCAAGAAGCACATAAATAAACTGGAAAACGTGCAACGGCACGCTACAAAATGGCTTTTGGAAATGAAAAACAAGAGTTACGAGGAAAGATTAGAAGCGTTAAACATGCCAAAACTAGAAGACAGAAGAGAGGTGAAATGACTACCACTTACAAAATACTAACAGGAATCGACCAAATTGACAAAGATGAATTCCTGAAACCAGCAACTTCACAAACAAGAGGACATAGATTAGATAATTAGAGGTAAGGAAACAAAGGTGCCAAAAAAATATTAGAAAGTTTCCTTTTCCAAACAGAGTGGTAGACAGTTGGACCAAGCTAAGTGAGGTGGTGGTGGAGGCCAAAACCATCAGTAGTTTCAAAACGTTATACGACAAAGAATACTAGGAAGACGGAACACCACAAGCGTAGCTCTCATCCTGTATCTAGACTTTGGTAATTACAGCTGAGTGACAATTGAGAGGGAGGACCAAAGAGTTGAAGCTCAGCTAATTATGCTTGCGAGGGTTGAGTACACACACACGCACGCACGACCATTCCGTGCAGGAATGGTCGAACAAATGGCTGTTAGAGTTTAACCCAAGCAAATGTAATGTAATGAAGATAGGGGTAGGAAGCAGGAGACCAGATACAAGGTATCATTTGGGAGATGAAATACTTCAAGAGTCAGAGAGAGAAGACCTGGGGGTTGATATCACGCCAGACCTGTCCCCTGAAGCTCATATCAAGAGGATAACATCAGCAGCATATGCCAGGTTGGCTAACATAAGAACGGCCTTTAGAAACTTGTGTAAAGAATCTTTCAGAACATTATATACCACATATGTCAGACCAATCCTGGAGTATGCGGCTCCAGCATGGAGTCCCTATCTAGTCAAGCATAAGACTAAACTGGAAAAGGTTCAAAGGTTTGCCACCAGACTAGTACCCAAGCTGAGAGGTATGAGCTACGAGGAGCGACTGCAGGAATTAAACCTCACTTCGTTGGAAGACAGAAGAGTTAGGGGGGACATGATCACCACATTCAAGATTCTCAGGGGAATCGACAGGGTTGATAAAGACAGGCTGTTTAACACAAGGGGCACACGCACTAGGGGACACAGGTGGAAACTGAGTGCCCAAATGAGCCACAGAGATATTAGAAAGAACTTTTTTAGTGTCAGAGTGGTTGACAAATGGAATGCATTTGGAAGCGATGTGGTGGAGGCTGACTCCATACACAGTTTCAAGTGTAGATATGATAAGAGCCCATTAGGCTCAGGAAACTGTACACCTGTTGATTGACGGTTGAGAGGCGGGACCAAAGAGCCAGAGCTCAACCCCCGCAAGCACAACTAGGTGAGTACAAAAAGGTTACAAAGCGTTATATGACAAAGAGTGCTGGGAAGACGGGACACCACGAGCGTAGCTCTCATCCTGTAACTACACTTAGGTAATTGCACACACACACACCAGGGTAGTTAGCAAACAGAATGCATTAGGCAGTGATGTGGTGGAGGCTGACTCCACACACAGTTTCACATGTAGTTTTGATAGAGCCTAATAGGCTCAAGATTATATGTACCAGTTGATCGACAGTCGAGAGGCGGGAGCAAAGAGCCAAAGATCAACCCCCACAAGCACAACTAGGTGAGTACAGGATATATAGTAGATACAAAAGATGATCTGGATGAACTGCAAAGAGAAACTCCTCAGTGGAAAAATGACAATGGCAGTTAAAGTTGAGAAGTGTAAGTTCCTTAATATAGGAAAAGACAGCAATGCTGCATACCATACAGTTATGGGTATTGTAAATAAAATCTTGATATACTTGTGAGTTATGCGACTTAAAGCGGAGAAAGCAATGCATCTATATGCAAAGCAATCAGTGTTTGGATATATAATAAGCATTAGCAACAGGAACACTAATATCTTTCAGCTATATCTAGCACTAATGAGGCCAACCTGCCCTCTTACAAATTACGACTGAGTTTGTCCGTTTGCCCATATGGCCGAAAATGAACGTAATTTGAAAATGTAATTTTTTTTTACAAAACAGTAAGTTAGGGTCCTCTGGTAGGTTAGGAGGGCAGGAAATTCTCCTAAAGTTTCAAAACATGAAAAATGTTAATTGAAAGTTTCCTCTCCTAACATTTCCGAGTACGCCGGAGGACTCAAACAGAAAACGGGACAGTACAGTACATCACTTTCGCAAGCCGATTTCATTTCAAATTATGTCCATTTTTTGGCTATAGCGCGCATACGAGCGAAAGCGAAAATTTTACGAGGACAGGTTGATGCGGCACCACTTAGATAAACACAACAATATGTACATGATAGAGAAATTTCGTTTCATGATGGATATAAGGAAGCACTGGGATGGGAATAGGGAAGTGGATGAGTGAAATGAGCCATCAACTACTATTATTGAGAAACAATAACAGGTTTCAAGAGTGGGTAAGTATATGATAAGATAGATTTAAAAAGCACCTGCCTAGTATGGGCCAACAGGCCTGTTACAGTACTATCAAATTCTTAATTAAGATAAGATGTATAAAGGACTGGCTGGCTGATTGACTGTAGTTGGTGATACCAAACAACTACCAGCCATCCTTCCTCATTCACTCTGACAAACCTCGCTTAATACCTGCTTGATGCGATTCTGGGAGTAGTTCTACTCCCCAAGCCCGGCCCGAGGCCAGGCTTGACTTGTGAAAGCTTGGACCACCAGGCTGTTTCTTGGAGCGATCTGCAGGCCCACATATCCATCACAGCCTGGTTGGTCCAGCACTCCTTGAAAAAACTATCTAGTTTTCTCTTGAAGATGTATACGGTTGTTGCGGCAATATTTCTTATACTTGCTGGAAGGACGTTGAACAAGCGTGGACCTCTGATGTTTATAGTGTTCTCTGTGCCTATGGCACCCTGCTCTTCACTGGTTCTACTTTGCATTTTCTTCCCTATTGTTCACTCCAGTACGTAGTTATTTTACTGTGAAGATTTGGGACCTGGCCCTCCAATATTTTCCACGTGTATATTATTTGATTTCTCTCATCTCCTTACTAGTACAGTGGTACCTTGGCTTACGAGCACCCCTGGTGACGAGTTTTTCGGGTTACGAGCAGGATTTGCTCAGAAAATTTTTATTGGGATACGAGGGGGTGTTGATATGTGTATGGGCCGATCTAGCCCGTGGTGTCACGGTGATCGCCGCTCAGTTTACAAGTACCTCGCACCTAGTGACTGAATTCTTCACAGGGATTTACTGTTTCTTTTTGGATTTTTTGCTATTTGAGCATAAAATTTGTTGTTATATATCTCGCCATGGCTCCCAAGAAAGCCAGTGGTAAGGTTCAACCAAAGAAAATAGTTGTGAGTAGAGGCAATAGAGGATATCCCTTCTTCATTAAGAAAATATGTGAAGTATGGGAAGAACTGTAAAGTTTCGTTGAAAAAACTCACCCAGATAAAGCTGTAGCAGGCCGTTGCATTGACCTTTTAAATGACAACGCGATGTCTTCCTACAGACAAGCGTTAAAATGTAGGGAAAACAAGCGTAATGGAAGGGGACTCCCCCTTCCAAACAGTAACACCTCTACTCCTCCTCCCTCCTCCTCACTATCTTCTTGAGGTTACCTTGAGATGATTTTTTTTTTTTTTTTTTTTTTAGTGTCCCCGCGGCCCAGTCCTCGACCAGGCCTCCACCCCCAGGAAGCAGCCCGTGACAGCTGACTAACACCCAGGTACCTATTTTACTGTTAGTTAACAGGGGCATAGGATGAAAGAAACTCTGCCCATTGTTTCTCACCGGCGCCCGGGATCGACCCCGGGACCACAGGATCACAAGTCCAGCGTGCTGTCCGCTCGGCCGACCGGCTCTCTATCATCTTCATATCATCTCCATATGCCAACAGCAGTCATCAGCAAGGGTAAGTAATAACTTGAACATACTAGTACTTTTGTAGTGTACATTTCGATGAATTAAGTAAAAAATTTAGTTTAAAGTGAGGTTTTTGAGGAGTCAGGAATGGATCAATTCATTTCCCATTATTTCTTATAGGGAAATTAGCTTCGATTTACAAGTTTTTGGGTTACGAGCCGTCTCCAGGAACGGCTTAAACTCTTAAACTGAGGTACCCCTGTAAGTACATTTGGCGAGCTCTGAGACGATCCCAATGATTTAGAAGCTTTATCGCATCTATGTATGCCGTATATGTTCTCTGTACTCCCTCTATTTCAGCAATATCTCCTCCTCTGAAGAGGGAAGTGAGTACTGAGCAGTACTGAAACCGGACAGCACAAGTGATTTGAAGAGTACAACTACTGTGATGGGATCCCTGGATTTGAAAGTTCTTGTAATCCATCATTTTTCTGGCCGACAACATATTTGCTTCGTTATGCTCCCTGAACATTAGGTCTTCAGACATCATTATTCCCAAATATTTTACATGTTGCTTTCCTACTAAGGGTAGATTTGATTGTGTTTCGTATCCTGTACTGTATTATGTTTAAGGTTCTCATTTTTACCGTTCACGAGTACCTGGAATTTATCACTGTTAAACATGTTATTTTCTGCTGCCCAGTCAAAAACTGTATTAATATCTATTTGTAGTTTATCAATGTCCTCAGTAGAGGTAATTTTCCTGCTGATTTTCGTGTCATCTGCAGAGGATGATACGAAGCTGTGCCTTGTATTTGAGTCTATCTGATGTGAGAATAATGAAAAGCAGTGCTGCAAGGACTGTACCTAGAGGTACAGAGCTTTTAACTGCAATTGTACTATTTTATATGGTTGACTGTTACTCTGTGTTCCGTTCGACAAAAAACAGTATCCAGCGTCCTACTTTACCTCCCATTGACCTCATTTTGTGTCCTATCACTCCATGGTCACATTTCTTGAATGCCTTTGCAAAATCCGTGTATACCACATCTGCATTCTGTTTTTCTTCTAATGCCTCAGTGATTTTGCTGTAGTGGTCATGTAGCTGTGAGAGGCATGATCTTCCCGCTCTAAATCCATGTTGGCCTGGATTGTGGAGGTCATTGGTCTCCATGAAACTGATGACCTGACTCCTGATCACTCACTCACTCACTCTCAAATACTTTTATTATGTGGGCCATTAGTGCAACTGGTTTATAATTCTTTGCCAATCAATGCCTTGCTCCCTCCCTTGTGTAGAGGAGCTATGTCTACTGCTTTAACCACTTAACTACACCAGCCAAGTATTCTTGGTCAGCGGGAAACTGCGCCAACCAAGAAAACTCTGATTTTTCGTACCCATTTTAAATGTGTGCGAGGTTAGTTATGTACAAAATGAACTCTTAGGACCTCCAGTGAGAGGCAGCCATCTTGGAAAAAATTCCCAGAATGCTCTAGGGCTGCTGGCTGGGTTAGTACTGAATGTAGAATTATTTGAGATATATCAAATAATATACACCTGGAAGATACTGGAGGGCCTACACAGTAAAATAACAATGCACTGGTGTGAACGACATGGAAGAAAATGCAGAATAGAACCAGTGAAGAGCAGGGGTGCCATAGGCACAATCAGAGAACACTGTATAAACATCAGAGGTCCACGGTTGTTCAACACCCTTCCAGCGAGCATAAGAAATATTGCCGGAACAACCGTGGAAATCTTCAAGAGGAAACTAGACTTATTCCTCCAAGGAGTGCCGGATTAACTGGGCTGTGGTGGGTATGTGGGCCTGCGGGCCGCTCTGAGCAACAGACTAGTGGACCAAACTCTCAAGTCAAGCCTGGCCTTGGGCCGGGCTTGGGGAGTAGAAGAACTCCCAGAACCCCATCAACCAGGTATCAACCAGGTTATGAGCAACCATGGATGGCGCACTCGCCTCTGGCTCCCAAACACCTGTTTAAGGCGATGTTGAAAGATAACGCTCTGTCGGTGAAATTCAAACCCTATTGTTTGAAGAACATAAGGGTCATAATATTGGTGAAGCTAGGCGCAATAAGGACCTAACACAAAGGTTGGATGCAAGTGATACAACACCTATGAGGACGATACAGCAAGCGTATCCAGTTGTAGCTCTGAGCATCACCCTTGCAATCCTATGCTATCCCCAATTTATTTAGATGATACCTAGATGAATCGTTTTCTGTGTTCAGTGATGATGCATCTGATACAAGTAGCATAGATGAACAATGTTAGCGGCTTCCATGGTAGTGTTTTCCATAGATATTTTCAAGAATACCTGAAATTACACAGCACTTCGGAAGCGGGACCAAAGAGCCAAAGCGGGACCAAAGAGCCAAAGCTCAACCCCCGCAAGCACAATTAGGTGAGTACATTACTGACACATGTATCACAGTTTCATGGAACATTATGAATGTTCTACTGTATACATATTGTAAAGGACACAAATATGCATCATATACAATAAAAAACAAATAAAACTGCATTGGAAATACATAGAAAAAATAATTGAAAATATATTTGTGGCAACACCTGGTGTTTGAATGGCCCGCGCGACCGTGTCTGGGCGATTCATGCACGGGCGACCAGGACCTGATGACGTCACAGACCACCTTGTCCACGTCCCCATAGCCAAAGTAAGTGGAATTTGGTATTTATTTTTACATAGACATGTTCAAGGAAGGGAATTTATCATTTTACGAAGAATAAAGAATTTTTTAGGAACATTTTATTTCATGTGCACAGTGGGAATTTCACAATAAATTTGGCGCAGCATGGTGGTTAAGCGTATCTGGCATCTTCCCCCCCCCATATCCAAGCTCTACCTCCATACTATACCGAGTGCCTGCGCTACTGGCACCTTGCATTTCTTTATAAATATTGAATTCCATGAGTCTGGACCAGGGGCTGAGTGCATGGGCATATTGTCAATTTCTCTTTCAAAATCTGCCATGCTCATGTTTATATCAGTTATATTTACAAGGGTTTGGATATCACACAAAGAAGTTGTCTTGATCTTCCACTTTCATGCTGTTTATCAGAGTGCTAAACATGTCCTCATAATGCTTTTTAGGATTTCACTAATTTATAACCACCATGGGTCTCTTATATGTCTGGACATATGACAGGACAACCACCCTGTTTATCTTACTTCACTATTTTGACACTCAACCAATCCACAATAGTTTATCAAAGGAATACAAATAAAAACTACAGTTTTGAAATGACAGGCACAATGAAGAATGACAAATTTGCATTAAATAATGATAAACCATAGAGTATAATTTTACCAACTTACTTAACATTATTTCACTGATCTCCACATAACTAACATCCCTTTTTTTTTTTTTTTTTTTGCTTTCTGTCAAAGAGTACTAGTACCAGTACCATATTTCTCTGCCAGCCACTTTCTCTCTCTCTAGCCATGATCAAATTTCAATATTATTTCAGCTTATTTATCCATAGAAAAGAAGTTCATTTTTCCTTACCTGATGTAACATTACTACCCTTGTTGGATAAGAACATTTTAATTTCCAAATACTATAACTATATATCCAAAAAAAGTTAGTGAAAATGCTTGAGTAATGAGGGCAGATCATGCTCACACATGGGAAAACACATGCACTCACAGTAGGTTTTTCTCAATGGATGCACATTACTACAAAATCTTTTGTAAATTTGTTTAGTACAGTACAAGAACTATAAAAATAAATAAATATTTATTATTACCCATTGCACTGTCAGTTGGAACAGACAAACATGAGCAGATCTTAACAAATAAAATAAAAAAATATAAAAAAATAAAATAAAATAATTACCTGCTGGAAATTGAAAGTTTCCCGTTGCTATAATCCCAGTGATGTAGTTCATGCCCTCCATGTCTGGTATTGCAAGTTTCTCAAAGATCCATGTCTCTTACCTAATAAGCTACACCACCTCCTCATCTCTGTCTTTTGTTCCTACACCACCACCTCATCTCTGTCCTTTGTTCCTTATAATAAAGTACCCCAAGGATATATTGCATCTGTTATTATGTAGAAACTTTTTGCCTCCACCAATACTAGTACAGTACATCAGGGGTCTTTTTCCTTTATCTCATCAATTTTGTTTGATATACCATCGATATTTGTGCACCATTGCTCTTGGTTACCAAGTTAGCAGTAGTCTCCAATTCTCCATGTTTTGTTGGGTGGAAGGGGCAAATTAGAGTTGTATGGGTATTTTGCATGTTGGAGGTACTTTTGAAGGGGTAGTGCTAAGATTCAGGTAGTAGGGTGCAGAGAGAGGGGGTAAGTAGAGGAATTGTGGTGGTTGGGATTGGCAGAAGTAGGTTTTGTGACGCAAGTGAATTTTGGGTAGAGAATAGGGTATACAGTGTAATGCTTGGGTTGGGAGTTTGTGGCTTAAGAGTGGCTTAAGCCTGTGGGCTGAAGGAGGTCAAAGATGTGTGTAAAGAAGAGGAACACTTTTGAGGATAGAATGGGAAGATTGGTGATGTGGGTTGGTGTGTAACTGAAAGTAGCAGCAGCTACGAAAGTGAGGTGAGTAAAGGTTGGGATAAGAGTCCATTAGATTTTTGAGCTTTGTAGTGTTGGGGTTAAGAGGTAGTGAGGCATTGGTAGTGAAAGTGTTAACCAAGTGGTGGCTGTAGCATTGTTGGAATTAAAACTTGGAGAGGGGGGAAGATGGGGGGGGGGGGCATTTGAGGAATGGTACTGGAGAGAAGCAACATATTTGTCATGGAAGATGGTCTCCAAGGAAAGAGCATACATAGAAATGCAAAGTTAGGTTGTATCTAACCTAACTTCAGGAGGCAGGAGAGGCAATTCGCAAGAGGAAAATGGATGGGATGGGCTAGAGGGGTAAAGGTGTGGGAGAAGGTATAGGCTTGTAGGATACAGGAGGATAGGTATTAAGAGAAAACAATAGTTTCAAAAAGGGTCATTGATGCTGCTTATGTGGCATCAGTATCTGAATGAATCCAAGATTAGCTATGTTATGGCAATGGAAACTGCAGATGCAATTAACTGGTTACGACACCAGAAACCACTGGCAAAGTTTCAAGCCCTAGGCATCTTGGGCTGTACTGAAATTGAGCGACTACCATTTAAGATTGAACTCTCAGGGTAGTCCTTAACAGAACAGCATCTTAAAGCAACTCAAATGATGCTAACATAGGACATTTGCTATGGTATGGTTTACTTTAACAACCTACTACATCACAACCTACAAATTCAAGCTTTATAAATGTAGACTAATATTATAGCAAAACTAAAGAACCAAAACAAAATTGACAGAAGTCTTGAGACTTGCTACAAGACTGGTACCAGAGATAGGAAAGCTCAGCTATGCAGACAGGTTAAGAGAATTCAAACTAGACACATTAAAAGAAAGACCATAAGTGATACAATTCCAACATACAGTACTTAGGGCAACAGATAACGTGAATGAGATGGCACAGAAGGAAGAAAAAAAAATGAGATGTAATAAAACATTAGCATGCAAAAGAGATTGTAAACATGTGTAACAAGCCTGAAGCAGAAGTCGTAGAAGCCATGACCTACTGATAGGCAAGCACAGCTTCACAATTAAGTACAATCTGAGTACTAAAACATTGGGAGGTATAAAAGCACCAGGTACAATTGTTGTGGTGGAGCCCAAGAATTAAATCTCATTCCTCACAGACACAGTTAGGCAAGTACACCTATTAAAAAAAAAACATTATAAATAGATCTGTTTAAAGGGTCAGGATTTAAAATAAGCTGATGTATGATAGGAGCACTTGGCTTCTTGTATTTATATAGGAATATTAATACTAATCCTACTGAACTCTAGTCTTAGTTAACAAAAATAGAGCGCGCGCACCAGCAAGATAGAGCAGGCAATAAAGAAATTTACAGCATTAAAGCACATCTCTTATCTCAGTTGACAACAGTGGCTGCAAAACTATACAACGCAAAAGTTTGCACACACCTTGAGGATGCATCACACTTAGATGGCTTGCCTCCATCCTATCTCCGACTTCTGGACAGGGTAGAAGACTTCACAAGGTGACTCATCTCTAGCCTCGGCATGGCCTGGCTGCACCTGTTATTTCAGCAAAGCCTTCAACACCAGTCATGTTGGTGGCCTTATATTAATGTACAAGGCTAGTTTTCTCTAGGGTCCACATCTGACCCAAATTTAATTAACAGGCAGAAGATGGCTATTTTACTACAAGACAGTTATCCCTTGGAAGTTTCACACTGGCTGAAACTTTCTCAAAGACATGACTCCAACAATGGCAATTTATAATCTTCAGACTATTATATCCTACATCCTGTACCTAATACAAATACCACTTAAATATTAAACAAAATTAATAACTATAAATAATTTAATGCCTTCAATAAGGTCTTGAAATGTAGAAAAAGGTTTTCAATCAACCTTTCGATTACACTAATTGTCAATGTGCTTGTTGAGACGTGAACAATAAGATATCCCAGAAATGTAATATTGTATTTTCAATTCTATAAATTCTTAAAATGAGAGAGAGAGGGAACTAAAATGGAGGGACAACATCTGTGTGCATGCTTGTTTACTTGTGCTTGTGGGTAAGGAGGTTCAGTGCTTGGACCTGTCAAAAGTTACAGCCCGGTCCTGTGCCAGCTAAGTCCCACTACAGGCTCACCATAGCCTGTGCTACCTGGAACTTTTTATTCCGAGTAGCTGAATCTTAAACAACAACAACATTGGACCTGTCTCTTCACTTTCTAAAATCTGGTGGAAACATGACTGCTTCTGTACACAGTTAACACACATGAAAATACATATGAAATACATTTATGTATTTCATACATAATATGAAAGATGTGGGCACCTTCACCGCTTACCTTCAGTTTACTATTCATATGTTTAAGGCAAACTTCCTTACATCCATGTGGCACCAAAGTATTTCCAGTTTCAATTTGAACTATGTCATTTCTGTGTTTCTCACAGAGTGCAAGTTTAATGCAGCGATTGCATGGTTTAGAGCTGACCTCAAAACAATTAAGTATTTGACCCTTCAGGTCATTCAGCATGCACAGAGCCCACTTTATTATTCCTTCTCCAACATTTGGATTACATTTGTTATGATTGCTAGCTCATTTGTGCTTCACTAAAGGTGCATGTTGAAATTTTCACTCTCTCTCCATCCCTCTCTCTGTCCTCCCTCCCTCTGCCTTTGTTTTAGGCTCCTCTTTTACCGACCTTTCTTCTTCCTTTTCTGATCAGTACAGTTTGGTACTTTATATTTTCTAGAATTGAATATCAGCAACCAATTTTTGTGTGCATGCCTATATGTGCCTGTGAGTAGGAAGGACTAGCTCCCGGGCTCACCTTAATTTTTCAAACCATCCTCTAAAAATTGTAGAACTTACATCAACTATGGATAGAATGTACAAAATAAACTTATACAGTACACCAAAATTTCATATTTTGTACTACTGGAATTCTAAAGGGCATAACAAATGAAACAGTAACCATAATCCTATCCTAAGCCTAACATATGCAATCTAATTTAGAACATATATACACTATACTAAGCCCAGGAAAAGTTAGATTAGGTTACCTTCTTTGTTGGACCCTCTATAAAAGTACAGGTACAAAATGTTGATTTTCTTTTGGGCACAACAATCCATATTTTGAACATCCATCCGTATTAACTACACGTACTACAATTTTAGGGTACCAGGTGCAACGCTGCTCACAGGAACTCCTTTCTTATGGTCACTCCCTGTGTTCTCTACTAGTACACTGCCGAGTACTTAACCAAATATTGCCATGGTTACTACAAAAAGCTACTAACTCTAAACAAAGAGACTGAGGAATCTATAGATATTTGGAAAATTGATAGCTTCGCACCAATATTTAAGTGGGGACAGGCAGGAAGTCTTAAACTATAGAACAATTTTCCTCAAATTTAATCCATACAAAATGCAGAAGAAAGAAAAATAATGAAACATCGAGAGAACTTCATGAGAACATAATTTTCGACAAAGAAAGCTGTATAAATAAAAATGGATAATTTTATGATAGTCACCATGATACAATGACAGAAAGAAGGATAGGGTAGACTGCATTTAAACCGACTTCAAAACCTTTGATACCACTTCAAATTAAATGCTTATGTATTAGAGGGCAGACAGGGATAAATGGAAGATTGTTGGACTAGGGAAGTACTGTACTGTATTGACAGACAAGAAAAAAGCAGCAATAGGATCTAGAAATAGGTAGACAAATAAGAAATCAGCACCAGTACAGTATAAACAAAACTGACATGGAATCCTCATCATTTTAAGTCCAAAGACTTACAAACAATGTTGGTGTCTGAAATAAAAGAACTAAGGTATGAAGACAAGTAACATAACTCTTAACCTTTAAAATGCAGATATCATATGTTGATTCAAGGGGTGAGGCAGCTAAGCTTATAGTCATATGTTGATTTAAACTTTGTTTAATTTTGTATACTCTCTCTGGATACACTGTATATTCAAAGAGTTCTTAGGATTTCCGTGGTTTTATTCTATATACTGGTGTAAACACTATAGGTCTTTTTCAACACTGATGTCCAGTAATTGATGACTGTCAGGGTGTAGGCAAGTTGACCCTATGCAGCAGTTTCATTGTGCCCATATCTCAGAAAACATGTTAGAGAAGATATAGGGACATGTTACTAAATGGCTCCTAAACTTAAAGCACAAGAGCTATGAGGAGAGGCCGGAGGCATCAAATGTCAAAATTAATATATGTATATGTGTGTGTGTGTGTGTGTGTAATTACCTAAGTGTAAATACCTAAGTGTAGTTACAGGATGAGAGCTACGCTTGTGGTGTCCCGTCTTCCCATCACTCTGTCATATAACGCTTTGAAACTACTGATGGTCTTTGCTTCCACCACCTTCTCCCCTAACTTGTTCCAACCGTCTACCACTCTGTTTGCAAAAGTGAATTTTCTTATATTTCTTCGGCATCTGTGTTTAGCTAGTTTATATCTATGACCTCTTGTTCTTAAAGTTCCAGGTTTCAGGAAATCTTCCCTATCGATTTTATCAATTCCTGTTACTATTTTGTATGTAGTGATCATATCACCTCTTTTTCTTTTGTCTTCTAGTTTTGGCATATTTAATGCCTCTAACCTCTCCTCGTAGCTCTTGCCCTTCAGTTCTGGGAGCCACTTAGTAGCATGTCTTTGCACCTTTTCCAGTTTGTTGATGTGCTTCTTAAGATATGGGCACCACACAACCACTGCTTTGGCCTAACAAAAGTCGTGAACAATTTCTTTAGTATATCGCCATCCATGTATTTAAACGCAATTCTGAAGTTGGAAATTGTGGCATAGGCTCCTCGCACAATATTCTTTATGTGGTCCTCAGGTGATAGTTTTCTATCTAGAACCACCCCTAGATCTCTTTCTTTATCAGAATTCTTTAAAGATTTCTCACATAATATATAGGTTGTGTGGGGTCTATGTTCTCCTATTCCACATTCCATAACATGGCATTTATTAACATTAAATTCCATTTGCCAAGTGGCGCTCCATGTACTTATTTTGTCCAGGTCATCTTGAAGGGCATGACAATCATCTAAGTTTCTTATCCTTCCTATTATCTTAGCATCAGCAAACATGTTCATATAATTCTGTACACAAACTGGTAGATCATTTATGTAGACAATAAACATCACTGGTGCAAGAACTGAACCCTGTGGTACTCCACTTGTGACATTTCTCCAGTCCGATACATTGCCTCTGATCACAGCCCTCATTTTTCTATCAGTCAGAAAATTTTTCATCCATGTTAGAAGCTTACCTGTCACCCATCCAATATTGTCCAGTTTTCAGAGCAACCTCTTATGTGGAACTCTGTTGAAAGCCTTTTTTTTAGGTCCAGATAGATGCAGTCAACCCAACAATCTCTTTCCTGTAATCTCTCTGTTGCTCGATCATAGAAACTGAGTAAATGCGATACACAGGATCTTCCAGATCGAAAACCATACTGTCTGTCTGATATTACATCATTTCTCTCCAGGTGTTCTGCCCATTTAGTTTTAATTATTTTTTCCAATATTTTGACTATTATGCTTGTCAATGATACCGGTCTATGATAGAGGGGGTCTTCCTGGCTGTCATTTTTGTAGGTTGAAATTATATTAGCCTTTTTCCACACATCTGCTTTGACTCCTGTATACAGGGATGTCTGAAAAATCAGCTGAAGTGGAATGCTGAGCTCAGGTGCACATTCTCTCAGAACCCATGGTGAAACACCAACTGGGCTAACTGCTTCGATCTTGCGTATCTCTAAGAGCATTTTTTTCACTTTGTCTCTAGATGCCTTTATGTGCTCTATGCTGTTCTCTGGAATTCTTATTGTGTCTGGATCCTGAAGATCTCATTTTGTACAAACATACTTTGGAACTTTTCGTTTAAAGTCTCTCACATTTCCTTTACATTTTCCCTGTATCTGTCTCCCATTTTCAACTTCTAAATATTATCCTTTACCTGCAGCTTGCTTTTAATGAATTTACCTTTCTCAATGTTCCTCTCTGCCTCTCTCCTTAATGTTGTGTAGTTGTTTCTCGCATCTTTGTATCGCTAGTATGTCTGGGGGTTTGGCCCCTTCCTATAATGATTCCATACTTGTGTCTTTCGATCTCTGGCCCTCTCGCAATTTCCGTTGAACCAACCCTGTTTCCTAGGTCTGCATATCTGTTTTGGAATGAATGTTTGCATGCCTTCATTGTATATTTCACAAAATTTGGCATACATCTCATTTACTTCCTTCCCTAGCAACAAGTCTATCTAATTATACCCATAAAAAATTGTCTAAGTTCCCTATATTGTCCTCTCTTGAAATCGAGTTTAACAACTGTTTTAATGTCCCCATTCTCTACTAGATTTTATCGCAATGTGTATTTAATGTCCAACAGGACATTATCTCTCTTTCCCAATCAGGATTTATCTTTGCTCTTATAATCTCTCTCATGACCATTATGAGACACACTCATTTGTCATACAGTTCTTCCTTTGTCCATGTATTGCTTGCTGGTGGACTGTAGGCAATTAAAATAATTAGCTTATCATCCTGATTGCAGGCCTGCAATGCCATTATGTCAATATCTTGAGGGTTTTCAATTATTAACTCTCTTACCTTCAGGTGTTCTTTCACCAGCACAGCCACTCCTCCCCTCCTTCCAAGTTTTCCTGTCATGTCTCCAAACTAAGCCCCTTCTCCTAACTCCAAGCCCCTTGGGAATACGACCACATTTAAAACATTTTCTTCAAGTTTTGTCTCTTAATGCAGCAATATCTGGGACCTTGAGCCGAATTATATCCTTCAACTTCAATATTTTTGATCTCACTCCATCTATGTTGGTACATACTATTTTCAGGAACATGTTCCCCTTCTCTCTGTTCTTTACACCCCCTTCCTTTAATGATTTTGTTGCTTTGTCTTTATGTACCATTTCACTAGCTTTCAAGTCCTTGACATTTTGTATTAAAAAAAGCATCGAATGTAATGAAACACCATTTTCTGGGCGAGACCCGGAGGCTCCCCGGAGCTATACCGGGCTGATGTGCATATATTAGACCATGGCAACACTCAAGTCAATGGAGTTCTAGGCCTATTAGGGACCAAAGCCAGAACCTGGCCCCCCTCAAGAGGCACGAGGAGCAATGGCCTAAAGACACCCCCCGTGTAATTGGAAGCAGTCTTTGTATGTCATCTATCAGGTCAGGCACCCAGAAAGGTAGGAATTCCAAAACATATTACTGCTGGTGAAAAATTGCAAACTGAAAGCCAAACTAGCAAACAGAACTCTCCAAGTATAAAAAAACAAGGAAACAAACATGATGTCACCACAACCGCCACGAATCCGTCTGTGCAACCCCCGCATTTTTGCGGAGGTTGCAAAAAAAACCTGCTCTTTTTTTTCGCATTTTTGATATTCAGCCTATGAACCGACCAAAATAGCTGGCATGGAGGTCTGGGTCCCTCTCGTCCCCTCCCCAGGAGGGGACAAGACGGACCCAGACCTCCACGCCAGCTATTTTTCTCAGTTCAGAGGCTGAATATCAAAAATGCAAAAAAATACCGACCGGAGGGAGGGAGGGATGCCGGGGAGCCTCTAGGTCTCACCCAGAAAATGGTGTTTCATTACACTTAACAATGGTTTTCTGTGGAGAGCCCCTTTGGCTCCCCGGAGCTACCTAACCAAAGATAAAGAAGAAGAGGGACTTACCCGGGAGGCAGCTGTCACTCTCTCCTCGACTCAAAGTCGAGACAACTGCTTGCAACCTGGGACTCGAGACTAAACACGCCTGAGAAGTACCAAGAGCATTAACGAGTTACAGTGCGGCCAGAACCCTGTTTGATCTCCAAAAGCCCAATGCCCTAATGCTAGCCCAGGACATATTACCAAAAACAGCAGCCAAAGCCGCAAACGTATGAACGTCATGGGCATGGGGATACTCGCGAAACACACCGAAACTTCGACGACGGTACAATGGTCTAACAAGTTTTAACACCTCCTAACCAGTTGTAACAACCAATATAGCAAGTTGTAACAATGTTCTAATACATCATAAACACGTTAAGCCAAGATGTAACAACTTTATTACAAGTTGTAACAAGCGGAAAATAGAGACAGTTTCGGTTTGTGTTTCCAGGGATAGACCGTAGGCTGGCTGGACTGAATAATCCTGTGGACGACCTGGAAGACCCGTGCCCTGGAACAGGGAAGAAGGGAAACCTGTTCCACCCAAAGTGCGTCACGCAAATAACAGCGAAGAGCGGCAACCGAACAAAACATGATGCACTCCCGGCCGAACCAACCGAGCATCAACAATAAGAACCCCTTTGGAAAGCAGCAGACTCATTCTTTGCCAGAAAAGGAGACGGCTGCAAACAAACGAAACGACCACCAGGACCGAAAGAGCAGAAGCCCGTGCCGGAGGAAGCTACCACCAGGACCAATAGAGCAGAAACCCCTGTGCCAGAGGAAATGACCACCAGGACCGAATGAGCAGAAACCCGTCCCGACGGAAAGAACCACCAGGACCACAAGAGCAGAAACCCCTGTACCGGAGGAGAGGATGAAGCTCCCCGACCCGACCCCCAAGAGGCTAATGCCAACAAGAAAGCGCCACAGAGAAACAGTTCTGAACCGAGGGGGGGGCCACCACAAACCGAAGAGAAGAGAGGAACGAGTATCCGGTCCAACGACCAGGACGGCTCAGGCGGCGCATGAGCAGGCCGGAGGTGAAACAATGCCCAAGAAACCTTGTGGAACAGAGCAGAAGTGACATCCATCCTGAATGCAAGCTGCAGCGGCCCAGCCAGCGCCACACGATACAAGGCGACAGTATTTGGCATAAGATTATGGTCCTGAAACTACTAAGAGAGAAGGGATAAAACAACCCGATCACAAATCAAATTTTCTGATTTTTATCTGTAGCCAGAACGTTCTTATTAATAATATCTTTTAAGACACTTTCCTCTGTTTTATGAGATGTCGAAAAGAAGTTCCTGTAAAACAGTGTAATGGGGGAAACAAGTGTTGTGTTAGTTGACACTTCAGAGGTTGCATGGCGTTTCACCTTTCTTTTTATGACGTCTTCAACATACAATTAGAGAAGCCATTGTTGGATGGGCCTGCCTTATCCTACACAGTTCTTCATCGACTTGCTACCATCCAGAGCTGTGACAGAGCCCTTAATTAAGTTGACCGGGCTTCTCTAACGGTTATGTTGAAGATAAGACGTTAGAGAAGCCCGGTCGACTTACGGGCTCTCAGTCACAGCTCTGGATGGAAGCAAGTCGATGAAGAACTCTGTAGGATAAGGCAGGTCCTAGTCAACAATGGCTTCTCTAACTGTATGTGGAAGACGTTATAAAAAGAAAGGTGAAACGGCATGCAACCTCTGAAGTGTCAACTAACACAACACTGTACCCCCCATTACACTGCTTTACAAGAACTTCTTTACGACGGCTCATAAAATGGAG
>WNGS01164858.1:60584946-60619328 GCA_020271785.1 Procambarus virginalis
GTACTTAGCCTCAGATCTCCAGATCTTGTTGAAGTTCTTGGGGTACTGCTGCTCGCAGAATGCTCATTAACACTCCAAGACTGAAACTCATCGACCCTCTTAGGCAGTTTCTTAGGCTAACAATTCAGCTCTACCATGCTTTCGGAGGCCAACATACAATGGAGATCACTGTAACGGACCCGGTTACCATCCTTATAATTTGTTGTGTTCGTGTCGCTCTGGACGCAAGCATGTTGCAGTTACGCCTTAAAGAACTGTTTCTTATAATTTATTTATTGTTTATTTATATATTGATTTGTTATTATATACATATTGGTCATATAAGTATTGATCATGTTGGGCTGTTCTATTGTTTTATATTATTCTAATGGATTATTTGAAACGAGTTATTACTTGCTAGATCCCCCTCCCCGGATTAACTTCTGCCCTTCACCTAGATACGGTAACTGCTCCCCCCCGCCCCCCACCTATTTCACTTGTCCGTTTTTTTTTCCCGCTAAAGTTCTGCTTGGTTTGGTAGTTACCTTACTTCGCTACAGACTAGTTTCCTGGAAGATCTTTTTCTCTTCCTTTCCCCTCTAGTCACTCCTATCCCCTGTGCCAGTGTTCCCTTTCAGAGTTTTCCGCAGGGTATCACCCTGGCTTTATCAATTATTGACAGTTGCCCAGTTCGCTTCCGGAAAATGTCCCCCTCCTCTTACAAACTAATTCCAGCAGTACCCTTAAGGGGTAGCTTCCTTGCCCGTCACGTTCATACTGCATGCCCGTTTCTGCCCACCCTTACTGCCTTAATACTTCCAGAACCGACTACGGAAGGCGCACAAGGTACACCATTGATGAACAAGGAAAAGGGATGGAGCCCGAGGGCAGACTACTGCACCCATGAGGTCGACACCACCCTCTCCGCCGGGGGCGGAATACCGCAGCGACAACGACGGACACAGGGTCGACCCTGGGGAGTCGGCCTTGGTGAAGGCGGCTTCCCACTTCCCACTCCCGCCCGGGGGCCGGCCTTACAAGATTGGTCCCTGTGAGGGCGGGCTCCAGCAATGACCAGTCTTACGACATCGTTCACAGCGCCCCTACTTGGGTGTACTTTACCCTGCTGTATGATCACCTCACAAGGACATTGCATGGGGTATATCTTGCCCTCTACGCTCTGGATCGTCCACGGGAGACATCTCCTGTCCACGAGGCTAACCATAGCCCGTGCTTCTTGCCCAGCTCCTGTGCCAGGTAAGTTACGGGCTCACCATAGCCCGTGCTACTTGGAACTTGTTCCGAGTAACTGAATCTATAACAACAACAACAACAACATCTGGATCGTCGCGATGATGCTCCGTTGGCCTCACCAAGGACGCTGTTTAACTTGCAGTATGTTAACTGCCTAATAGAACGGCTAGTTTAACTTTAACTGTGAACAGTTTAACTGTTTAACTGACTAGTAGTTCGGGTTTGGTACCTTTTCCAGTCGGGAGGAACCTGGCTGGTTTTATTGCCCTCTCCTGGGATGCGAGCACGGTTGCTGTCACAGGAACGAGTGGACATATCCCTAGTTAAAGGTTGGCGAGGCACACTTGCCTTGCAAGGTCTAGTTGGTGGGCTCTTGCCTCTATGCTCATACGGCACCTCGCGATGGCTTCAGCAAGGAAGCTGTTTCACTTGTAGCATCTGTCTAGTAGACCCGTTTGGTAACTTTTTCAGTCAGGGAAACCTGTCACAGGCACGGTTACAGCCACAGCGCGAGTAGTCACATTCCTAGTTACAGCGGCCAGCCGCCGCGCTCGCCCTTCGGGGTTGGGGGTTCCGCGCCGCTGGCCCTCGCGGGATGGGGGGTGCTCCGCTGGAACCCCCAAGTGATAAGCCTGCAGATAGCTAAGAAATATTACCATGAATTGTAATTAGTGTAATTCAAATAATGCAAATTTCAGTTACTAACTATAGATGTAGCTATTATTTGTAATTGATTTAATACTTTATCATTATAATGATTATTCATTATAATTATTCTTTAATACTTTATTGTTATGCATTAGTCAATAATTATTTATCATTCACCCTAATTAGCTATTTGATTCATTAAAATAATTGCTTATCATTATACTATTTGTTATTATTATTATTTATTATATAATAATAATATTAATTATTTATTAATTTATTAATTTATTATATATTAATTTATTATTATTAATTTATTATTTACCATTATAAAATAAACAGTCCCCAATCCGAGCACGTTTTCTTCCAACCTCAGAAAAACCAATTTAACCTTACGTTTGTGCTTTGGGGTGTTTAATACCCAAAACAAACTAACCACCAAGAAATGTGTTGCTCTCTCCAACAATGCACATCACGATGACAAATTAATGGCAAGGCTCACAAAACCGTAGAATGTCAAGTTAATTGCATAAACGCCCATAACGCGATTTTGTATTTGTTTTGTGCTTGTGTGAGCGAACATCACCATTGTACTAAATCTCTGAGCCAGATGTTGGTGTTCATCCAGGCCACATCATGTTAAGTTACCGTAGTCTTGTGGCACAAGCTGTCTCAATCAACAGTTGCATTTTCCTTGTTGCTAACCTGCAACAGAAGTTAACTTCTCTGATGGATAACATTGTGTCAATCCATTGCCACGTGGACAGAAGCAGAGAACATGGTATTGGCTACTGCATTGTGAGACTGTGTGAAGAACGTTCTGTCTGGGCTGCCTACCACACCGTCCACTTCTTGGTTATGTTAGTATTAGGGGCAGCAGTGACCCGCACTGTAGTATCAAGGGGGGGAGGTGACCCCCACTGTAGTATCAGGGGGGAGAGGTGACCCCCACGCTACTCTCATTGGGGAGAGAGGTGACTGTTTCGACTTCCTGTCCTCGTCGAGGCCATTAGAAATAGTGGCCCTCAGGTAAATTCAGGTAAATAAATGAACGAAAAAACACGCACTGGCGCGCACGTTACTCCAGTATAACCAGGTGATAGTACTGTCCATCAGCCATAACAAAATAATACTGCCAGATGATTTAATAACGATTGCCAACGCCCCTTTGACATGACGCTGCCAATGTGGTACCAGTGTTAAATGGCTATCTATGGGTGTCTATTCACACTACCAAGTATAATATGAAGGGTGCTGAGAGCTTTCAGCATATTTGAAGATTTTTTTGTTCATTTTGCTGTGTCAAAATTTAATGAAAGGCTAATTTTCTAACGCAAATAATATAACTGATTAATATTTCTAACGTAAATAATAATAATCAGTATTATTTCTAACGTAAATAATATAACTGACTAATATTTTGTTAGTGAAAAGATATTTAGACTTTTGACTCACCCAGTGTAGATGCTGGTGTGCAAGATGCGTGTGTAGAGACTCCAAGATGCGCCTCGCACCACTATATATTTATACATCATTAAATTCTTACATTTTTGATAGCTAGTAAATTTCTAAGTCACTCTGCATTTATGAGTTCACACTGCATATATATATATATATATATATATATATATTATATATATAATATATATATATATATATATATTATATTATATATATATATATATATGTCGTACCTAGTAGCCAGAACGCTCACTTTTTGGCCTACTATGCAAGGCCCGATTTGCCTAATAAGCCAAGTTTTCCTGAATAATATATTTTCTCCAATTTTTTTCTAATGAAATGATAAAGCTACCTTTCATAATGTATGAGGTCAATTTTTTTTTATTGGAGTTAAAATTAACGTAGATATATAGCCGAACCTAACCAACCCTACCTAACCTAACCTAACCTATCTTTATAGGTTAGGTTAGGTTAGTAGCCGAAAAAGTTAGGTTTTAGGTAGGTTAGGTAGTCGAAAAATAATAATTCATGAAAACTTGGCTATTAGGCAAATCGGCCTTGCATAGTAGGCCAGAAGTGCGTTCTGGCTACTAGGTACGACATTATATATATATATATATATATATATATATATATATATATATATATATATATATATATATATATATATATATATATGTCATATCTAGTAGCCAGAACGCGCTTCTCAGCCTACTATGCAAGGCCCGATTTGCCCAATAGGCCAAGTTTTCATGATTAATTGTTTTTCGATACCTACCTACCTAACCTAACCTCACCTAACTTTTTCGGCTACCTAACCTAACCTAACCTATAAAGATAGGTTAGGTTAGGTTAGGTAGGTTGATTAAGTTCGGTCATATAACTATGTTAGTTTTAACTCCAATAAAAAATTGACCTCATACATAATGAAATGGTAGCTTTATCATTTCACAAGAAAAAATTAGAGAAAATATATTAATTCATGAAAACTTGGCTTATTAGGTAAATCGGGTCTTGCATAGTAGGCTGAGAAGTGCGTTCTGGCTACTAGGTACGATATATATATATATTAATATATATAATATATATATATATATATATATATATATATATATATATATATATATAGTCATATACCTAGTAGCCAGAACTATTTTTGGCCTACTATGCAAGGCCCGATTTGCCAATAGGCCAGTACTTTTCTTTATTTAATAAATTTTTCCAATTGGTTTATTTTAAACATTATTATTATATTATATTAAGAACATCAATTCTTGATTTAGTTTTGTTAGTTTAGGTTAGGTTAGGTTAGGTTCGTCTATATCTACGTTAGTTTTAACTCAAATTTAAACAAATTAACTCATACATAATGAAATGGATAGCTTTATCATTTCATAAGAAAAATTAGAAAGCTATTGTAATTCATGAAAACTTGGCTTATTAAGCAAATCGGGCCTTGCATAGTAGGCCAAGAACTGTGTTCTGGCTACTAGGTACGACATATATATATATATATATATATATATATATATATATATATATATATATATATATATATATATATATATATATATATATATATATATATATTATATTTATTTATTTATTTATTTTCCCACCAGTATTCAGTATTCACACGTGGAAGACAATCAGTCCTATTGTTTTTAATCAAATTCTAATAATTAAAACACACGAGCAGCCTAATAGACTGGGTTTGTTGGTGAGAGAAAGCCAGCTGTAAGGGAAGGTGTGTAACAACCGTTCACAGTGTCCAGTTAACGCGGCCTCCATCAAGTATTAACACTTGCAGTACAATCTTCCAGAGTGTCACTATTGTCAACATGTACACCCGCGCACTTTGAACTAGGTCACACACTATTATCCTCTTATTTCACTATTTGTATCTGCACGACACACTCCGGGGTGACAACACACATGACAGCCTGTGGCTGGCGTGGCTCCTGCCTCAGGCTCACTACCTCATTTGACAGTTGGAATCTGAGCCTCGACCCACCCTCCCCGCCCCTCGACTCCCTCACACCTGGGCTGTGTCACTTATTGGTATCTATCTGACTCTTGCTTAGACATTGTCGTGCACACTAACATTCTTGCTCTAATTCACATTTTGAACAAAAATATATATTTTCTGTTGAACACAATTGTATTTCTCTTTAAAACGAATAACATCATATATAATATAAGTAATTTCATTTTGAATCACTTATGAATGCTTGTTTCGACTATAAAATACTTCATGAGGACAAGGGATTTTCTGCCAAACCTTAGTTTAGAATTATAATGACATTTGATATTCTTTCTTATCTGGTAATACAAAAAATAGATAACGTGATGTTGTATTAGACATACACAAAGCCTCAGAAAAAAATATTCACTACTCATTTAAATTTAATATATTCAATTCTATAAACAAAATTTATTTAGGTAATTTTTCAAAATATGACTGTACTTGTCACAAAGGCAAAATCAAAGGGGTATAATAGCCATTTACTATACCTTTTAAGCTTATGAAATTAGGAAATAATGCTCACTACCCAGGAACAAAAATTGAGTTAAATTGTGTAACCATTTGTCAGTACTATCATTTACTGTTTGTGAATGATCTCAGAGTTATTGAACAATACTGCCCAAATACAGGCTGGAGACTACAATCACATGAGAGTTCAGCATCACACAAAATAAAACTGTGAAGAAATGGTTACTCAAATCTGCTATTTGGGTAACATCAGCTCGATAAATCACTAGAATTTATGATTTACTGAACTCACTATTCAATTTCTTTCTTTATTATGCACCCCATACCCATCCCGTGGGCGGTGGTGTAAAGTATTACAGAGGCACATAATCGGTTCAGGAACTGAACCCTCTAGTTCGTTTAGCTAAGCAAATAACAATCTTTTGACGATAGTTACACAATTATTAATGTTATATATACATGTACACATACTCATGCATACATGTACATGTACATACGTATACATATATACATACTAGTATATTTTGGTAGCAGTGGGCGGCAGCTTTACAGTCATGTGCATGCATTACTTACAGTAAGCAAATTTTGGATACTTCGCCAAGATCTCGGGCAGTACATTATGAATGAAGTACTTACACATTTCTTGGACACTATTGATGGTGTTATCTCTAAATTCCGCTATTTTTTCACATTCCATTATATAATGACGTAAAGTATGGGAATAGTTCTGCTGACAGAGTTTACATTTAGTCAAATCTACATCAGCAGATGTTACAAATTCCTAGAGGTACTTGTAGCCGAGCCTAAGCCTAGCAGTGGTAACATCTAGAAGTCTGTTAACCTTATTTAATGACCCATAGACGTGCGGTACCTCCTGCATAATAGAATGATGATAGACGGAGTAACTGGTGTGAATTTCACTTTGCCTCAAATCTCCGAAATTGAGTTGACGTTCCCAGAATATTACTGCCCTCAGGCTGCTCGAAGGCAGTCCAAGTTGGTAATCAATTCCCTCTTTACGAGCAAAAGTCTTGGCCAATTCATCAGTTCTATCATGCATTCGGAGACCAATATGGGAATTGAATCCACAGGAGACAGACTCTGACTCCATCATTGATTATTTCATTATATCTGTGACAAGGTTCAGAGATAAGCACGTCACAGTTATGCCTTGGGGAGCTGAGGGCAGTCAAGGATGACAAGGAGTCACTTACAATTAGCGTGTCAACTTTGGATTCATATACGCGCTCTAGTGCAAGGATTATGGCAACCAATTCTGTTTGAAGAGTGGAGGCCCAGTTACTTAGACGCGCTCCACACTCATGGGAGAAGGAACCATCTCTCCCTGTCACAACAACTGCACTTCCAGCTGCGCCATAGGACTGATGCAAGGATCCATCAGTGTAAATAATCTGGGAAAGGGAGCGCTCTCTGACTAAAGCATCAATTTGGCTTAAGGCATTGTACTTTGCTTCTTGTCGAAGCAAGGCTTGTTCTTTATTAGCTTCTTGGGTGGGAAAGGGGGGACAGTAATTTGGAAAGGAGTGATCTCTCATGGGGCAGGAAAGTGTCGTTGTTGTCTCTCTTGGTAGGGGTGATTAAAGTTATACATACTGAGCACATTGGCAGTTTCGGTAATCCATTTGGAGGGATGCTGACCTTCAAGGAAGAAGGTTTGGAGGGCTTCAGTGCAGGGGTTAGGGTGGGTTAGCCTAAGCATCTTGATACCAATTAAAGCATTAATTTCAGTGATACGATCACTTACACATATAATATTCAGTTCCTTCCTCATGTTTAGTAATTTAATTGTACGGGGGCATCCAAGGATAATCCTCATAGCTTCGTTTTGCATCTTTTCCAGCCCTCCAAGCATTCTCTTAGGCACTAGAGCAAGCATGGGTGCAGCATAATCAGAGACCTAATATATGAGAGATACATTTTGACAATTCTCACATTTGCACCATAGCTTGGATGGTAGCCTGCCAAAGCCTTGAGAGCACGGAGCCTCTCTCTACATTGGCAACCCAGTCTGGCTACAACATTGCGGTACAGTGGAACTTCAAGACCAAGGTATTTTTATCTGGTTACATAGTCGAGCAGAGAGCCATCATGCAACTGCATTTTGCGAGGCACTACAAAGGTCAATTCACCGAAAATTCATAAGCACATCTTGGATATTCTTTTCCTTTCTGAGTTGGATCTAGCTCTTTTGGTGCTAGCCATCCTATGTGCTAGTATAGCAATTACAATTTTCTATGCATAACTGATCTGCTTAGCAAATATGACCTACTTCCAATTGAAAATACAAAAAAAAAATCGAGAGCAATAAGAGAACCAAATGCACATATACAAGTACATAATTTATCCATGTGCATACAGAATTAATTCCTTGAACTTTATGGCTTACACAGGGTAAATCCCAATAACGTGGCTGAAAATTAATTTAACAAATACATATGAAAAGAAAGGAAGTGAAGAAATTTTGGTCTATCCTGGACCATTATTACGTTGAGTCCAGGATGGACCCAAATGTCCTTCCATTTTTTTTTAAGAAGTATCAAATATTTTTCAATGCTTATTTATGATACGTCAGATTGTCATAAGTTAAGAAAGCACTATTGTAATTTGATGTAAAGATTATCATCATCATCTCAGACTTTTCAGTCGAAGAAAGTTTTATGTGCTTTGGTAATTTCACTAAAATAAGAGGATGAGAAATTACCTGGAATTAGACAATTCTCTTAATTAATTTAACATGGTTGGAAAGTATAATGACATACTATCAGTTTTCCTTGAGCTTAAGTCAAAATGAATTTTCTCCAGCTGCAGAAACAACACATTAAACCTAGTTTGTAGGGGTTAATTGTTCCATTTCCTGCACAGAGGTACTCAATTACTTTAGAACTGCACTGGCAATGTACAACTCGTTGAATAATCACAAAAAAGTGAAATATGAGGCAACATCTTTTCTTTTCACTGCATGGAATATCCAAACTAAGTGGCTTACACAGATTGATGGTGTACAATCAGTAATAGATCACTGGAATTAAGGAAATAAGGTCTATTGAAACTTGTTAATTAAGTTTATATGTATCCATGGCCAAACTTGAAATTGTTCTAATACTATCTTTGTGGGTTAAGTTACTGTATTTACAAAGATCCACCCAGTTAATGCACTGATTGAAGCATGCAATGCTACACTTGATATAAAGTGATAACATTGAATGTCTCCTTGTAGCCATTTATTAGGTTCATTAGCAATGGGATGCGATCCTGGGCAAGATCAAATTAGTAGCAGTCAGATAATTAGTATTTAAATTTTGTTTATTTAAAGTTTCAAGATGTGCATATTATGTTGAACATTATGTAATCAATAACTTTTTTTTTTTACTTCATTATACTGGGTCCTAGTGAGGTGGTTTGAATTATTTAATAGAACTTGCTATCTGTTCAAGTTTATCTGGTAATTTAATAGTCTGAGTAATGAAGATCTATACACTGTACATCATAAAAATAATTTCAAAGAAAGTGCACTAAAATAAAATCAACAAATGTGACATGGTCTCTATCCTCAAACGGGTACATTTCATTAACTATAAAAACCATATTCTGAGTCAAGGTAATTCCTTCAAGGAATACAGTACAGTACTTAGACTTGGGTTAGATGGTAGAGCGACGGTCTTGCTTCCTGCAGGTCAGCGGTCAATCCCCGACCATCCAAGTAAGTAATTATCAAAAAGAAGGCACCAAACCGGGAAGGTTATGTAGCACCATCAAACGTGCGAGATAATCAGAGGGCGCTAAATATCACCTAGGATGCCAATACGAGAACAGAAACGCATAAGGCGAACGATATCAAAAGTATCCGAGTCACCAAGAATACTATCGAGGGATAAGCAACCGCGGGGGATGGTCGGAAAACAAGACACGCTCGTCCCGGAAGTCAGGACATTCAACAAGGATATGCACGACCGTAAGAGGGGCAATGTAATTAGAACAATAAGGAGCAGGGCAGTGCTCCATCAAGTAACCATGAGTTAAGCGAGTATGGCCAATACGCAACCTCGCCAGAGCCGTTTCCCATCGCCGGTTACGGTGGTAGAAGGACGGCCACAAGGACACACAACTCTAAAGAGTATACAGTTTGTTACCAGTAACAGACAACCAATAAGCCTGCCAATGGGTAAGGATGGAGGAATGGATAACCGGGTAAAAGTCGGAATAAGGAAAACCTTTACGAGAGATGGGACAAGAGCAGACAGCTTCCATGGCGGCAGCATCCGCACGCTCATTTAAAGAGACACCAATATGGCTGGGAACCCAACAAAACTCAACCGACTTAAATTTACTGGGAACAAGAAACAGCTAATGCTGGATCTCAACAACCATTGGACGAACCAGATTAAAGGACCCGAGAGCCATGAGGGCACTACGAGAGTCAACAACAATGACAAAGGAAGATTGACAACGAGAAAACAGGAGACGAAGAGCATAGAGAATAGCATAAAGTTCCGCTGTGAAGATGCTAGTCTCCAGAAGTAAGCGACACATATAAGTGCAATCAGGAAAAACAACAGAGTAGCCAACACCGCCCGCAGACTTAGACCCATCGGTGAAGACGGAAACAGAGCGGGAGTGAGAAGAAAAGTGCTTAAGGAAAAGGAGTTTTAGAACCGTAGGAGGGGTAAAAGCTTTAGTGATGCGAGTGAAGGATGTACAAATCTGCGGAAGGGGGACTCTCCACTGGGGCAAAGAATGAACAACACGAGTAGAAACATTAGAAATACGAACTGAAAGAGAATCCTGTAAGCAAGATAACTGGACATAAAGAGGGAGGGGGTGAAGAGGGAACTAGCACTGCAGGAGGGGTAGAAGTAATTAATTATCAAACAGAAGGCACCAAACCGGGAAGGCTATGTAGCACCATCAAATGTGCGGGATAATCAGAGGACGCTAAATATCACCAAGGATGCCAATACGAGAACAGAAACGCATAAGGCGAACGATATAAAAAATATCAGTCACCTAGAATACTATCGAGAGACAAGCGACCACGAGGAGGGGTAGAAGTTAAAGCATGACAGAGGCGAGAGGAAGGATGTTGCAAGGACCGCGCAAGACAGCGAAGATAGTAGCGATCACAGCGGTCCTGGAGAGATAGGAAGCCAGTGTCAACATACAAGCTGAAGAACGAAAGGCACCAGAACTGAAGCGCAACCCAGTATGGTGCAAAGCATCAAGACAGCAAAGAGTAGAAGGAGAAACAGACGAGTAAGCAGGGCAACCATAATCGAGCTTAGGCAGGACGAGAGAGGAATGTAAAGCGAGTAGTGCGCGCCTATCTGCTCCTCCAAGAAGTATGGGACAATACCGAAGGAGGGCAAGGGCCTTAGAGCACTCAACACGGAGGTAAGAGATATGGGGAGACCAAGACAAAACGAGTGTCAAAAGAATAACCCAAANCGATATCAAAAGTATGCGACTCACCAAGAATTCTATCAAGGGACAAGTGACCACGATGGATGGTCGGAAAGCAAGACACACGCTCGTCTCGGAAGTCAGGACATTCAACAAGCATATGCACGACTGTAAGAGGGACAATGCAATTTGGACAATACAGAGCAGGACAGCGCTCCATTAAGTGACCATGAGTTAAGCAAGTATGGCCAATACGCAACCTGCCAGAGCTTTTTCCACCACCGGTTACGGTGGTAGGAGGAAGGCCACAGGACACACTATGCATAAGAGTACGCAGTTTGTTATCAGTAACAGAAGACAACCAACCTGCCAGCGGGCAACGATGGAGGAATGAATAACTGGGTAAAAGTCAGAATAAGGAATACCTTTACGGGAGTGGGACAAGTGTGGATAGCTTCCATAGCAGCATCTCACACGCTCATTTAAAGAGACACAACATGGCTGGGAACCAGCGAAACTCAAAACGACTTAAATTTACTGGAGATAAGAAATAGCCAATGTTGAATCTCGATGACCACCGGTTGGATCGGATTAAAGGACCCTAACACCATGAGGGCACTACGAGAGTCAACTACCACCACAAAGGAGGATTGACAACAAGAAAGCAGGAGACGAAGAGCATAGAGAATAGCATAAAGTTCCGCTGTGTAAGATGCTAGCCTCTGGAGGAAGGCGACACATATAAGTGCAGTCAGGAAAAACAACAGAGTAGCCCACACCGTCAGCAGACTTAGACCCATCGGTGAAGATGGAAACGGAGTAGGAGTGTGAAGAAAAGTGCTCAAGAAAAAGGCGTTTTAGAACTGTAGGAGGGGTAAAAGCTTTAGTGATGCGGGTCAGGGAAGTACAAAATTTGGGAAGGGGGACCCCCACGGGGGCAAGGATGGTACAATACGAGGAGAAACATTGGTAATACAAACCGAAAGAGAAACTTGTAAGCGAGACAAATGGACAGAAAGAGGAAGATGGTGAAGAGGAACACGAACTACAGGAGGGGTAAAAGTTAAAGTACGACAGAGGCTAGAGTGAGGATGTTGTAAGGACCGTGCAAGATAACGAAGACATTAGCGATCACGGCGGTCTTGGAGAGATAGGAAGCCAGTATCAGCGTACAAGCTGAGGGTAGGATTTGAACGAAAGGCACCAGAGCTGAGGCGCAACCCAGTATGGTGCAAAGAATCAAGACGGCGAAGAGTAGAAGGAGAAGCAGAAGAGTATGAAGGGCAACCATAATCAAGTTTAGACAGGACGAGAGAGGAGTGCAAATAGAGGAGTGTGCGCCTATCCGCTCCCCAAGAAGTATGGGACAAAACCTTAAGTAGGTTAAGGGTCTTAGAGCATTCAACACGGAGGTAAGAGATTTGGGGAGACCAAGACAAACGAGTGTCAAGGATTAACCCCAAAAGCTTCGCGGAATCTTTGTACACAAGGGGATGACCATAAAGTGACAAAGAAGGACGAAGGACGACATGCTTTCGAGTAAAGGTCATAGCATAAGTCTTAGATGCAGAGAACTTGAAGCCATGATTGGTGACCCAAGACGACACAGCATTAATCACAAGCTAAAGCCGCCGTTGAAGGAGAGGCGAATCATCACCTCGACAGCAAAGAGTAAGATCGTCGACATAAAGAGCGGAAAAGATGCCAGAAGGAAGGGAAGAAAGAAGACCATTGAGGGCAACCTGAAAAAGAGTAGTGCTCAGAAAACTACCTTGGGGTACACCTTCGTATTGCCGAAAAGAGACAGAGAGAGTGGTACCAAGCCTGACTCGAAAGGAACGACGAGAGATCAAGCTTTGGAGGAAGAGAGAGAGATTACCACAAAGGCCAAAGGAACGAAGATGGGACAGAATAAGGTATCTCCAGGTTGTGTCATAAGTCTGTTCCAGGTCAAAAAGGACGGCAACAACGGAGGTCTTCGCTGCAAAAACAGTACGAATATAGATTTCCAAGTTCACCAGGACATCAGTTGTGCTGCGGCACTTGCGAAACCCAAATTGAGAAGGAGAGAGGTGGTGATGGTGTTCCTAGAACCACATCAGACGAACATTTACCATACGCTCAAAGAGTTTGCAGACACAACTCATGAGGGCAATAGGGCGGAAGTCCTTAGGAGGTCCGAGAGACCCCGGTTTCCGAATTGGAAGTACAATGGCATCGAGCCAGTCCTCAGGGATTGACGACGACTCTCAGACCTGTTTATACAGATCAGTAAATACCGAGACGTGCAAGGAGGGAGATGGCGAAACATCTTATAATGAATGTCATCTGAGCCCACTGCCGTAGAACCGCCGAGGACCAGGGCAGATTGAAGTTTAGAAAGAAAGAAGGGATCGCTATAAGTAAAGTAAATTTTATTCAGGAAAGTATGTACATAGTTGGTTTACAAACATAATGTTGGATTTATAGATAGAGCTAGTACATACAATACCTAAAGCCACTAGTACGCATAGCTTTTCGGGCTTATAGGGAAGGCGGAGATGAGTGCGGAAATCTAAGGGATGAGATTCAAGAACGGGCTTACGAAGAAGGAAGGATTGAGGAAGATGAGAACCAGAGCTAACAGAAGAAAAGTGGGAACCCAGTTCGGTCGCGACCTGCACTGGGTCCGCCACAAGAGTACCACGGAGGTGAAGAACCGGCGAGATATCTGGAACGAACTTACCTGCAATCTTGCGGATCTTTTTCAGATCTGCAGTAGAGGAGTATCAGACGTGATAGTGGAAACGTAAGGTTTCTAGCTCTCACGATTGCTAGCTGTAGGATGGTCCTACTTCCAAAACAAAATAAAAGAATCAGCCGTCCGTCGGCGTCGGTGTTTCTTCCAGGCTGCACGCTTACAGCGGACAGCCCGAGCACAGTCCGCATTCCACCAGAGAACGCATTTCTGCGTGCCCCGGGAGGTAGAGCGAGGAATAGAGTGGAGGCAGCATCGAAGATGGTGTCATGAAAAAGGAGGAGGGCGCGAGGAAGAAGCAGAGAGGAGGTCAATGAGAGTAGCACGGAGGGTGAATAGGTTCCAGTCAGCTTTGGAAAACTGCCACCTAGGGAACGAGAGAGAAGGGGTGAAAAGAGAAAAGGAAATAAGGATGGGGAAATGGTCACTGTTATGGAGGTCATCAAGAACCCGCCACGTGAGATCTAAGTAAAGGGACGACGAGCAGAGAGAAAGATCAAGACAGGAAAGGGTGCGAGTTCGAGAGTCCACATGGGTGGGCTCACCAGAATTCAGAAGAGACAGGGAAGAAGAGAGGACGAACGGTTCGAGAAGGCGGCCTCGGGTGTTTGTCAGAACATCACCCCCAGAGGATATGTCGACAGTTGAAATCACCAACAGGAGCACGGGCTTTGGCAAGGAGTCCAGGAGGTTTAAGATCAGGAAGGAAGCGGACATTTGGGGGGAGAGAAATGGAACTGACTGTATACCATTTACTGACAAAAAACATGAGCAACAGAACAATGGATAGGGCGATGGAAACAGTAAGGGGACGAAGGGAATATCAGTACGAATCAAGAGAGCAGTAGAGTTATGGGCCCCAGCAAGAGCTGGGGGGGGGGGGGAGGAGGAAGAAAGGATAACCACGAAAGTGACCAGGACGAGCACCAAGCATCGGTTCCTGGAGACAAACACAAAGTGGTGAAAACTGTGTAATCAGAAGTTGGAGTTCATGGAAGTTGGCATAAAATCCACGAATATTCCATTGAAGAATAGACATTATCAAAAAAAGAAAAAGGACAACAGAGAACAATGAAGGAAAAAGGTAAAAAAAGAACACAGCATATTAAATAAGCTCAGGATCAGGATCAGGGTCAGTAAAATCCAAGGTTAGGGGCATGGGTAAACTGAGTAAGGATTGAGTGAAGGGAGCGGGAGGAGAGACCAGAGGCGGACGGGTAGGGTCCGGAGGAGGAGGACAACTGAGAGGGGAGGTCAAGGACAGAGGAGGAGGGGGGGCCAGGAACCGGGGAGTGTACCTCAGCAAGGACAGCAACTGAGAGGGAATCAGGGGCTTAAAGAATCTCCATAGCTGAGACAGGGGGCCCGACCACCGAAATGGAAGGGGGATGGAGCGAGAGAGTCGAGGTGGGGGGGGGGGGTGAGGAAGAAAGCGATGCCTTCTTACTGCGGGGAGGAACGAAGGAGAGAAGCCGGGCTTACGTTTCTGACTCAAAGAGACAGGTGTTCCAGCAACACGGACTGGGCAACAAAACTCAATTGTCTCAACAGGAGATGAACAGGAGTGAACAACATGGAGATTGCTGGGAGGGTGATGGACATCAGCCTGGACAGACAGGCGGCGTGGAGGCCAAGAGACTGGAGGGGGGGATGGGGAAGAAGGATTAGGGAAAGAAGGGAAAGAAGGGAAAGAAGACACAGGAGACATGGCAGACTGGGTAGAATGGGGGGGGAAACTTCAGATGGAGAAACCAGGAGAGGGGGCCCCTTCGGGACAGAACTTAAAGGAACAGGGGAGGAGGTGGTGGGCGTGTCCGGGTCTAAGATCTGGAAACGGTTGTGGGACTGAGTAATGTGGGAAGGACGAGGAGAGGTAGAAACGCAACACGGGAGCGTAGGATATGCCAGCGAAAGGGGTGTGAGACGGCAAATTTGGTGTCTCGCTTCAGGAAAAGGCAGACGATCCCGGTGTTTCAAGTTGAGGACGGCTTCCTCAAGTTTGTAGTGTATACACGAGCGGAGAAGGTAGGATGGGCCTCACCGCAATTGAGGCAGCGAGCCTGGGGAAAAGTGCAATCGGATTTAATGACCATCGGCCCCACACATGGGGTATAGATACACAGTATTTGAGCATTTGAGGACACCATGCCCGAACTTCCAGCACTTATTGCAAAGCCTAGGAGAGAGAATGTACTCCTGAACGGAGTTTCTGGCAGCAGCAAGAATTATAGAGGGTGGAAGGGTTCTACTATCAAATGTGATTTTCACAACTCGAAGAGGCTGACGGCGACGACCACGAGGGGGTCGAGTGAACGTGTCTACCTGGAGGACAGGATGGCCTTGGGCTTCGAGGATATGTTTAATATTCTCATGGCAGTTTTTTAGGTCTCGAACACCAGTTGCAACATGGTGCAGGAGGAGAACAGTGCCAACACTGGTATTTAACCGAGCGATTTTGGAGACCCGAAAAGGGGTCTCCCCAATGCAGGACAATGCGGCTAAACGGGTAGCTGCATCCGGTGAAGGAGCAGCGACGACATGTGTACCTAAACGGGTGGGGTTAAAAGTAACAGAGGCATCCACCGAATCAACAAGGTGTTTATGGAGTGAGAAATCGTCAGGTGTAGAAGCCAGAGGGAGGAGATCAAAGTATTTATCCCACGAAGCAGGACCAACCAAGGCTTGGTACGTATTAGTATGGGAAGGACTCATGCGAGTACGGCCGTGGCAGGGACGGCGTTGAGAACCCCTAGAGAGAGAGAGAGGGGTTAAAAGGTGTAGTAGTCACAATGAGAGACTGAGCCGCGCCAGGCGACGAGGTGGTCACCGCTGGGGGCATATGGCTCGACCCAACCACAGAGGAAGGAGGGGGAGCTGGGGGGGGGAGTAGTCAGGAGGGTCAAAGGAAGAGCTAGGTCTGGGCCCAATGTAGCAGGGGCTACAGAGCCTGGTCTTCCAACACAGTCCGAATCAAGGGCTTGGTCGCCCACCCCACGAGCCTGAGAAGTTATAAGAGGAATGGTATTTATCGACATGAAAACGAGAAGTAATACTTTCATTGACGAATGTGCCCCACACCCACCACGGAGCCACAATTAAAGGCAGGACACCAGAAAAACGAAAATATAAGGAAAAGGAAAAGTTGTCCAGTACAATTTGTGAGGACAGCAGCAGAAGCACAAGGCCACAAAAGGACAGAGGACTGTCTCATGGACCATCACACTCCGGCAGCCGCCCACCAAGCCCCCTCATGGCATCAACGGGCCGGACAGTGAGGAGGGGAAGTCATTAAAAGGAAGGTGACACGCCATGCAACCTCTGAAGGATCAACTAACACAACACCTGTACTTCCTATTTGATTGTCTTACAGGAACCTCTTTTCGATGGCATTGACAATACTCCTCTTGTATCTGTCCGGGCAGTCACCATTGGCATTAAGGCACACTCCTATGTTCGTTTCCTTAGTGTAGACTGCAATGTGGAAGCCACCATTCCTTTCCGTGACTGTTAAATCTAGAAAGGGCAGCTTCCCATCACTCTCCATCTCGTAAGTAAAACTAAACACCGAATTTTGCTCGAATGCCTCCTTCAACTGCTGCAAACGTCCAGCAACAGGTACCTGTATAAATATGTCGTCAACCTACCTGCAGTATATGGCAGGTTTTAAGTCCATATCAACCAAGACCCTCTGCTCTATGGTAGTTAGTTAGTTTAGTTCATTTATTATGCACCCCATACCCATCTTGTGGGCGGTAGTGGAAAGGGTTACAGAGGCACATAATGGGCTCAGGGACTGAACCCCACAATTCATTTAGCTAAGCAAGTTACAATCTTGATGAGCTAGTTACAAAATTCAGTATAAGTCGTCACATCATAAATGGGTTCGAGATCGACTACAAGTACAGCTTCTAAATTAAGCAACTGACATATGTGAAGAGCTAGTGTCACAATTTATATGTTTGTCCTGCACACCGCCCCCCATCCAGTGGGTAGCGGTGGATACAATAGGTTACAATCACTTAATTACTACCTACAGTTTGCAAACTGGGGATAATTTGCTAAAATTTCTGGTAGCAGATCATTTTGAATGAAATATTTACACATCGCTGGAACATTGGTTATAGAATTGTCTCTAAATTCACATATCTTTTCGTACTCCATCACATAGTGACGGAGGGTGTGCGAATAATTTTGTTGACACAGTTTACATTTGGTTAGGTCTACATCGGCAGATAATGAGAATTCCCAGAGATACTTGTAACCGAGTCTAAGCCGAGCAGTAGTAACATGTAGAAGTCTGCTGATTCTATGGTACCCATGGTACTTAGCCTCAGATCTCCAGATCTTGTTGAAGTTCTTGGGGTACTGCTGCTCGCAGAATGCTCATTAACACTCCAAGACTGAACTCATCGACGCCTCTTAAGGCAGTTTCTTAGGCTAACAATTCAGCTCTACCATGCTTTCGGAGGCCAACATACAATGGAGATCACTGTAACGGACCCGGTTACCATCCTTATAATTTGTTGTGTTCGTGTCGCTCTGGACGCAAGCATGTTGCAGTTACGCCTTAAAGAACTGTTTCTTATAATTGATTTATTTTTATTTATATATTGATTTGTTATTATATACATATTGGTCATATAAATATTGATCATGTTGGGCTGTTCTATTGTTTTATATTATTCTAATGGATTATTTTGAAACGAGTTATTACTTGCTAGATCCCCCTCCCCTGGATTAACTTCTGCCCTTCACCTAGATACGGTAACTGCTCCCCCCCCCCCACCTTTTTCACTTGTCCGTTTTTTTTTCCCCCGCTAAAGTTCTGCTTGGTTTGGTAGTTACCTTACTTCGCTACAGACTAGTTTCCTGGAAGATCTTTTTCTCTTCCTTTCCCCTCTAGTCACTCCTATCCCCTGTGCCAGTGTTCCCTTTCAGAGTTTTCCGCAGGGTATCACCCTGGCTTTATCAATTATTGACAGTTGCCCAGTTCGCTTCCGGAAAATGTCCCCCTCCTCTTACAAACTAATTCCAGCAGTACCCTTAAGGGGTAGCTTCCTTGCCCGTCACGTTCATACTGCATGCCCGTTTCTGCCCACCCTTACTGCCTTAATACTTCCAGAACCGACTACGGAAGGCGCACAAGGTACACCATTGATGAACAAGGAAAAGGGATGGAGCCCGAGGGCAGACTACTGCACCCATGAGGTCGACACCACCCTCTCCGCCGGGGGCGGAATACCGCAGCGACAACGACGGACACAGGGTCGACCCTGGGGAGTCGGCCTTGGTGAAGGCGGCTTCCCACTTCCCACTCCCGCCCTGGGGCCGGCCTTACAAGATTGGTCCCTGTGAGGGCGGGCTCCAGCAATGACCAGTCTTACGACATCGTTCACAGCGCCCCTACTGGGTGTACTTTACCCTGCTGTATGATCACCTCACAAGGACATTGCATGGGGTATATCTTGCCCTCTACGCTCTGGATCGTCCACGGGACATCTCCTGTCCACGAGGCTAACCATAGCCCGTGCTTCTTGCCCAGCTCCTGTGCCAGGTAAGTTACGGGCTCACCATAGCCCGTGCTACTTGGAACTTGTTCCGAGTAACTGAATCTATAACACAACAACAACATCTGGATCGTCGCGATGATGCTCCATTGGCCTCACCAAGGACGCTGTTTAACTTGCAGTATGTTAACTGCCTAATAGAACGGCTAGTTTAACTTTAACTGTAAACAGTTAACTGTTTAACTGACTAGTAGTTCGGGTTTGGTTCCTTTTCCAGTCGGGAGGAACCTGGCTGGTTTTATTGCCCTCTCCTGGATGCGAGCACGGTTGCTGTCACAGGAACGAGTGGACATATCCCTAGTTAAAGGTTGGCGAGGCACACTTGCCTTGCAAGGTCTAGTTGGTGGGCTCTTGCCTCTATGCTCATACGGCACCTCGCGATGGCTTCAGCAAGGAAGCTGTTTCACTTGTAGCATCTGTCTAGTAGACCCGGTTTGGTAACTTTTTCAGTCAGGGAAACCTGTCACAGGCACGGTTACAGCCACAGCGCGAGTAGTCACATTCCTAGTTACAGCGGCCAGCCGCCGCGCTCGCCCTTCGGGGTTGGGGGTTCCGCGCCGCTGGCCCTCGCGGGATGGGGGTGCTCCGCCGGAACCCCCAAAGTGATAAGCCTGCAGATAGCTAAGAAATATTACCATGAATTGTAATTAGTGTAATTCAAATAATGCAAATTTCAGTTACTAACTATAGATGTAACTATTAATTGTAATTGATTTAATACTTTATCATTATAATGATTATTCATTATAATTATTCTTTATACTTTATTGTTATGCATTAGTCAATAATTATTTATCATTCACCCTAATTAGCTATTTGATTCATTAAAATAATTGCTTATCATTGTACTATTTGTTATTATTATTATTTATTATATAATAATAATTAATTATTTATTAATTTATTAATTTATTATATATTAATTTATTATTTATTAATTTATTATTTACCATTATAAAATAAACAAGTCCCCAATCCGAGCACGTTTTCTTCCAACCTCAGAAAAACCAATTTAACCTTACGTTTGTGCTTTGGGGTGTTTAATACCCAAAACAAACTAACCACCAAGAAATGTGTTGCTCTCTCCAACAATGCACATCACGATGACAAATTAATGGCAAGGCTCACAAAACCGTAGAATGTCAAGTTAATTGCATAAACGCCCATAACGCGATTTTGTATTTGTTTTGTGCTTGTGTGAGCGAACATCACCATTGTACTAAATCTCTGAGCCAGATGTTGGTGTTCATCCAGGCCACATCATGTTAAGTTACCGCAGTCCTTGTGGCACAAGCTGTCTCAATCAACAGTTGCATTTTCCTTGTTGCTAACCTGCAACAGAAGTTAACTTCTCTGATGGATAACATTGTGTCAATCCATTGCCACGTGGACAGAAGCAGAGAACATGGTATTGGCTACTGCATTGTGAGACTGTGTGAAGAACGTTCTGTCTGGGCTGCCTACCACACCGTCCACTTCTTGGTTATGTTAGTATTAGGGGCAGCAGTGACCCGCACTGTAGTATCAAGGGGGGGAGGTGACCCCCACTGTAGTATCAGGGGGAGAGGTGACCCCCACGCTACTCTCATTGGGGAGAGAGGTGACTGTTTCGACTTCCTGTCCTCGTCGAGGCCATTAGAAATAGTGGCCCTCAGGTAAATTCAGGTAAATAAATGAACGAAAAAAACACGCACTGGCGCGCACGTTACTCCAGTATAACCAGGTGATAGTACTGTCCATCAGCCATAACAAAATAATACTGCCAGATGATTTAATAACGATTGCCAACGCCCCTTTGACATGACGCTGCCAATGTGGTACCAGTGTTAAATGGCTATCTATGGGTGTCTATTCACACTACCAAAGTATAATATGAAGGGTGCTGAGAGCTTTCAGCATATTTGAAGATTTTTTTGTTCATTTTGCTGTGTCAAAATTTAATGAAAGGCTAATTTTCTAACGCAAATAATATAACTGATTATATTTCTAACGTAAATAATATTAATCAGTATTATTTCTAACGTAAATAATATAACTGACTAATATTTTGTTAGTGAAAAAATATTTAGACTTTTGACTCACCCAGTGTAGATGCTGGTGTGCAAGATGCGTGTGTAGAGACTCCAAGATGCGCCTCGCACCACTATATATATTTATACATCATTAAATTCTTACATTTTTGATAGCTAGTAAATTTCTAAGTCACTCTGCATTTATGAGTTCACACTGCATATATATATATATATATATATATATATATATATATATATATATATATATATATATATATATATATATATATATATATATATATATGTCGTACCTAGTAGCCAGAACGCGCTTCTCAGCCTACTATGCAAGGCCCGATTTGCCTAATAAGCCAAGTTTTCATGAATTAATTGTTTTTCGATTACCTAACCTACCTAACCTAACCTCACCTAACTTTTTCGGCTACCTAACCTAACCTAACCTATAAAGATAGGTTAGGTTAGGTAGGGTTGGTTAAGTTCGGTCATATAACTACGTTAATTTAACTCCAATAAAAAAAATTGACCTCATACATAATGAAATGGGTAGCTTTATCATTTCACAAGAACAAAATTAGAGAAAATATATTAATTCATGAAAACTTGGCTTATTAGGTAAATCGGGTCTTGCATATTAGGCTGAGAAGTGCGTTCTGGCTACTAGGTACGACATTATATATATATATATATATATATATATATATATATATATATATATATATATATATATATATATATATGTCATACCTAGTAGCCAGAACTATTTCTTGGCCTACTATGCAAGGCCCGATTTGCCCAATAGGCCGAGTACTTTTCTTATTTTCAATAAATTGTTTCCAATTGGTTTATTTTAAACATTATTATTATATTATATTAAGAACATCAATCTTGATTTAGTTTTGTTAGTTTAGGTTAGGTTAGGTTAGGTTAGGTTCGGTCATATATCTATGTTAGTTTTAACTCAAATTTAAACAAATTAACTCATACATAATGAAATGGATAGGTTTATCATTTCATAAGAAAAAATTAGAAAGCTATTGTAATTCAAGAAAACTTGGCTTATTAAGCAAATCGGGCCTTGCATAGTAGGCCAAGAACTGTGTTCTGGCTTCTAGGTACAACATATATATATATATATATATATATATATATATATATATATATATATATATATATATATATATATATATATATATATATATATATATATATATATATATATATATATATATATATGTCGTACCTAGTAGCCAGAACTCACTTTTTGGCCTACTATGCAAGGCCCGATTTGCCTAATAAGCCAAGTTTTCCTGAATTAATATATTTTCTCTAATTTTTTTCTTATGAAATGATAAAGCTACCCATTTCATTACATACGAGGTAATTTTTTTTTATTGGAGTTAAAATTAGCGTAGATATATGACCGAACCTAACCAACCCTACCTAACCTAACCTAACCTATCTTTATAGATTAGGTTAGGTTAGGTAGCCGAAAAAGTTAGGTTAGGTTAGGTTAGGTAGGTTAGGTTGTCGAAAAACAATTAATTCATGAAAACTTGGCTTATTAGGCAAATCGGGCCTTGCATAGTAGGCTGAGAAGTGCGTTCTGGCTACTAGGTACGACATATATATATATATATATATATATATATATATATATATATATATATATATATATATATATATATATATATATATATATATATATTTATTTATTTATTTATTTTCCCACCAGTATTCAGTATTCACACGTGGAAGACAATCAGTCCTATTGTTTTTAATCAAATTCTAATAATTAAAACACACGAGCAGCCTAATAGACTGGGTTTGTTGGTGAGAGAAAGCCAGCTGTAAGGGAAGGTGTGTAACAACCGTTCACACTGTCCAGTTAACGCGGCCTCCATCAAGTATTAACACTTGCAGTACAATCTTCCAGAGTGTCACTATTGTCAACATGTACACCCGCGCACTTTGAACTAGGTCACACACTATTATCCTCTTATTTCACTATTTGTATCTGCACGACACACTCCGGGGTGACAACACACATGACAGCCTGTGGCTGGCGTGGCTCCTGCCTCAGGCTCACTACCTCATTTGACAGTTGGAATCTGAGCCTCGACCCACCCTCCCCGCCCCTCGACTCCCTCACACCTGGGCTGTGTCACTTATTGGTATCTCTCTGACTCTTGCTTAGACATTGTCGTGCACACTAACATTCTTGCTCTAATTCACATTTTGAACAAAAATATATATTTTCTGTTGAACACAATTGTATTTCTCTTTAAAACGAATAACATCATATATAATATAAGTAATTTCATTTTGAATCACTTATGAATGCTTGTTTCGACTATAAAATACTTCATGAGGACAAGGGATTTTCTGCCAAACCTTAGTTTAGAATTATAATGACATTTGATATTCTTTCTTATCTGGTAATACAAAAAAATAGATAACGTGATGTTGTATTAGACATACACAAAGCCTCAGAAAAAAATATTCACTACTCATTTAAATTTAATATATTCAATTCTATAAACAAAATTTATTTAGGTAATTTTTCAAAATATGACTGTACTTGTCACAAAGGCAAAATCAAAGGGGTATAATAGCCATTTACTATACCTTTTAAGCTTATGAAATTAGGAAATAATGCTCACTACCCAGGAACAAAAAATGAGTTAAATTGTGTAACCATTTGTCAGTACTATCATTTACTGTTTGTGAATGATCTCAGAGTTATTGAACAATACTGCCCAAATACAGGCTGGAGACTACAATCACATGAGAGTTCAGCATCACACAAAATAAAACTGTGAAGAAATGGTTACTCAAATCTGCTATTTGGGTAACATCAGCTCGATAAATCACTAGAATTTATGATTTACTGAACTCACTATTCAATTTCTTTCTTTATTATGCACCCCATACCCATCCCGTGGGCGGTGGTGTAAAGTATTACAGAGGCACATAATCGGTTCAGGAACTGAACCCTCTAGTTCGTTTAGCTAAGCAAATAACAATCTTTTGACGATAGTTACACAATTATTAATGTTATATATACATGTACACATACTCATGCATACATGTACATGTACATACGTATACATATATACATACTAGTATATTTTGGTAGCAGTGGGCGGCAGCTTTACAGTCATGTGCATGCATTACTTACAGTAAGCAAGTTTTGGATACTTCGTCAAGATCTCGGGCAGTACATTATGAATGAAGTACTTACACATTTCTTGGACACTATTGATGGTGTTATCTCTAAATTCCGCTATTTTTTCACATTCCATTATATAATGACGTAAAGTATGGGAATAGTTCTGCTGACAGAGTTTACATTTAGTCAAATCTACATCAGCAGATGTTACAAATTCCTAGAGGTACTTGTAGCCGAGCCTAAGCCTAGCAGTGGTAACATCTAGAAGTCTGTTAACCTTATTTAATGACCCATAGACGTGCGGTACCTCCTGCATAATAGAATGATGATAGACGGAGTAACTGGTGTGAATTTCACTTTGCCTCAAATCTCCGAAATTGAGTTGACGTTCCCAGAATATTACTGCCCTCAGGCTGCTCGAAGGCAGTCCAAGTTGGTAATCAATTCCCTCTTTACGAGCAAAAGTCTTGGCCAATTCATCAGTTCTATCATGCATTCGGAGACCAATATGGGAATTGAATCCACAGGAGACAGACTCTGACTCCATCATTGATTATTTCATTATATCTGTGACAAGGTTCAGAGATAAGCACGTCACAGTTATGCCTTGGGGAGCTGAGGGCAGTCAAGGATGACAAGGAGTCACTTACAATTAGCGTGTCAACTTTGGATTCATATACGCGCTCTAGTGCAAGGATTATGGCAACCAATTCTGTTTGAAGAGTGGAGGCCCAGTTACTTAGACGCGCTCCACACTCATGGGAGAAGGAACCATCTCTCCCTGTCACAACAACTGCACTTCCAGCTGCGCCATAGGACTGATGCAAGGATCCATCAGTGTAAATAATCTGGGAAAGGGAGCGCTCTCTGACTAAAGCATCAATTTGGCTTAAGGCATTGTACTTTGCTTCTTGTCGAAGCAAGGCTTGTTCTTTAATTAGCTTCTTGGGTGGGAAAGGGGGGACAGTAATTTGGAAAGGAGTGATCTCTCATGGGGCAGGAAAGTGTCGTTGTTGTCTCTCTTGGTAGGGGTGATTAAAGTTATACATACTGAGCACATTGGCAGTTTCGGTAATCCATTTGGAGGGATGCTGACCTTCAAGGAAGAAGGTTTGGAGGGCTTCAGTGCAGGGGTTAGGGTGGGTTAGCCTAAGCATCTTGATACCAATTAAAGCATTAATTTCAGTGATACGATCACTTACACATATAATATTCAGTTCCTTCCTCATGTTTAGTAATTTAATTGTACGGGGGCATCCAAGGATAATCCTCATAGCTTCGTTTTGCATCTTTTCCAGCCCTCCAAGCATTCTCTTAGGCACTAGAGCAAGCATGGGTGCAGCATAATCAGAGACCTAATATATGAGAGATACATTTTGACAATTCTCACATTTGCACCATAGCTTGGATGGTAGCCTGCCAAAGCCTTGAGAGCACGGAGCCTCTCTCTACATTGGCAACCCAGTCTGGCTACAACATTGCGGTACAGTGGAACTTCAAGACCAAGGTATTTTTATCTGGTTACATAGTCGAGCAGAGAGCCATCATGCAACTGCATTTTGCGAGGCACTACAAAGGTCAATTCACCGAAAATTCATAAGCACATCTTGGATATTCTTTTCCTTTCTGAGTTGGATCTAGCTCTTTTGGTGCTAGCCATCCTATGTGCTAGTATAGCAATTACAATTTTCTATGCATAACTGATCTGCTTAGCAAATATGACCTACTTCCAATTGAAAATACAAAAAAAAAATCGAGAGCAATAAGAGAACCAAATGCACATATACAAGTACATAATTTATCCATGTGCATACAGAATTAATTCCTTGAACTTTATGGCTTACACAGGGTAAATCCCAATAACGTGGCTGAAAATTAATTTAACAAATACATATGAAAAGAAAGGAAGTGAAGAAATTTTGGTCTATCCTGGACCATTATTACGTTGAGTCCAGGATGGACCCAAATGTCCTTCCATTTTTTTTTAAGAAGTATCAAATATTTTTCAATGCTTATTTATGATACGTCAGATTGTCATAAGTTAAGAAAGCACTATTGTAATTTGATGTAAAGATTATCATCATCATCTCAGACTTTTCAGTCGAAGAAAGTTTTATGTGCTTTGGTAATTTCACTAAAATAAGAGGATGAGAAATTACCTGGAATTAGACAATTCTCTTAATTAATTTAACATGGTTGGAAAGTATAATGACATACTATCAGTTTTCCTTGAGCTTAAGTCAAAATGAATTTTCTCCAGCTGCAGAAACAACGCATTAAACCTAGTTTGTAGGGGTTAATTGTTCCATTTCCTGCACAGAGGTACTCAATTACTTTAGAACTGCACTGGCAATGTACAACTCGTTGAATAATCACAAAAAAGTGAAATATGAGGCAACATCTTTTCTTTTCACTGCATGGAATATCCAAAACTAAGTGGCTTACACAGATTGATGGTGTACAATCAGTAATAGATCACTGGAATTAAGGAAATAAGGTCTATTGAAACTTGTTAATTAAGTTTATATGTATCCATGGCCAAACTTGAAATTGTTCTAATACTATCTTTGTGGGTTAAGTTACTGTATTTACAAAGATCCACCCAGTTAATGCACTGATTGAAGCATGCAATGCTACACTTGATATAAAGTGATAACATTGAATGTCTCCTTGTAGCCATTTATTAGGTTCATTAGCAATGGGATGCGATCCTGGGCAAGATCAAATTAGTAGCAGTCAGATAATTAGTATTTAAATTTTGTTTATTTAAAGTTTCAAGATGTGCATATTATGTTGAACATTATGTAATCAATAACTTTTTTTTTTTACTTCATTATACTGGGTCCTAGTGAGGTGGTTTGAATTATTTAATAGAACTTGCTATCTGTTCAAGTTTATCTGGTAATTTAATAGTCTGAGTAATGAAGATCTATACACTGTACATCATAAAAATAATTTCAAAGAAAGTGCACTAAAATAAAATCAACAAATGTGACATGGTCTCTATCCTCAAACGGGTACATTTCATTAACTATAAAAACCATATTCTGAGTCAAGGTAATTCCTTCAAGGAATACAGTACAGTACTTAGACTTGGGTTAGATGGTAGAGCGACGGTCTTGCTTCCTGCAGGTCAGCGGTCAATCCCCGACCATCCAAGTAAGTAATTATCAAAAAGAAGGCACCAAACCGGGAAGGTTATGTAGCACCATCAAACGTGCGAGATAATCAGAGGGCGCTAAATATCACCTAGGATGCCAATACGAGAACAGAAACGCATAAGGCGAACGATATCAAAAGTATCCGAGTCACCAAGAATACTATCGAGGGATAAGCAACCGCGGGGGATGGTCGGAAAACAAGACACGCTCGTCCCGGAAGTCAGGACATTCAACAAGGATATGCACGACCGTAAGAGGGGCAATGTAATTAGAACAATAAGGAGCAGGGCAGTGCTCCATCAAGTAACCATGAGTTAAGCGAGTATGGCCAATACGCAACCTCGCCAGAGCCGTTTCCCATCGCCGGTTACGGTGGTAGAAGGACGGCCACAAGGACACACAACTCTAAAGAGTATACAGTTTGTTACCAGTAACAGACAACCAATAAGCCTGCCAATGGGTAAGGATGGAGGAATGGATAACCGGGTAAAAGTCGGAATAAGGAAAACCTTTACGAGAGATGGGACAAGAGCAGACAGCTTCCATGGCGGCAGCATCCGCACGCTCATTTAAAGAGACACCAATATGGCTGGGAACCCAACAAAACTCAACCGACTTAAATTTACTGGGAACAAGAAACAGCTAATGCTGGATCTCAACAACCATTGGACGAACCAGATTAAAGGACCCGAGAGCCATGAGGGCACTACGAGAGTCAACAACAATGACAAAGGAAGATTGACAACGAGAAAACAGGAGACGAAGAGCATAGAGAATAGCATAAAGTTCCGCTGTGAAGATGCTAGTCTCCAGAAGTAAGCGACACATATAAGTGCAATCAGGAAAAACAACAGAGTAGCCAACACCGCCCGCAGACTTAGACCCATCGGTGAAGACGGAAACAGAGCGGGAGTGAGAAGAAAAGTGCTTAAGGAAAAGGAGTTTTAGAACCGTAGGAGGGGTAAAAGCTTTAGTGATGCGAGTGAAGGATGTACAAATCTGCGGAAGGGGGACTCTCCACTGGGGCAAAGAATGAACAACACGAGTAGAAACATTAGAAATACGAACTGAAAGAGAATCCTGTAAGCAAGATAACTGGACATAAAGAGGGAGGGGGTGAAGAGGAACTAGCACTGCAGGAGGGGTAGAAGTAATTAATTATCAAACAGAAGGCACCAAACCGGGAAGGCTATGTAGCACCATCAAATGTGCGGGATAATCAGAGGACGCTAAATATCACCAAGGATGCCAATACGAGAACAGAAACGCATAAGGCGAACGATATAAAAAATATCAGTCACCTAGAATACTATCGAGAGACAAGCGACCACGAGGAGGGGTAGAAGTTAAAGCATGACAGAGGCGAGAGGAAGGATGTTGCAAGGACCGCGCAAGACAGCGAAGATAGTAGCGATCACAGCGGTCCTGGAGAGATAGGAAGCCAGTGTCAACATACAAGCTGAAGAATGAAAGGCACCAGAACTGAAGCGCAACCCAGTATGGTGCAAAGCATCAAGACAGCAAAGAGTAGAAGGAGAAACAGACGAGTAAGCAGGGCAACCATAATCGAGCTTAGGCAGGACGAGAGAGGAATGTAAAGCGAGTAGTGCGCGCCTATCTGCTCCTCCAAGAAGTATGGGACAATACCCGAAGGAGGGCAAGGGCCTTAGAGCACTCAACACGGAGGTAAGAGATATGGGGAGACCAAGACAAACGAGTGTCAAAAGAATAACCCCAAAAGCTTCGCGGAATCTTTGTACTCAAGGGGTTGACCATAAAGTGACGAAGAGGGACGAAGAACGACCCGTTTCCGAGTAAAAGTCATAGCACAAGTCTTAGATGTGGAGAACCTGAAGCCATGATCGGTGGGCCAAGACGACATGACATCAACCGCAAGTTGAAGCCGGTGTTGGAGAGGCGATTCATCACCCTGACAGCAAAGGGTAAGAACGTCGACATAAAGAGCGGAGAAGACGCCTGAAGGAAGAGAGGAAAGAAGATCATTGAGGGCAACCAGAAAGATAGTAGTGCTCAGAACACTACCCTAGGGCACACCTTCGTATTGCTGAAAAGAGGCAGAGAGAGCGGTACCAAACCTCACCCGAAAGGAACGACGAGAGAGGAAGCTGCGGGGAAAGAGAGGGAGATGACCACGAAGGCCAAAAGAATGAAGCTGGGATAGAATATGATATTGCCAAGTGGTGTCATAAGCCTTTTCCAGGTCAAAACGGATGGCAATAACAGAGATCTTCGCAGGAAAAGCAGTACAAATATAGACCTCCAAGTTCACTAGGACATCTGTTGAGCTGCGGCACTTGCGGAAACCAAATTGAGAAGGGGAGAGGTGGTGATGGTGTTCTAAGAACCACTTCAGACGAATGTTAACCATACGTTCAAAGAGTTTGCAGACACAACTTGTAAGGGCGATAGGGCGAAAGTCCTTTGGGGATGTTCCCAGAGACCCTGGTTTGCAAACAGGGAGGACAACAGCATCGAGTCAGTCCTCAGGGACTGACGACGACTCTCAGATCCGATTATACAGACTCAGTAAATACCGAGACGTGCACGGAGGGAGATGGTGAAGCATCTCATAATGAATGCCATCGGAGCCCGCCGCCGTAGAACCGCAGAGGGCCAGGGCAGACCAAAGTTCAGAGAGAGAGAGAGAAGGGATCGTTATAGGGAAGGCGAAGACGAGTACAGAAATCCAAAGGACAAGATTCAAGGACAGGTTTATGAAGAAGGAAAGATTGGGGAAGATGAAGACCAGAGCTAACAGAAGAAAAGTGGGAACCCAGTTCGGAAGCGACCTGCAACTGGTCCGCCACAAGAGTACAACGGAGGTGAAGGACCTGTGCGACATCGGGAACGAACTTACCCGCTATCTTGCGGATACGCTTCCAGATCTGTGGCAGAGGAGCTCTAAGCCAAAACCATTGGGGTAATGAAAAGCCTATTAATAATGGCTGATGGTATTTTATTTTGTTAGCATTTCTAAATAAAGAGAAATACCTAATTCATTCTTTCCAATTCCTTTTTCAAATTTAAAGGTATGTAATAAAATAAACCACAAGTCTTGTTTTGTTACTAACGTAACCTTGAGGATACGTTAGGGCTGACCGAAGGTACACCGAGAGACCAATTATGTCATGGTGATGGTTGTGCAACTTGCAGTGAGCAGAAGCTGAAGAGACTTTTTAGCAAAATGTAATTTCAATAAATATATTGCATACAACTAATAATAAAGTCTCAATCTCAACATTACCACTTACTTTGATGTGATAACACATGTGATACAATACAGGTAGTTACACAATAAAACAGTTCAGCAATGATGAAAAACACAATCTCTACTCTTGATGCATCCATTTGCATTGTACCTTCGATCTAGTTTAACTTTAATATTCACGAGATTCCACATTTCACTTTTATAAGTGAAAATATTTTTATTTAGTACTATTGCATTTCACTTAGTACTCTTTCTTGTACCAACTTGGTTAACATTTTTATTTTTCATCTAACATCAAAGTATCATGTGTGGCTATTTCAACAGGTGATGCAGATTATACATTTAAGTAGTTTTATTAATTTCCTTCCTTGATAAAAGGCTATAGCCATGTATATTAGAGATACACATGGATTTTTTTCACTTGGTGTTCTCTGAGGGCGAGTAATGGTCTCTGTCGTATCTGGTCAGGAATGATGCATCATCATCATCAATTTCAACATTGATTAAGTAGTTACATTTTGCCCTTGATTTCAAGATACAAATATTCACCTTTAATTCAAGGTCAATAGTCAATTTCTGAATTACTTTGCTGTCAAGTTCTAATCAACCGAATTTATTACATCAAAATTTATAAATAACTAACATACTGTATCTGTAAATAAAAGAAATAAGAACATACATTATGATACTGTACGTTTGAGCCAAGTCTTAAAATTGAGAAAAACAATTCACTAACAGTATATGAAATTTTACAAAATGCTTCTTCACTCAACAATCCTAAATTTAATTAATAAACTGATCAGTAGTGACCATGGCATAAGTTATGGAACAAAATGTATAACCAGTAATTGATTTGAAATGAGACTCTGCTCTAGACCAGGGTACAACTCTTGAAAGGCATGAATGCCGAGCTATGCATAAAATATTAGCTTCTGGTGGTCTTTTAACATTTTAAGATTGAGCTATTCATGTTCAATAGACTTAATAAAAAAGGAAAGCCTTAATGAAGCACTCAAATTAGCTCATTAAATACACAGTATACTGATATTTTCTATTGGAAGTAAGGAGTTCCACCAAAATGTGTGTCAATTATATTGCAGTCATTTGACTTCCTACAAGGAGAGGCAGGATAACTACCAACACTGGTGGTTGCATTGAGGAATGTAGACGGTCGCCACACATGGGACATATACTATGAGACAACAATAAACTGGCTAGACTTCCAGTAAACAGCAGTCAACACAGGTCATGGCAGAATTTGAGAATGTGTTGCTTAGCAACACATTTTCTATATACAGCACAAATCTGTGCCAATATTATAAGCATGTAATTATACTCTTCGTGGATAATACACCAAAATTGAATACAAATCGCATAGAAAAAAAAAAAAAAAAGAAAAAAAATAATAATAAAAATCTACACAGATGGCAGTTACCCATCAAAGTATTAAATCAATTTCCAATCACCCAACATATATAATACATGTGCATACACACCACACACGTCAAATCATCAAAAGACCCTTGGGTAATGTTTAAACTAGGTTCATTCTTTTTATTTTGGATTGTAAATAACAACCATTAACATATGACCCAAGAACCAAATTTGATGATCTGAACATATCATACTACACAGCATATCCAGAATGGTCAGGGAGTCCTAATCTTGGATTCGAGAACCAAGGTTTAAACTCCATGATCACAAAGTATCTACGGTATTTGAGCTTTTATGAGCTAGAGAAAATTAAACACATACACAGTAACACCTGAACAAATATTTCTCTTCTACACAACACAACTTTGTACAGTGGTTTACTTACAAATCTAGCAAGCAGGACATTTTATTCACCTATTTCTGCATCAGCGTCCCTGTCTGTGACAAAGAATTCTCTCTCACAATCATACACATGCACACACTCATTCAAGCACTCGAAGTCCCAGCATAAGCACCAATATTCCACATTCTTCAACCCACACTCAAAATGGGATTTATGCCACAAACAACACTTTCAGTAATGCATCCCTTAGGAACTACAATCTTTACAAAAATACTTTATTACGTCCTTCAGTCTTACACTTAAACATAAATGTATGTGGCAAGCACATAAATATCACACTCAACATTTGGTTTTGTAAAAAAATAATAAACACCTCATCACTGTTTGACTCACATGTAACTGTCAAGAAAAAATAAAACGGTGGTATCTTGAAACAGCACAGACGTCACTCATCTGTGTTTCTGATCACCAATTGTAGGGTGCAGAGACGATGGGAGATGAATGGGATTCTCAAAAACTAGAATTTCCAAAGTCATTAGTCATCGCATAATACACTAGCGTCACATTGTCAACACTGAAAACACTTATATCATTTGTCCTTTATGGTACTATACGGTTTATGTATTTGGGACTTTTGTCCTCAACTCTATATTTGTACAATGAACGTGTTTTCTTACAGATCACAACACATATTGTATTCACAGTAAACCTCAGCACTTAAGTGTCTTGAAGCAATTCAAATAATGAGGTACAGACTGATCATCGCACTCTGACGAATACAGATCCAGTTTTAACGACATCGCACACGATAGTTGGTCACGCCCACATTTTCACTGGTGAGAACAGCTTTTTTCATTCTATAGAGAGAAACAGGTACAGGGACAACAGAGAATTCTGTAAGGTAGCTAGCTCCTTACTAGTTCATAAATATACATATGCTTTTTTTTTGCATTAAAATGTTCTTCAATATTTTGAACAATTTCTTGTCAAGACTTAAAGTAACTTGGCATTTTGCTGACTATAACATGCGCCTCATTTCACCACCTCTAACTACACAATATTTACATTTTCTGTGGTGACATGGGACACACAAAAGTACTTACACAGGAGCAACAGACATTTTCATGATTAAATAAAAGCACGAGAGAAGAGCAGTATCCGAACTTGATAGTCTTGTGGTTAGATGTAGGACGAAAGCAGAAAAAGAAATTTGATTTCTTAAAGTTGATGCTCTCCTGATTTACCACATATAAAAGGCTATCATAAGCTCAGTTTGGAACGGCTTGAGTCTGTTGCAGCCTCTCACTTCCTCCAAGCTTAACACTTTTCCACCAGGGAGGTCAGGTAGCCCTCCAGCTTGTACCTGCAACAAAAAAATGACCGATAAAAATGCTTAAGGAAAATACAAACCACACAAAATGTTAAATTTTGTGTGACTAATTTAAATGCATGTTCTGC
>WNGS01164858.1:60627601-60644274 GCA_020271785.1 Procambarus virginalis
TTTGCAAACTGGGAATATTTGGCTAAAATTCTGGTAGCAGATAATTTTGAATGAAATATTTACACATTGCTGAAACATTGGTTATAGAATTGTCTCTGAATTCATGTATCTTTTCTCACTCCATCACATAGTGCGAATAATGTGATAGTGAGGGCGTGCGAATAATTTTGTTGACACAGTTTACATTTGGTCAGGTCTACATCAGCAGATAATGAGAATTCACAGAGATACTTCTAACCGAATCTAAGCCGAGCAGTAGTAACATCTAGAAGTCTGCTGCTTTTATTGATGTACCGACATATGCAAGAATCTGCATAAAGAAGGCAAACAAACGAAAGCAAAATGCCCGAACTGCGGGGATACACATCACTCCTGGAACAAACGATGTCCAGAAAGGGTAAAAAGAATACTAGCTTTCGGATCAACCCAGCAACCCAAAGTAACAACTTCTGGACCACAATCGACCAGACCCTCGGTAAAAAGCCAGTGGTACACTCCTCGGCAAGTCCGAATAAATGAAGATAAGCAATAGTCTGACGCACCAAATCCTTCTAGTCTGAGCAAGGACAGGGCCTCCAACAACTGAGGAAACAAAGAAGCACTACACTAAGAAACAGCAACAGAATAGATCAAGGCAGCAAAACGAACATACCTGCCGTTGCCTCCAAGACCTTCCAAGCAGAAATGATGATCCCTACATCATCAAATGCCCCAGTAGCTGGATGTAGCAAAGACGCTTCAACCCAACCAAGAGTCTCCTCACCCACCAAGAAGAAAGTCTCCACTCCAGCCAAGAAGACACAAACCGTCGGGAAAACCAGTACTGTAAAAACCATGGACTCAATGATTCCACTATAACAGAAAAATGGACAAACTCAAAATTATACAATGGAATATTCAAGGATTCAAAAGCAAAGCACAAACACTCAGAGCAGTGCTTCTCAAGGACAGCATTGATATTGTTCTACTTCAAGAAACACTCACCAGGACTGGCAGATATATCAATATCCCAGGATATCAAGGATTCCACTGCCCTATGGCACAAGGTGGCACCAGAGGCATTTCAATTCTAGTAAGAAATCATATCAATGCCACGGCAATCACAGACCTGCCCAACTGTGGCGAGAACGTCGAAATTATGGGAGTTAAGCTCACTATGAGGAACTCAACGCTGTCCATCTTCAATGTATACAAGAGCCAGAGAGAACATGACATGGATCTCTCAACAATCTTTGAAATAGCAGTCACTACACCTACTATCATCTCTGGCGACTTCAACGCTCATAGTGAATTACTACTTGATTCACCAAGAACCGACGCCAACGGAAGACATATTGAACACCTTTTGGATGAAGTGCCAGAAATCAGTCTGCTTAATTCGACGGAACCAACCCACACTGGTGGGGGAAAGCTGGATCTCACGTTTGTTCCACCAGTATTTATGAGTTGTGTCATTGGTCAGTGGATCATGTTCTGACTAGTGACCACTTTGCTACAAAAACAGTTATTAATATAGCACTACCTCCTAGACCTCCAGCTCCCGAGCCCGGATGGGACTTTATCAAGGCAGATTGGACGAAGTTTCAGGAAGCTCTCGAAACTTGGCACCAAAACTACACTCCTCCTGACAACACCGAAGAAATGGAAAAAGATTTAGTAAATGCAATACATAGAGCAGCAAATCACGCCATCCCCAAGAGGAAAACAATTACCCAACAACACAAGGACCATTGGTATTACTGTGATAGGATCAAAGAGCTACATAACAGACTAAATCGTGCACGAAAGAATTTCAGAAGAGATAGAACCGAAGCTAATCTAGGACTTCTTAGAGCTGTCCGAGATCATGTGCACGAAGAAACAGCAAAAATCAGAGAAGAAAAATGGCTCGAGTGGTGTGCCAAGCTAAATCAGCATACGTCCTTGGGCGACATCTGGAGGCAGATCAACAAGGCCAAAGGAAAATCGCCTCCTGCTCCGCCGCACCATGTTCATCCAGAGCAAGAAGCAGAAAGGCTAGCAAATCTATTTGCTTCAAGAGCCAGTTCCACTCAACTTCCTCAAGCAACTCTGACTCACCAACAAAGACTTCAAGCAGCAAGATGGAAAAAAATAGATGATGCTTTAGCCTTACCTGACGAACTAGACCAACCTTTCAATCTAAAAGAACTCAGAAGTGCTACAAAGAAAACTAAAAATACAGCTCCAGGCGAGGACAAAATCACTTACAACATGCTAGCCAAGCTAGGAGAAAAGGGTGAAGAAGCCTTCTTGAATCTCATCAACAGAGTATGGGTGACAAGAACCCGACCACTCTCTTGGAACAGTGCAATTATAGTTCCCATTCCAAAACCTAAAGACCCAGGAAATCCAAGACCCATCTCATTAACAAGCTGTCTGGCCAAAACTGCAGAAAGAATGGCCCTTAATCGAATTGAATGGAAAGCCAATCCACTACACCAAAATATGTTTGCTTACAGAAAAGGTGTTGGAACCACAGAATGCCTTACCTCCCTCCTGGATAAAATCAATGACAAACCTGGAATCCTTATTTTTCTAGACCTTGAAAAAGCCTTCGAGTTAGCCAGTGCTCCAGCTACACTGTGCTGCCTTGTGGATAAGGAAATCAAAGGACACGCTCTTGCTTTTGCCAAAGGAAGCCTGCTTAACCGAGAAGCTAAAGTCAAATTCCAAGGAAAAACATCGACCTCAAAGAGGCTGGAAAATGGAACTCCGCAGGGAGGAATACTAAGCCCCTTCCTCTTCAACTGTCTCATGGAACAATTCATGAAGCTCAAGCTACCAAAAGCCAAACTTCTTAACTATGCAGACGACTTTGTGGTCATCATCAATGGCAAAGGTGCAAGGAACCATGCACAAAAATGCCTAGATATTATCAGCAGGGAAGCGGAACGCATAGCAGTGAAAATAAACAGCAATAAAACAAAAGCAATGGCCGTTAAAATGAGAACTCAAGACATCAGACTGGCAATACAAGGACAAGAAATCGAGTGGGTTACCTCTTTTCAATACCTAGGAGTCATAATAGACAACCAGTTGAAATTCACTCAAGAAATTGAATATCTTCGGCAACGCTGTAAAGCCAGAAACTCAGCTTTGCGCTCTCTGACCAGTCTTAGAGAGGGTGCATCTCTACCAGTACTCAAAATGTACTACGTTCAAGCAGTTAGGTCACTCATCGACTATGCTGCTCCTGCTCTTACATCCCTCAGTGATAACCAATGGGAGAAACTGGAAGTGTCTCAAAATGATGCTCTGAGAACAATGCTGGGAGCACCTATATGGACGCGTAGAGAGAACCTTAGAATGGAAACAAATTACCAGCATTAGAAAACAGGATGAAACAAAGGATAGCCACCATAATAGGAAAACTTACTGGAACAACCGCCAGGCTGTCAATCAAAGACAGCATACAGAGATCCTTTCAGAAAAACCTACAGTATAGAACAAGCTCATGGATGGATAATGTGGTCAAGATTTTAGAGAAAATGGACCTGAAATGGACCATTAAAAACAAAGGGGAAGATAGACCATATCAACACTTTCGACAGCCTCCTCCATGGGAAGAATCGAATCTAAAGATAATCATTGAAAGATTACCAGTTAAAAAATCAGCATGTGACCCGCAGAGGCTCAAGGAAGTAATAGAACAACAAATGGAAACTATCTCTAGACCCACAACGACTCACATCTTCACAGACGGATCAGTTGATCAAGAAAAGGTTCTGCTGGGGCAGCAGTTTACACTACCAACCATGAAGCTTACTGGAGCATGAATAGTGGGTGCTCAACATTGCAAACAGAATTATATGCCCTGAAGGAGGCAATAAACTATACAATTGAGAATAATTTACATGATGTCATCATTCATACAGACTCTAAATCTTCGCTCCAGGCATTGTTATCCAGTCAGCACAGAGATAATATACAACTCCTCACAGAAATTCAACATATAGGAAAAGAAGCCCATAATCGAGGGCTGTCAATCACCCTAAATTGGATACCAAGTCACATTGGCATAGATGGTAATGAAAAGGCAGACTCACTAGCAAAAACTGCCACTGCTCTACCTGTTGTACAGGTTCAAATACCTCCAAGTTTCTCACAGATAAAGGAGCAAATCAAGAAGAAAATATTCTCAACTATCAAAAGTCGCCACAGAGCCAAAGTAGCGGAAGGAAGATCCACTGCGATATGGTACGAACAAGCCACTGGTTACTCCTCTTTCAAGCCTGGCAAAAAGATATCCAGAGACATTGCAGTAGCCATACACAGACTCAGACTTGGTTACAAGTGCTGCTGGGAGGTAATGAACCCAATAGTTAAAGAGTGTCACATCTGTGAAACTGAAGCAGAGGCGCCACTATTGCACTACTTACTGGAATGTGAAGCTACTGAAGCCCTGCGCATCAAACTCAACATTAATCCAACGACAGCAGCTGCATTAGATGCACATTCCACCGCGACTACAATGATTAGAAAAGCTGTTGAGGAATGGGACTCATTAGTGAGCATTCTGCATCTACATCCGCCACCAAGATAATGTTAATAAAACAAGATTAAAACCAGTGCACTAAAACAGAAGCGATAAATAAGCAGGGAAAAAGGAGAAATCCCCTCCTCCATTTTAAACTTAGACCCAAATATCACAGGAAAAAGGTTATCATGTATAACCAAACTCAATTACGGGCTCACCATAGCCCGTGCTACATGGACACTTCGTCCTGAGTAGTTAAATCTTTAACAACAACATATGAAAGGAAGTAACTGCAGAAGGTCTATTGGCCCATACTTCCTCTTGCTGCTTCCATATTGGTTCGGGGTCTTGAAGTGGGTAGAATGTAGTTGTGCATTAATTGGCTGTTGATTGCTGGTGTTGACTTTTTGATGTGTAGTGCCTCGCTGATGTCAAGCCGCCTGCTATCGCTGTACCTATCGATGATTTCTGTGTTGTTTGTTAAGATTTCTCTGGTGATGGTCTGGTTGTGAGAAGAGATTATATGTCCCTTGATGGAGCCCTGTTGCTTATGCATTGTTAATCGCCTGGAAAGAGACGTTGTTGTTTTGCCTATATACTGAGTTCTTTGGGGCTTACAGTCCCCAAGTGGGCATTTAAAGGCATAGACGACGTTGGTCTCCTTTAAGGCGTTCTGCTTGGTATCTGGAGAGTTTTTCATGAGTAGATTTGCCGTTTTTTTGGTTTTATAATAAATTGTCAATTGTATTTTCTGATTTTTGTCTGTAGGGATAACGTTCCTATCAATAATGTCTTTCAGGGCCCTTTCCTCCGTTTTATGAGCCGTCGAAAAGAAGTTCCTGTAAAATAGTCTAATAGGGAGTACAGGTGTTGTGTTGGTTGACTCTTCAGAGGTTGCATGGCGTTTCACCTTCCTATTTATGATGTCTTCAACGAAACCGTTAGAGAAGCCATTATTGACTAGGACCTGCCTTACCCTACAGAGTTCTTCATCGACTTGCTTCCATCCTGAGCTGTGGCTGAGAGCCCGGTCGACGTAAGCGTTGACAACACTCCTCTTGTACCTTTCTGGGCAGTCACTATTAGCATTGAGGCACATTCCTATGTTTGTTTCCTTAGTGTAAACTGCAGTGTGGAAGCCTCCGTACCTTTCCATGACTGTTACATTTAGAAAGGGCAGCTTCCCATCATTCTCCATCTCGTAGGTGAAATTCAACACAGAATTCTGCTCGAATGCCTCCTTCAGTTGCTGCAGACGTCTTACATCAGGTACCTGCATAAAAATGTCAACATACTTGGAGTATATGGCGGGTTCCAAGTCCATGTCAACTAAGACCCTCTGCTCGATGGTACCCATGTAAAAGTTCGCACACAGGACACCTAGGGGAGAACCCATGGCGACCCCATCTACTTATACAAATAGTATAAGCAAGCGTGTACTTAAGGAAATTCCTGTTTCAATTCTTTCTCCGTGGTCTGACACTCACATTTTTCATCACGTGTTAATTTTCGTAATTTACACACACACACACACACACATATACATATATATATATATATATATATATGTCCTCCTTATCAGCATCCGACGACCTTGTGAAGGAAATTATAACTGCCCATTTACATCAGCTGGCAGGTGTACATGATCCCAATTTTACACGCTGTGCCACAGAGTGGGCCTCTCGTGCAGGCCCATCACCTCAACCACCGTCCCCAAAAGCCCACAAGCAATCCATCTGGGATGGCCCCATTGTAGACCAAGTTGCTGCAGAGTGCCTGGGTGCTGCAACAACACAACACGACGTTGCTCGCCTCACAGCAGTAGCAGCCCCACATGCAGGGGATTTCCTGTTAGCAACCCCAATGTCGGCAACTGGCACGCGTCTCACACCACACGCCCTCCGAATTGCTGTGGCCCTCCGCCTTGCTGCCCCAATCCACACCAGATATAGGTGTATTTGCGGCGAGGTGGTGGCTGACAGGTACGGCCACCATGGCCTACTCTGCCAAAGCACAGGAGGATGGCACTCGAGGCACTCGAGGCAAGTTAACGACATCATCAAGAGGAGCCTCACCACAGCTGGATGCCCAGCTGAAAGAGAGCCCCGTTACCTAACGCCCCGTAACTCTGATGCTCTTATTGGTCGCCCGGATGGTATCACAGTGAACCCCTGGAAGAATGGCAAGCAGTTGGTATGGGACTACACGTGCGTATCAACCCTGGCTAACACCTACATTGACCTCAGTGTTGCACAACCAGGTGGCGCTGCCATCCACAGGGAAGCAGCCAAATCCCGTAAGTATAGAGAACTGGATCACCACTACAATTTTGTTCCCATTGCTTCTGAGACACTCGGCGCCTGGGGTAAAAGTGCTACCAGTTTTTTGAAGGAACTGGGTTCTAGGCTCATTGAAACAACAAGGGACCCTAGAGCTGCCAGCTTTCTTTTCCAGCACCTCAGCGTGGCGATACAGAGGGGAAATGCGCACTGCATCCAGGGTTCCTGCCCGCCATCTGAGGAGCTGGAGGAACTCGACAACCTATGATAACCATCTTTGTAACCTATATGTAACTCCTTTTTTGTAACAAAGTTCAAATAAAGCAAATATATATGTGTACATAGAAAAGAATGGGGGTGGTAGGAGAAGAAAATATTAGTGTTCAGTGAGAAACCACAAGGTCTCCTCTGAATACGTTTTATTTTCTTCTCCGAGGCTATGGGTCCCCACATTGGCACCAGAGGTGGTACCCTCACAAACGTTATATATATATATATATATATATATTATCTAGAGGATATAGAGGATATATCCTCGTGTTCTAGAGGATATCCTCAATAATAATGTATCCAAAGTGTTCAAGCTCAGGTTTCTGATTTTGTTTGTTGACGCCGGAGGCGGCTAGTCTATTGTGCACCCCATACTCATCCTGTGAGCGGAAGCGCAAAAATCGTTACAGAGGGCAAAAAAGGTCTTTATCAGACCTCAACGGAGATTATTACATAAACAATTACATCTGTCCTTCACACCTTATTATTACAATGTCTGCTAGTTGCAGAGAATGTTCTATTTGAAGAACTGTATATTTACAGTATGTCATTATACATTAATGATAGGTCTTATCGCTAATACATAATTGTTTGAGCAATGGAGATATTACAGAGTCATAGGGTAGCTGCTGTTTATTATTAGTCTTCACAATACACTACTTGTTTCATAATCTCATATGTCGTTTATCTGCTGGGAGCGAAATATGGATACAGTGCAAGGATTTCAGGTATTTTATCCTTAGTAATAAGATAGGTTGCAATATCATACAACGTGAGTTTGGATTTACCTAAATGGCTCATTTTTACTACAATCCAAGATATAGTGTTCGAGTGTGTGTGTCCCTGTCTTTGTCCACACACTTTACACTCTACTTCAACTAGATCCCTATACAAGCCGAACTGCCAGAGATACTTGTAGCCAAGTCTTATACGAGCTGTGACAACATCTGTTAGTCTACTGACTTTGTTACTTGCCCCATACACATGTTTTACTTCACACATTTCATTGTGATAAACAATGGACCTGCTAATTCCAGTTTGCACTGTTTTACTTTCTTCAAATTTAATCCAGAAGTTCTCGTCTAATATCTCTTTTAAGGGACCTATTTGATAACTCAAGATTCCGTTCAATATTGTCTTTATTTACTGCAACCTTAGCAAGGGCGTCAACTTTATGTTCCTGCATGCCAATGTGAGAAGGAATCCACAATATTTTGATAGTTACCCCTTATTAAGTATGGTTATATATCTATTCTGGCTTCTGAGACAAGCACGTTATTACTTGATTGTTAACTATTTATTGCTAATAGTGAGGAAAGGGAGTCGGAAATAATTAAGCTGTCTACTTCAGTGTTGTCAATAATTTTGAGTGCTACGGCATTGCTACCAATTCAAATTGCAATGTGAATGCCCAGTTACTAATTTATATTCTTTTCAATTGTGCTTCCGTCGGGTTGATGAACAATAACAGCACTTCCTGCCCTCCCTGTAGCTGTATTGAGTGATCCGTCAGTGTATATGGTCTGTGTGATGATGTTTTTAGTTTGTATATTGTGAATGTGTTCTATGGTGCTTAATATAGCAGCAAGCTGAGCATGAGGTTTTTTGTGATTAGTTTCTTGGTGAGGTATGCAGGGGTCAGGATACCAAAAGGTACTATCTGCCAGGGTGGAAGGAAGCGCTTTACTCTTCCATCTGTATATACATCGTGCAGTCCCATTATTTTAATATCAGTTGCTGTTCTTTGAATCCATTTAGACTAGCTGGCTCCATTACGTACGTGTTCTAACAGTTCAACTGACATGATGTTGCTTTTGTTATCACGCAGAAGCTTTAATCCCATCATAAAATTGATTTCAAATATTCTATCTTCAATGCTGGATATATTTAAGTCTTTCCGCATGTTGAGAACTTTGGTAGTTAAAGGACAGCCAAGGCATAATTCCGAGGGCATAATTTTGCATTTTTTCCAGTCTATCAATACCTTTGTCATTTTGCAGGACTAACGCTGGTGCATGATAGTCTATCAGAGACCTCATATATGCTAAGAACGTCATTTTTGCTATTCTAATATTAACACCGTATTTAGGGCTGTACCCCACTACAGTTCTGAGAACCTTGAGTCTGTCACTACATTGTTGATGTAACTTATTGACTGCAGTTAAGGTACAAGAGACAGACACACCAATGTATTTGAAAGAAGAGACATAGTCTATTGGTATGTTATCTATATAGTTTTCGTGGTCCATTTTTCTGATTACCAATTTGTCTGTTAAATAGCTTGGTTTTAGCATCGTTGATTACAAGACCAAGGCTCTCACAAGCTGTATGTATACAATTTAAAATTGCATTTCACGGTGGGTTTTCAGTATGCACAAGGAAGTCATCTACATAGCTAAAGTTGAATTTTGCAAGACTAGTTGGGATTGATTTTAGTAGGGCATTAATTAGAACATTAAATAAGGTAGGACTTATAAGGCACTCACCAAGGACTCCTCCTTGGTGGGTGCCTTGTTGCATCAATTTAGTTTCACTTTTGTAGTCTTGGAACTTTGCAGAGGACTTCCGATTGGTAAGATAGCCCCGTATCCATTGTAATAATTGTCCCTCTATATCCATTCTCGCTAATTCATACATAATCACTTCCCTATTAGCAGTATCAAAGGTATTTCTTAAATCAAGAAATGTTGTGTACTTGTGCCTTTTATCTCCATGAACAGTGAGAAAGGTTGTGATACAATTGTGTACACTTTTATCATGTGTGAAACCATTGATATCAGGTGACATGTGCTCTTTAACTCTACAATAAGCTATTAAGCACCATTCTCTCAAAGGTTTTGCACATGCAACTGGTCAGTGAGATGGGACGGAAAGCATCAGGTTGGCCAGGCTTAGGTACCGGTACCGTGAGACTGCTGGTCCCTGATACTGGTAGCTTCCCAGTGACATAACTCACATTAAACAATACTAATAATGGATTACCGGGTACACGATGTAGTAGTCTGAGGATATCATAAGTGATACCGTCCTCACCAGGAGCAGTGCTACTGCCCCTGGAAGTCGCTGCTTCCAATTCATAATCTGTATATGGAACATCACATTCATCATGTTGCTTGCTCAACATGAAGTTAATGCGAGCATTTCTGTCTGTGGACTTCGCCTGCAACTTCTCCCTAGTGCTAGTTAGTAACATTTCAAAGCTGGAGACCTGAACCCATTTTGTAATTAACTGATTGGCTTTCTGTGACGGGTTTGGATGTGAAACTTGTCTACTATTTTTACCAATAACTTTGTTTATGCCTGTCCAGGCTTTGCCCAGCGGAGTGTGCAGGTTAAGTCCGCTAACAAAACCCTGCCATTCATTTTGTCTCAGTTCAGTCATTCTCTCCCTCGCCCCTACAAGCGCGGCCTGCGACAGTTTTATGTGACTAACTATCCTGTGTGATGGGGATTTCTTAGCATTTCATAACGGAAATGCTTGACACAATGTTATGCTTCATATAGTCTACGGTAACTGCATAAATGAAAATGTACCTACGTATGTCAGTAAAAAGATTTACCACCGCAACTGTCCACTGAAATTCATTTAATTGCATTTTGGAAACTAGCGCACCAAATCGTTAGTGCTTCACTTATTAGCACTGTAAATGTATGCAATTAATGTTAGTCACTGTAACACGATTGACTGGGCTGCTTATCATTTGGTTCTGCAGACTTTATGGCCCCGTGTAGGCTTATAGCACTGTAACTCACAGTTGCTCACTGATTCATTAATAACAACTCAGATCTCCTATCGAGCAGTAACTAGTATGTACTCTACCTCGTTTAGTCCCCCAGACACTAATAAGCTCAGTTTATTATATCACCGCAAATTGTAATTCCTCAAAGGGGCAGAATACTTGTAAATTTGTGGTCATTTTCCGACCCCCACTTAAGCAACTTTTGTTTTGCCTTTCCCTCCGTGGCAGTCATGTTTGGCCCGCAGCTCAGAACACTGCCGAGCGTCTACCTTCCTACCTTGAGGTTATCTTGAGATGATTTCGGGGCTTTTTAGTGTCCCCGCGGCCCGGTCCTCGACCAGGCACCCCCCCAGGAAGCAGCCCTGACTAACACCCAGGTACCTATTTTACTGCTAGGTAACAGGGGCATAGGGTGAAAGAAACTCTGGGATCGAACCCAGGACCACAGGATCACAAGTCCAGCGTGCTGTCCGCTCGGCCGACCGCTCCCGGTCGGCCGATATACCTTATCCAGGATGACGGGGAATCCGGCCCCTGGAGAGTTCTCTTTTTTTTTGAGATATATACAAGTTGTTACATTCTTGTACAGCCACTAGTGCGCGTAGCGTTTCGGGCAGGTCCCTGGAATACGATCCCCGCCGCGAAGAATAGTTTTTTCATCCAAGTACACATTTCACTGTTGCGTTAAACAGAGGCTACAGTTAAGGATTTGCGCCCAGTAAATCCTCCCGGCCAGGATACGAACCCATGACATAGCGCTCGCGGAACGCCAGGCGAGTGTCTTACCACTACACCACGGAGACTGGTACTCTCTGGATTATACTTACAGCGGGTGTTCATCTGTGTAGCGCTATCGTGCCGCACCTTAGTAAGTTGTTGCGCCACACACTGCCACACAATGACAGTTGCCAGAGCAGGAGACGGTAACTCTGGGGGTCGGAGGTTCGAGGCTCTTAGGGCCAACGTGAATGAAATGTTATTACGCACGTTTATTGAAGTTGACAATTTATGACTGGAGCGTTGTTAACCTAATTCCTCTAGGCTTGAACGACAGCCCAGTGAAAGCTTAAAATTCCAGTTGGGCAGCAGTTAATTGTTTCCGGAATCCTGCTTTACTGTTCACAGCGTGGTTGATAGAGCTACTGTCTTCCACCAACCCGTCCTCGACTCAAGTCCATTACATCCAGCCGTCGCCCCCACAGACGCATTCATAAATTTTAACATGCTGTTCATTCAAAACAAGAATTTTCTCAAATATAAATTAATATTATAATATATTAGCATATTGTGCATATATAGGCATAGGTTAGGTTAGGTTAGGTGTTTAGGTTCTGTTGGCCATTATTTGCAGTTGTAGTACGTGGGTGAAGCATTTATAGCGATGTGGTTCGAACGAAACTCGTCAGTGAAGCACTTGTTCCGGAAGTGTTCGAACAAAATCAGTTGTGAGTCGTGTGTAACAGCCCGTCCTCCAAACAAAGATCCAAAAGTGATTCCATGCACCCGCCAAACCCCCTGTTTATGAATGAAAAGCGGTTTACACACGACTCACAACTGCTGACGTTCGAACATATCCGGAACAAGTGCTTCACTGACGAATTTTGTTCGAACCACAACGCTGTAAATGCTTCATCCACGTACTACAAATACAAATAATCGCCAGCAGAACCTAAACACCTAACCTAACCTAACCTATGCCTATTTATACACAATATGCTAATATATTATAATATTAATTTATACTTGAGAAAGTTCCCGTTTTGAATGAACAGCATGTTAAAATTTATGAATGCGTCTGTGGGGTTGACCGCTGAATGTAATGGACTTGAGTCGAGGATGAGTTGTGTGTAAACAGTTTTTCATTCATAAACAGGGGGTTTGGCGGCTGGATGGAATCACTTTTGGATCTTTGTTTGGAGGACGGGCTGCTTCCACTCTGTGGGTCGGCCAGCCCGTCCTCCAAACAAAGATCCAAAGTGATTCCATGCACCCGCCAAACCCCCTGTTTATGAATGAAAAGCGGTTTACACACGACTCACAACTGCTGACGTTCGAACATTTCCGGAACAAGTGCTTCACTGACGAATTTTGTTCGAACCACAACGCTGTAAATGCTTCACCCACGTACTACAAATACAAATAATCGCCAACAGAATCTAAACACCTGACCTAACCTAACCTATGCCTATTTATACACAATATGCTAATATATTATAATATTAATTTATACTTGAGAAAATTCCCGTTTTGAATGAACAGCATGTTAAAATTTATGAATGCGTCTGTGGGGTCGACCGCTGAATGTAATGGACTTGAGTCGAGGACGGGTTGGGGTCGGCAGCTCGTCCTCATAAACAAAGGCCAAAGTTCATTCCATCCACCCGCTAAACCCCCCTGTTTATGAATGAAAAATGGTTTACACACGACTCACAACTGATGACGTCCGAACACTTCTGGAACAAGTGCTTTGCTGACGACTTTTGTTCGAACCACAAAACTCTAAATGCTTCACCCACTTACTTCAAATACAAATAATCGCCAACAGAACCTAAACACCTAACCTAACCAGTGCCTAAATATGCGCAATATGCTAAATATAATATTATATATCTGTATTTAAGAACATTCCTGTTTTTGAATGAACAGCTTGTTAAATTTATGAATGCGTCTTTGGGGTCGACTTTGCATGGAATGGACTTTGTCTGAGGACGGGTTGGGGTAGGAGGTTCGAGGCTCCAAGGGCCCAAGTGAATGAAGTGTTATTACCCACGGTTATTGTGGTTGGCAATTTAATATATATCTAATATATATAATATATATATATATATATATAGATATATCTATTAATAATATATTATATATAAGATATATATTTATATTATATAATATATTTATATATATATATTATATATAATATTTATATAATAATATTTATATAATATTATTATATAATATTATAATAATATATATAATTATATTTTATATAATATAATTTATATAATATATATTATATATAATATATAAATATAATATATTTATATAATATATTATTATATATATATATAAATAAGTGATCGCTCCCACCGACAGTGTGCTGCTAGGGGCACCTCTGGGCTCGAACGCCATTGAGGTAGTCCTCGAAGAAAAGCTTAAAGACCTGAGGAGGATGGAGGCGCGAATAGGGGCTTTGGATGCTCATGATGCGTTGTACCTTCTTACAAGGTGCCTGGCCTTGCCCAGACTTACCTATTTCCTCAGGTGTGCTCCTTCTTTTGACAGCCCAAAATTAACGGAATACGATTCACTCCTAAAGACAATAACTATGAAAGTGTTAAACCTCTCCCTGCAAGATGACCAGTGGGACCAAGCAACGCTCCCAGTTAGACTCGGGGGTATAGGTATTCGCAAGGCGACACAGTTAGCATTGCCGGCATTCTTATCCTCGACCAGTGCTACAAGTGAATTAGTGAAGGAAATACTACCAGAATACCTAAGGAACTCCATTGGGATTCGGGATCCCAAATTTGTGGAAGGAGCTGGTCGGTGGGACACACTCGCCAATTCACACACCCGACCAACTTGTCCAAACGACGGTAAACAGGCCAAATGGGATAGCCCTATAGTGGAGAACATCGCCAAAGCATTGCTGGACGTAGCTTCTCAGAAGGACAGAGCGCGTCTCCTAGCTGTGCAAGCCCCCCATGCTGGGGACTTCCTGTTGGCAGTCCCTAATTCCGCCTTGGGCACCCGCCTGGATCATCGGGCCCTAAGTATTGGTGTTGCTCTGCGCCTTGCCGCCCCTATCTCCACCGAGCACCGGTGTATTTGCGGCCAGGCACGGGCAGACCAATACGGCAGCCATGGTCTCATCTGTCGTAAGACACAGGGAAAAATTGCCAGACACGAGGCAGTCAATGACATCATCAAGAGAAGTTTGGCTACAGCTGGGTGTCCAGCACAAAGGGAACCCCAGCTGTGCAGACCTGACAACAGCCAAAAACGCCCAGATGGAGTCACCCTGCAGCCATGGAGGGAAGGTAAACAGGTCGTATGGGATTACACCTGTGCATCTACATTGGCTGATACCTATTTACGTTACAGCTCAGCGGAGGGAGGTGGGGCAGCCACCTTCAGGGAGACCCAGAAAATCCACAAGTACAGAAACCTAGAACGTTGTTACAGGTTCGTGCCGATAGGCTCAGAGACTCTGGGCGCCTGGGGTAAATGTGCACTCAAGTTTTTAAAGGAGGTTGGTGAGGAACTCATTGGGAAAACTAGAGACCCACGAGCAGCCAGTTTCCTATTCCAGCGCCTCAGTGTCGCAGTGCAGAGGGGAAATGCGTGCTGTATCCTGGGTACGCACCCAACCTCCGAGGAGCTGGACGAGGTCTTCGAACGCTGATTGTTTAATTGTTATATATTTGTGTGTGTGTGTGTGTTCTCTGTAAACTGTAGCATTGCAATAAAATAAAACAAAACATACAAAAAAATAATAGGGGTGGTAGGAGAAGAAAAGAATTAAGTATTCAGTGAGAATCCACAAGATCTTCTCTGAATGCTCTTTGTTTTCTTCTTCGAGGATGTGGGTCCCTGCAATTGCACCAGAGGTGGTACCCCTAATATATATATATATATATATATATATATATATATATATATATATATATATATATATATATATATATATATATATATATATATATACATATATATGAGTAGGGTTCGAGTCACTTCTGGTGTGAGTTTCATTCGCATATAGTCCTGGGGCCATTCAGGCTTGTTCGCATACATATATATATCTATATAATATATATATTATATATATGGGATATATATATATATATTATATATTATTATATAATGTCGTACCTAGTACCAGAAACGTAACGCACTTGTCAGCCTACTATGCAAGGCCCGATTGGCCTAATAGGCCAAGTTTTCATGAATTATTGTTTTTCGACTACCTACCTACCTAACCTAACCTACCTAACTTTTTCGGCTACCTAACCTAACCTAACCTATAAAGATAGGTTAGGTTAGGTTAGGTAGGGTTGGTTAGATTCGGTCATATATCTAACGTTAATTTTAACTCCAATGAAAAAATTGACCTCATACATAATGAAATGGGTAGCTTTATCTTTTCATAAGAAAAAAATTAGAGAAAATATATTAATTCAGGAAACTTGGCTTATTAGGCAAATCGGGCCTTGCATAGTAGGCCAAAAGTGAGTTCTGGCTACTAGGTACGACATATATATATATATATTATTATGCATATATATGCATATATATGCATATATATATATATATATATATATATATATATATATATATATATATATATATATATATATATATATATGCCTGAATGGTCCCCAGGACTATATGCGACTGAAAACTCACACCCCAGAAGTGACTCGAACCCATACTGCAGGAGCAATGCAACTGGTATCTACAGGACGCCTTAATCACTTGACCATCACGACCGGACAAAAAGGAAGTGATAGCCAAGCTATTTGAACCACTCCCTTTTGTCCGTCGTGATGGTCAAGTGGATTAAGGCATCCTGTAGATACCAGTTGCGTTGTTCCTGGCAGTATGGGTTCGAGTCACTTCTGGGTGTGAGTTTTCAGTCGTATATATCCTGGGGACCATTCAAACTTGTTCGCATTTGTGTTCCTCACGTGTGCCCCAAAGAATGAGGTGATTTGATAAAATGCTATGCCCAAGATTACCATCCGAGTGCCAGCGGGAAGTGGGTTCAAATAGCTTCGGCTATCACTTCCTTATGTCCGGTCGTGATGGTCAAGTGGATTAAGTCGTCCTGTACATACCAGTTGCGTTGCTCCTGCAGTATGGGTTCAAGTCACTTTTGGGGTGTGAGTT
>WNGS01164858.1:60662091-60695088 GCA_020271785.1 Procambarus virginalis
TATATATATATATATATATGCTGTATATATATATATTGATATATATATATATTTTTATATATATATATATATATATATATATATATATATATATATATATATATATATAATATCCGATCGGAGACGATCTACGATCGTCTCCGATCGTAGACGATCATTGGTGTGGTGGTCACGGTACTGTGTACGTTTAGGGGTAATCCTGGACGTCATAGGTTCGAATCCTGGCTGGGTCAAAGAGTTCTTAGTGATCTATGGCTTGCGCGTTTATGCAGCTTTTTCACACACACACATTGTGTGTGTGTGTGTGTGTGTGTGTGTGTGTGTGTGTGTGTGTGTGTGTATATAATATATAAATAAATATACATTATATATATATATATATATATATATATATATATATATATATATATATATATATATAAAGGTTAAAGGTTGTGGATTTCTTTGAGCTCAACAGCTTCCGCACAGGAACCGAGGACAAAAGAGTCCTTCCCGCTTTATATCTCCACACTGAGGCGCCGAAACAGAAACTGGCAGATTTCAGGTCTCTGGTATTGTTAATGAGTCTGGAACCCAATTCCCGGAGAAAAATCAAGGTACCCTTACCCCAGGGGCCAAGTGTCTCAGATTCTACAGGGTTTTACCATTTCCCTGTGGTTGATCACACCACATGTCTCATCAGCACCTAAGAGTATATATGTGTCGGCCAAGGCGGACACACGTGTATAGTCCCACACCGGTTGTCTGCCGCTCTTCCATGGATATACATCTGGATGAAGCGTGGGATCGCTTCATCCAGACACTGAGCTGAGGCAAGGCTCCTTTAGTCATTAAGTTGTGTCTTGCATCCCAACCTTGCAGCTTCTGCAAATGCAGCCCATGCAATCCATATATGTCCGCTACTACTCTGTTGCAAATGCACCTTTTTGCCCTCCCTTGTGTAATGGGGATTTTTAATATCACATACGTAGTTCTTGACAATGTGTACTCATCTTCATACAGTAGGGTAGCAGCATAAATGCCAATGTGCCTAAATGTGCTAATAAAAAAAAAGTTATGAATTGGGACACCAAGGCGGAGAGCCACGGGCAATACAGGCCTTATCTAGATCTAGATACGGCCTGTTGCAACAGCCCATCCTCCAAAAATGGGGAGGTAAATATAACAGCCCCATAAGTGCAATTATGTACTATGTATGACAGTCAGGAAATGTACTTATTTTCACTTAGTATTAAACCATACTGTCAAATATATTGTGAAAATTTGAGTTTACCTGAAAACCTGAATAGGAAACCACGACCTAACCTAACCGTCTTAGTTTTTGAAGATAAGCATTTTATTGCTTAATTACAATTACTACTTAACCTATAGCTATACTGATATTACAGTTTTATAAAACAAAACTAAAATATTTCAATAAATTGTAAAGTAACTCAGGATATTTTCAAATTTTGTAAAAAATTTCTATAGATTAATAAAACTGAAAAAAAATCCTGATACCTGTATTTAAAACTTGTGTATAGCAAACTGAACTTTAAAACTTCATCCTAAAATTCTGAGTGTCTTAACAGAAAACGAGGAGAATAAATGGGGAGGTAAATGTAACAGCCCCATAAGTGCAATTATGTACTATGTATGGCAGTCAGGAAATTAACTTATTACACTCAGTATTAAAACGTACTGTCTGTTCGGAGGATGGGTAGTGCAAACATAGGTACAGCCAAAAGAAACTCCCCTACATGTTGGGGTGGGGGGGGGGAGGACCCACCACTAAAGAGGAGCTTTCTCCTGTTGTGACTTCTGCAGCGTGGAGTATGGTATTAGTTATTTTTTCCACCGCTGGGTTATCCCAGTGGTGAGATAACCACACACACACACACTGGTATAGAGCTAATTGCCAAAACCAGTAGCCAGACTACACCCGCTCCTACTAAAACTTTATGCCACTTTGTGTTCTCGTCGACCCACGAAAAAGTAATCATTAAAAACGTTTTTGTGGGACAGGTATTCCCACAAAAACGTAACCCTTAAAGACTTTGAGTGTCATATGAGGCGTACACAACATTTAAGGAGTCACAGTGAGACCACTTCAAACATATTTTTGGAAGTGATGTATTCAGTTATTACTGCATTACGACTCCTGCTTCAGGAGGCTGGAGTCATTCTTGCCCTAGATGGGGGTGGTTCTGCTCCGGCCCCGACCACGGCGACCTCCGGGTTTGGAGTCCCTGTGCCTTCTTTAACCAACTTCGAGATCAACTCCGGAGCTCACAGTTCCTGCGACGGCGCTGGAACCAATCGTATTGGCGCTTGCCTTTCCATTGGAAAGTTTCGGCGACGTGGAAAGGGGGGAGGGGATCTGCTGCTTGGGTAACAGCTTCTCCTCCATACCCTGGCTTTGCGCCCTGGAGAGGCCACTCCAGACCGACAACCAGAGCGCAACTCTATAGTCTGCTGAGACTGACTGATACCGTCTACTATTACTACCAGGTATCCCTGTGAGGAAGATACCTTAAGGTTTCTCCTGCTGAGTTCAATTAGTATAAATTCCAATAGGGAAGAACAAATCTTAAAAGTTGAATTACTACCACAAACCAAGTGAGGAAAATAAGTAATCATCAAAAGAAGGCACCAAGCCGGGAAGACTATGTAGCACCGTCTGTGTCGAGGGATATTCTAAAGGTTCTATGTATCATTCAGGATGCCAATATAACAAAAGAACACAAGACAAGCAACATCAAAGGTATTGGATTCACCAAGGATTATATATATATAGGCAAGTGGTCCAGAAGTTCATTAAGTAGGCAAGACTTTAGATCCTTAACATTGGGACATTCCACAAGGTACACGACTGTAAGTGCGACAATGAAGTTCGGACAAAAAGAGGATTGTATGCCTACATTTTTTCTAAATATTTGTAAATCTGTTGACGTTCTATGGATACACTCCACATCCAGGCTTAAACTTGGATGCAATACATCCAAATATTACATGTAATGTTTCGTTGGATTGACCGAACCCGATTCAAGTTTTTCCAGTTATCAGCAGAGGCATTTGTCCCGGCTAGGAGGTCTTGAATTAAATGATAAAATTCACCTCACCTTATAACGCTGATATTCAAAAGACTTCAGTCTCGGAATTTTCTTAAAATTACCCATTTGCTTTAAGAATGTACCAATACCGGTCTTGAGACAAGATAATTACTGGAGGTGAGCACCTGTCAGTGTCGGGAGTCAGACAGTAACGTCATACCATTTAGGGGATACCAGCCAATTAGTGTGAACAGCTCGCGCCACCAACCATTTTAAATACCAAAAAGGAAAACAAGAAAAGAATGATGAGATTTAGAAGTTCATGCATAAATTACGCGCCTCTTAATTTATGGCCCTGGAAAGCAATATAGTACTAATATTATGACCATATCTATGTATAACTCCTTAGTAACAGATCGTTACGATCTAGGAGTCTTGCTTCTGGCAACATCACGTTTCCATAAGCAAGACTCCTGGCATCACTCAGATTAATCACTGCAGAAACTGCAGTCCCCGTGGTGAAGTGGTAAGACACTCGCCTGGCGTTTCGCGAGCTCTATGTCCTGGGTTCGTATCCTGGCCGGGGAAGATTTACTGGATGTCAATCCTTAATTGTAGTGTGTTTCCCCAACAGTAAAATGAGTACCTGGTTGTTAAACGATTTGGTGGGACGTATTCCAGGGAACATAGGATTAAGGACTTGCCCGAAACGCTATGCGTGCTAGTGGCTGTACTCGAATGTAAGAACTCTCTTGTATATATAAATAAAGGATGGCATAACATACAATACCATTAGAGTACTTGCTGAGCTACCAAATAGCCCTTTTCTAGAATTGTTTAATCAAAGTAAGGCAGGGTGTCTTACCTGATCGTTGGACACAGTCACTCATAATACCCATACCCAAGCCTAATTCACAAAAATTCAGACCCATCTCTCTGACATTGTGTACGTGTAAAGTTCTTGAGAGGATTATACTCGACAGACTAATATTTCAAATTAGACCCCACCTTGCCCCTAACCTGTATTGTTTCTTTCCTGGAAGAAGCACACAAACTTGCTTTATTAAATATTTTATTAGAGAGGGACAAAGCTCTCAAGCGGCATTTATTGACCTCCAAACTGCTTTTGGTACATCAAAGAAACAGTCTTAGAACAACTAGCCTCTTTTGGAGTTAAGGGAAGACTGTTGACATGACTCAGGGGTTACCCGAGTAACAGAACCGCCTCAGTCTTTTTCAAGGGGGTCAAAAGTAAACATTGTGCACCCTTAGAGGTGGGTATACCCCAGGGTGGAGTGCTACGTCCTACACTGTTCAATGTTCTGATGCACACATTAACAACTAATATTCCCACACTACCTGACGAAGCCTTCGTCTGTTTTGCCGATGACATATGCATTGTTGCAAATACCCAAACTAGACTGCAAGCTCTACTTGATTCCCTCGCTGCTAAAAGCATTGAATGTGGTCTTGTTATCTCTATAACTAAATCCAGTTCTCCATCCCCAAGAGAATACTCATGTCCCTCTAACTTTCAAGGTCAACCACCAGAACATTGAAACGTGTAGGCAGCACAAATACCTTGGAGTTGGTATTAACAGTGACATTGCAAACATTCTACACCGTAGGTTAAAAGGACGTCTTAAACCAGTGAAAACACTTACTGGTAAGAATATTGGTATCAATATTAAATATGCTAGATTATTCTATATGCTTGTTCGATCTCTAGTTGATTATCATCCCTTGACTTAATTAACTTCCCCGCCTCTACGTTGGACAAACTTGAAGTAGTACAGAATGAAGCCATTTATTTATTTTATTTATTTATTTATATACAAGAAGGTACATTAGGTTTGTGAGAATACATAGCATAGTATTTACAATCTTGTAAAGCCACTAGTACGCGCAGCGTTTCGGGCAGGTCCTTAATCTAACATAATTTTAAGTAGGTAAATTCTAGCAGAATTAATAAAATGATAACATATACATTGCAAGAAAAAAAATGAGATGAGAGAGATTAGTAAGTATATTAAAGCACATTGGTATATTAAAGCTCTGATTGATTACATTGACAGCTTGATTGGTAATTTAAACAAGATTAATAGACACCATACAGCAGATTAACAGCACATATAAGAAGACAGCAATGATCACAATGGTAAAGATGTTCGGATTGACCAGACCACACACTAGAAGGTGAAGAGGCGACGACGTTTCGGTCCGTCCTGGACCATTCTCAAGTCGATTCTCACAATCGACTTGAGAATGGTCCAGGACGGACCGAAACGTCGTCGCCTCTTCACCTTCTAGTGTGTGGTCTGGTCAACATACTTTAGCCACGTTATTGTGACTCATCGCCTGCTCATGTTCGGATTGGGTACATAAAGATTGGGAGATTGGGTAGCAATAGATACAGTGCAATTTTAAAGCAAAAGGTAAAAAACTATGAAGATGAAATTAGATAATTTTTAGTATTGTTTTTGAGTGACGCAAAAGTTGGACAGCTTTTCAATTCAATAGGGAGTGAGTTCCATAGACTGGGTCCCTTTATTTGCATAGTGTTTACACAGATTAAGTTTAACTCTGGGGATATCAAATATATATTTATTTCTGGTGTGGTGATAATGGGTCCTATTACATTTGTCCAGGGAGAGTTTCAGAGCAGGATTTGCATTTAAGAACATGATTTTGTAAATGTAGTTGACACAAGAGTTGCTATGAGGCAACCCATCCTTCGAATTGACAGTACGTTTTAATACTAAGTGTAATAAGTGCATTTCCTGACTGTTATACATAGTACATAATTGCACTTATGGGGCTGTTACATTTACCCATCCCCCTCCCCCGATTTAAATCTCCTCGTTTTCTGTTAGGACACTTAAAATTTTAAGATGAAATTTTAAAGCTCAGTTGCTATAAATAAGTTTTAAATATTAGAATTTTCTTTTTCACTTTTATTAAACAATAGAGATTTTATACAAAATTTGAAAATATTCTGAGTTACTTTACAATTTATTGAAATATTTTAGTTTTGTTTTATTTGTTTTATAAAACTGTAATATCAATATAGCTATAGGTTAAGTAGTAGTTATAATTAAGATGTAATAAAATTCTTATCTTCACAAATTAAGACGGTTAGGTTAGGTCGTGGTTTTCTATTCAGCTTTTTAGGTAAACTCAAATATTCACAATATATTTGACAGTACGATTGAATACTTAGTGTAAATAAGTACAATTCTTAACTGTTATACATAGTACATAATTGCACTTATGGGGCTCTGTACATTTACCTCCCCATTCTTTGGAGAACGAGCTGCATGAGGATAATTCTTGGTGCTCCAAGATGCACAAGAATCATCAACATGAGGGAAGAACTGAAGCTTCCAACCATACTAGAGAGAGAATCATGCAAGTCAACACGACCTTTTGCCTTAAAGTCATGAGAGATCCTGCATTGGTCCGAGACAAATTATTCAGTGTTGTTAACACCCTATTGACCGGTGCCGAAATACCAACTCACTCCTTTTATGATGAATGGCCGAGTAAAAATGCCTACAATCTCATCAAACTCAACATTCCTTTTGGGTGCAATCTACCTGTTTCTGATATTCCTCTGTATCTGTACCCCACCATTCAAGTATCATACACACCTGTCACCAAGAAAGGTAATGAGAATCTTGCTCTTCTTAAAACTGTAACACTTGAAACAGTTGCCTCCTCCATCGAGAATTTAAGATCTCACGAGCACTGTGTCTACACCGACGGCTCAGTCCAATCCTCTACTGGACGGACTGCAGCAGCATGTAGGTTTTATAGAAATAATATTTGCACACAAACTGTCAGTGTCAGGTTAAACAACTGGCTGACCTCCACACAAGCAGAACTAGCAGCATACACAACTACCTACCAGTACATTAAAAAACATTGCAGAAGGAATAATATTTTGCGATTCAAAGTTTGCTCTTCAAACAATTGAAAACTTCTCCTGGAAGATCGACAGCAAGAACCTCATACTACCAATTATAAATGACCTAATTGCTGCACAGAGTAAAGGGTTTCGAATCTCCTTTGTATGGATACCATGACACAAAAAAGTACCTAATTTCATCTTCATAGTTTTTTTACCTTCTGCTTTAAAATTGCACTGTATCTATTGCTACCCAATCTCCCAATCTTTATGTACCCAATCTGAACATCTTTATCATTGTGATCATTGCTGTCTTCTTATATGTGCTGTCAATCTGCTGTATGGTGTCTATTAATCTTGTTTAAATTACCAATCAAGCTGTCAATGTAATCAATCAGAGCTTTAATATACCAATGTGCTTTAATATACTTACTAAGCTCTCTCATCTCATTTTTTTTCTTGCAATGTATTTGTTATAATTTATTAATTTTGATATAAATTACCTACTTAAAATTATCTGTTAGATTAAGGACCTGCCCGAAACGCTGCGCGTACTAGTGGCTTTAAAAGATTGTAAATACTGTACTATTCAATGTATTCTCACAAACCCAATGTACCTTCTTGTATATATATAAATAAAATAAAAATAAACAAATAAACATAAATTTAACCCATCATAATGACGTTGCAACAACTAGACATTGCCGCCAAATTAGCGTTTAACAAAGATGAAGTTGAATTAGATCTAGGTATCCCCATCTCTACTGTCAAAACTGATTGTACCAAATACTCACGTCTGATAGGAGAGAAATTACTAACTCCCAACGACCTGAAAGCACCAGTATAAAAAGCTATGATTTGTTCAGATCTGAAACCTATGTTTATCGGCAGCACAAAACGTCCACCAGACTGTGCGACACAGTGGTTGCCAGGATCAGGTTGGGTTACCGTTACCTGTGGCAGGTGGCTACAGGTGACGGATCTCCCAATCCTGAGCACTCCAGGTGCAAACTCTGTGAGCAGTAACTGCGGCACTATCTCCCACACTACATCACCAAAACGCCCAGTTATCAGACCATTCACACCCATTGGCATAAGGTACCTGGAGCTTTGCAATTACTTTATTCATTCTTGTGTTCTTGAGGATATCCTTATATTGCACCCAAAATTTGCCATTGCAGGCTACTGAACATATGGTCCTGTATGACTAACCATCCTGCGAGATGGGGACTTTTAGTATCACTGCTGCCTTATACACTCTTGTGTTGATGATATCCTCATAATGCACCCAGAGTCTGCCAGTGCAGACTGCTTATCACATGCCTCTGTATGACTAACCATCCTGTGTGATGGGGACTTTAGCACCACGTAGCAAGTTTTTGACACACTACTCCCCTTCATATAGTCTAGGGCAGCTGCACAAATGCAGATGTACCAAAATGTGTTAATAATAATAATAATAATAATAATAATAATAATATTATAATTAGTATATTAGTATATTTTGGTAGCAGTCTTTCTTGCAAACATATGTTGTTAAATATGACCGAAAGGTAAGATAAATAATTCTAACTCGAATTTTCTCAATATTTCTTGTTTCTTTTCCCTGTCGATGGTAATTGAAAAATCAATTCTCCAAAATTCATTTGTATTTCTAGTTTGACGCGACGCTTGAACGCGTTTCGTAATAACTTATTACATTTTCAGACTTTAGTTTACACACTAAACTGTAACCTGTAAACACTAAACAGAGTCAGCTAATCAGAGTCAGCAGACAAATTACTGACATTTCCCAAGATGCAACCCACATCCAGTTGTCTAACTGCTGGGCGAATAGAGGTATTAGGCAACAGAAAACTTGTCCAACCGTTTCTGTCCTGCTCGGAATTGAACCTGGGTCCCTCGGTTTTGAGCCGAGACGTAGACCACTGTGCTACAGTGGTCTACAAGATGAATTTGCTGAGTGAATGACTCCTAAGCGGGAAGAGTGGTGATCCCCAGGACGGTATACACTACATACCGGGCGCCTTGTCTTTTTTGTGTGAAATTATATCTTACCTAATCTTTATTTAAACGAGAATTAACACCAAAATATTTACAATGTACCGATGTCTAGCATTCAAAACTACAAGATATACATGTCCAGCATACAAAAATTCTGGGCATATATGCCTAGCATACATAAGTATAATGCAGTATGTCCCTTCACACACACACACACACACACACACACACACACACTTAGGTAAAGCATTGCTTTATTTGCCTCCATTTAATATTAATCGGCAAAAATTTAGGACCCGGCCCAAGAAGCGAAAAAGGCGGCGGCGGCTTTGGTAAAGTCGACGTGGATTGTGACGGGTGACTACTTTACTGGACAAACAAGTGCTTCATGCAGTATCCGGCTGCTCTGACGGATGCATATTAACCTGTGCAACTCTTGGTGCTACAAAACTACATGAAACCGGCAGCTGGCTGCATTACACACAACCTTTAAAACATGTATTTAAAATCAATTTGACCTAACATGGTCTAATTGCCAGACACGTCACAATTTGGACAGATTTTCAGCCACGTGACCTTATGGCTTTCTCTACTGGAATGAATTCATGTAACAAGATACGTCTATAGTAATGTAAGACATTTTCAATTACACAGAAAAATCTATTTTAGAAAACGTGTTTATGGGTCACCGGCAATCACTGTATATATTATATAGCACGATTTAGTGTGTCTTTTGTTAGGTTATAGTTACTATGCTGTGTCGGATAGTTCGAAGTGAATTTTGAAATAAATATTTATACATAAGTCACGACATCATTAAATCAATTGTGTCCTTGTGTAAGAACAAGGGAAGAGAACTATCAGGGAGAAAGCGCCAAGCCAAAACAAGCAAGAGTAATTACAATCGTACAGATTTAACGGAAATTATTCGTACAAATGCATGCGCAGGTAGCATTCTGCAAAGACGCGAGTATAATACTTCCCATTTGCAACATGCAGTTACGAGTGGATAATTACGACGCCCGGGAAATCCCACAAGATTCCTACGGGCTCACCATAGCCCGTGCTACTTGAAGCTGTTTGTTCCTAGTAGCGAATCTTTAACAACATTTAACAACCCACAAGATTGGGAAATAATTTTACAACGACACTGACAGGCATTACTTTTACTCGGACCCGAACGGGTAGTACTTTTAACAAGGACACGGAAGAGGTAATACACAACAGAAAATACATGTACACAATGTAAAACAAATTTTCAACAGAAACGAAGAGAACCAGTTAGAATAGTACCAGAATAGTAAATACGGTTCATGACGAGGCTACCCATCCCCAGGAAGTTCGATAATCGAGTAGTTTATATATATATACTGTATATATATATATATATATATATATATATATATATATATATATATAATATATATATATATATATATATATATATTTACACACACACAAACGAGTTCTACATTTTTGTACAGGCAAAATATAGCACCATAGCATTTCGGGCAGGTCTTTAATCTTAAACTTCCGGAATACGACCCTGCCAAATTGTTTAACATCCAGGTCCCAGTTTACTGTTGGGTAAAACATGTAACACTGTAAAGGTGTTTGGTTATTTTTATTTAATACATACATGGAGATATATGAGTCCAGACAAGGATTTTGACAGACGCCAACTTGTCTGGCCTGGATCTCACACCTCTAGTGTTAATGAACCGAGTTGACCTGAGGTCAGGTCTGCGAATCTCACCTGGCTCTCGCTAATCTTATAATTGAGCCGGGTAGCCTCAAACATGCCGACGTTTAAGGAGTGGCTTGGTAGAGTGCCGGAGGCTATCTAACTTGTGGGCGGAGTTAACTACTAGGTCTCCCAATATATACTCGGGGAGCTATCGATTCGAGAGCAGAGGAGAAGGACAGCAGAAGCAGAGCCATAGACAGAAGAACAGACAGCAGCGGCCAGCCGTCCAGACAGGCGGTCTGCCGGCGGGGGCGGGACAGTCTCTGTCAACTACAGACCCCCCCCCCTTTCTCTATTCCACGGAGACTCTTAAGACTCGGAGACACTTGGTGAGTTGAACATTGAGGGACTTTGTCGTGTTCACTAAACAGGTGTTGTGTGATGATCAGGGGCAGTCGAGTTGTAGGGTTCTCGAATTCTTGGATGATGACTCACTTTGAAATATTAAGCTTGAACATTTATACTTGCTTAAATTATTGATACTTAGTATGTGAAATATAATTGAAAGTTATTATTTAAATTGTGTTTAACTTTGTTCCCTAGAGTTTTTGAGTTGAGAGGAGAAAAGCCTCAGCGGTTACTAGTTCCATGATTTTAGTGAATACATGATAAAGATGGAACATACTAATAATGACCTAATGATATCATCTTTTCTGAATATTGAGATTAATGAGTACATGTTTAGAGTTGAAACATGGTAATAACATCTTTTGGTACAGACAAGTTCCATTCCTTGTCTTGTATGTAAATGATCTAGAATGGATGGTGGCAGCATTTTCTATTTTCTATTTTCTATTCTCACTTCTTTTCTAATTTCCAGCAAACTTCCTCTTCTACTATCTACTCTTATACTCTACGATCTACTCCTTCTACTATCTACCCTTCTACCTCTTCTACTTCTACTCACTTCCTACTTACTCTTTATTCTTTCTTCTCCCCCCCCCCCCCGTTACAAACAGAGGCTACAGTTAAGGATTCACGCCCAGTAAATACTGGGCGCGAATACGACTATTCATACGTATATGAATATTCAAGACATTAACCTTCAGTGGGTTACACAATATCAATATCTCGGAGTGTGGATAGATTTTAAAATGACATTCAACAAGTAAATTCAATATCTGACGAATAAAGCAAAATCACGACTGAATATAATGAGAGCAATCACAAAGCCTCGTCTAGGAGTGGGACACAGTGTTAAGAATGTTTTATATACACTCCCTCCGTTTCCTAGTTGATTATGCAGCGCCTGCCCTACTCACTCTTTCTCCTTTTCAGTGGGCAAACGTTGAGGTTATTCAAAATGAGGCAATGCGAGTCATAACAGGAGCTCTCAGATGGACTAAAATACTGAACCTAAGATAGAAACCAAGCTATCGTCGATTGAAATAGGGGTAAAAGGGATTGCTGCGTGCATGCTGACCAAGATATTGACTAGACCTACAATCAGTTCACTTAAAGATATAATCACTGGAGCACTAACTCGGGGCAGAAGAGCCTCCAATAGCAACAGGTGGACCCATTGTGCGATAAACACCATCAATACATTCGATATAACAAACACAATAACTGAGACTATATATACCTAATGTGACGGTGTTCCCCCCCTTCTAATTCTCCCACGCCTGCTGTAAGAGTCATGTCCACTATTCCCGAGCGTTCTCTACATTGCAGGCATCAATTGAACATATGTGGGAGAGAGTAGTATTCTCGATGAGCCGAGAAATTTGCGAAAATATAGTATTTTGGCCTGTGGGATAGGCCCTTTAGGGAGCCAATATGGCGCTGGCGAGTCTGTTCTCCCGCCAAAACTGTGTGACGTCAGTGTCGCCAGATTGGTCACCGTCAGCGACGTGGCACTGGGAGCCAATGAAAACCGACTTTGGAAAAAGTGACGTCACATAGGCAGGGGGAGTCCAGCCGTGGTGGCGCCTTAGCGCTATCAGTCTTTCACGACACGTCCGAGAGGCAGGACGTGCGACCGGTCATCCTGTCAGAGTGACGGATTTACCGAACTCCAGTGGATGTAAGCGTCTCCAGTTGTTAGCGCGCACTCTGTGAGGTCTTCCTGCAACCCCGATGTGGCTCAGATAAGGAATTGACAGGATATTGAGCAACAAGTGCTCAGGGACAGGTGCGTTGCAAGAAGTGGGCCGGGCATCGACGTGTGACGTCCTTGGCAGTTCACCAGTATAAGAGACAGCTTAGTGGCCGGGCCAATCCACCGTGAGTGAACCGGGTTGACCGCCTTGTCAACCAGGTTGAACGTGTGATCGACGATCCTGTCAAGTTTGACAGTAACCCCACCTTCGTGGAACCCTACGAGTCAACAGTTGGATGCAAGCACGTCGAGAAGTCTTCCCAAATACCTAGCGATATATCTAGACGACGAGGGAATTGACAGTGAAGTGAGCTTCAAGTGCTCTGAAGTCGGGTGCTGTGCGTGTGGAGCTTAAGCAGTATCGTCTGGGACGGCTGATAACTTCACAGTGACTTCGTAGTGGTGAGAGGCAGTTCCTCTGGGAGTACAGTGACAAGGACTAATTGGGAAACGTGCGACGACCGCCGAGACGTAGGCTGGCTGCCGTAGTTGGGAGGAAAGTTGACGGCCAGGAGACCGACTTCAACCTGGCGACATACTGTAGGGGAAGGAGCACGGACCTGCAGTGTACAGAAAGTGGTGAGACGCGAAAATCCTAAGGCGTTGGCTTGTGTTTCTGGAGGGTGTACGAGGCGAGAGCCTGGACCAGGAGCTACAACCCAACTGTCATCCTGGGATAGGTGAAGTAGGTGTTTACAGTTACCCTCCCATTTTCCCTTTAGTTAGCTATATATTTTCTTGTCAGGATATTTTATATGTCGTGAGCAAGTCTCACCTGAGTCTAAGTCACAGAGAGCACAGTGTGTGGTGAGGCTACCCAGAGCGCTCACAGTATCAGTTTACATATATATCTATGTGTGGGTGTGTGCAAGCACCAGGATTCATCAAAGAATTTACTGTGACTATTATTAATTTCCTGTGATTATTATTATACATATTGGTAGTAAACCAGATATTGGTGTTAGGCTATGAGCCTAGAATTTATTGATATACATGCCTGTGTGTTGATCTCTATGATTTATTGATATAAATGCCTGTGTGTTGATCTCCAAGATCTATTGATATAAATGCCTGTGTATTGATCTCCATGATTTATTGATATAAATGCCTGTGTATTGATCTTCATGATTTATATATATATATGCCTGTAATTTGATTACTGATTTATCTATGTACATGCCTGTGCACTGAATAATATATACGTGAAGTGATTGCCAGTGATCTCTCTTTAAGAGAAAGTATAGATATAAAGAAAAGTTCAGTGATCAAGCGAGTGCATTCACAGAAAATATTATTAAGAATAGAGTAATCTTTTGGTACGGTGAAAAGTCACTGTGAGTGCAGTGTGAATAAGATATTGATCGTGAGGCCAGTGAAATTAAGTATGCCATGTGAATGTTAAATACAGTGTTTTGTGAAAAGTTAAATAAACGGGGATCGTGATAGAATTAGAAAACAAGTACTAGTCTGTTCTCACGATCGCGAGGGTCCCGGTCAGCTGAGACCTGACAGGTGACGCGTGGCGCTGTCGGGTGTTGCCATATCGGTGCGCTCCAGATTATTCTGCTACGGATTGAGCAGTTTGTCATATATTGTTCCTGATACATTGATGCATATATATTTCTCGTTGTCTTTTAAGTAAAATACCAAAACTCTTTGGTGTTTGATATCATCCCCTCCACTTATCTTGTGACCGTGTAATGAAGTAAAACAGAGTGACCTGCCTGATACCATATTATTTGAAATTGCTCTTACCACAATTACACCTCACCACTGCAGTGTTACTGGACACCTAAAAACACCAGTTTGCGACCTTAAAGGCTGTGTAAGAGTTCTGTGTCGGGGCGGGCCACAGATTGAGGGAACGATCTGTGCCTCCACTCATCTTGCAATTTAAGGCCGGTTGTGAGATCGACTGGGGTACTCTCCGGGGCGAGCAGTGGAGCCTAGAGGATCGAGGGAAGACCCGCAGAACGACGGTGAGTAAGGGTTATTGTCGGAGCAACCACCTGGAAAGGAGATCCAGTCTACCTTTGCTTTAACCCTTCACTAACGAGAACCGTGACACCCCGACACTAAGCAATGACTAAATGTGACTAAACAAAGAGACTGTTTTGCAAGCCCCTTGGAAATCGCTGCCAGCAGACTAAGATTATGGCTCTTGAAGGAAAAAAGAACCAGACAAATCCTCATCTGCTACGTAATATTGCACAGATGCCTATAGAAGTAAACTTGGCACCCGACAGCTTCACATATTTCACAGATGGATCAGTAGACCAGCAGGGACAAGAAACCGGAGCTGCAGTTAAGGCAGGAAACTGTAAATAGTTGGAGACTCAAATGGGTGTTCGACTTTGCGAACAGAGATGCTAGCCATTCAAAAGGCTTTGGAACATTCTCTTGCTGAACACCGACAACATGTTATCATACCTACAGATTGGAGAACTGCCATTGAAACCTTGCAACATGAACACATATGTGATAACATACATCTGATCACAAATGTCATATCATTAATGCAAACACTCAAACGACAAGGCCGACGGATACTTATCAATTGGGTGCCAAGTCATGTGGGAATAATAGCATACGACATTGCAGACGAAGCTGCAAACCTTGCAACTAAGAGAATAAATGTAGACATTTACATACCACAGAGTCTATCACAGATTAAGAAAGTAACTAGAAATAGAGCAATGCAAAAGTTGTACAGTGACCACAACACAACAGATGCAACATCAGGATCTGCGGGTTGGTACAAGAATTCAACCAACTACGAACCACTTACTTTCATAAAAGGGAGCAGTAAAACAACAGAAGCACACTTACATCGCATCAGGCTTGGATAACCATGTGCATGGGAGACATGTTTACAGGTTCGGGAAGATGAGAGGAAATGTCAGTACTTTAGAAATGCCCGACAGACCACTGGAACATTATCTAACACAGTGCGGAGTTACAAACCCATTAAGATTTCAACTTAGCAAAGCACCACTTAGTGGGCCTGCCAGAGGCTTAGGGCCCGCGCAGGAATATCCCTGAAAAAAGTATACGAATACTCATACGTATACGAATATTCATACCTGGATACGAACCCAGGACAAAGTGCTCGAGAAACGCCAGGCGAGCGTCTTACCACTACGCCACGTGAACTGCCCAATTGCTTTAATTTACTCCGTATGTTTTGCGTGTAAATGTCATCGATTCGTTGTGCCGAATTATTGATAAAGTGCAGAATGTCGAGTGGTGATGAATTTTACTCAAGTTTTTACTCGCCTCTTCAAACCAAAATCATGCTCCAGTGGCGATCATTATCGCTTATTTATTGTAATTTTCTATTTGTTTTCGACAGTTGTAATGCGTTTTAATGGATAATGATAATCCTGTGTTTTAGATAGTAATATAAAACACTACTTTCCCGTTGTCTCGCGTCCAAACATTATTATTCAAGACGTGAAGCACTTCTGTAAACACATACATGATGCTGACCAGACCACAAACTATAAGGTGAAGGGACGATCACGACGTTTCGGTCCGTCCTGGACCATTCTCAAGTCGATTGTGTTGAGAATGGTCCAGGACGGACCGAAACGTCGTCGTCCCTTCACCTTCTAGTGTGTGGTTTGGGGCCAGATTCACGTAAGCACTTACGAGCCTGTACATCTTTTCTCAATCTTTGGCGGCTTTGTTTACAATTATTAAACAGTTAATGAGCTCCGAAGCACCAGGAGGCTGTTTATAACAATAACAACACTTGATTGGGAAGTTTTCATGCTTGTAAACTGTTTAATAAATGTAAGCAAAGCCGTCAATGATTGAGGAAAAATATACACGTTCGTAAGTGCTTTCGTGAATCTGGCCCCTGGTCAACATACTTTAGCCACGTTATTGTGACTCATCGCCTACATGATGCTGATAAAGAGGGGGAAGGTTTGTATTATTGATGTACTTTATATAAGGAATTATTTATTATATTTTATTTATATATTAATGTCAATTATTTAATTATATTACAAACTATAATTTACCACTCCTATACAACAGTGGCGAGAGTTAGGTGACACCTGAAGCAGGTGTGGGCCGGGAGACACCTGTTGGACTAGCAAAAAGCAACGTGTTGATAATATTGATCGGCGCCGAGTGTTGAGTCCCAACACATGGGAGTCCAATGGTGGCTTACTCAGTGTGGCAACCACTCGATACGCGCGCGCTGTTCTCCTACCCCTAGTTAATACCATTCCCTACCAACCACCATCCAATTCGCACACAGTTGCAAATATTCGTTTGCCAGCAGTTGAGCGTGCAACACTAACTAAAAATATTTTATTTATAACGTTTATTCTTTGGCGTTTCAAAATATACTGCAGACTTAATTGGTGGCCTATCGTACCGTAAACGTTGCATTAAAACGTAAGCTGGGGTGAAATAATGACCAGAAACAAAACCCTTAAATTCCTAAATACTAAAAAAAATGGCACACCTAAAAACTCTGAATTAATAAATTCGGATAATTTTTCTTGAATAAAAACAGAATAAATTTTATTGTGAAAAGTGTGTTAAATAGTAAATGATTGAGTGATGATTGATGAAGATTAAGCCACCCAAAAGGTGGCACGGGCATGACTAGCCCGTAAAAATAGTAAATGTCCTAGTAGCCTACAAGCACAGCTCCGTCCATGATTGTTATCTTCACGGAAGCTGACAAAGTTATGACCAACATGATAGCCTCTTCCTTCATGAATTTCTGAGCTTTAAATATTGCACTACAGTCAAACAACCGGAGTTGGTTAATTTATATAATGTAATTTTTTAAAGCGATTTATTTGAAGCCTAATGCGAACGCTTTGGTAGTACAGTCGGGTTCGTTTTTCTACTCTCAATCAGCAATTTCGGGTTCGAATCCCGGATAGGACAGAAATGATTGGGCGCGTTTCCTATCACCTAATGGCCTGTTCACCTAGTACCAAATAGGTATCCAGACGTTAACCAGCTTGCTGCGGGGTTTTGCATCCTGGGGAGTCAGTAGTTCCACGTTGGGGGTTGGGGGGGGGGGCTTCGATATAAGCCCAACATGTATATACACTGGCTGCCTGTACCCCACCACAATGAATTATTACTTCCCGATCACCCGGAAAGGCCGCGCAAAATACGCAGATTTTGTTATTATACTTTAAAGAACGATATACATTTACTTTTAAAGATTTACAATATATATTCGCTACACTGATACTTTCCACATTTCAAAATATACAAACGAAAACATTGAATAAAATACAAACATTGAAAACCTGTAAGATTAATATAAATAAAAGAAACCGATGTGTAATTCCAGAGCAATAATAATTTATCCGATAAAACATTCTAAAATCAATATACTGTAATTTATTAAGGCGTATACCAGTAACGAGGAAACAGTCCAACCTTTGGGAGGATGACGACGCGTCAAGGGTGTTATGGTGAGCGACTCCACGGCGTCCCAACCTTCTCGGGTGTGTATCCATCTCCACACTAACTTCCTCACTTTCCGGCACGCATTTTCCTCAATCCAGTTGTCTAGTTAAACTAGTACGTCAACAAATGTAATCCATTAGAATTCTCCCAACACAAGATGTGAGCAATATTAGGGGTTATAACAGTAGAAACTGTCGCACCGCTGCCACCTGGAGCAGCTGCAGCCGAACAATGTAGTGACGAGCTGGCAGGGTCGCCGGCGGACCAACTGTTCTCCCTCCCTGGGTAGTCCACACCGCTAGTTTATTCCTAGACTGCGCTATTAAATCCTATTCATTTATTTAATCTCGTGTTTATAAACAATGCGATACAGTTTAGTGAATAACCTATGTTCTATTACATTTGTAAGCAAACATCACTGTAAAGAAAAACTGAAGTAGGCTTTGATATTATTTATAGTTTCACATTTATTTAATGGGTTTAAGCTTGCGCATGCGTGTGTGTACAAGTACATCAGTGACTATGAGGAACGGGGCGAGTTACAGTTTTATATGGTTATCTTTTGGTCCCTATTGCGTTTTTAAACCTCTTGATGTAGATCTGTCAAATTTGCTCTGGAAATTGCGAAGGTTTAGTTATTCAATTATGCACCCCATATTTGTATATATATCCCGTGGTTCTTCTTGCATGGTAGTTTGATAATAGATTAAATAGCTAGTATAGAAATCATTTTTGTCTCAGATCTACGAGATTTTGTTGAAGTTCTTGATTTATTATTATTCTCAGGCTATTTATAGGCAATTCCAAAGGCTATGAAAAACTGTGACTTCCATGGTGTATTGCACTTGTTGGTCACCCTTACTGGGTAATGCCACAAAAGATGGAAAGATTGGCAGATTAATGATTGATTGATTGATGAAGATAAGCCACCTAAAAGGTGGCTTAATCATGCTATTAAGCCTCATGCTTAATCTATTCAGCCCGTGCCACCTAAAAGGTGGCACGGGCATGAATAGCCCGTAAGTGGTGGCCCTTTGAGCCATTACCAGTATCAAGAGCTGATACTGGAGATCTGTGAAGATGCGAGTGCACCCTGCGTGACGGGAGATGTCTCCCGTGCAGATTAATGATTGATTGATTGATGAAGATTAAGCCACCAAAGAAGGTGGCACGGGCATGAATAGCCCGTAAGTGGTGGCCCTTTTGAGCCATTACCAGTATCAAGAGCTGATACGGAGATCTGTGGAAGCGCGACTGCACCCTGCGTGACGGGAGATGTCTCCCGGACCAAATGGTGACCAGATGGTGAAGATTAATGCCAATCTTAACCCATATATATGAGACCATTTGGTCACCATTTGGTCCGGGAGACATCTCCCGTCACGCAGGGTGCAGTCGCACCTCCACAGATCTCAGTATCATCTCTCGATACTGTTAATGGCTCATAAGGGCCCACCTTACGCTATTCATGCCCGTGCCACCTCTTGGGTGGCTTAATCTTTATCAATCTTTATCAATCATATATATGAGTTACCATAATAGAGTTATATGAGTTATCAACGGACACTGCTGAAATTGCCAGATATAATACGAAATTGATTTCGGCACAAGAATTAATAATAGCGCGTTAAATATAATATAAAATAAAAAACGAGATTTTCAAAATGGCGATTACGAGCTGTTAAGACGAGCTCAAACGGACAACACGTGTATATCAGCCATTTAAGTTAACATGAGCCCGATAAGGGACCATAATTTGACGGTCATCCTTCGGTAAACTAAGAACACAGAATTATATATATGTGAAAATAGCGCAGAGAAATAATATCCCTAGAAGACAAAATAGATAAAATAAAGACCCAGTTTATGACATTAAAAATGAAAACATCTATTGGACAAAAAATATGGCAACTTAACACACAACAAGTTCAAGTTCAAGTATGTTTATTGAGATAAGAAGAAATACATCTCAAAGGGATAGAGTAGCTTAGGCTATTTCTACCCCCTCTACTTCAAGTCCCTCAAGGGGCGCACAAATTCAGTGAGTACAATACACAAATAACATTACAAGAATCCCATTTAACATTGCAGGTTAATATAGTAAGTACAGCATATAAGTGTTACACTCTTGGGGCAAAATTCTTGTAGCTCCTAAGTATACTGTCTATCATACCATTATCACACATCCAAACAATTTGATGTGGTACACTACTTATTTCCTTATTTCTATAGTTATCAATAAGTTGACACTCTAATACATAATGTTCTAAGGTGTGGGCGTGCGGCATACTACATAATTTACACTCCTTAAGACATCAACACCGTATTGCCAGATATATTGTATCCTAATCTTAATCTCATGTAAATTGAATCCTTCCAAGTAGACTTTCCTTTACCATAGGTGAAGGACGATTTGTATTTATTATTGAATAATTCTTAAGTGTGTTACTACTGTCCACCATTGCCATTCTCTTTATCATTTCTTCACCCTCTTGGATCATCTTGATTCTTGTTTTTATTTGTTTCAAGGTTAACTGACATACAACATCAACAAGAGTTTTTTCAGTGGCTCTCTTCGCTATCTCATCAACTACCTCATTCAACAGTATTCCCACATGTGAAGGGATCCACATGAATCTTACTTTATACCCAGTTTTTCTAATTTCTTAACATTCTCTCTACACTCTATCACAATATTCTGGTATACTGGGCGTCTGCTATTTAAAGACTCTAACGCTCCTCTGCTGTCAATAAAGAAGCAAGCATTTTACCACATTTGACTACTTCCTGTAATCCTGCTAATACACCTTGGAGTTCAGCCTGCGTTGAAGAGACATTGTCAGTTAAGCGGCGTCCAATAACAGTATCTACAGTGCCGATGTCAGTGTACTCCCTGATCAAGACTCCACATCCTGCCTTCCCATCCCTAGCTACTGACCCATCACAATATACATGTAGAGTGTTTTCTGTAGGCAGTTTTCTAATTATACAATCATATGTTGCCCTCAGCTCTCCTATTTCATACATACTTTTTTTCTTTTGCAAGGGAGTAATTACTACATCTACATTACAATCCTCCCATGGTGGTGTGAATTTTCTCTTGGGCACAGCAATACACTCTGTAATAACATCATACTTTATAACATTAGAACATAAGTTATTCATATATACTCTCTTCTTCATCATACACTGTTCATTACTTCCCACCTTTTGAACCGAGAGGATTAATTCATTAGCTCCCCACCTCTCATTAATCTAATGGCAGAGGCTACATTTATCTCTGCAATTCTATCCCAATACTCTGCAGATTCAACTCCATCCTCATTATCTCAATCATAGCATTTCTTGGGCATCCTAAGATAATTCTCATGGCTTCATTTTGTACCTTCTCCAACTTGCCCATCCTACCTTTACCAAAACAAGAAATGACAGGTGCAGCATAATCAATAAGAGATTTTACAGTACTCAAGTATATCATTCGTAGCACAGGGACTCCTACTCCCTTTCCACAGCATGCCAAGGCCTTCAGATGTTGTAATCTCTTTCGACATTGACCCAACAGTCTGTTCATCTCAGCTTCCAAACTCTCATGGGTATATCCAACATATATGCCTAAATATTTATATATATTAACTCTCTCTATATTTTTACCGTTTAATTTCAATATAATGGGCTCCGACTTCTACATTCAAACTTAGTTTTGTCTTCATTAACCACCAGTCCCATATGGTGACACAGGTTTCCGAATTTATCCAACACTGTTTGAACCTTCGAAATATCTTTGCCCTGAAACAAAATATCATCGGCATATATGATCGGAGTTACCCCATTTGAGTATCTCTCAGACGCTATCTTATTCATTAGTACATTAAACAGGGTGGGACTCAACACTCCTCCCTGAGGTGTGCCGAGTTCAAAAGATCTCACACCTGACATACAACCTTGATACCACACCTGAGCCTTCCTTTCGTGAAGATAATTCCTATCCAGTGCAATAATCTCCCTTTAACATCAAGACCAGCTAATTCATATAAAATAACCTCTTTGTTGGCTTTATCAACAGCTCCTTGTAAATCAATAAAAATTCTATAATAATCATTATCATTAGCTAGACATTTAATAATACAGTCAGAGGTACTTTTTCCTCTGAGGAACCCGAACAAATTACTAGACAGCTGATCACCTATTATATATAAAAGTCTATTTAAAATGATCCTCTCCATCATTTTACAAAAACACGAGGTTAAGGACACAGGTCTGTACTCTCCATTGACTTTAGGGATAAGGATGATCATAGCTTTTTTCCATTTACTGGGAATACTGCCCTCTTTATAACTAATATTAAAGAGGTCTAACAGTGGGCTTTTCGTCATAATGGCAAGTTCATTAAGCATTTCATAAGTTACCCGATCCTCCTCAGGGGCGGTAGATTTCCCAACTTTAATCACCGTTATTAGTTCTTCTCTGATAATACCTGTGCAAGTGACATCACCACTGTTACCTGCTGTAAGTATAAAATCCTTTCTCAGATCTTTCCAAGAATCTAATGACTCTCTCGTTACAGCGGGTAATGAACTAAGTTTGGCAGCTTCCGCCCATTTATTTACGAGACCATTTGCAATTCCTTGCGGGTCAGGATGTGCAACAAAATTATGCTTTTTACCCCTTACTTTATTTACGTCTTGCCAGATTTCCTTAAAGTTTCTGTTACTCCCAAGTTTCTCTGCAAACTCCTGCCAATACTTGCTCCTAATTTCCTTTCTCTTCTCCCCAGAGTCCCCACACGGCCTAGCAACTGCCAGTAAAGCATTCTTCCCTTCCTCAGTCCTACCATTCCTATTCCACTCCCTGTGAGCTCTCCTCATTGTTAATGTCCACCCCTTAAGCATCTTGTCATGTGTATAGTTTTCTTTTCTGGAAGATGCTTTTTTATACTAGATGTTTTCCGGTTCAATGTTGCATTAAATACATTTACCTCCTTAATTAAACCTTCATAAAATGCTTCTGCCGAAACTGGCTTATAAGTATCATACCAAGACTTAATATGACCAACAAGACCCCTTAATTCTCCCTCATTAAACTTTAACCTTTTCCTCTGAAGGCAGGCATGCTTTTTATCTAGTTTAAGCTGTATTTGTAATGCAAAATGATCACTTAGCATTTCATCCACAGTAAGACAATTCCCCTCTATGCCCTCAGCATTTATCAATCAAGCATAATCTAATCTCCCCCTTCCCCTCAGGTGAGTAGGAGACGGCTCGCCCAGCAGTTGAACATCTTCATGTTCCTGCAAAAACTGGTACCATCTGCAACCATTCCTATTTGCTTTACCCCTTGATCCTAAAGCTGGATGTCTGGCATTAAAATCTCCTACCACAAGTGTATCTTCAGAAAATAAGGAATCTGGCAAGTATCTTAAATCAAGGGAGCTATCAGAGATGTATAGATTAATGAAATTTAACTCTCGGTCTTGTAATTGTATCCGCAAACTAATACTTTCAATACCTCTATATTTCTGAGGGATTCCAGTTATCTCAGCAGGTATGGTAGTAGTAGACATCCTTCAGTCTCGGAAGACTATGGAGTTGCGCCCAGACAGGGAGCAAAGCCTGGGTAGGTAGATATGGAGGAGAAGCTGTTACCCATGCAGCAGGTCCCCCCCCTCTCCACGTTGCTGAAATTATCCAATAAAAAGGCAAATGCCAATACACATGGTTCCAGCAACGTCGCAGGAGCTGCCAAAACGAGGTCTACGTCAACAACGAACTGCCTTATGGGCTCCAACTCTGGATTTTTCCTCGAGGTTAACTCCTGAAGCCTTTCCCAAAAAAGGGGAATGGCCGCAAGGCAGCGGAGGTTTAAAATCAGGGTTTTCCTTCCCCTAGATGGGCTGCCTTTCCAGGCTATCGAGTCCCATCTACCCGGAGCAGCTGGTTTTAAGGCGCCAGAGGCACGCCCTCGCCCCTTCTCCTGTCGGTAAAAGCAGTTCCGCCGGACTTAAAGACTAAGCCACCCGTGCAGGCCAGGAGTTGGACTTGGTTGTCAGAGGCTATTGGAGACGCATGCCGTATAGGAGCATTTTATAGGTCATGGGAGCTTGTCCCCCATTACCACCCCCTGGCTATGACAACCAGGGAGCCGGTCGGCCGAGCGGACAGCACGCTGGACTTGTGATCCTGTGGTCCCGGGTTCGATCCTGGGCGCCGGAGAGAAACAACGGGCAGTGTTTCTTTCACCCTATGCCCCTGTTACCTAGCAGTAAAATAGGTACCTGGGTGTTAGTCAGGTGTCACGGGCTGCTTCCTGGGGGTGGAGGCCTGATCGAGGACCGGGCCGTGGGGACAGTAAAAGCCCCAAAATCATCTCAAGATAACCTCAAGGTAACCCCTTGGCAGGTATGGTACTTTTGACATAAAATGAGACCCCCCCATAGTTCCTCCATCAGCATATAAGTGAAAACCTCAATAGCCATTTAGCCTCAGAATGCTACCATCCCTACCCCAGTTTCCTGGAGTGCTACTATGTCAATATTCTCTCAAAGAGTATAATAGTGTACATCCACCGCTCTAGTTTTTAATCCATTAACGTTCCAAGATAATATTCTCAATCTACTTTCATCCATGATTAATAATAAAACTACCTTTTCCCTGTCCGTCACATTCCATGAGATACGAGAGTACCTTAGAAACTTCCTTCCAACACCGTAACATTTTTTCTTTCTCCTCACTTGCACAACTACTACTAACATCGAAGGTAATATTATTCATAGCTATTTTCTTTGTTATTTCTGTATACTGTTTTACTTTAACTTTTGTTTCAACATTTGTCACAACAGGAGGTTGAACGCCGCTAACACCATTAGAAAGAGTATTATCCTGACTATCCTCTATCATCGTTACGTCATGCGCATCATTACTTTCTTCTACGCACGTTTCACTTTATCACTGGGTAATGCCACAAAAGATGGAAAGATTGGCAGATTAATGCCAATATTAACCCATATATATGAGTTACCAGATATCAACCGGACACTGCTGAAATTGCCAGATATGAATACGAAATTGATAAGAACATAAGAACAAAGGCAACTGCAGACGGCCTATTGGCCCATATGAGGCAGCTCCTATTTATAACCACCCAATCCCACTCATATACATGTCCAACCCATGCTTGAAACAATCGAGGGACTCCACCTCAACAATGTTACGCGGCAAATGGTTCCACAAATCAACAACCCTGTTACTGAACCAGTATTTACCCAAGTCTTTCCTAAATCTAAACTTATCCAATTTATACCCATTGTTTCGTGTTCTGTCTTCTGTTGATACTTTTAATACCCTATTAATATCCCCTTTGTTATGTCCATTCATCCNCCTTGTTTGGCTCTGATTAGTTCTTGTTTGGTGAAGGGACAGTCACATTCGTCATTTATAGCTATGCTCTCATGAATGGCTGTCACCTTCTCTTGTTTTAATTGTTCTTGCTGCTTTCTGACCATTGCAAGAAGCCGATATGAAGCTGCTTTTTCTGCAAATTGGAGAGCAAGTCTCTCAGCCTCCTGCAATGGTTGAATACATGCCTGTGGTCGGACTGGTCAACCTGATATGGTTTTAATCTGACCCTATATCTTGCCAAACTACTATGTTCACTTAGAGTTTGACACAACTCAAACCATTTTGCCTCCTTTACCTCTCTAGAAACTCGTCTTGCTTCAGATATCACCTCTCTTAGCAGGGTTCTTCTTATGGTGTGGGTTCTCTTTAGATGTTTCCTGAAGATGTTGACTGTGGTTCTGTTCTTAACTTCATTACCACAGAACCAATAGGTCTATCGCTTTTGTTTCTTGTGATAATGATTGGAATAGTTTGTTTGCAGCAGCTGCAATGGCTTTTGGAGATTGGTCTCGTGTACGTTTAAATCCTTAGGTGACGTGCACATGCATTCCATTTTTCAAGTTTCTCGTGGTATATATTCCATTTGGCCTTTTTTAAATTCCACTAGGTTGTGCAGGTGGCGTAGGAGGTCGTTCTATGTTTAGTGTTGTTGGACAGTAGCATAGTGATCACTGGTGATCACCGGGTCTACTTCCCACTTTGCCTGGTGCTTGAGAGTGTTGAGATTAATGTGAGATCAAAGGGAACCTCCTTGAATGTGAGGGGTCCCCAGTGTCAAGAAGTGTAATTTCAGGTACTTCTCGCAGAGCTGCAGCTAAAATGGCGCCCATCTGCATTAGCTGGCCAGTCGTACCTAACTCTTGATGATGAGCATTAAAATCCGCAACAATAATTACATTTTCATGCGTGGGCCAAGACTAGCACTGCCTCTGCTTCTAGTTTACGTCTAGGGGCCTTGTAGACGTGTATATGAGGAGCTCAATATTAGCCATATTCACTGTCACTGCTAACACCTCTACTCCATTCCCACATGAAGTGGGCCCATTTTCTTTCTGGGTATGATGTTTCTGACTAGGGTCATTAACCCACTTTGTCTCCCTCCCTGTTCATACGGTATAATAGTGTGATATCGAACAAATCTGAATGACTTCGTGGCTATGAAAGAGTTTCTTCCAAAACGATTATATCTGCTTTCGTACTGATTGCAGCTTCTGAAGGATGTGGTTTTTATTCCAAGACCTGAATGTTCCATTGCGATTCATAATGTCCAGACGACGGATTTCGGTTGGTGTTGCCTGTTCTAGTAGAACTCCTCTTCGGAATCGACGTCTATATTCTCCACCTCGCAAGTCGTATCGCTGCAAATCGAACTGCACTGATTACTCATGGTCATCCCATACATTGTTGGAATCTGTGCATCCCTGTTGTCCATTACTTTGCTGTTGGTATGCTGCACATCGCATTGCACTGATTGCTCGTGGCCGTTTCTTGTGTTATTGAAACCTGTGAATTTCTGCTGTTCAATACTTCTTTGTTGGTGTTGTTGCATATCAGACTGCATTGGCTGTTGATGTCTGTCTCTTGTGTTGTAAGAATGTTGATCTTGGTGGTCACTGCTTCTTGTAGTTGCGTTTTGTGAATGTTTATGTTCTGGTGTCTTGACTACCCGACTGTTGTTGGTAATCTTTAAGTCCATGTCGCGTTGTTTGTCCTCTTGTGCTTCGTCTTGTCTCAGACTGTCTATTTCTTGTGTAACTGAGGTCTGCTGCACGATCTTGTCCATTATTACACAAGTGATTTCTTGCGTCTGATGTGAGGCGTTCTGCATTATCTGTAGCAATTAATAATGGTCTGGACTGGTCAAACAGGCTGTTGGACGCGGATGCTCGCAGCCTGACGTATGAGTCACAGCCTGATTGATCAGGTCTTTTGGAGGTGCTTATCAAGTTCTCTTTGAACACTGTGAGGGGTTCACCAGTTATGTCTCTTATGTGTAGTGGAAGCGTGTTGAACAGGGGGCCTCTGATGTTGATAGAGTTCTCTCTCAGAGTACCTATTGCATCTCTGCTCTTCAACGGGGGTATTCTGCACATCCTGCCATGCCTCCTGGTCTCGTGTGGTGTCACGAAGGGTCACTCTCCCCCCCCTCTCTCGCCTACCTTTTACTCTCCCACTCTTTTCACCTTTCTCCCTCAACATCCCACTCTCCCAATCTCCCACTCCACTCTTCCCGCTCTCCCCCCCCCACACCCGACTCTGAAAATTAAGAAATTATGAACACTGCTAAACCTCTACGGAAAACAAGTTCCAATTTTTAGACAAATTGCAAGGGGTTTGCTAGAGATGCCGATATTACTTAAAAGGATATAACTGGGCCATCCCTTGACTGACCTATGACACACTTGTACCTCCACCGTGTCATCTTGAAAGTTGGGCGATACTACCTCCCTAGCCGGTCGGTCGGTCGGTAGGGAGTCGGTCGGTCGGTAGGGAGCCGGTCGGCCGAGCGGACAGCACGCTGGACTTGTGATCCTGTGGTCCTGGGTTCGATCCCAGGCGCCGGCGAGAAACAATGGGCAGAGTTTCTTTCACCCTATGCCCTGTTACCTAGCAGTAAAATAGGTACCTGGGTGTTAGTCAGCTGTCACGGGCTGCTTCCTGGGGGTGGAGGCCTGGTCGAGGACCGGGCCGCGGGGACACTAAAAAACCCCTGAAATCATCTCAAGATAACCTCAAGATCTCAAGAAGATAGCATTTAGCCGCCTACTTTGGACAGATACTCCTTCATATTATTTAATATATATATATATATAATATATATATATATATATATATATATATATATATATATATATATATATGGACAGATACTCCTTCATATTATTTAATATATATATATATATATATATATATATATATATATATATATATCTATATATATATATATATATATATATATATATCTATATATAATATATATATATATATATATATATATATATATGTCGTACCTAGTAGCCAGAACTCACTTTTTGGCCTACTATGCAATGCCCGATTTGCCTAATAAGCCAAGTTTTTCTGAATTAATATATTTTCTTTAATTTTTTTCTTATGAAATGATTAAGCTACCCATTTCATTATGTATGAGGTCAATTTTTTTTCATTGGAGTTAAAATTAACGTAGATATATGACCGACCTAACCAACCCTACCTAACCTAACCTAACCTATCTTTATAGGTTAGGTTAGGTTAGGTAGCCGAAAATGTTAGGTTAGGTTAGGTAGGTTAGGGTGTCGAAAAACAATTAATTCATGAAAACTTGGCCTACTAGGCAAATCGGGCCTTGCATAGTAGGCTGACAAGTGCGTTCTGGCTACTAGGTACGACATATATATATATATATATATATATATATATATATATATATATATATATATATATATATATATATATATATATAATATATTTGGTTCCAAGGGGTTGTCATAGCCAGGGGTGGTAATGGGGGTCGAGCTCCCATGACCTATAAAATGCTCCTATACGGCATGCGTCTCCAATAGCCTCTGACAACCAAGTCCAACTCCTGGCCTGCACGGGTGGCTTAGTCTTTACGTCCGGCGGAACTGCTTTTACCGACAGGAGAAGGGGCGAGGGCGTGCCTCTGGCGCCTTAAAACCAGCTGCTCCGGGTAGATGGGACTCGATAGCCTGGGAAGGCAACCCATCTAGGGGAAGGAAAACCCTGATTTTAAACCTCCGCTGCCTTGCGGCAATACCCCTTTTTGGGAAAGGCTTCAGGAGTTAACCTCGAGGAAAAATCCGGAGTTGGAGCCCCTAAGGCAGTTCGTTGTTGACGTCGACCTCGTTCTGGCAGCTACTGCGACGTTGCTGGAACCATGTGTATTGGCATTTGCCTTTCTATTGGATAATTTCAGCAACGTGGCGAGGGGGGGACCTGCTGCATGGGTAACAGCTTCTCCTCCATATCTACCTACCCAGGCTTTGCGCCCTGGAGAGGACACTCAGCTTCGCCTCACAGCGTCGAACCAACAAGGGAAGCAACAGTCTACCGGTTTTAAGTCTTCTGCTCGATTGGCGAAGAGCCAGGGGGTTGCTTCTGACGGTGGGAGGGGTCATCGCGCCCCACTGGGCAGCTACCGCCCGCCTCAAGCTGGGCAAACCCCAGCCAATAAGGTGTTGCCTCGCCACGGTCCGTTAACCTCACTGGGTGCGTGGGGTTTAGGGTGAAAACCGACAAGCGGCCCGACAACTTTGCACCAAGCAATACCATACCTAAGAAGAAAATATCAACTGCTCTAAAGCTGGGCACATGGAACGTCAAGACACTGACACCAGGTTTCTCTGACGACCTGCAAGAAATCAATGACGAGGGAGAAGGGAGGAAATGAGAAGGGAGCCGGTCGGCCGAGCGGACAGCACGCGGGATTTGTGATCCTGTGGTCCTGGGTTCGATCCCAGGCGCCGGCGAGAAACAATGGGCAGAGTTTCTTTCACCCTATGCCCCTGTTACCTAGCAGTAAAATAGGTACCTGGGTGTTAGTCAGCTGTCACGAGCTGCTTCCTGGGGGTGGAGGCCTGGTCGAGGACCGGGCCGCGGGGACACTAAAAAGCCCCGAAATCATCTCAAGATAACCTCAAGATAACGCCCGAAAAACAGCAATCATCGATAGGGAGCTGAGCAAACTGCAGATGGATATTGTTGCTCTCCAAGAGACCAGGCTCCCTGGATCAGGATCTGTGAGAGGGAGGACCTTCTCTTTCTTCTGGCAAGGAAAACCACCTGATGAGACCAGAGAACATGGTGTGGGATTTGCCGCCAGGAATGCACTGTTGGGATACATTATGCCACCGATGGGGGAAACCGAACGAATTCTGTCTCTGCAACTGCACTCCCAAACAGGACCAGTCAATGTAATTAGTGCATATGCACCAACCCTGACTTCTCCAGCAGAGGCAAAGGAAAAATTCTACGATGACCTCAACAGAGTCATAGCGAGAATCCCTGTAAAGGAGCCACTGTTCATCCTCGGCGACTTCAACGCCAGAGTGGGTGCCGAGCACAACATTTGGCCCACTTGTCTGGGTCAATTCGGCATAGGGAGGATGAATGAGAACGGGCAACGTCTGCTAGAACTCTGCTGCCTTCATGGTCTCTGTGTCACCAACACGTTCTTCGGCACAAAGCCTCAACACCGAGTATCTTGGAGACACCCCAGATCCAAGCACTGGCACCAGCTTGACCTGATTCTTACCAGGCGTGCAAGTCTACCCAGTGTCAAGATTACGCGTAGCTACCAGAGTGCTGTCTGTGACACCGACCACTCCCTGGTCTGTAGCAGTGTCAAGATGCAACCAAAGAAGATTCATCACTCGAAAAAGGCAGGCAGACCTCGCATCGACACCACCAAGACCCGCAACCAGGACAAGGTGAAAGTTTTTGCACGCGTGCTCGAGGAAGCTCTCCCTGGCCCAGCCGGGGTCCCTGCCTGTAAAAGATGGAAGCACTTCAGAGACGCTGTGTTCATCGCTGCCATTTCCACCTTTGGCAAGAAGACCAGCAGGTCGGCTGACTGGTTCGAGGCTCACTCGGAAGAGATGACACCTGTCATCGAAGAGAAGAGAAACGCCTTGGCAGCCTACAAAGCCTGCCCAAGTCAGCGCAACTTACAGATCCTTCGGGCCGTCCGCTGCAAAGTACAGCAGAGCGCCAGGCGATGTGCCAACAACTATTGGCTCCAGCTCTGCTCCCAGATACAGACTGCAGCGGATACAGGCAATGTAAGGGGAATGTATAACGGCATCAAGCAGGCCATCGGCCCAATCCAGAGGAAGACCGCTCCTCTGAAATCTGCCACTGGCGAGGTGATTCAGGACCAGACACTGCAGCTGAAGCGCTGGGTCGAGCACTACTCTGAGCTATACGCCAGGGACAATGTGGTCACCGAAGACGCCCTGAGCGCCATTGAGTGTCTGCCTGTGCTAATGGAGCTCGACAGCGAACCGACCCTCGAAGAACTCAGCGATGCCCTAGACTCCCTGGCTTCTGGTAAAGCTCCTGGCAAAGATGGCATTCCTGCTGAGACCTTGAAGTGCTGCAGAGGTAGCCTGCTCATGGAGCTGCATGAAATTCTCTGCCTCTGCTGGGAAGAAGGAGAGGTGCCACAGGACATGAGGGATGCCAACATCGTCACGCTGTATAAGAATAAAGGTGACAGGGGCGACTGCAACAACTACCGTGGAATCTCCCTCCTCAGTACTGTCGGAAAGCTGTTTGCTCAAGTCGCATTGAAGAGGCTCCAAGTACTTCCAGAGTCTATCCAGAATCACAATGCGGATTCAGAGCTGACAGGTCCACCATCGACATGAGACTTTTCCCTCAGACAACTGCAGGAGAAATGCAGGGAACAGAAGCAGCCACTCTTCGTAGCCTTCATAGATCTGACGAAGGCCTTCGACCTCTTAGTAGGGATGGCCTGTTCAAGATCCTCCCCAAGATCGGATGCCCACCCAGGCTCCTCAGCATCATCAGATCTTTCCATGAGAACATGAGGGGCACCGTGGTCTTTGATGGACTAACATCAGACGCCTTTGACATCCGAAGTGGAGTAAAGCAGGGCTGCGTACTGGCTCCAACCCTATTCGGGATTTTCTTCGCAGTTATGCTGCGGCACGCCTTCGGATCTGTCACGGAAGGCATTTACCTCCGGACCAGGTCGGATGGAAAGCTCTTTAAGCTCGCCAGGCTGAGAGCCAAGACGAAGGTTCGGCTGAGGTGTCTGCACGACTTCCTTTTTGCCGACGACGCAGCAGTCACTGCCCACTCAGCCGAAGACCTCCAACGGCTCATGACCCGCTTCAGCGAGGCCTCTCAGGCTTTGGACTCGCCATCAGCCTGAAGAAAACACAAGTCATGGGATAAGGAGTGGACTCCCCACCTGACATCGGCATCTCCGATTCCAAACTGGAAGTCGTTGACGACTTCGTGTACCTGGGCTCCACAATCTGACTCCCTCTCTCTTGATACAGAGCTAAACAAACGCATCGGTAAGGAATCTACTACCATGTCCAGACTGACAAAGAGTGTGTGGGCAACAATAGGCTGACTGAGTATACTAAGATTCAGGTTTACAGAGCCTGTGTCCTGAGCACCCTCCTTTATGGCAGAGAGTCTTGGACACTCCACGCCCATCAGGAAAGACAGCTGAATGCCTTCCACATACGTTGCCTTCGACACATCTTGGACATCACCTGGCAGGACAAGGTGACAAACAACAACGTCTTGGGGAGAGCAAAAATCACCAACATGTACACAATGCTGAAACAGAGACGAATGCGCTGGCT
>WNGS01164858.1:60696309-60718300 GCA_020271785.1 Procambarus virginalis
AATGGTGAGAAAAGTTGTAAACTGGTCGTTACTGAGGGTACACCAGCATGTAACTGGTCGTTACTGAGGGTACACCCATGTAACTGGTCGTTACTGAGGGTACACCAGCATGTAACTGGTTGTTACTGAGGTACACCCAGCATGTAAACTGGTCGTTATTGAGGGTACACCAGCATGTAACTGTCGTTACTGAGGGTACACCAGCATGTAAACTGGTCGTTACTGAGGGTACACCAACATGTAACTGTCGTTACTGAGGGTACACACATGTAAACTGGTCGTTACTGAGGGTACACCAGCATGTAAACTGGTCGTTACTGAGGGTAACCCCAGCATGTAAACTGGTCGTTACTGAGGGTAACCAGCATGTAAACTGGTCGTTACGAGGGTACACCAGCATGTAAACTGGTCGTTACTGAGGGTACACCAGCATGTAAACTGGTCGTTACTGAGGTACACCAGCATGTAAACTGGTCGTTACTGCGGGTACACCAGCATGTAAACTGGTCGTTACTGAGGTACACCAGCATGTAAACTGGTCGTTACTGAGGATACACCAACATGTAAACTGGTCGTTACTGAGGGTACACCAACATGTAAACTGGTCGTTACTGAGGGTACACCAACATGTAAACTGGTTGTTACTGAGGGTACACCAACATGTAAACTGGTTGTTACTGAGGGTACACCAGCATGTAACTGGTCGTTACTGAGGGTACACCAACATGTAAACTGGTTGTTACTGAGGGTACACCAACATGTAAACTGGTCGTTACTGAGGTACACCAACATGTAAACTGGTCGTTACTGAGGGTACCCAATATGTAAACTGGTTGTTACTGAGGGTACACAACATGTAAACTGGTGTTACTGAGGGTACACCAACATGTAACTGGTCGTTACTGAGGGTACACCAACATGTAAACTGGTTTTACTGGGTACACCAACATGTAAACTGGTCGTTACTGATGGTACACCAACATGTAAACTGGTCGTTACTGAGGGTACACCAACATGTAAACTGGTCGTTACTGAGGGTACACCAACATGTAAACTGGTTGTTACTGAGGGTACACCAACATGTAAACTGGTCGTTACTGAGGGTACACTAACATGTAAACTGTCGTTACTGAGGGTACACCAACATGTAACTGATCGTTACTGAGGGTACACCACATGTAAACTGGTCGTTACTGATGGTACACCAACATGTAAACTGTCGTTACTGAGGGTACACCAACATGTAAACTGTCGTTACTGAGGGTACACCACATGTAAACTGGTCGTTACTGAGGGTACACCAACATGTAAACTGGTCGTTACTGAGGGTACACCAACATGTAAACTGGTCGTTACTGAGGGTACACTAACATGTAAACTGGCCGAACATTGTTTCAAATTAGTCCATAACTTATCTGTAAATCCACAAGGCGTCATATGAGCGTTATTTACCCGAGGGCCACCATCCTCGACGGGGGCAGGATGCCGGCAGCTTGCCAAGGATCCCTCCATTTGAACAAATCCAGAAGGGCCATGATGAGGATTCGAACCTACGTCCAAAGCATCCCAGATGCTGCCTTAATCGACTGAGCTACGACATGGTCAAAAGAATTGCAACCAAAAGTTCTACTGAACTTACTTGGATCCTGCAGCCTCTCCGAGACACAACCAGGATTTTACACAATTCCCCCCCATGCACTCGAGCTATGTCAATAGGGCGTTCTAAGGACCTACCGGAAACGCTGCGCGTACTAGTGGTTTTACAAGATTGTAAATACCATGCTATGTATCCTCACAAACCCTATGTACCTTCTTGTATATAAATAAAATAAATAAATATAAATAAATAACTTCGCCCTAGTTTATTACACACAGCAATCACAATAGCGTGATGCATCAAGTGCTCAGTCGATTAAGTACGCGTCTGGGATTCTCTTAGACGTAGGTTCGAATCCTCGTCACAGCCCTTGTGGATTTGTTCATTGTATGCATCACGCTATTGTGATTTGTGTGTGTAATCCCTCCATATTTCCTCATGATTTTTTTTTTAGCTGGATTTTGAACTGCATACATTTCATTCACCAAGAAAAACAGCTGACATATTCCAAGACGTTCCTGTAAAGCACACCTACAAGGGTCATGATAGCAAGTTACCTGGGTAAGTTTAACAAGGTTATGAAGTGTAAACAGTAAACACTACTCTGCCCATGCCAGGACCCCGTCACACTGGCACCACACAGTAACGTTGGTGTGTGGCCCTTGTACCCTGTACTCATCCAGACTTCCATACAACCCCAACTGCCACACACTTGTAGCCAAGTGGTATTCCAACTGTGCCACCGTCTGTCACTTCTGATTTTGTTACTTGTCCATGTAAGTGTTTTGTTTGACAATTCATTGTGCTAAACATTGGCTCTGCTAGTTACTGTTTGCACTCTTCTACTTTCTTCTGATTATTTTAAAAGTTCTCGTGTAATGACCCTTTTAAGAGAAGTATTGGACAGCCCAAGATTAACATTTAACATTGTCTTTCTTCATTGCAAGCATAGCAAGGGCGTCAACATTAACATGTTCTTGCAGCTCAAACTAATCTGATCACGATCCTATAAAGCGTCCGATAACCAGCAAGATATTAATTAAATAATGAACCACTTTTGTATCAGCCTCGCTCCGGAACACCATCTCCTGGCAGTCAACACCAGAGTCTGCCCACGGCGTCCTCTCTCTCAACAATTACTTACCACTGTAATGTATTGAGAATATATTGAGATTTTTTTTTTGTTTTCATTATACTAATAAATGTGGGTATTAGCGCCCATTTACATGTAGATCAATCCACGCAGCCGTCTGAAAAATATATTTCGTTCCCTGACGCAGGATACAGCAAGAGGCCATACAGCATGAGAAGTGGACAGTGAAGGGTGCTTCGTATCACACAACACTCAGGCCCCACACAAGAGTGTTGGCTGCCCTCAGTAAACATGCCCGCCTCCCACCCTCAAAGTACCTTTATATTTGCCTTTGCACAAGGAACTCACAATTGCGTTACATATCTATGAGGAAATCACAGGAGCAGGACGGGGGTCTAACTAGCGTCCTGGGTACCCTCAGACGCACGCCTTAATTCATGGACCAGGATATGTTATAAATTATGTAACCTGTGATCCTCCCAGATCAACTAGGAGTCTTGAGGCACCCACATGGTATCCAATCCAAGTTTTCACATACAACCCGCAAACACTGGTGTAGGTAATGAAGTTTTCCACCATTTTTTTTATTTAGTTTCTTACTCGAGATGTTCTCAAGCCTAGCCCCAATATTAGCAGCCCTAGACAACTATCAGCGAATGTACTTGTCCAGTACAACACCATAATTATGCACTGGAAGTTTGAGAAAGTTAGATTTTGATTGGTAATGAAACATTGATGATGAATTAGTTTTGTTATAAATAGCAGGTATTTCATATGCAATAAACCTAACAACTTCCTGTAAAGTCCGTCTGGTGACCTAACTCATCCTTACCATATAACGGAAAGAATTTACAGCAAAGCAATTATGTCAGCGGATGATTTGCTCGAGTTAAATACCTGCTTTAGGACGCGTCATAAACACAGTTTACAGAATTAGAAAAAAAACTACAGTTGCTCACTCATCTCCACCAGAGACAGGAGAGAGGAAACGACATGGTACTAGTTTGATAAAAAAAAAGTAGCAAAACTAAACAAACTATCGCTGTAATCTAGAAGCAGCCATATAATCACAGACACTAGGCGAGGACAGTGTGACGTGAGCGTTATGTGGTAGTAACGTGTTGGGCAAAGGAACGCGTGATCGTAATTTCGTAGCAGCAAAAGTCATGGAAGAATACGAGGAAAAAAAATAGATTCCAGAATACTCACTGTTGTTATTTGTATGTGCGTGGTGATGCGTGCCATTTGCAACAATGAGGTAACGTCAATTGACCCAGACACCAAAATGTTTGAAGTGTTAAAGATATTGTAAGTTGAAGTGGCAGGAATTGCGTCATGTGATGGTGGTGGTGAGGTTCCCACCGTACCACAACCCACCCTCACCACACAGCCTACACACTATACTTCGCTCTAAAGTCCTAGCCTACTCGTTCGCGCACCCTTCTGTATGCACTCGAATTTATCCTGAAGAGTATAGCTTTACAGAGACGCACTTACCCGCACGAGAGCAGGAGGGAATGGTAGTCACGTGGCCGGGGGTGAGAGACGTGGCGGTCGATGGTGCGGGAGTATAACTAGTTTGTCCAGCTATACATGCTGTCGCCTGCCCTTTCCTCCTATATTACTGTCTAAACTAATACACATTATGTGCGAATCTAAATCTCTGACCCTTCTTTAGGCGCCTTATCTTGAATTGTTCCAGTATAATATTCAACTCTTTCCCGCTCGTATCTGAGCATATGTGCACGTATGCGTACATTTATGCATGCATACATAAATGTAATTTCTGCATACTTGTATTATCAATATGTGTGAGTATGTATGTATATATAGCTGTGCCAGGGTTATCTTGAGATGATTTCGGGGGGCAGAGAAATTCCTGCACAGCCCTAAGCCTCTCGCTGGCCCACTAAGTGTTGCTTGTTTGTTTTACTTAGGCGGAGTATGAGTATTTATGACTCGTATGGTAAGATTCAGTAAGTAAGTAAAATTTTGCCATATGTGTTTAACAACAACTTCTGCTCTGTTGAATCTAAGTTGAAATCTTAAATGGGTTTGTAACTGTGCACTGTGTTAGATAATGTTCCAGTGGCCTGTCGGGCATTTCTCCAAAGTGCTGACATTTTCTCTCATTTTCTGGAACCTGTAAGCCTATTTCCCATGCACATGGGTATCCAAGCCTGATGCGATGTATGTGTACTTCTGTTGTTCTACTGCTCCCCTTCATCAAAATAAGTGGTTCGTAGTTGGTTGAATTCTTGTACCAACCCGCAGATCCTGATGTTACAACTGCTGTGTTGTGATCACTGTACATGTTTTGTATTGCTCTATTTCTAATTACTTCCTTAATCTGTGATAGACTCTGGTATGTAAATGTCTACATTTCATCTTTTAGTTGCAAGGTTTGCAGCTTCGTCTGCAATGTCATTCGCTATTATTCCCCTGTCCAACCACTTGGGTTGGACGGTAGAGCGACGGTCTCCCTTCATGCAGGTCGGCGTTCAATCCCCGACCATCCAAGTGGTTGGGCACCATTCCTTCCCCACTTCCCATCCCAAATCCTTATCCTGACCCCTTCCCAGTGCTGTATAGTCGTAATGGCTTGGCGCTTTCCCCCCCCCTGATAGTTCCCTAGTTCCCTATTATTCCCATAAGACTTGGCACCCAGTTGATGAATACCCGTCGGCCTTGACGTTTAAGTGAGTATTAATGTTATGATATTTGTGATCAGATGGATGTTGCCACATATGTCTTCTTGTTGCAAGGTTTCAATGACAGTTCTCGAATCTGTATGTATGATAACATGTTGTCCGTGTTCAGCATGAACATATTCCAAAGTCTTTTGAATGGCTAGCATCTCTGTTTGTAAAGTCGAACACCCATTTGAGATTCTCCAACTATTTACAGTTTCCTGCCTTAACTGCAGCTCCTGTTTCTTGTCCCTGCTTGTCTACTGATCCATCTGTGAAGTATGTGAAGCTGTCAGATGCCAAGTTTGCTCCTATGTGCTTCTTTGCAATTTTACGTAGCAGATGAGGATTAGTCAGTTTTTTTCCTTCAAGAGCCATAAACTTAAAGTCTGCTGGCAGCGATTTCCAAGGGGATTGTATAACAAAGTCTCATTGTTTAGGCATATACAGTCTCAGTGACTGTATTTGATATATCGAATGTATTGATGGTGTTTATCGCACAATGGGTCCACCTGTTGCTATTGGAGGCTCTTCTGTCCCTGTTAGTGCTCCAGTTATTATATCTTTAAGTAAACTGATTCTAGGACTAGTCAATATCTTTATCAGCATGCACGCAGCAATTCCTTTTACCCTTATTTCAATCGATGTTAGCTTGGTTTCTAGCTTTAGGTTCAGTATTTTAGACCATCTGGGAGGTCCTGTTATGACTCGCATTGCCTCATTTTGAATAACCTCAACGTTTCCCCACTGACCAGAAGAAAGAGTGAGTAAGGCAGGCGCTGCATAATCAACTAGGGAACGAACGGAGAACATGTAATACATTCTTAACACTGTGTCCCACTCCTAGACGGGGCCCTTGTGATTGCTCATTATATTCAGTCGTGATTTTGCTTTATCCTTCATATATTGAATTTGCTAGTTGAATGTCATTTTAGAATCTATCCACACTCCGAGATATTAATATTGTGTAACCCACTGAAGTTTAATGTCTTGAACGCGTAGGTGCTTGTCTGGAGTGGTGCCACCTAGTTTCATTGCTTTAGACTTCCGTGCAGATATTTTTAGCCCTAAAATGCTGCATTCATATGTTAATTTATCTAACGCTCCTTGTGCTTTATTTAAAGGTGAAGGACCTGCGACGACTAATGCTATATCATCGGCATAGCTTAGCAATTTAACCGTTCTGAAATTGTCATGGTAACGAGGTTTTCCATAAGGATATTAAAATGACTAGGACTGAGGACTCCTCCTTGTGGAGTCTCATTTTCATGCAAGTGGTAGTCCGACACTTGTCTTTGCAACTTTACTGTGGCATACCTGTGAGTTAGATAATCTTGAATCCATGCTAGCATATTTCCATTTACACCTTTTTTAAATAAGGTGTGTAAAATTGCTTGCGGGCTTGCAAGTTCAAATGCTTTTTCTAAGTCAAGGAAGATCACAGTAGCCGGACCAGAATTACTGTTCCTAGTAATGTTGCTATGCAATTAGCAGTACTACTCCTCTAGTGAAGCCAAATATGTGTTTATGCAGGTCTCCAATCTTCCACAGTAGCCTATTTAAGACCATCCGTTCAGCAGTTTTACTAATGCATGATGTTAATGAAATGGGTCTGTAATTGCCAGGTTCTTTCGGTTTAAGAATCAGAATGTTGTCTGCTTTCTTCCAAGAGGTCGGTAGTTTGCCTTGCTGCCAAGATGCATTGATAACATCCAATATTCCTTGTTCTCCAGCAGGACCTGCATGTGCGATCATTAAGTATGTAATGTTATCAGCACCTGGTGCAGTGTCTTTACCACCTTGTTTGGCTCTGATTAGTTCTTGTTTGGTGAAGGGACAGTCACATTCGTCATTTATAGCTATGTTCTCATGAATGGCTGTCACCTTCTCTTGTTTTAATTGTTCTTGCTGCTTTCTGACCATTGCAAGAAGCTGATATGAAGCTGCTTTTTCTGCAAATTGGAGAGCAAGTCTCTCAGCCTCCTGCAATGGTTGAATACATGCCTGTGGTCGGACTGGTCAACCTGATATGGTTTTAATCTGACCCTATATCTTGCCAAGACTACTATGTTCACTTAAGAGTTTGGCACAACTCAAACCATTTTGCCTCCTTTACCTCTCTAGAAACTCGTCTTGCTTCAGATATCACCGCTCTTAGCAGGGTTCTTTCTTATGGTGTGGGGTTTCTCTTTAGATGTTTCCTGAAGATGTTGACTGTGGTTCTGTTCTTTAACTTCATTACCATAGAACCAATAGGTCTATCGCTTTTTGTTTCTTGTGATAATGATTGGAATAGCTTTGTTTGCAGCAGCTGCAATGGCTTTCTGGAGATTGGTCTCGTGTACGTTTAAATCCTTAGGTGACGTGCATATTGCATTCTATTTTTCAAGTTTCTCGTGGTATATATTCCATTTGGCCTTTTTTAAATTCCACCTAGGTTGTGCAGGTGGCGTAGGAGGTCGTTCTATGTTTAGTGTTGTGACAGTAGCATAGTGATCACTGGTGATCACCGGGTCTACTTCCCACTTTGCCTGGTGCTTGAGAGTTGTTGAGATTAATGTAAGATCAAGGGAACCTCCTTGAATGTGACTGGGTTCCCCAGTGTCAAGAAGTGTAATTTCAGGTACTTCTCGCAGAGCTGCAGCTAAATGGCGCCCATCTGCATTAGCTGGCCCAGTCGTACCTAACTCTTGATGATGAGCATTAAAATCCGCAACAATAATTACATTTTCATGCGTGGCCAAGACTAGCACTGCCTCTGCTTCTAGTTTACGTCTAGGGGCCTTGTAGACGTTGTATATGAGGAGCTCAATATTAGCCATATTCACTGTCACTGCTAACACCTCTACTCCATCCCACATGAAAGTGGGCCCATTTTCTTTTTGGGTATGATGTTTCTGACTAGGGTCATTAACCCACTTTGTCTCCCCTGTTCATACGGTATAATAGTGCTGATATCGAACAAATCTGAATGACTTCGTGGCTATGAAAGAGTTTCTTCCAAAACGATTATATCTGCTTTCGTACTGATTGCAGCTTCCTGAAGGATGTGGTTTTTATTTCCAAGACCTTGAATGTTCCATTGCAGTATTCATAATGTCCAGACGACGGTTTCGGTTGGTGTTGCCTGTTCTAGTAGAACTCCTCTTCGGAATCGACGTCTATATTCTCCACCTCGCAAGTCGTATCGCTGCAAATCGAACTGCACTGATTACTCATGGTCATCCCCTACATTGTTGGAATCTGTGCATCCCTGTTGTCCATTACTTTGCTGTTGGTATTGCTGCACATCGCATTGCACTGATTGCTCGTGGCCGTTTCTTGTGTTATTGAAACCTGTGAATTTCTGCTGTTCAATACTTCTTTGTTGGTGTTGTTGCATATCAGACTGCATTGGCTGTTGATGTCTGTCTCTTGTGTTGTAAGAATATGTTGATCTTGGTGGTCACTGCTTCTTGTAGTTGCGTTTTGTGAATGTTTATGTTCTGGTGTCTTCACTACCCGACTGTTGTTGGTAATCTTTAAGTCCATGTCGCGTTGTTTGTCCTCTTGTGCTTCGTCTTGTCTCAGACTGTCTATTTCTTGTGTAACTGAGGTCTGCTGCACGATCTTGTCCATTATTACATAAGTGATTTCTTGCGTCTGATGTGAGGCGTTCTGCATTATCTGTAGCAATTAATAATGGTCTGGACTGGTCAACCAGGCTGTTGGACGCGGATGCTCGCAGCCTGACGTATGAGTCACAGCCTGATTGATCAGGTATCTTTTAGAGGTGCTTATCAAGTTCTCTTGAACACTGAGGGGTTCACCAGTTATGTCTCTTATGTGTAGTGGAAACGTGTTGAACAGTCTCGGGCCTCTGATGTTGATAGAGTTCTCTCTCAGAGTACCTATTGCATCTCTGCTCTTCAACGGGGGTATTCTGCACATCCTGCCATGCCTCCTGGTCTCATGTGGTGTCACGAAGGGTCACTCTCCCCCCCCCCCCTCTCTCGCCTACCTTTTACTCTCCCACTCTTTTCACCTTTCTCCCTCAACATCCCACTCTCCCAATCTCCCACTCCACTCTTCCCGCTCTCCCCCCCACCCACACCCGACTCTGAAAATTAAGAAATTATGAACACTGCTAAACCTCTACGGAAAACAAGTTCCAATTTTTAGACAAATTGCAAGGGGTTTGCTAGAGATGCCGATATTACTTAAAAGGATATAACTGGGCCATCCCTTGACTGACCTATGACACACTTGTACCTCCACCGTGTCATCTTGGAAAGTTGGGCGATACTACCTCCCTAGCCGGTCGGTCGGTCGGTAGGGAGCCGGTCGGCCGAGCGGACAGCATGCTGGACTTGTGATCCTGTGGTCCTGGGTTCGATCCCAGGCGCCGGCGAGAAACAATGGGCAGAGTTTCTTTCACCCTATGCCCTGTTACCTAGCAGTAAAATAGGTACCTGGGTGTTAGTCAGCTGTCACGGGCTGCTTCCTGGGGGTGGAGGTCTGGTCGAGGACCGGGCCGCGGGGGACACTAAAAAGCCCTGAAATCATCTCAAGATAACCTCAAGATCTCAAGAAGATAGCATTTAGCCGCCTACTTTGGACAGATACTCCTTCATATTATTTAATATATATATATATATATATATATATATATATATATATATATATATATATATATATATATATGTATATATAATATATTTGGTTCCAAGGGGTCGAGCTCCCATGACCTATAAAATGCTCCTATACGGCATGCGTCTCCAATAGCCTCTGACAACCAAGTTCAACTCCTGGCCTGCACGGGTGGCTTAGTCTTTACGTCCGGCGGAACTGCTTTTACCGACAGAAGGGGCGAGGGCGTGCCTTTGGCGCCTTAAAACCAGCTGCTCCGGGTAGATGGGACTCGATAGCCTGGGAAGGCAACCCATCTAGGGGAAGGAAAACCCTGATTTTAAACCTCCGCTGCCTTGCGGCAATACCCCTTTTGGGAAAGGCTTTAGGAGTTAACCTCGAGGAAAAATCCGGAGTTGGAGCTCCTAAGGCAGTTCGTTGTTGACGTCGACCTCGTTCTGGCAGCTACTGCGACGTTGCTGGAACCATGTGTATTGGCATTTGCCTTTCTATTGGATAATTTCAGCAACGTGGAGAGGGGGGGGACCTGCTGCATGGGTAACAGCTTCTCCTCCATATCTACCTACCCAGGCTTTGCACCCTGGAGAGGACACTCAGCTTCGCCTCACAGCGTCGAACCAACAAGGAAAGCAACAGTCTACCGGTTTTAAGTCTTCTGCTCGATTGGCGAAGAGCCAGGGGTTGCTTCTGACGGTGGGAGGGGTCATCGCGCCCCACTGGGCAGCTACCGCCCGCCTCAAGCTGGGCAAACCCCAGCCAATAAGGTGTTGCCTCGCCACGGTCCGTTAACCTCACTGGGTGCGTGGGGTTTAGGGTGAAAACCGACAAGCGGCCCGACAACTTTGCACCAAGCAATACCATACCTAAGAAGAAAATATCAACTGCTCTAAAGCTGGGCACATGGAACGTCAAGACACTGACACCAGGTTTCTCTGACGACCTGCAAGAAATCAATGACGAGGGAGAAGGGAGGAAATGAGAAGGGAGCCGGTCGGCCGAGCGGACAGCACGCGGGATTTGTGATCCTGTGGTCCTGGGTTCGATCCCAGGCGCCGGCGAGAAACAATGGGCAGAGTTTCTTTCACCCTATGCCCCTGTTACCTAGCAGTAAAATAGGTACCTGGGTGTTAGTCAGCTGTCACGAGCTGCTTCCTGGGGGTGGAGGCCTGGTCGAGGACCGGGCCGCGGGGACACTAAAAAGCCCCGAAATCATCTCAAGATAACCTCAAGATAACGCCCGAAAAACAGCAATCATCGATAGGGAGCTGAGCAAACTGCAGATGAATATTGTTGCTCTCCAAGAGACCAGGCTCCCTGGATCAGGATCTGTGAGAGGGAGGACCTTCTCTTTCTTCTGGCAAGGAAAACCACCTGATGAGACCAGAGAACATGGTGTGGGATTTGCCGCCAGGAATGCACTGTTGGGATACATTATGCCACCGATGGGGGAAACCGAACGAATTCTGTCTCTGCAACTGCACTCCCAAACAGGACCAGTCAATGTAATTAGTGCATATGCACCAACCCTGACTTCTCCAGCAGAGGCAAAGGAAAAATTCTACGATGACCTCAACAGAGTCATAGCGAGAATCCCTGTAAAGGAGCCACTGTTCATCCTCGGCGACTTCAACGCCAGAGTGGGTGCCGAGCACAACATTTGGCCCACTTGTCTGGGTCAATTCGGCATAGGGAGGATGAATGAGAACGGGCAACGTCTGCTAGAACTCTGCTGCCTTCATGGTCTCTGTGTCACCAACACGTTCTTCGGCACAAAGCCTCAACACCGAGTATCTTGGAGACACCCCAGATCCAAGCACTGGCACCAGCTTGACCTGATTCTTACCAGGCGTGCAAGTCTACCCAGCGTCAAGATTACGCGTAGCTACCAGAGTGCTGTCTGTGACACCGACCACTCCCTGGTCTGTAGCAGGGTCAAGATGCAACCAAAGAAGATTCATCACTCGAAAAAGGCGGGCAGACCTCGCATCGACACCACCAAGACCCGAAACCAGGACAAGGTGAAAGATTTTGCACGCGTGCTCGAGGAAGCTCTCCCTGGCCCAGCCGGGGTCACTGCCTGTAAAAGATGGAGCACTTCAGAGACGCTGTGTTCAACGCTGCCATTTCCACCTTTGGCAAGAAGACCAGCAGGTCGGCTGACTGGTTCGAGGCTCACTCGGAAGAGATGACACCTGTCATCGAAGAGAAGAGAAACGCCTTGGCAGCCTACAAAGCCTGCCCAAGTCAGCGCAACTTACAGATCCTTCGGGCCGTCCGCTGCAAAGTACAGCAGAGCGCCAGGCGATGTGCCAACAACTATTGGCTCCAGCTCTGCTCCCAGATACAGACTGCAGCGGATACAGGCAATGTAAGGGGAATGTATGACGGCATCAAGCAGGCCCTCGGCCCAATCCAGAGGAAGACCGCTCCTCTGAAATCTGCCACTGGCGAGGTGATTCAGGACCAGACACTGCAGCTGAAGCGCTGGGTCGAGCACTACTCTGAGCTATACGCCAGGGACAATGTGGTCACCGAAGACGCCCTGAGCGCCATTGAGTGTCTGCCTGTGCTAATGGAGCTCGACAGCGAACCGACCCTCGAAGAACTCAGCGATGCCCTAGACTCCCTTGCTTCTGGTAAAGCTCCTGGCAAAGATGGCATTCCTGCTGAGACCTTGAAGTGCTGCAGAGGTAGCCTGCTCATGGAGCTGCATGAAATTCTCTGCCTCTGCTGGGAAGAAGGAGAGGTGCCACAGGACATGAGGGATGCCAACATCGTCACGCTGTATAAGAATAAAGGTGACAGGGGCGACTGCAACAACTACCGTGGAATCTCCCTCCTCAGTACTGTCGGAAAGCTGTTTGCTCAAGTCGCATTGAAGAGGCTCCAAGTACTTCCAGAGTCTATCCAGAATCACAATGCGGATTCAGAGCTGACAGGTCCACCATCGACATGAGACTTTTCCCTCAGACAACTGCAGGAGAAATGCAGGGAACAGAAGCAGCCACTCTTCGTAGCCTTCATAGATCTGACGAAGGCCTTCGACCTCTTAGTAGGGATGGCCTGTTCAAGATCCTCCCCAAGATCGGATGCCCACCCAGGCTCCTCAGCATCATCGGATCTTTCCATGAGAACATGAGGGGCACCGTGGTCTTTGATGGACTAACATCAGACGCCTTTGACATCCGAAGTGGAGTAAAGCAGGGCTGCGTACTGGCTCCAACCCTATTCGGGATTTTCTTCGCAGTTATGCTGCGGCACGCCTTCGGATCTGTCACGGAAGGCATTTACCTCCGGACCAGGTCGGATGGAAAGCTCTTTAACCTCGCCAGGCTGAGAGCCAAGACGAAGGTTCGGCTAAGGTGTCTGCGCGACTTCCTTTTTGCCGACGACGCAGCAGTCACTGCCCACTCAGCCGAAGACCTCCAACGGCTCATGACCCGCTTCAGCGAGGCCTCTCAGGCTTTTGGACTCGCCATCAGCCTGAAGAAAACACAAGTCATGGGACAAGGAGTGGACTCCCCACCTGACATCGGCATCTCCGATTCCAAACTGGAAGTCGTTGACGACTTCGTGTACCTGGGCTCCACAATCTCTGACTCCCTCTCTCTTGATACGGAGCTAAACAAACGCATCGGTAAGGAATCTACTACCATGTCCAGACTGACAAAGAGAGTGTGGGCCAACAATAGGCTGACTGAGTATACTAAGATTCAGGTTTACAGAGCCTGTGTCCTGAACACTCTCCTTTATGGCAGTGAGTCTTGGACACTCCGCGCCCGTCAGGAAAGACAGCTGAATGCCTTCCACATACGCTGCCTTCGACACATCTTGGACATCACCTGGCAGGATAAGGTGACAAACAACAACGTCTTGGGGAGAGCAAAAATCACCAACATGTACACAATGCTGAAACAGAGACGAATGCGCTGGCTCGGGCACGTTGTGCGAATGGGCGACGGCAGGATCCCCAAGGATCTCCTGTACGGAGAGCTGATGCAGGGGAAAGCGTCCAACAGGCAAGCTCCAGCTACAGTACGAAGACGTATGCAAGAGGGACCTGAAAGCCATGGACGTCGATCTTGCTATATGGGAGACACTGGCTGCAGACCATTCAGCCTGGAGGCAGTCTGTTCAAAGAGGTCTCTCCAAGTTCGAGGAGTCACTTGCCAAGGAATCGGAGGCAGAGAGACAGAAGGAAAGCCAGTAGCCAGGAAGACAGACCAGAATCGGCCTTCGTTTGTGCTCGGTGTGGGATGGACTGCCACTCTCGGATTAGCCTCACCAGTCACACCAGACGCTGCACCAGGATTGACAACCAGAGCGCAACTCCATAGTCTCCCGAGACTGAAGGATGCCTACTACTACTATTATATATATATATATATATATATATATATATATATATATATATATATATATATATATATATATATTGGTAGCAGTCTTGTAAACACATGTTGTTAAATATGACCGAAAAGGTAAGATTAATAATTCTAACACGAATTTTCTCAATATTTCTTATGTTTCTTTTCACTGTCGATGGTAATTAAAAAATCAATTCTCCAAAATTCATTTTTATTTCTAGTCTGACGCGACGCCTGAACGCGTTTCGTAATAACTTATTACATTTTCAAAGACTTCAGTTTACATACACAACTGTAACCTGTAAACACGCAAAATACGTCCATACTTATACTGGCATTTGGGTGAGGTGATATGGTGCAACATTTTTGGGCGAGGTGAACAAAATTGTGACAAACAAGACAAAACACGAAACAATGGGTATAAATTGGATATGAGAACATAAGAATGGAAGTAACTCCAGAGGGCCTATTGGCCCATACTTCCCCTTGATGCTTCTATATTGGTTCGGAGTCTTGAAGTGGGTAGAATATAGTTGTGCATTAATTGGCTGTTGATTGCTGGTGTTGATTTTTTGATGTGTAGTGCCTCACAGATGTCGAGCCTCCTGCCATCGCTGAATCTATCGATGATTTCTGTGTTGTTTGCTAAGATTTCTCTGGTGATGGTCTGGTTGTGAGAAGAGAATATATGTTCCTTTATGAAGCGCTGTTGTTTATGCACTGTTAATCGCCTGGAAAGAGACGTTGTTTTCTTGCTTATATACGGAGCTCATTGGGGGCTTGCAGTCCTCAGTGGACATTTGAAGGCATAGACGATGTTGGTTTCCTTCAAGGCGTTCTGCATTGTGTCTGGAGAGTTTTTCATGAGTAGGTTGGCCGTTTTTTTGGTTTTATAGTAAATCGTCAATTGTATTTTCTAACTTTTGTCTGTAGGGATAACGTTCNGTGGTTATAAATAGGAGCTGCCTCGTATGGGCCAATAGGCCTTCTGCAGCTGCCTTTGTTCTTATGTTCTTATGTTCAGTCTTGCTTTAAAATTGCACTGTATCTATTGCTACCCAATCTCCCAATCTTTATGTACCCAATCCGAACATCTTTACCATTGTGAGCATTGCTGTCTTCTTATATGTGCTATCAATCTGCTGTATCGTGTCTATTAATCTTGTTTAAATTACCAATCAAGCTGTCAATGTAATCAGAGCTTTAATATACCAATGTGCTTTAATATATTTACTAATCTCTCTCATCTAATTTTTTTCTTGTAATGTATCTGTTATCATTTTATTAATTCTGCTAGAATTTGCCTACTTAAAATTATGTTAGATTAAGGACCTGCCCGAAACGCAGCGCGTACTAGTGACTTTACAAGATTGTAAATACTATGCTATGTATTCTCTCAAACCCAATGTACCTTCTTGTATATAAATAAATAAATATATAAATAATATTTTAGTCAATGCTCTGCTAAACTCTGTGCCCAGAAAGCCCAACGAAAACATCATTTGCTATCCTGATATAATGATCCATACCATTGAATATACAAACAATCACAATATTCTTAATTCTAATTAAACACATGTCAGGGTCTAGGCTTAGTCGTCTCAGCAGAACAAATGAAGGTACTAAATTGGCGCCCACTCAGGCGGGAAGGAGCTGTTCGAAGCGCCCACCACGGCGGGAAGGAGCTGTTCGGAGCGCCCGCCCAGGCGCGAAGAAGCTGTTCGGAGCGCCCGCCCAGGCGGGAAGGAGCTGTTCGTAAAATGCTGAAATATTATAGATCTCAACTTGACTATATAAAAAGATAAAAATATCTTGAATTTGATCGAGGTCCCACTGTATGGCTATGAACATATGTCAGAATTATTTTAATTATTCTAAGCTTCTTTTTTGGGAGCATGAAATAGACTCCTGTGAAGGTGTCCAACAAGGTGATCCCTTGGCCTCCCTCCTTTTCTGCTTAGCTATCAAAGAGGTCACTGATAATCTGACAAGCGAGCTAAACATCTGGTATCTGAATGATGGCACTCTCGCTGGAACCCCGGATACCATTTTGGAGGATATAAGAAAAATCCAGGAGCAAGGAGCAGCCTTGGGCCTCATTCTCAATGCATCCAAATGCGAATTAGTCTCCCGCAACCCAGACATCACTGGCCAAATAAAAAATGTTCTTCCAGATATTCTCGTTGTCGAGCCACATGACTGCACCCTCCTGGGTGCCCCCATTGACCGGCAAGCAATCGAGAAGGTCCTGGCTGCAAAAATCACTGATCTAAGGAGAATGCTGGACAGGATTGACAAGATCGATGCCCATAGGCATCTTGTGAGGAGGAAGAGAGCATAATCTCTCCCTAAGTTAACTTACTTTCTGATGTGTTCTCCATCCTACAACAGCACCAAATTAAATGTGTATGACACGCTTCTGAGATCCATGCTGGCGAAAAGTCCTGAACCTGCCATTGGACGACTCTCAGTGGGAGCAGGCAACCCTCCCTGTAAGACTCGGCGGCCTTGGTGTCCGCACAGCCTTCCAGATTGCTCTCCCCGCCATCCTTTCCTCCTCCCATGCATCGCACGGTCTTGTAAGAGATATCCTACCTGAATTCCTGAGTGATTCAGCAGGAATACACGATCCTGCTTTCACTGAATGCTCAAATCAGTGGGATGCTCTTGCAGCCGCAGCACCCATCATAAAACCAACAAAAAAAAACACAAGCAGTCCAGCTGGGACCTCCCACTAGTAGAAAAAGTAGCTGATGCCATGCTCAGAGCCGCAACATCAGACAAGGAGAAAGCCCGCCTCAGAGCAGTGCGTGCCCCCCATGCAGGAGACTTCCTCCTGGCAGTACCCATGACGGCAATGGGCACGCGTCTAGATCCAGAATCCCTTCGTGTAGCAGTGGCCCTCCGCCTTGGTGCCCCAATTCACACTGATTACAAGTGTATTTGCAACAGGGTGGAAGTAAACCAATACGGACTGCATGGGTTGCATTGCGGAAGCACAAAGGGCTGGCATGCAAGACAACGAGGTCAATGACGTCATCAAGAGAAGCCTCGTCTCAGCTCAGTGCCCAGCGGAGAGAGAACCTCGCATCCTAGGGGTCCAAAACCCGGATTTCCCCGTACTTCGCCCTGATGGCATCACCATATACTCATGGAAGGAGGGTAGACAGTTGGTGTGGGACTACACATGTGTATCCACCCTGGCTGACACCTATGTACACCTCGGTGCTGATCAAGCAGGTGGGGCGGCCAACCACAGGGAAATAGCAAGATCAGTCAAATACAGGCGATTGGAAGGTCGATACACCTTTGTTCCCATAGCGTCTGAGACGCATGGTCCCTGAGGCAAGAGTGCCTAGGGATTTCTCAAGGAATTGGGCTCCAAACTCACTGACGTCACCAGAGACTCAAGAGTTGCCAGTTTTTGGGGGCACACTGAGTTGCGCCTCAGTGTGGCGATCCAGAGGGATAACGTCTGCTGCATCCTCGGTTCCTGTCCGGAAGCGGAGGAGCTTCAAGAGATCCATAACCTTTAAGCACTCTTTGTATCAACCAATGTATATCTTGTAACCTTTAAATATATAATAAAACAAAAAAAGGAAGGGGGTGATAGGAGAAAAGCACACACAAACTGTATTGGAGGGACCTAAACATTTCCTTTAATGCGTTATGTGTGGTTTCCTCCGAGGCTAAGGGTCCCCTTCTCCCAGCCAGAGGTGGTACTACCTTGCATATATTAGATCTTTCAAATAAAACAATAAAAATCAAATAAAAAATCAAAATATTTATTCAGGTAAAAGTACATACATAGAAAATGAGTTACAAACATAATGCTGGATTTATATATAGAACTGGTACATACAATACCTAAAGCCATTAATACGCACAGCGTTTCGGGCAAATCTTTAGCTACGCCGCCCCTTTTGCTTGCTTTAGTGCTTGATAAAATGCTTGGAGGGCTTGACAAAGTGAAAAACGATGCCATGACGATTATCACTGGGTGCCCCTGTATGAGGAAGGAACTGAATATTCTGAGCGTCGTTGATCGTGTTACTGAAATTAATAATCTAATGTTCAGGGGTAACCCCTTCAATCCCTGCATGAAACTGATGACTAAAATTGCAGTTGAACTCTGACAGATCAGATTTACACACTGTACCAGGCGGGACAAGAACAGCACTTCCCTGCACAGTGGCAGACTACTCTCTTCACCATTATAATCCCTCACTTCCTACCCAAGAAGCAAATCAAAGATCAGCCCAAACTTCGTCTTGAGGCAAAGCCTAGTGACCTTTCTACTCACAGATGTGTTCTGGAAGTAGTGATTCTCTACTCACAAATGTGCTCTAGAAGTAGAGGGATTCTCTACTTACAGAGGACTCTTGAACAACCACTCGAACTCACAGAGCACACACCTTCACTTGAACAACCAACACTGCTGGGTCCCTACACCACCCCGACTGGTGACACTGAGTAACGACTCGTATTATGAGTGGGGAGCCCGTACTGATATAAACAACTGGGCCTCTACCTTTCAAACCGAATCATTTGTCACATTCCGTGCACTCAAGTGGGTACGTCTCCAAACTTAATTTTTGTTCTTGTAATCCTTTTTTGCGCTCATCTCCCCAAGACACAACTTGCTTGTGGGTGAAGTTGTACAACAAAATTATTAATAGTCGCATCAAAGTCAATTTTGTGAATTCCATCTCTTGCTGAATTCTGAATGCATGATAAACCTATGAGCCAAAGGCAAAGTAATTATGAGCCAAAGCGCCAAAGAATATGCCTTTTAAAAAAGTGGGAATATCCCCGGATTGTGTAAAAGCTGATAACAATAATACGTCAAAACAAAATTCAACACAACTTTCAATATTCAAGAAACAACACAATTTACGCAAATAACAATCACAACATTTCAAGAAATGTTAAAATAATTAAAAAAATTCCGGCTACCAATAATTATAGTCAGGTTTCCAAAGTGCGCCTACTGGAGGTAGTACAAGCACGAGACACCGTTCAGGCACAGGTGTGGTGTGCATGGTAGTTAAGACAATAACTAACTAGTTCAACACTGTCACTGCTTAGCTTAAAGATCACCGAGATCTACTTATTGAACCCATTATGGAACCATAACCATTCTACCATTTCCATAAAGGATGGGTATGGGGGTACGTGACAAACTAGTCAAACTAATGTCTAACTCGTCTTCTATTAAATTTTGGGTCTTTAATTACCTATCTGCGGTTTAGTATGTTATCTCCACTTGTTTCTGGCACACTTTTATATCTTCACCCGTTTCTGATATACTAATTTATCATCCTCCACCTGTCTGTGGCATGCTGCTACCATCCTCCACCTGTCTGTGGTATGCTGCTACCATCCTCCACCTGTCTGTGGTATGCTGCTACCATCCTCCACCTGTCTGTGGTATGCTGCTACCATCCTCCACCTGTCTGTGGTATGCTGCTACCATCCTCCACCTGTCTGTGGTATGCTGCTACCATCCTCCACCTGTCTGTGGTATGCTGCTACCATCCTCCACCTGTCTGTGGTATGCTGCTACCATCCTCCACCTGTCTGTGGTAGGCTGCTACCATCCTCCACCTGTCTGTGGTATGCTGCTACCATCCTCCACCTGTCTGTGGTAGGCTGCTACCATCCTCCACCTGTCTGTGGTAGGCTGCTACCATCCTCCACCTGTCTGTGGTATGCTGCTACCATCCTCCACCTGTCTGTGGTGTGCTGCTACCATCCTCCACCTGTCTGGGGCATGCTGCTACCTTCCTCCACCTGTCTGTGGCATGCTGCTACCATCCTCCACCTGTCTGTGGTATGCTGCTACCATCCTCCACCTGTCTGTGGTAGGCTGCTACCATCCTCCACCTGTCTGTGGCATGCTGCTACCATCCTCCACCTGTCTGGGGCATGCTGCTACCATCCTCCACACTGTCTGAGGCATGCTGCTAACATCCTCCACACTGTCTGGGGCATGCTGCTACCATCCTCCACCTGTCTGTGGCATGCTGCTACCATCCTCCACCTGTCTGTGGCATGCTGCTACCATCCTCCACCTGTCTCTGGCATGCTGCTACCATCCTCCACCTGTCTGTGGCATGCTGCTACCATCCTCCACCTGTCTGTGGCATGCTGCTACCATCCTCCACCTGTCTGTGGCATGCTGCTACCATCCTCCACCTGTCTGTGGCATGCTGCTACCATCCTCCACACTGTCTGGGACATGCTGCTACCATCCTCCACCTGTCTGTGGCATGCTGCTACCATCCTCCACCTGTCTGTGGCATGCTGCTACCATCCTCCACCTGTCTGTGGCATGCTGCTACCATCCTCCACCTGTCTGTGGCATGCTGCTACCATCCTCCACACTGTCTGGGACATGCTGCTACCATCCTCCACCTGTCTGTGGCATGCTGCTACCATCCTCCACCTGTCTGTGGCATGCTGCTACCATCCTCCACCTGTCTGTGGCATGCTGCTACCATCCTCCACCTGTCTGTGGCATGCTGCTACCATCCTCCACCTGTCTCTGGCATGCTGCTACCATCCTCCACCTGTCTGTGGCATGCTGCTACCATCCTCCACACTGTCTGGGACATGCTGCTACCATCCTCCACACTGTCTGGGGCATGCTGCTACCATCCTCCACACTGTCTGGGACATGCTGCTACCATCCTCCACACTGTCTGGGGCATGCTGCTACCATCCTCCACCTGTGGTATGCTACTACTATCCTCCACACTGTCTGGGGCATGCTGCTACCATCCTCCACCTGTGGTATGCTACTACTATCCTCCACCCGTGGTATGCTGCTACCATCCTCCACCTGTGATATGCTGCTACCATCCTCCACCTGTGGCATGCTGCTACCATCCTCCACACTGTCTGGGGCATGCTGCTACCATCCTCCACCTGTGGTATGCTACTACTATCCTCCACCCGTGGTATGCTCCTACCATCCTCCACCTGCGGTATGCCGCTACCATCCTCCACCTGTGGTATGCTGCTACTATCCTCCACCCGTGGTATGCTGCTACCATCCTCCACCCGTCTGTGGTATGCTGCTACCATTCTCTGGTGTCCGAGACACCACTCTGGTAATATAGCGGGTACAGCAGTTGGTAACCAACAAACAAATGGTGAGAAAAGTTGTAAACTGGTCGTTACTGAGGGTACACCAACATGTAAACTGGTCGTTATTGAGGGTACACCAACATGTAAACTGGTTGTTACTGAGGGTACACCAACATGTAAACTGGTCGTTACTGATGGTACACCAACATGTAAACTGGTCGTTACTGAGGGTATACCAACATGTAAACTGGTCGTTACTGAGGGTACACCAATATGTAAACTGGTTGTTACTGAGGGTACACCAACATGTAAACTGGTTGTTACTGAGGGTACACCAACATGTAAACTGGTCGTTACTGAGGGTACACCAACATGTAAACTGGTTGTTACTGAGGGTACACCAACATGTAAACTGGTCGTTACTGAGGGTACACCAACATGTAAACTGGTTGTTACTGAGGGTAACCCAACATGTAAACTGGTCGTTACTGATGGTACACCAACATGTAAACTGATCGTTACT
>WNGS01164858.1:60739494-60749494 GCA_020271785.1 Procambarus virginalis
TTCAACCAGTTTATTCCACTCAAATTAAGTCACCCATGACATAAATACGTTACTCTAGATGCCCTAGATATTTCATCCCATAGATGCTTTGCTTCCATTCTGTCTAAATTTGGTGGCCTATATATACTCCTATTATAATATTCTTTGCTTTTTCGTTTTATTTCTATCCAATAGTTTCTGTGTGTGGCTCAGTTTTGATTCCCTCTTTGAGACCATATTTAAAATTTTCCTTAACATATAAGGCTACTCCCCTCCTCGTCTAATATCTCGATCTGTGTGAAATAGTTTAAATCCATTTATTTGATATTCGGCTAATCGTTCTCTATTATCAACATTCATCCACGTTTCGGTAGTGCAATATATCTATTTTTTCTGTGCAGACAAGAGCAGTTAATTCGTTAATTTTATTTCTTAGACTTCTACTGTTTGTGTAATATTACCCTAAGTGAATTGTTATTTTGAGGCCCAGCTCTTTCCCTGATCATTTTGCCAATTCGTTTCAAAACCCACAAACACATACTTTTATTACATCCTTCCTCCAAAACAACTCCCATACCTCTATCTACTAACAGTTAAACCCAAACAAACACCTCTAACCACTTCTTTCCACGAGTTTTGCAACAGCAACAACCCAGCTCTCGATAGATGCACCCCATCCCGAGCATACATTTCATTTCTTCTCTAGAAGTGTTCCCAGTTGTCTATATAAGATATAGCATTAGATTTGCAATATCTTTTCCAGCCTGCAATTGACAACCAAGTGCCCTCGACATCCATTCATTTCCCACTCCCTTTCTTGGAAGAATGCCACATATGATCGGGATTCCTCCCATTGCTCCTAACTAATTCTATTGCTGTCTTGAATTTCAGTATTAGTTCCTCACTTCTAACTCTCCCAACATCATTACCCCTACACTAATACAAATAATGGGTTTGTTCCCATTTCCCGTCTAATATCTTTCATGTTTCCAACATATCACCAATTCCAGCTCCCGGATAGCAAACTCTTAATCTGTTCCCCCTATCTCTGGCACAAAACGTTCTGTCTAAATACCTCACCTGGGAATCTCCCACAACCAAAACTCGCCTCGGTACCTCCTTAACTTTCTGAGCACCCTGAGGGCCCGCGCTTCGCCGCTCCTTGCTGATTTATTTTCGGAGTGCACTGCTGGCTCACCACAGCACTCGTCCTCCAACACGGCAAATGAATTTGCTGTCTTTAGGGCGTCTGTAGGCGGCCTTGTCAAGGTCTTCTTAAGACCCCTGTCCCCAACGACTCTCCACGAAGAGGTCTTGTTTATCTTGGTCTTCTCCGTTTCTTCCCGACGTTTCAGCTGTCGTACCTCCTCTCGTAAGGAATCCACCTCTGCTCTCAGAGCCCAACCAAGTTCACCAATTCCCCCAGTATCCCTCCATTGTTGCTACAATAATGCCGCTACAATCGGATACCATGAGCCTCTATCTTTTTAATCAGTTTTTCATGTGGCACTGTATCAAAAGCTTTGCTAAGTCAAGGTACACAACATCACAATCCTTACCACTATCAACTGCCTCAACTATGCTAGAATAAAAGATAAATTTGTTAAACATGAACGGCCATTTATAAAACCATGTTGCGACTCAATTATTAATTTATGTTTTTCAAGATGAAGACGAATTTTATTTGCTATTATAGATTCGAGTAACTTTCCCACAATAGACGGTAGGCTAATTGGTCGATAGTTAGACGCAAGTGATCTATCTCCTTTCTTAAAAACTGGTATCACATTAGCAACTTTCCAAAACTCTGGCACTCTGCCTGACTCTATTGATTTATTAAATATGATTGACAGTGGGTCACAAAGCTCCCCTTTGCATTCTTTCAGCACCCTGGCAAACACTTCATCCGGCCCTGGGGATTTGTTTGGTTTGAGTTTTTCTATTTGTTTAAGAACATCCTCCCTGGTAACTGCTAAACTCGTCAACCTGTCCTCGTTCCCACCCACATAGACTTGTTCGGCTGAAGGCATATTGTTAAGTTCCTCTTTAGTAAATACAGATACAAAATATTTATTAAAAATACTACTCATCTCTTCATCACTATCTGAGTGTCCAAGCGACACAAGACTTTTTGGTTCAGCTTTTGATTTTTTTTTGCAAGTGTCATTGATCTTGCAGCACATTAATGGTTCATTCTTTAAAAAGTTTCATAGCTGCTGCATACACCTACCTGATTCGGTGATGAAATAAAAGTTCTGGGTTTACAGGTTTCATGTATTGCTTGTGTAGTACTAAGATGAAATGCAGTTTTCTTCTGGCCAATGCGGTAAATAAGATATTATCTGGAAAAGTGTATTGCTTCTCCTTTTAATATCTTCTGTAAGTGATGATAACCTCATGGACTTGAAGAAGTTGTCCAAAATTTTAGCTATATTATCACACACACACACAACCTTACCGGACAGAGAGAAAGATCTAGAAGTTGATATCACACCAAACCTGTCTCCTGAAGCCCACATAAAAAGAATAACGTCTGCGGCATATGCGAGGCTGGCTAACATCAGAACAGCGTTCAGGAACCTGTGTAAGGAATCATTCAGAATCTTGTACACCACATATATAAGACCAATCCTGGAGTATGCGGCCCCAGCATGGAGCCCGTACCTTGTCAAGCACAAGACGAAGCTGGAAAAAGTCCAAAGGTATGCCACTAGACTAGTCCCAGAACTAAGAGGCATGAGTTACGAGGAAAGGCTGCGGGAAATGCACCTTACGACACTGGAAGACAGAAGAGTAAGGGGAGACATGATCACAACCTACAAAATCCTCAGAGGAATCGACCGGGTAAACAAGGATAAACTATTCAACACCGGTGGGACGCGAACAAGGGGACACAGGTGGAAACTGAGTACCCACATGAGCCACAGAGACGTTAGAAGGAACTTTTTCAGTGTCAGAGTAGTTAACGGATGGAATGCATTAGGAAGTAATGTGGTGGAGGCTGACTCATACACAGTTTCAAATGTAGATATGATAGAGCCCAGTAGGCTCAGGAATCTGTACATCAGTTGATTGACAGTTGAGAGGCGGAACCAAAGAGCCAAAGCTCAACCCCCACAAGCACAAATAGGTGAGTACACACACACTTAAGGCGTCGGTGGCTGTGTGGACAGCACGCTGGACACGTAATCCTGTGGCTCTGGTTCGATTCCCGGCGCCGGCGAGAAACATAATGGGCAGAGTTTTTTTTCACCCTGATGCAACTGTTACCTAGCAGTAAATAGGTACCTGGGAGTTAGACAGCTGTTACGGGGTGCTTCCTGGGGGGAGGGGAATAGTAGTAACAGTTGAGAGGCGGGCCGAAAGAGCAAACCTCAACCCCTGCAAGCACAACTAGGTGAATACACTCTTATGTTTAAGTGGCTGGTGCACAAGTTGGAGAAACAGACAGGCGTAACAGGCAAGGTACTCCAGTAGATAAGGGAGTATGTAAGCAACAGAAAACAGAGTTACCGAGACGAGGGGAGATGTCAGAATGGCGAAATGGCACCAAAACTGTCCCAAAGGGTTCTGTACTCGGACCTATCGTGTTTGATACACGTAAACGACCATCCAAAGGGTATATATAGACTCATTCCTGACAATGCTTGCTGATGATGCTAAAATTATGACACGGCTCAAGATAGGGGAAAGATAGCAAACGGCTTACTTGGAGCATACCCGGAGAGGATTCTGGGAGTTCTACTTCCCGACTCCGGCCTGAGGCCAGGCTCGACACGATGACCTCGACAAACTGAAGGAATGGCCAAACAAATGGCTACCAGAGGTTAACTTGAGTAAGTGTAATGAAAACAGGTGTAGGGAGCAGAAAGCCGGACACAAGATTCGAATTGGAAGATAAAATCCTACAAGAATTATGTAAAGAGAAAGATCTAGGAGCTGATATCACACCAACCTGTTCCCTGAAGCCAAAAGGCTTCAGGGATGATACAAAAGGGTATCAGCAGCAGCATATGGTAGGTTGGCCAAAATATGAACTGCCTTTAGAAACTTATGTAAGGAATTATTCAGAACCTTATATGCCAGATCAATCCTGGAGTATGTGACTCCAACGTGAAGTACATATCTAGTCAAACACAAGACAAAGTTAGCGAAAGTTCAGAGATATGCCCACAGGCTAGTCTTAGGGCCGAGAGGTATGAGTTATGAGGCAAGGCTACCGAAATTAAACCTCTCATTACTGCAAGACAGAAGAGCTTGGGGAAGACATGATTACCACCTATAAAATTCTGAAAGGAATGGGGGGGGGGGGTAGGAAGAGAAACTATTTAGCACGGGTGTAACACGAACAAGGGGACACAGGTGGAAACTTGGTACCCAATTGAGTTAAGACACATTAGAAGGAACCTTTTCAGTGTCATAGTAACAAAATGGAATGCATTGGGAAGTGATGTTGTAGAGGAAGATTTTATACAGTTTCAAAGGTAGATATGATAGAGCCCAATATGCTTAAGAACTTGTACACCAGTTGACTGATAGTTGAGAGGCGGGATTAAACAGCCAAAGCTTAACCCTCGCAAAACAATTAGGTGAGTACACCCACCCACTTACCCACCAGAAAGCAGAGGAAGATACCTGAGAGGAAAGTAATGAGAACCTCAGTATAACAAGTGAAGCAGAGACTGAAAACGACAGGTAGTGAACAAAATCCCAACCCAAACTGATTCACATCCATATCACGAGGAAAACAACAGTGAAGGAGCAGATAATGAAACTGAATAATGAAGCAAGAAGTGCCTGAGCTGAGAGATGCAGTGTTAAACTAAGCATCACTGGAGTAATTTGAGGTTATCGATGATGATCACTTACAAACACGGCTTCAGGGACGGTGAATCTTTCTATGCGTATTTAATAGAATTCTATGACCAAGCGACAAACATTAAGCGAGAGAAGGCTGGGCAGACTGCATACTTTTGGAGTATCAGAAAGCCTTTGACACAGTATCCCGGTCTTATGAATACTGTACTATATTGTATAATACAGTCGGGTTCATTCTCAACTCACAATCGAGAATTACGGGTCGAATCCCGGGCGGGATAGAAATGGTTCTACATTCTTGTAAAGCCACTAGCACGCATAGCGTTTCGGGCAGGTTCTTAATCCTAATTTTCCCCAGAATACGACCCGCCAAATAGTTTAACAACCAGGTCCCCATGCTTGCTCTAGTGCCTGAGAGAATGCTTGGAGGGCTGGAAAAGATGCAAAACGAAGCCATGAGGATTATCCTCGGAAGCCCCCGTACAACTAAATTACTTAACATGAGGAAGGAACTGACTATTTTGTACAGGTGATCGTATCACTGAAATTAGTGTTTTTACTGGTATCAAGATGCTTAGGCTAACCCACCCTAACCCCTGCACTGAAGCCCTCCAAGCCTTCTTCCTTGAAGGTCAGCATCCCTCCAAATGGATTACCAAAACTGCCACTGTGCTCAGAATACATAATATTCATCACCTCTACCAAGAGAGACAACGACACTTTCTTACCCCATGGGAGATCATTCCCGTCCAAATTACTGTCCCCCCTTTCCCACCCAAGAAGCTGGTTAAAGAACAAGCCTTATTTCGACAAGAAACAAAGTACAATGCCTAAAGCCAAATTGATGCTTTGGTCAGAGAGCGCTCCCTTTCCCAGATTATTTACACTGATGGATCCTTGCACCACTCCCATGGTGCAGCCGGAAGTGGAGTTGTTGTGACAGAGAGAGATGGTTCCTTCTCCATGGGTGTGGAGCGCGTCAAAGTAACTACCAGGGACAGTAGGGGTTCCACAGGGCAGCATCTTGGGACATCTATTTCTTATATACATTAAAGATTTGCCAAATGTTTTTGACAGTCTTAAACCTATACTATTTGCTGACGATACTACCTTCATCTATTCTGACCCCAACCCCCCACACTAAATAATATTGTCAACAATGAATTTAAAAAAGTCCACTCATGGATGTCAACCAGCAAACTCACACTAAACATATTAAATACCTACTACATTTTATTTGGTAGTAAATCATCAAATCAGATTGAACTTGTTAGACAATGTTAACATTACCAATAAAAACGAGGGAAAGTTCCTTGGGCTATACATAGGTAAGAGAATGAACTTCAGCACCCACATATAACACATTGCTAAAAAGTATAAAAACTGTCGGTATACGTTCTAAAATCAGATATTATGTTCCCCACTCTGCTCTCGTTATACTATGCACTAATATATTCTATCTTACATACGGTATCTGAGCATGGGGGATTCAACCACTGGTTCCATAAGATGAGAGGAAATGTCAGCACTGGAAAAATGCCCGAGAGACCACTGGAACATTATCTAACACAGTGCACAGTTACAAACCCAATAAGATTTCAACTTAGATTCAACAGAGCAGAAGAAATTGTTAAACACATGGGACAAACTCTTACTGAAGCGACCATACGAGTCATAAATTCTCACACTCCGCCTAAGTAAAATAGAAACAAGCAACACTTAATGGGTCAGCTAGAGGCTTAGGGCCCGTGCAGGAATTTCCCTGAAAAAAAAAACTGCAAATCACCTTAAGTCCATCATCACTCAGCAAAAATCTACTATCAGAACTATGACAAAATGATTTTTAGACAACACACAGCCCGTCTGTTTAAGCCCTTTAACATGCTCATGTTAAGGCATGTAACTAGCACATTCTCATGTGCTAGTTACGTGTACAAAACCTTGTTCCTAAATGCTTATCTTGATCTGAAACTTTTTCTTGACAGGTGTAACAGAACCCGTGAGCACCACACCAGAAATAAATATCTTTGATATTCCCAGAGTCAAACTAAATCTGTGCAAACACCCCATGCAAATAAAAGAACCTGGTCTATGGAAATCACTCTGATGAATTAAAAAAAAATCTAACCTATACTTTGTTCAAAAGTAAAGCCAAAAAGTACCTCATTACATCCTCATAGTTTCCTACCTTGTGCTTCAAACTCACACCGGTCTTGTACTACCTACTTCCTCAATATTAGAACTTAAGACTAATTAAGTACTTCATTTCTACTAGTGTAATCACCTCTGTCAATTTATACTGTTGATATAAAACCTTGCTACGATATACTTTTCACCTTACCTGATGTTCGATTAATGACCTGCCCGAAACGCTATGCGTGTTAGTGGCTTTGCAAGAATGTAAAAATATCACTAATGTAATCTCACCAACCCATTGTACCTTCTTGTAAATAAATTTAAATTAAGGTTTAATTTAGTTAGTTTTCATTATGTACATTACGTTCAGCATTCCTTGGGTGCGTTTCCTATCACCAAATAGGAAAGCAGCAAATCGATACCCAGGAATTAGTCAGCTCATTAAAAAGCTGTGTGTATAAGTGAGAGAGAGTTAGTTAGTTTAGTTTAGTTCATTTATTATGCACCCCATACCCATCCCGTGGGCGGTAGTGAAAAGGGTTACAGAGGCACATGATGGGCTCAGGGACTGAACCCCACAAATCATTTAGCTAAGCAAGTTACAATCTTGATGAGCTAGTTACAAAATTCAATATAAGTCGTCACATCAACAATGGGTTCGAGATCGACCTCAAATACAGGTTCTAAATTAAGCAACTGACATATGTGGAGAGCTAGTGTCAAATTTATATGTTTGTCCTGCACACCGCCTCCCATCCAGTGGGCAGCGGTGGATAGGTTACAATCACTTAGTTACTGCCTACAGTTAGCAAACTGGGGATATTTGGCTAGAATTTCTGGTAGCAGATCAGTGAGAGAGAGAGAGAGAGAAAGTGGGTTAGCTTTTGAGAAAATGAAGGTTGTGTCATCAGCAAATAGCATAGACCTACGCTGCTGAGAAGCATTTGGTAGGTCATTGATGTATATGAGAAAGAGGAGTGTACCAAGTATACCTGTGGAACGCCAATGTTAATAGGCTGTGTGGCAGAAGCAGCCTTGTTCACACATATTGGTGCCTGACACTGAAGATGGAATATATGACAGGGAGTGACCACAGACTTCATTCGTGTCGTCAGTTTTGCGGTGTTTACAAATACCAATATGTTCGACTGTATCTCTGTAGATCATTTATTTTAATCAGGAAGAGCATACGTCGAAGGACTGACTCTTCTCGAGATATTCTGCATGTTACAGCTGCCCACCATTGTCTTTCAGATATTCCTTTATCAGTTGAGGCTTCTCCCTGTCACCAGACCTGTATCTCTATGTATGGTTTCTTTGAGGCTCCTAGACCCCGCCTTTCTAACCGTCGGTTGTCTAATATAATGACTACTTATTTGTGCCTGCTAGATCGAGCTCTAGTTCTTTTACCTCGCCTTTCCAGCCATCGCTTGTCAAATACATCCCCCCCCCTATGCAGTTCCTCTTAAACTATACGCTGGTGTAAAATCACTGTGCAAACACTAATCTACTTGCAATCATTTGTCATATGAATAATTACCCAACATGGCCCTATTAAAAACACTTTACCCGTCTCCCTCTCAAGATTCTAATATGACAAACATTCTCCCTACATTTCCAGATTCTAGACATTGAATTCTTTCCAAAAAAATAGTTAACAGCAGATTACAATTTTTTAAAAATTACCATCACACACTACAAATACTTCTTTATTATCTTGTTACACAAAATTTCATAAATTATTTTCATAATTCTGCTTTTAACACTTTAATACGTTTGAATAGCTTTTGTATATGTCTCCAGTTATTGAACAATTGAACTAGAATATACACTTAGCCTAGAATTACTAGACTAACACACAATTCTGTTAACTGTAGAAGGCCTATTGTTTTATCTGAACAGCTCTTCACTTCAAGTTATACTTCAGATAAACAAACTTTAGGATTACAATTAACAATAGAGGACAGTGTTACTATCGGGTGTTCACTGCTCATTTGTGCATACAGATGATCATCAAAGTTGAACAAATTCAATGGTTTCCCTCTCTCATAGTTTCAAATCTTACCCCCCTCTAACTTAACACTGCTAAATACAGTAAAGTAACATAATTAAAAACTCTTAATTTAGGAGAACGCTAATATTATTATACTGTACTTAAATAATAATAATAAATAAATAAATTTTTATTCAGGAAAGTACATACAAAGGTGATTTACAAACATAATGTTGGATTTATAGATAGAGCTAGTACTTAGAATACCTAAAGCCACTAATACGCATAGCGTTTTGGGCAAGTGTGGGGGGAAAACACTTAGAATAAAACTTAATAGTAATTGGGATTAGGTATAAATTGTGTTAAAAAAAGGAATAATAAAAATAAAAAGGGGGGTAATATGGCAGAAAATCAGCAACTGTACAAGTTGGAGAACAAACAGCATTGTTTAACAAAGCAAGACATGGGTTGACATTTAGGGGGTAAGGTAGGTTACATGGAGTTAATTAAGTGGCACTTGGTTTTATTCTGAAACTGGGTTGAGAGAGGTACAGCCTTTGAATGATTGGGGAGACCATTCCACATTCTGGGTCCCTTGATTTGTAGAGCATTTCTAGTTTGGTTAAAGGTCAGAATGGGTCACAAGCCAATCATCATATGTTTTATGTTGCACTGAATATTGTAAAACCCAATAAGATATTGTAAAACCCAATAATGATGTGAGAAAAATACTGTAAATCGCATTAAAAGCAGTTCAGTTCAAAGTATTACACATAAACAGTATAAATAATGTCTTAAAGAATAATGACAATTAAAAAATTAGGTTGGTAAATTCTGTTAGTGTACTGAACTGTCCTTTATAAAGCAAGTTCAGTAGCATGCATAAATCTTCACTTCATGTACTGTAGAACAAAACACAATTAAGAGAAATACAAATAAAGAGATGGTGTTAATTCTTCCATTGATAGGTCTTGGGTTACACTCATTATGAAGGTCAATTACATTTATCACTATTCACATTAGCCTCTCATTGGCCTGCTCCTGTCACTCTCAAGCAATAGTGGCCGGTGTGCC
>WNGS01164858.1:60755215-60768729 GCA_020271785.1 Procambarus virginalis
CTCCGAAATAAATATCCTATCTATCTTTACTTTGTTAATGGAATGGCATTTACTGCCTGCTTGTCTATTGCATTACATTATTCCTATTACTCTTATGCTGAATGAACACTTTTTACATTCTTTCGTTATTTCCTATGTCCTCTATTCTACTAGTGTTTATTGTGATATTTCCTATTTTTCCACCCTGTCATTTATTTGAAGTATGTATCTTATCTTGTTTCCTCTCTCTTATTTTCTAGCGTCGTTGGGTCCGTTCTCTCAGCGTAAATTCCGGGACGAGTCTCGCTGCAAAACTTCAGTTATCTTTTTCAAGTTTTCCTTGTATTGCTTTTTTTCTATTGGAAAGGGGTTGTATGACGGGAACTGGCTTACTGTACGGCTCGTTTCGTGTATGGGGTGCCAGCGTTGTGAATGCCTTCATTAAGGTTCCTCAAGTTTGTTTTGATTTCGTCGTTTAGAGTATGGTGGACACGTTTCTTATGTACTGGTGTGTGCGCCTCTGCCGGTAAGCGTGGTCTTATATCTAATCGTGTATTTTTTTTATATTAATCACATCACTTCAGGCTTTATTTTTGTATCAAAGAAAACTAACCTAAAGAAAATAATATTTTGTGTATGCCTTAAATGTACATTTTATAGTTACAAAGTAAGAACACAAACTAATTTTTTTTCTTAGAAGCTGTAATTATGTTAAGCTTCTCAGATATTAAGTAGACCCAATTTTATAACAATACCTCAAATTGCCTACAGTGGTGAAGCATTTACTTCACAATAGGCAACATTGTTTGCTTAACAGCCAAGGAATATCATGTATTTTCAGAAATGTCTTGCAAAATTACTTCTACTTTAATAATATTAGCAATACTGTATAATGACTACATTAATTACTTACTTTGTTAATTGTTTTATCTATGTTTGGTAGTACTGTACAGTACTGAGAAATGATTATCATATTTAGGTTAGGTACGGATACTAAGTTAGTGTTGGTTCAAATTACAAAATACATCTTGTTCATTAAAATGAACATATCAATCCACAAGATATAAAAAGAAAAACATATATATTGGCTTATAAGGCAACTATTAAGTATTTATAATTATAAAGTCTGTAATTACCTAAATGTACCTACAGTATGAGAGCTACACGCTCGTGGTGTCCCGTCCTCCCAGTACAGTACTCTTTGTTGTATAATGCTTTGAAACTACTGATGGTTTTGACCTCCATCACTTTCTCACTTAACTTGTTCTAACCCTACCACTGTTGGCAAAACAAAATTCTTAGCTTGAATCTGTGTCCTCTTGTTCGTAAAGTTGCTGGTTTCAGGAACTCCTCCGTTAATTTGGTCTATTCCTGTTAGTATTTTGTAAGTAGTGATTATATCACCTCTTTTCTTCTATCATCTAGTTTTGGCATGTTTAATGCTTCTAGTCTCTCCATGTAACTCTTGTTTTTCATTTCCGTAAGCCATTTTGCAGCATGCCATTAGTACTTTTCAAGTTTATTTATGTGCTTCTTGAGATTTGGGCACCATACAACTGCTGTATATTCCAATTTTGTCTCATAAAATCACAAATAGTTCTTTAACATTTCACCACCCATAAACGTTTTTAAAGTCTGAAGTTGGAAAGCAACGCAAATGCTCCTCTCACAAACACCCGAGGCCAGAGTTCTGTAATTCCTTTCCACATAATTTGTAAGTTGTGGGTCATCTATTTTCTCCTATTCAACATTCCATAACATAGCATTTATTCACATTGAATTCCATTTGTCACTTGATGCTCCAAGCACTTATTTTATCTAGATCATTTAAAAAGCATTACAATCATCTGCATCTATCTTCCACAGTATCTTAGCATCATCTGCAAACATGTTCATACAATTCTGAATACCTTCTGTTAAATTGTTTATGTAGACAATGAACATACTGGTGCAAGAACTGAACCCTGTGGTACTCCGCTATACATCCTTTCTAATCAATCTAATTTTCCTTTCTGTCTCATACATACTGTATATTCTCTTTACACATCCACACATCTCCAGGAAGCAGCCTGTAGCAACTGTCCACTCCCAGGTACCTATTAACCGCTAGGTGAATAGGGGCATCAGGGTGCAAGAAACTCTGCCAATATTTTCCGCCTTAGCCGGGAATCGAACCTGGGCCTTAGGATTACGACCCATGAGCACTGTCCACTCAGCCATGTGTGTACTCCCCTATTTCACCTATTTGTGCTTGTGGGGTTTATCTCTGGCTCTTTGGTCCCGCCTCTCAACTGTCAATCAACTGGTGTACAGATTCCTGAGCCTACTAGGCTCTATCATATCTACATTTGAAACTGTGTATGGAGACAGCCTCCACCACATAACTGCCAAATGCATTCCATCTGTTAACTACTCTGACACTTTAAAAGGTCCCTTTCTAACGTCCCTGTGGCTCATTTGGGTATTCAGTTTCCACCTGTGTCCCCCTTGTTTTGCGTACCATCCATGTTAAACAGTTTTATCTACCCTGTCAATTCCTCTGAGATTTTGTAGGTAGTGATCGTTCGTTCGTGTGCGTGTGGTGTGTGTGTGTAATTACCTAAGTGTAATTACCTAAGTGTAGTTACAGATGAGAGCTACGCTCGTGGTGTCCCGTCTTCCCAGCACTCTTTGTCATATAACGCTTTGAAGCGAGCGAGCGAGCGTGTGTGTGGTGTGTGTGTGTGTGTGGTGTGTGTGTGTGTGTGTGTGTGTGGTGTGTGTGTGTGTGTGTGTGTGTGTGCGGCGTGGTGTGTTGTGGTGTGTGTTGTGGTGTACTCACCTAGTTGTCTGCGGGGGTTGAGCTCTGGCTCTTTGGTCCCGCCTCTCAAACCGTCAATCAACAGGTTTACCGGTTACCGAGCCTATGGGCTCTATCATATCTACACTTGAAAGTGTATGGAGTCACCTCCACCACTCACTTCCTAATGCATTCCATTTTGTCAACCACTCTGACACTAAAAAAGTTCTTTCTATATCTCTGTGGCTCATTTGGCACGCAGTTTCCACCTGTGTTCCCTAGTGCGCATGCCCCTTGTGTTAAATAGCCTGTCCTTTATCTACATTGTCGATTCCCTTGAGAATCTTGAATGTGGTGATCATGTCCCCCCTAACTCTTCTGTCTTCCAACGAAGTGAGGTTTACTTCTCATAGTCTCTCCTCGTAGCTCATACCTCTTAGCTCGGGTACTAGTCTGGTGGCAAACCTTGAACCTTTCAGTTTGCAGCAACAGCCTGGTGGACCAAACTCTCTCATTCAAGCCTTGCCTCGGTCCGGCTTGGGGAGTAGAAGAATTCCCAGAACCCCATCAAGCAGGTACTTTTCGTACGTTATGATCATATCACCAATTTTTCCTTCCATTTTTTTAGCTTTGACATATGTATGCCTCTTAACATATCCTGTAGCTCTTGTCATTCAATTCCGGATGCCATTTAGTTGCATGTCTTTGCACCTTTTCCAGTTTGATGTGTTTCTTAAATATGCACCATATGAATGCTGCATATTCAATCTTAATCTCACAAAAGATGTGAACAATTGTAATCATATAAAATGTAGTTGCAGGATGAAAGCTATGTTTGTGGTGTCCTGTATTCTCAGAACTCTTTGTAATTATACTTTGAAACTACTAACAGTTCTGGCATCAACCACCTTCTTTCTCACTTGTTTCAACCATCTACCATTTTATTTTCAAAGAAGAACGTTTTATTTTTTTAGTACCTTTGTTTCCTTAGCCGAGTTTATGACCTTGTTTTTGAAGATGCAGCTTTCAGAAGTCTTCTTGGTAAACTCTCTCAACTATTACTATGTTACTATTTTGTAAGCAGTATGCCATATTTTGTATAGTGCCTCTTTTTCTTCTATCATCTAGCTTTTGTATATATAACACCTTTAGCCTCTCCTTGTGGCTGAAAGCCATTTAGTTGCATGTTTAAACACCTTTTTCAGTTAATGATGATAATTCTTGAGATATGGACACCATACAATTGCTGCATATTCCAATTTTGGTCTCACAAAGTCAGGAACAATCTTTTTTATTTCACCCTCCACATATTAAAGGTGATTATGAGTTGGAAAGATAGCATAGGTTCCCTCACACAATGTTCTTTATGTGGTCCTCAGGTGAGTTTTCTATCCAGGACCACCCCAGATCTCTTCAGATTTCTTTAAAGCCTTTTCACATAATTTATATGCCGGGTGTACATATTTTCTCCTATTCCACATTCCATAACCTGCCATTTATTCACATTAAATTCTATCAGCCAAGCATTGCTCCATACACTTGTTTTGTCCAGGTCATCTTGAAAGGCATGACAACCATCTAAGTTTCTTATCTTCCCTGGTAGTTTGGCATCATCAAACATGTTCCTATAATTATATATTCCTTCTGGTAGATTTTTCATACAAACAATGAACATCATGAGTGCTAAAACTAAGCCCTGTGGTATGCCACTAGTAATATTCCTCCAGTTTTATGCATTGCCACTGATTACTGCTCTCATTTTTTTTGTCAACAAAATTGTCATCTATGTTAAAAAGTCTCCCTGCCATCCCTCCAGGATATTCCAGTTTCCAAAACAATCTCTTATGATCGACTGTCAAAAAACCTTTCAGGTCCAGATAAATGCAGTCAACACAATCATCTCTTTCCTGTAAAATCCCTGTGGCTCCATCATAGAAACTTAGTACTGTACATTTGTGCCAGAGGATCTTCCTGTTTGAAAACCTAATTCTCTATTATTATATAATTTCTCTTTAGGTGTTCTACCCATTTGCTATTTGGTTTGAAATTTGTGCAATAAAAATATATATACAGTATATATATTGCACGTAACCAATGTTGTAACCCTTTTTGTGTAATGAAATTTTAAATAAAATAAATGACAAAATATGTATATACTGTATACAAAAAAGAATAGAGGTTGTAGTACAAGAAAATATTAAAGTGTTCAGTGAGAATCCACACGGTATTCTCTGAATACTCTATTTTCTTCTCCGATGCTATGGGTCCCTACAATTGCACCAGAGGTGGTATCCTAACAACTTTTATATTATATCTACATTATATATACACACACACACACACACACACACACACACACACCACACACACACACACACCACACACACACAATGTGCACACATATACCTGTGTGTGTGTATACTCACCTAATTATACTAAATTAGGTGAGTACAGTTAGGTGAGTACACACACACACACACACACACACACACACACACACACACACACACACACACACACACACACACACACACACACACACACACACATCAACAAACTGGAAAGGTGCAAAGACATGCTACTAAGTGGCTCCCAGAACTGAAGGGTAAGAGCTACGAGGAAAGGTTAGAAGCATTAAATATGCCAAAACTAGAAGACAGAAGAAAAAGAGGTGATATGATCACTACATACAAAATAGTAACAGGAATTGATAAAATCGACAGGAAAGATTTCCTGAGACCTGGAGCTTCAAGAACAAGAGGTCATAGATATAAACTGGCTAAACACAGATGCCGAAGAAATATAAGAAAATTCACTTTCGCAAACAGAGTGGTAGACGGTTGGAACAAGTTGGGGGAGGTGGTGGTGGAGGCCAAGACCGTCAGTAGTTTCAAAGCGTTATATGACAAAGAGTGCTGGGAAGACGGGACACCACGAGCGTAGCTCTCATCCTGTAACTACACTTAGGTAATTACACTTAGGTAATTACACACACACACACACACTTTACTTAGAACTTTAACAATTAGTTAAATTACTAGTTTAACAATTACTTAGAGTTTATTAGTTTTTAGTTTAACAATTACTTAGAACACACACAATTAGAACTTCATTCAGAAACCTAAATGAGGAGGCTTTTAGGGCGTTTTACACTGCATACGTGAGACCCGTCTTAGAGTATGCCGCGCCATCATGGAGCCCCCACCTGAAGAAACACATAAGGAAACTGGAGAAGGTTCAGAGGTTTGCGACGAGGCTTGTCCCAGAGTTACGAGGGAAGGGATATGAAGAGCGACTGAAGGAACTGAACCTTACGACACTAGAGAAAAGAAGGGAGAGAGGAGATATGATAGGGACATATAAAATACTCAGGGGAATTGACAAAGTGGGAAATAGATGAAATGTTCACACGTAATAATAACAGAACGAGGGGACATGGGTGGAAACTGGAAACTCAGATGAGTCACAGAGATGTTAGGAAGTTTTCTTTTAGCGTGAGAGTAGTGGAAAAATGGAATGCACTTGGGGAACAGGTTGTGGAAGCAAATACTATTCATACTTTTAAGACTAGGTATGATAGGGAAATGGGACAGGAGTCATTGCTGTAAACAACCGATAGCTGGAAAGGCGGGATCCAAGAGTCAATGCTCGATCCTGCAAGCACAGATAGGTAAGTACAGATAGGTAAGTACACACACACACACACACACACACACACACACACACACACACACACACACACACAACACACACACACACACAGTATGGAGGCTGACTCCATACACAGTTTCAAATGTAGATATGATAGAGCCCATTAGGCTCAGGAAACTGTACACCTGTTGATTGACGGTTGAGAGGCGGGACCAAAGAGCCAGAGCTCAACCCCCGCAAGCACAACTAGGTGAGTACAACTAGGTGAGTACACACACACACACACACACACACACACACACACACACACACACACACACACACACACACACACACACACACACTATACTGTACAAGTATATTCCATACATACATAAGGAGACAAAAAATAAGTATATTGTCACTTTTTTAACAGTATTTACACACTAATATTTGTTCAAATCCCATTGTACTACATTATCATGTACAGTATATAATTAGATAGATACAAAATATATAAATTAAATATTCCTTGCAAGAAAACATTTAAGAAATTAGTAGAGGATGCTTCAACTTCAGTGAGGGCTTGTTTTATTCCAGAATTACACACACATTACATACCCTGTGGATAGTCCATTTTTGATGATATAATTCCATATACAGTACTTCTTTTCTGAAAAAAATGAAATACATGAATTCAATCAGGGTTTAAAATATGGGGACAATTTGAATGCCATGTTACACAATCAAGACAAACACTGTAAAATGAAAATTTGATGTGCCATTTTAGACATTAATGTGCGTGTAGTAGCCACAAGCCATTATTACAAAAGAATGCTGACGAAATACTAACTAAAATATTATGGCAAAGTTGTGGCAGTCATTCAATGTTACATTAATGAGATGACACAGAGCGCTAACACAACTGATCAAATAAAATTTGGTTTATATTCATCTAAAAAAGATCCATGTTAATGTTGATAGAAATTTCTGATTTTTTGTTTAAAGTACATGTGTGTACTGTGCATTGGCAACATACATTTTAATTACTTCATGCACTGTACTCCTATTTCAGTGTTATTACTTGAATCAGTATTTATAGTATCCTATATACAGTATTGCAAATCCTATGACAATAACAATGTCAATCATCTACATTACAAGAAAAGATACACTGTAAATGTACCCCCCAAACAATTCTATACTGTATCTGTGTATTTATCAATCAACACTATACAGTATTGAAGCATTAATCAATCAATATCTGGGTACAGCATATCATCCATTTAACTAAACAACACAGTACAGTATAGGGATACATTAATCAATATACAATATCCTAATGCATTTGAAACTAGCAATATCTTGTGTTTATCAATCATTTTATTCAAGCCCTGTTCCAAGCTTTCAAGTTAAGGTTAAATCAAACAAGACTGATCCCCCTGACAGTTCTTACATATAAAGCGCATACTTTATATGTGTTCAAGCTTCCTGAAACTCTTGATCCCTTTTTTAGAACACTGTCTACATAGACTAATGAATTTGCTAAAACAGTATTCATAATTAGAGGCTTAATAAAGGCTACAAATTCTTTGTTATTTGTGACAACTTTGTGCTCTTCACTACCTATTAAAAATTCTAAATGCATATACAGCACTGACCATGGAACATCATGTGAGCTGTACTTTTTATGAATAATGATAATGTGTTCCAAGTTTAAACCATAAATTGCTTGAAAGGACATATACATAAAGGACATAATGCAGTACTGTATACTGCAGCATACAATACTGCACTACTATATCCAGTTCACAGAATAATTCTCAATTATTCTATGAACATGATTCATGTCAATATCCTAAGCTATAGAAGAAAACTTTCCAAATAAGCCAATGACAAAAGAAATTAGCTGGATATCAAGTAGTCATGGTGAAAGGCTTTAGAAAATATTCATTTCTCAATGTAAATAGCTATGCCTGAATATCGCATATACATATAGAGTATACTGTTCTGTACAGAAGCCATAGACCTGCCTCTTACTTGTGCCATTTAGTACACTGCAGTACTTAGGAGTATGTAAATTCCATATTAATGTTACTTTCCATAACAATGACACATTAACATGAAAAAACTACTTTCCTGGCCTAATAAAGCATCAAACATTTACAGACAGTAGACTAGTTAAATCAGAATTAAAATGACAAAAGTTTCTTAACCACATCCTAATATGGATATATTTGATAAGGTTTAAAAGTGTAAATCTAACTGATCTAATCTGCATGGATGTTTCACAATTTTCACTATTAAACCATATCAACACTTATTAATTGCCTTTGTTATGTTGTTTGCCTCACAAAAACACTAAGCAGAAAAAATTAAATGAAAAGCCTGCTAATTATTTGTCCCACACATTTCTCATATTTGTGGTTTATTTGGTTTGTCAGTCATTTTCAGTCATGCCACTATCATTCTACGCTTAACTAAATACTGCAATTACTGATAATGACTTGCAAAATACATTAAAGGTGGTGATGTACTTCAATTACTGGTCTTACTTCCAAAAAAGTCATAGAACTGTACTCTAACCTAAGTTCATCCTACCTTCAAACCAGATTAAAAGCTATTTGCTGTTTCGTAGGTCTGGTTCCATACAATCACATTTTCAGGCTTATAAACTCGTAGCTAAAAGGTAGGCCAAGTGTTGTAAGTTGGATACCTCATCCATGGGAAGCAGATGTCATATTTCTACTTGGATCATTAAACCAGTTAAGATTTTTTAGATAAAGTATCGCAACACTTTATCTGTCCATGCATTTGCAATTGTTACTATCGATCACTGGAAACTAGTCTTGAGGTTACTGTATTAACGATCTCATACATCATGTACGTTCCACAACTGCTTCAATTTCACCAAACCGTTGGCAGCTTTCTTTAAATGCAAATAATCGCATATGTCGCTTAAAGAACAGTATGGACACTCATCAACATAAATCACAAACATTTCAGACTTCACAAATGGTGTTCCTGTATCCATAAAGTCAATGACATGTCGTATAATTCAGTTCAATGTCTATGAAACATCAACAACCGTCCTGAGGGAGCCTGTTTGGGGTTGAGGCCAATATGGCCTCCCTCACCGCCAAAACGAAGACATAGCGAGAAAAAACCTTTCCTATACAGCAATCGTGGCACCTTCAATATATGTTACTCGTCCTACAGTTCTCCCGGCACATCTATAATATCTGGGACCACACACCGAGCTATATCAGAACCAACAAAGGTAAAAGTGAGCAATACTTACAATACGTGAGGCGAGGCGAGAGCGTTTCGGGTGTCATGCTGCGCAGTGTAGTTGTGTGGGCGGCCACCAGAGCGCCGCTCACGTCCGCCATTTGCACATCAGCAGTAAACAAACCATCAGCTGACTCGACCTCTCCTCCTCTCGCCGGACTCCCTCTTGTTACTCGATTTTTTTCTTCTCCCAGTGAATCATCATGGAGTGGCTGCATTTAGTGGTTGTAAAGCTGGCTATGAAGGACTTCTCTGATTTTTGAAGGTCAGAAAAACTTCTTGGAAAGGAAAATAACGCTTGTTTTGCCGTGTGAAAGGATTTGATTCCGCAAGTCTACACTTTCCCACCCACTCGATGATGTGATAATTTGTGACCATATCATGCTGCTAATGTTTAAAGAAAACGATACAGTGACATGAAACAACGCTCTTCATGCAGAGATGAACTTCTCTAGGAAGCCTTCTGATAAACTACGATATCCGTATCGACTGTGGATGAAGATCGTGTTGAAACACTGACATTGTGAGACTGAAGATGTGTTATTTTGCTATGCTGCTCACGCGTGAGTCCATGTTTCTTTAGAATACGAGTTTAAACGTGATTTTTGAATGTTTATTTTGTATTATATAATTTACGTGCAAAATCCTAAACAGTATAAAATTAATCCCAAAGTGCACAGGACTATCCTGAACTGTTACATAGATAAATTGATCTGGTAAGTATTAGCTTGGCTACGAACAGTTTTTATTACTACTTAATATGAAACCAGAGGACACCATATTGAAGTAAAACGAAGTGTTGTATTTTAAAATTCACTCCCTTCAAGAACGAACTAGCATAGCTACTGTCTGAAATAGAGGTATATACTTATCTTAAATTAATTAATTTAATTATTATCCCATTTCTAACCCCCATACATACACATACTGTATATGTACTAGACATAGTGCATAAGAGAATATACATTTTAAACGAGATTCTGGGAGCCTTTTGATAATCACATGATAATTCATTGTGTCTGGGGACAGGAGGCCAGAGTGTATTCATTCACGTTAGGCTTATATCGAGGTCCCCCCCCCGTCCAAGATGCAACCCCACAGGAGTACCTACTCACTGCTAGGTGAACAGGAGCATTAGGGGAAAGTAAATGTGCCTAACCATTTCTGCCCCGCCCGGAATTCGCGATTGTGCGTCGAGTACGAACTCAACTGTACTACCGGGACCCTGATGATCATATTAAGAATTAGAAAAACCCTTACTGACGCGATCAATATATTTCCACATAATTAGTAGGCCATTACAAACAAATAAGTTATTGTATACACAGTGTAGTGAAGCTTGAGATTTAGTAGAATGTTTGAGGTGTAGGGGAGAGTTACGTCCCATTTGTGGATACTGCGGGGAGGTGTAGGGAATTGGTGTATACCTGGAGAGGGTCTCGAGTTTTTGTCTACTCCCCGAGCCCGCCCTTAGGTCAGGCTCGACTTGTGATAACTTGGTCAGACAGGATACTGCTTGGAGCGGCCCGCAGGCCCACACATCCACTACAGCCTAGTTGGTTCAGCATGGGTAGAGGGACTGGGTGCGGGGAGAGGACGAGCGTGTATTCACCTTGTGCTTGCGGGAGTTGAGCTCTACTTTTTCGTCCCCCCTCTAAATTGTCAATCAACTGTCACTAACTACTATTTTTTTCCTACACCCCTAGGAAGCAGCCTGTAACAGCTGTCTAACTCCCAGGTACCTATTTACTGCGTGTATTTATACCTCAATAAATTTATTTGAATTGGAACTTGAATATTTACTGCTAGGTAACAGGGGAGAGGAGGAGCATGTATTCACCTAGTTGTGCTTGCGGGGGGTTGAGAATCGGCTCTTTGGCCCCGCCTCTCAACCGTCAATCTACTGGTGTACAGATTCCCGAGCCTACTGGGCTCTATCATATCTATCTTGAGACGAGGTCATCTTGAGATGATTTCGGGGCTTAGGGTCCCCGAGGCCCGGTCCTCGACCAAGCCTTCACCCCCAGGAATGAGCCCGTGATAGCTTACAACTCCCAGGTACCTATTTACTGCTAGGTAACAGGGGCATCAGGGTGAAAGAAACTCTGCCCATTATTTCTCGCCGGCGCCCGGGATCGAACCCGGGACCACAGGATCACGTGTCCAGTGTTTGAAACTGTGTATGGAGTCAGCTTCTACCACATTACTTCCTAGTGCATCCCATTTACCACCAACTATGAAACTGAAAAAGTTCTTTCTAATGTATCTGTGGCTCATCTAGGTACTCAGCTTCCACCTGTGTCCCCCTTGTTCGTGAACCACCCGTGTTATTAAATAATCCATCCTTTTCTACCCTGTCAATTCCCCTGAGAATTTTGTATATGGTGATCATGTCTCCCCCGAGCTCTTCTGACTTCCAACGACGCGAGGTGCAGTTCACACAGACTTTCCTCATAACTCATGCCTCTTAGTTCTGGGACTAGCCTAGTGGCATACTTCTGAACTATTTCCAGCTTCGTCTTGTTCTTGACAAGGTACGGACTCCATGCTGGGGCAGCATTCTCCGGGATTGGTCTTACATATGTGGTATACAAGGTTCTGAAGGATTCTTTACACAGGTTTCTGAAGGCAGTTCTGATGTTAGCCAGCCTCGCATACGCCGCCGATGTTATTCTTTTGATGTGGGCTTCAGGACACAGGTTTGGCATGATATCAACTCCTAGATCTTTCTCTTCGTCCCTTTCATGAAGTACTTCATCACCTTACATTTGCTTGGGTTGAACTTTAGTAGCCATTTGTTGGACCATTCCTTCAGTTTGTCTAGGTCATCTTGTAGCCTTATACTATCTTCTGTCTTAATCCTCCTCATAATTTTTTGCATCAAGCATCGAGGGAACGAGTCTCTTCCTTGTGGGAGATCATTTACATATATCAGAAACAGTATAGGTCAAGGACTGATCCCTGTGGTACTCCACTGGTGACGCCTCGCCACTCTGAGACCCCCCCCCCTCCCTCACAGTTACTCACCGTCTTCTGTTGCTTAGGTACTACTTTATCCAGTGGAGTACCTTTCCTTTCAGGTACTCTGCAACCAGATGTTCCGCTAGTTTTTTCGCACAATCTTCTCCATCATCTTACATGGTATACAAGTTAGGAACACTGGCACTGGTTCAGTGCCTCCTGTCTATTAACCTTCTTCTATATTGTGACTACATTAGGACTTCCAAATTTTTGGCAGTTCATCTGTTACCAGCCATTTGTTGTACACCATAGATAGTGGCAGGCAGAGCTGCTCCTTCTTTAGTATCCATGGTGAGATTCTAACGGGCTTACAGTCTTTGTCACATCCAAATCTAGCAGATGCTTCCTCACCTCCCCACTAGTAATCACAAACTCCTCTAGTGGTGTCTGGTTAGGCATTCCCTCTCTATCTCTGACACTTCTTCCTCTATTGTGAAGACTTCCTGGAATTTCTTTTCGAGTCCCTCGCACACTTCCTTGTCGTTTGTAGTAAATCCGTCTGCTCCTATCCCCAGTTTCATTACCTGTTCCTTCACTGTTTTTCTCCTGATGTGGCTGTGCAGCAATTTAGGTTGAGTCTTTGCCTTGCTTGCTATGTCATTTTCATATTGTCGCTCTGCCTCTCTTCACTCCCTTTGATTGTTCACCCCATACTCATCCTGTGAGCGGTAGCGCAAAAAACATTACAGAGGCCACAAAAGGTCTTTATCAGACCTCAACGGAGATTATTACATAAACAATTCTATCTGTCCTTCACACGTTATAATTACAATGTCAGTTACAGAGAATGTTCTATTTCAAGAGCTATATATTA
>WNGS01164858.1:60789550-60809265 GCA_020271785.1 Procambarus virginalis
CACGAAGCGGGTTTTGACATCACCAACTAAAGGAACAGATAAGAAAAAGTCACGCTTGGACATTCAAGATTCCTCCTTCAAAAGTGGGGGAGAAAATACACATCAATTTGATCTTTTTGAGAATGATGCCTCATCTGATGAACTGCCTGACCTTACTCAGATTACACCGAGCTTGTTAGATGTGGACCCAACCATTTGCAATGTTTTGCCAAATGCATCTGCCCTTGCTAATGTTTTGAGTCCTCCTCATGCAAGTCATCAAATAACTGATAATGTTATTTCATCAAAAAGTGACTTGAGTGATAACTGGTCTCCAGAAAAGTTGCAAATAATTGAAGAAAGATTTCCTTCAAATGAAGGTGCTGTCACAAAGTCTAAGGAAGATGACAACGTTCTAGACGAAATGATTGATATGGTAATTGAAAGTGGAGAGGGAAAATACAAAACTGATAAGGCAAATGATGATAAACATGATCCTTCCAAAGTACACTTTATTTCTAAAGACTTAAACTCAGTAGAAAAGAATGATGCTATGGAGTCTTCAATTATAACTGCTTCTTGTGCTGATGAAACAAACAGTGCAGAAGGCAATTACAGAGGCCAGTTGAAAGAAAAGTTAGAAGATATAAACTCAAGAAAAGAAGGAAGTGCCATAGAGCAAACATCAGTTACAGAAGCATCTGTAAATTTGCAGAGGTCAGGTGCTATGCAGAACAACAAAAATAAGAGCATATCCTCAGTTGATACTGGAAATTTACTTACAAGAGAATTTCAAGCTTTGGACGAAAGTAAAGTGAATGATGAAGAAAAGGACTTGCCTGCCTTTAAAAAGGATCCAAGTGAAAAAAGTAACATTGTTCGTGAAAGTAGTACAGAAACTATGAAGATTACTAATAACAGCAATGCTAAATTTGAAACATCAGTCAAAATGGATGTAAATGGTGGTGATACTTCAATTAGCAATGAAGATATTGATGGTGATGATGATGCAGCTAGTGTGGGGAAAGTGAGTACAAGCAGTTTTGTAGATGATGCGTCAGTGGTTTCTAGTGAAGGTCGGGATCTAAAAACTCCAGAGTCTCAAGTTAAGAAAGGAAAGAGAAGTAAATTATCTGTGTCTGTGCCCTCAGTAGAATGTCGACGAGTGACTCGAGGTTCTGTGGTGGAGCCCCTAACAGCAGAGGTCGTTGAATGGGATGATGGGGGAGTGGTGGATTTGTTTCAGTGTGACATGTGTGATTATTTTGGCCGACACATGGCTAATCACATAGTTAACTTTCACACAGATCGAGAATTACCATGTGAATTCAAGAAAGAAGACTTTCCACCTGTGATAAAGGATCATGTTGGTCCTCCTAAGGAAATAAATAAGAAAGAGAATGTTTCACTGAACCTGTGCTGGATTCCACCTAATATGAGTTTTGAGAAAAGTGTTACATGCAAGGAGTGTGACTACATATCTAACAGTCGTTTTGATTTAATTTATCATGTTTTAGAGCATTCTCCCAAGGCAGCTTCATGTGTTTATCATTGTCGTCTTTGCAACTACATGTCTGAAAAAAAGGAAGAATTTTACAACCATGTTTCTAGTCATACTGGCGAGTATCGCTACAGCTGTGAACTTTGTGGTCATCGTACTTATAAATTGTCCCTTCTTCAGTCACATCATACAGAATGCCACCATAACCAACCAGAGAAATTCTTCATATTAGGAATGATTGAGGAAAATGGTTGGCTATACATCCATGTTTGTAAAGTATGCATGTTTGTTAGAATTGGCTTAGGTGCAGCTGAAGAGCATGTGAAACATCGTCATGGAGGTAAAGCAGATATTCACAAAGCCAACATGAGCAGGCATATTGTGTTACACTCAGAGCTACGAAAATTTTCTGGCGATTCTGAAAGTACCCCCATTTCCCGCCCGAAGTACAAAGGTAAAAAAAAGAAAAAGGGTAAAAAGGGTCCTGATCTTGATGTTTTTGTTGGAGACGAAGAAGTTGATGAAAAAGAGGTGGAAGAAAAGGCCAAGCAGCTTGTAGATAGAATATCCTTAAACATTCATACTACAATGTCTGTTCAAGAAGCCCATAAGAGAATGTCTTTGTTAAACTCTATTAGTAAAAAACTGGATGAGGATACTCAAGAAGATGAAACAGAGTTATGTCCAAAAAATTTAACTGGGGACGAGCAATCACCTGCCATCTCTGTGTTACCAGCTTTAACAGATACGAGTGGTGTTTTAATGGAAAAAGTGGGAAAGGCAGATGAAGGTACAGTAGAAGAGCAAAAACCAAATGAAACTAAAAATGAAAAAAAAGAACAGACATCAGTTACAGAGGAAGATAATGAGGTTGATGTTGAAAATGACAATGATGCAGAAAATGCCAGTGAAGATATGCAGGGGATTGTAATAAATGAAAATGATTCGGCAGAAAGTGATAGCGAGTCTACTGTGAGTGCAATTGATACTGATGTTTTGATGATGAAATAGCTCCAGGTAAAGGTTTTCTTCAGGATACAATCAGAAAGCTTTCTGCTAAGCTTGATGAAGATTCTAAAAAAAAGCAGCAGGAAAATCTGGAAAAGAAGCAAGAACAACAGCAGAAACCTGTAGTAGGTGATGTGTGTACAAGTACACAAAATGTCAATGAAGATGATAGTGATTCCGACAATTTAGTGATATGTGAAGATATTGATACAGATGGAAAGGAGAAAAACAGCACCTGTAGAGCCCCCTCAGGCTTCAGACAGCTTTATGGACATCAGTACATCTCTGAGGGAAATACTGGATCTTCACTTCAAGATTCAATCCAGTCGATACTAAGAGAGGCCTCTACAATAAACCAGCAAACGCCGAAAATGCCAAAATTGAGAATTCGTCCTGCACACCAGCTTTTGGACCCACGTCTTTCTCAAAGGTACAACATCCATATTCATTTATTATTGTATCATTAAGTCTTGTACAGTTAAGTGATGAATATTTTAACTATAAGTTTATATTGTGAAACTAAATGTTTTATCTGATAAATTTAGTGATTGAGACATTGAGAGGAAAGTGGCTGGTGCATTGAATGTCCTGGTTAGAAAAAGTACCTCACAATGGTATTGCTGGAAATTAGAATAGTAGAAATGTACAATCTGAGAAGTACAATGTGTGTGGTATTAGAATAGATGGATTAACCCTTACACTGCTCAGAGGTTGTAACGGGGGGGGGGGGGGGGGGAATGAATTGAGAATATCGAGTAAGTAGGAAGTGAGTAGGAGAAGTAGAAGAGGTAGAAGGGTAGATAGGTAGAAGTAGGAAAGTACTGTCTCCACTCGATCATCCGGACTATATGGGAAGGACCCCCAACCGGATTATCACGTTTTTTGGATAATGGTACTTTTCACCTACGAGTCCAAAAGTGACCATTTCCAACAATTTTATACTACAACAACATAATTTGAATTGCCTTGCCACATATAATTATTAGATATTCAACTAGAAACCTCAACTTACCTTGTTGGTGTTCGTCTTCTTGATTGATGCCACACATCTTGAAGTTAAGAATTGTTAACAATTTACGTAACCTATACTAACACAACACTAAAATTAACACTTAAAATTACTGTACAGTCATTAAGCAAAGTAGTTTTGACTGCCAGCTGCTGAAGCCTCACTGGGTGAAGGTGCTTGGCTTGCCTGTGGCGCCTCACTTGTTGAAGGCATTTGGCTGCCTGTGACGCCTCACTGGTTGAACAACACGTAACTTGTCTTAATTGCCAGGACAACCTTCTTCCTCTTAACACCTCCAGAACGATTGATGCTGATACCAGACATAGTCTTGGCCAAAAATGTTTAAAGTTACTATGAAAATAAAAAAGATATTTCAAAAAATATTTCACTAATGGCACAGCACTGTGACGCCTCACTCGTTGAGGTGTAAACAGTAACTTGTCTGTAATTGTTAGGACAACTTTCTTCCTCTTAACACCTACAGAACGATTGATGCTCCTACCAGACATAGTCTTGGCCAAAAATGTTCAAAGTTACTATGAAAATAAAAAAGTTATTTAAAAAAATATTTCACTAATGGCGCAGCACTGTGTATAACACGAGGGATGGACGCACATGGGTTGACCAGTGTTGGACGGGTCCACTTGGCGTGGGGCAGCTATACCACCTTACGTAGGCTGCCAGGAGAATATTTTTTAAGGAAACTTCAGCCTGTGCACATTGCTTTTAGAAAACTTATTTATTTGTTATTACATAATTACTAGTACTTATTTCATTTGTTTTTGTTCTAAAATTAATGGTAATTCCTGTACACAGGTGGTCCCTCCCGACGCTCTCCTCCCACCCTCCCGACACCACCCACCCACCCCACCCCCTCCTACACCATGCGCCTCGAGTCACGGGCAGACGGGATTAATACCGCATGGCCCGCCTCATGTTTTCATATACGGAAAAAGCCTCGATCATCCGGGCAACTGACCGGATAGTGTAATTTCGGCAGGACATTAACCGGGCCCCAAAATTTTATCCGGCCAAACTCTCGTTAATCCGGTTCCTGTGGCTATTTTGGCCGGATATTGTGATAACTTTATCCGATTGCGATTTTGGCCGTATTAAGGCGTTTTTCGGATGTTCGAATCCCGGATAATCGCGGGGTTACAGTAGATAGTAGAAGTAGAAGAGTAGATAGTAGAAGTAGAAGAGTAGATAGTAGAAGTAGAAGAGTAGATAGTAGAAGTAGAAAATGCTGGAAATTAGAAAAGAGAAATAGGAAATGCTGCCACCATCCATTCTAGATCATTTACATACAAGACAAGGAATGGAACTTGTCTGTACCAAAAGATGTTATTACCATGTTTCAACTCTAAACATGTACTCATTAATCTCAATATTCAGAAAAGATGTTATCATTTGGTCATTATTAGTATGTTCCATCTTTATCATTTATTCATTAAAATCATGGAACCAGTAACCTCAGAGACTTTCTTATCTCAACTCCAAACTCTAGGGAACAAAGTTAAAGACAATTTTAAATTATAAATTCAATTATATTTCACATGATAAGTATCATAATTTAATCAATTCAACTAAAATGTTAATATTCAAAGTGAGTCACCATCCAAGAATTCGAGAACTATACAACTCGACTGCCCCTGCTCATCACACAACACCTGTTTAGAAAACACGACCAAGTCACCTTAATGTTCAACTCACCAAGTGTCTGAGTCTCTGTGGAATAGAGAGAGAGGGGGGGGGGGTCTGTAGTTGACAGACTCTCTCCCGCCCCGCCGGCTGACAGCCTATCTCACGGCTGGCCGCTGCTGGCTGTTCTGTCTTTTGCTCTGCTTCTTCTGTCCTCCCGATTCGATAGCTCCCCGAGTATATATTGGGAAACCTGGTAGCTAACTCCGCCCACAAGTTAGATAGCCTGGGGCACTCTACCAGCCACTCCTTAACCCTTTAACTGCGCAACGCGCCTGCAGGCTCGCGTCTGGTTTGCGCAACGCGCCTCCGGGTATTTGTATTTTTCACGTTCCATTCAAATCTCCCGCGGCTACATGGGGTTCACATCAGCTTCCTCAGGGCTCTTGTAAACAGACGCCATCTTTAAAAAAAATCATGGTCCACATTCCCGGGTGTGGGAGCCTCAGTAGTGTGTGAGCAACCAAGGCTGGCACTCGCAGCATGAGCGCACAGCACTGCTGTTCAGCGTGTGACCACAGCATCGCCTAATAATGTCAAAATATATATAACTTGTATCATTTAGCCATGATAGTGTTATAGAAGAGCCTGAGTGTGATAATGACTGGGTACAATGTTCAATTATCAGTGATTCAATGCTGTTCACGATGTTCACAGCACCACAGCATTATAGCATCGTCCATCTAGGAATTTTCAAATGATTTCTTAGGTTCCTTTTCAAAATAAACGTGTGGTCAATTATTCATTTATAGGAATTAGTGACCAGGATTGTGATAATAGCAGGATTGTGGTTATAATTAGCGTTGTGCTTAGTATTGTGGAAGGAGGAAAGTTTGGTGAGGGAGGGCGAGAATTGAGGTAGCCTCATTGTGTGTGTGTGGCTGCCACTCTTGTTTTGCTCACCATAATAGCTTAGTGGTTCGCTATGGGCAACACATATGTACATGGGTATATATAGTGTGTGTATATAGTGTAAGAACAGTAACAGGAGAATATTGAGAGGAGCTATTTTGGTGAGGGAGGTGATGTAATCGTAGCGTCGTCTGCTGTCTGCTGTGTGATTTTTCATGCAGTCCATCTAGGAATTTTCAAATGATTTCTTAGGTTCCTTTTCAAAATAAACGTGTGGTCAATTATTCATTTATAGGCATTAGTGACCAGGATTGTGATAATAGCAGGATTGTGGTTATAATTAGCGTTGTGCGTAGTATTGTGGAAGGAGGAAAGTTTGGTGAGGGAGGGCGAGAATTGAGGTAGCCTCATTGTGTGTGTGTGGCTGCCACTCTTGTTTTGCTCACCATAATAGCTTAGTGGTTCGCTATGGGCAACACATATGTACATGGGTATATATAGTGTGTGTATATAGTGTAAGAACAGTAACAGGAGAATATTGAGAGGAGCTATTTTGGTGAGGGAGGTGACGTAATCGTAGCGTCGTCTGCTGTCTGCTGTGTGATTTTTCATGCAGTGTATGGTGGCCACTGTACTGTTTGGACACAATACCGGCTTACTTGCATAGTTCTGGTAAATAAAACATGTAGATAGGTATATAGAACATGTGTAATAAGAACTATAACAGTATGGTGGGAGGAGCAATGTGGCGAGTAAGATGTTGGAGTGAGGGAGACTGGCTGGGTGTGGCTGCTCTCACTCGAGGTGTTCTGAGTGTGTTGATGGTGAATGTATATAGTGTGTGACAGTGTGTAGTGTGTAAATAGATTATATGTATAGATAAATTAGCATGATACATAGTAAATATGTGCAGCATATGTGTACACAAGTATCATGCACGTAACACAGTGTCTTCGGACAGTACGGTTGTTTTACTGCCATAATATAGTGTACGTGTTCACTATACATAGGATTAGTACGTAAAAACAAATAAAATGTATTTGGAACTGTGCGAAAAAAATGAACGAAAATATATTCGCGGCAACTCGCGCGCCCCGCCCCGACCGCCCCACCCGCCCCGGGAGCTTACAGCACGGGCGCACGGGGAATCATGACGTCACGCCCCAACTTACGGACCCCATAGCAGCCAAAGTAAGTACAATTACGACTTTTTTTTTACATACCCATACTGAGGGAAGGGTTTTTGACACTTTAAAAAGAAAAAGAATTTTTTCCAGAGAATTATTTCCTGCGCACCACGGGGGTGTCATATTTGGAGGCAACGCAGTTAAAGGGTTAAACGTCGGCATGTTTGAAGGCTACCAGGCTACGATTATCAGATTAGCGGGAGCCAGGTGAGATTCGCCTGGCTGACCTCAGGTCACTTGGTTGTCAATTAACACTTAGAGGGTGAGATCCAGGCCAGACAAGCTGATGCCTCTCGAAATCCTTGTCTGTGACTCATATATCTCCCTGTATGTATTAAATAAAACTAACCCAAACACCTTTACAGTGTTACAGGGTCCTGGGGACATTTACACCCCTGTGTGCAAGAAAAAAAAAAATCAAATTTTTTTTCGTCTTCTAAACACGTTAATTTGTGTCCCCTGAGCACGGGAAAAATAAAAAAAAAATCGTAGGTGACATATTTTGGGCGCAATTGACCGAGGAAGTCTGGCAAAAAGTAGGCGTTGACAGAGCGATCGTCAGGGCCGGTCAGCGTCACCCGCACTGACAGGTGGGAATTGCCACAAAGATATTATTACCTAATTGTTTCAATGTCTCTGATTTATTTTTTTTTATTTTTTTTTGCAGTAATATTATTCAATAGTGTGTATTGTAATATATTTATATAATAAGTGGTGAATAATCGCTATACTCAAAAGTATGGTGTGCATATGTGTGATTCTATTATTATGTTTATAAAACAATAAACAAATAGTTTTGCTGCTATTACACTCTATTCACAGGTTTTATATAAGTATCTGCATGTTTTGGTCACCATAACGAACCACTAAGTTTGTATTGAGAGTCGAAAAGCAACGAAGAGTTACCGCCACACACCAGCCAGCCACTCGCTGCCACTCCCTCAACACACGCACTAAACTTTCTTCCCCAACAATACCATTTGTGGTGTTATTACACTATATACAGACGTTATATATAAGTATGTATATATTTTGTTCACCACAACTGTACAGCTAAGCTGATATAGTTAGTTCAGGCACTAAGAGTCGTCGCTATACACAGCTGGCTGCTCCCTCACTCATTCAAGGTCACACGCACTAAACTTTCTCCCCCAACAATACTGTTTGCAGTGTTATTACCCTATATACACACATTATATATAAATATCTACATGTTTTATGCACCGTAACTGTACACCTAAGCTTGTAGTGCGCCCAAAGAGCATAGTGGCCACTCTCTAAACAGCTAGACAAATCGTGCAGACGACGTCACCTCCATCACCCAAATGGCTCCTCCCAGCATAATCCTTTTGCTGTTATTACACTAATACACACATTATATATAAGTATCTACATTTGTGTTCACCATAGAGAACCACTGAGCTGGTATGGTGAATGTAAACAATAACAGGTGGCCACACAGTCAGTAAACGATGCTGTCTCCCTCCGTCTCTCAGCATCACTCCTCCTACAGCGCTAATTATTACAACAATCCTGCTATTATCACAACCCTGGTTATTTATATCACAGGGGTCATCTGTAATATTATCATCGCTAAGTAATAACAATTATATATATATTTTGACATTTTTCGGCGATGCTGTGGTCACAAGCTGAACAGCAATGCTGCTCGCTCATGCTGCGTGCGCCAGCCTTGGTTGCTCCAACAGTACTGTGCCTCTCACACCTGAGAATATTGCCCACGATTTTTTTTTAAAATGGCGTCTGTTTACAAGAGCCCTGAGAAAGCTAATGTGAACCCCGTGTAGCCGCGGGCCATTTGAATCGGGCCTGGCACCCTATGGCGTATATATACGCCATGCGCACCGTGGGACATGTTACTCAGGGCGTATATATTCGCCATGCGCAGTTTAAGGGTTAAGGAATGAAAATGTCATGGAGAGAGATGTGTGCAAACATTGATAAATTGCAAGATTGAGAAGACGGTACCAATATCATTTGACCATGTTGAACTAATTGATGATGAGAGTGTTTTAAAGTTAAATTGAATGTAAAAGAGGAAGTCAAGGATGATGGTCAGAAATAGTGAGGGGGTGTAAGGAAGAGGGACTCAAGTGTGAATAATGTATGGTATGTGTTGTGCAAGGGAACAAGACAGTATGGAAGTGGTTTGTAAATGGGTAGTTTATATTTGTTTATCTTGAATATGACAATTCACTAGGAGTGTAGGGGGTGCTTGTTCATCCATGATGCTATATAGTGTGAATCGGGTAAAGAATAGACAAATTGTGTTTTCTGTGGAGAGCCCCTCCGGCTTACCAGAGCTACACCGGAATGATATGTGTGTATTAGACCGTGGCATCAGTCAGTTCGATTAGAGTTCTAGCCTACTGGGAACCATGAGCCAGAACCTGACTCCTTCAGAGAGGCACAAGGAGCAATGGCCCATAGAAACCCCCATGTGGTTGGAAGCATTCTATGTATGCCATTTACTGGGTTAGGCACCCAGAAACGTAGGCATCTCAAAACAAACTCCATCTAGTTAATATTGCTACTGAAAACCTAACTATCAAGCAGCACTCCACAATCTGAAAACAAGCATGACGTTACAATTGCCACCGCACAGCCGTCTGTGCAGCTCCCCCCTCCTGGGAGGAGGAAGGGGGAGCCCCAGACCCCTTGCACTAACCATCCAACCCCAGTTCTGAGACCGATGTGTTGCGTGGCAGTCGTTCGACTCTGGCTTGCATTGCTGTCCCTTTGCGAATGTGGTCTGCTGTGTAGTGGTGTGCAAGCCAGGAGTAATTCACGGAGTACTGGGGCTGCATGCGCCTAGGGCCACCTTCCCTAGATGCCCTGTAAGTACTGCTCTTGTGGCTTGGGTGTTGCCTTCTACATGTCATTTGGAAACTACCTCCATAGGATCTTTTGCTGCTTGGCGATTGCCCGCCCTTGGGGGGTCATCTGGAGTTTTCATTTCTGCTGTTTGATCTTGGGTAGGAGGTAGTATTTTTGCTGGGAATTTGTAGAATTTGTTCCTTGCCTTCGGTCCACGAAAGCATAGTACTGTGCAGCTTGTCACCTATTACACAGCGGCTGGTTCTGTTCCTCCTGGAGACGACGTACTTTGCAGGGTTTTTTCTTTTCCTTTGTTTGTTGCCTGGTGGGGAGGGGGGGGGAGTCTGCCTCTTGGTTATTGCCCGCCCTATGTTAGTCTGGCGGTTCTCCATTAGGTCCCCGTGATTGTACACGGCACAGTGGTTCAGCTTTAATTGATCTCTCGGTAGTTTGGGCCAACCAGTTAGCAGTACCTTGCTTGGGCTTCCCTTAGCAGTCAGCCTAAGGGTCCTGGAAAACCCCATTGGGAATCATTGGTCCAATGGATGCGTCCTCTGGGTCCCATCTCGCCTTGTGCAAGTAAAAAGGTTGCTCTGTTCCCCCTTGTCTCAGGGTGACATTTACCAGTTTTGCCTCCATCATTCTGCCTGTTTGGGTCTGTGACACCTTCGACTCAGAGTCCTGCGAGTGGTGTCCTTTGCTGGATTTCCAATTCACCCAGTCCACTGGTACTGGTAATAGGGTACAGGCGGCGTCGGCGTTGCATGCATGGTTTTGGTTGCTGCAACACACTAGATTGGATGCCTTTCTGGAAGCCTCGTGGCTGCCCCACTTTGGTTATAGGGACCTGGACTTCAGGGCATTAGTCGCTTCGACTTGGGTTTTGTCTGCACCCCCTCGGCTTTGCCCTGCTAAGCTGCCGGCTTCTAAACGTCTGAGAGTTTTGGAGTCAGGGCAGGGTCTAGATGGTGGTAGGACTCGGGCGGTCTCATGGGCTGCCCATTCCGGTTCGGCGATAGAGGCATTTGAGCCTGCTACTCCAGCTGGGGCTTCGGGGTATGACCAGTGGACCCCTCCTTTTTCTAGCTTTTCCGGTTGACTGCCTTTTCTATAGGAGCAGAGGGTTTGGAGGACGGCTCTGCCCTTGGTCCTGGCATAGAGGATCCCGGGTCTGGGGAGGAGTTGACTTGGGGGTGCTTGGGTCCCATTTGAGCCCACTTAGGTGTTGGTACCCTCAACGTGGGGCTTGTTGTTACAGGGGGGGGTTCTTCTCCCCCCCTTCTTGTACGAATTTGATGTGGGTTCGGCTCCTCCCTGTCTTCAGTTCTGGGTTTCCTTGGGTTATTTGGTCCTTTTCTTCTGGAAGTTTTTGGCTTCTTGTATCTTGCCTAAGGAGGTTCAGGAGGCCATTGCAGTGTACCTCCTGCACGATCTGGATTTTGCCTCGATAATGGACCCTTCCTCATTTGAGCTCGATTCTACTTTTCCTCATTAGGTGCGTTAAAGGGTATCGAAGTCATCCTGATTAGCAGACTGTCCTTTCTATTCATTGGGGGCGTGGCATTTGTTCTGTCAGATCTGCACACTTGAGTGTCGTAAAACCTCTACTGTGGTAGACGGGGACTTTTCCTCTGCTCCTCCTCTTTCAGCAGCTCGGTCCAGTCCAGTCCATAGCTTGTTCGATCTTCTCTTCCGATCTTTGCATCTGATCTTTCTGATGCGTTCTATTTGTATGGTGATTAGGTGGCTCTTTGATGGTGTCCCACCTACGAGTTTCGTCTAGGTGACAGTATGAAGTCTCCTGGCAGTCCTTTACTTACCCTTTGTCTCTTCGGAGGTTGGCTCCAGTTTCGTCGGGTTATCTTGTCCTTTCTCCCTTGGTTGTTTCAGGACCGTAACATTATGCTGAATACTGTCACCTAGTATCGAGCGGCACTGGCTGAGCCGCTCCTGCTTGCATTCAGGGTGGATGTTACTTCAGCTCTGTTTCACAAGCTGTCTCATGTGTTGTTTCACTTCCGATCTGCTTGTGAGCTGCCTGAGTTGTCCTGGTCGTTGGACTGGGTGCTCTGTTTTCTCTCTCTTAGGTTTGTGGTGGCTCCTTTGGTTCAGGATTGTTTTGACAAGGCTCTTTTTTTTTTTTTTTTTTTTTGTTGGCCTTAGCCTCTGGGGGGTTGGGTTGGGGAGCTTCATGCTCTCCTCCAGTGCAGGGAGTTTTTGCTCTTTCGGTCCTGGTAACAGGTTTGTTCGTATGCAACCCTCTCCTTCTTTTCTGGCAAAGAATGAGACAGCAGATTTTTGGAGGGGTGCTTGGGTGGTTGATGCTTGGTTTGTTCAGCCGGGGTTCATCATGCGTTGTGTCTGGTTGCGGCTCCTCACCGTTGTTTGCACGCCATGGCCTCTGGGACCGGGGATGTCCTTTGGGTTGACCCGGTTTTCCTGGGCTCGGGTTTCCCAGGTCATCCACAGGGTTATTTGGTCCAGCCAACCTGCGATCTATCCTCGTGGCCATGACATTCACAAATTTGTTGCTTTAGCTGCTGTTTTTGGTACAGTAATGTTTTGGGCTGACATTCGGGTGCAAGGATTTTCGAGGTCGAACAGGATCCTGGCCGTCTGTTGCCTCGTTGATGTTTCTAGCTCCTAGTTGCGTGTGTGTCGCTTTGGGTCGCTGGTTGTGGCCAGTTGTCTCAGCTTCTCGTTGAGATGCGAGTGGTGGCGGCCGCCTCCTGGGTAAGTCCCTCTTTTCTTTTTTCTGTGGTTAGGTAGCTCCGGGGAGCCAGAGGGGCTCTCCACAGAAAGCCAGTGTTGAATGTAATGAAACGCCATTTTCTTGGCATTTGCCGGAGGCTCCCCGGCAACCCTCCCTCCCACGGGTCGGTGGTTTTCGCATTTTGATATTCAGCCTCTGAACTAGGGTTGGATGGCCAGTGTGAGGGGGTCTGGTGTGTCTCCTTACCCCTTTTGTGGAGGGAGAAGCTGCATAGACAGCGGCACGGCGTTGGTTGTGACGTCATGCTTGTTTGCTTTTTTCAGATTGTGGACTTCTGCTTGATAGTCCAGTTTTCGGTAGCAATTTTAACCAGGTGGAGTTTGCTTTGAGATGCTTACCTTTCTGGGTGCCTAACCTGGTAGATGGTAGACATAGAATGCTTCCAACCACATAGGGTTTCTATAGTCCATTGCTCCTCGTGCCTCTCTGAGGGGCCCAGGTTCTGGCTCGTGGTCCCCGGTAGGCTAGAACTCCAATCGAATTGACTGATGTCACAGTCTATTACATACATATCAGCCCGGTATAGCTTTGGGGAGTCTCTGGGCCTCACCTAGAACATGACGTTGCATTACATTTAATGCTGAGTTTTTATAAAATCCATATCATTTCAGTATACAGTATTGTTCCCATTATTTCAATATGGGCTGATGCTTTGCCAGCACCCCCCTAAAAAATGGGAAATTTGTAATGATAATTTATGTTCAGTATATTATTAATTTAATGCATGTCTTGCAAAAAAAAAATATTAGTAACAACAATTGTTAGTAAGCCTGCCAATATAAGAAATGAGAATGTGTGTTACAGATATATACCCATCTGAAAAAAATATATTTTGTAGCATAAAAATGCAGGATTACAAATATTGTTGACTTACTCTCAATATAATGGGTAAATTTGAGAGTTAAAAGTTATTTAATAATAGTAGGCTGTAGTAGGTTGGCAAGAGCAGTAACATTCTGGAAAAATGTTTTGTTAAATAATTCTGTTATATTGAATATTGTAAGCAGATGTTTGAACTGTGCCACAGTATTGCTGCATTTCTTTTGATAATTTCCTCATGACTTAAAGCTCTGTGTTGGTAAGCCTCAGAGGTATATTTATTTAAATCAAGCTATGTTATTTATCAGTAACCTTCCACTAGTGGAGTGTTAAGAGTACAAGAGGGTAGGTGGTCCTGGACAAAGAGGGTATGGTTCTGTTGGCTATAATAATAATAATCATAGGTCTCAGTTAGGTTTTATAATACAGTACAAAATACTTGTAAAAAAGAAATATATTTATTGAATAAAAATATATTTTGGCTACCTTTTCATCAGATATTGTAGCCAGAGAAACTGAAAGAGAAGTTGTGAAAGCCCTGTCTTCTCTGTATTCCTTGTGAGATTGGTGTCTGCAACACTCCTTCAATACTGTGTTTTCTTTTATGGACAGAGCTTCATCAAGCTGGGTAGGAAATACAAGGTGTCATGTCTTCCTTTTACTGCCATTCATAGATAGGCTATTTGATATTAAACCTAATTATTATTGCTATTAAGTAACGTTTCACTCGATAAAGTCTTCTTTAACCCCTGGGCTGCTCTTGTGATTATAGCCTGCAACACACCCAGGTTCAAGAAATAAAAACAAAATCCTTTTATAAAAGTGTTCATTTGTGTTCCTGACCACGGGGGAAAAAAAATCATAGGGTGACATATTTTGGCCACAGTAGGGTTAAGAAGTCTGGCAAAATTGAGGCATTGATAGAGCAATTGTTGGAGGTGGGTAATCTCGCCAGAGCTGTCAGGCAGGAGTTGCTACAAAGATAATATTACGTAATTATTTCAATGTCTCTGATTGATTTTTCATTTTTTTCCAGAAATAATATTCAATAGTGTGTAATGTGATATATTTATATAATAAAATTTTTGAATCATTGCTCTACTCAAAATTGTGGTGTGCATATTAATGATTTAATTTATGTTCATAAAACAATAAACAAATAGTTTGCTGTTATTAGACTATATATACACAGGTTATATAAGTATCTGCATGTTTTGTTCACTATAACGAACCACTAAGTTGGTATGGTAAGTCATACCAATGACGAGTGACTGCCACACACCCGCCAGCAAATGCCACCTTCTTCCCTCCCTCCCTTGAGGGCGCAGGTAGCTGAGTGGACAATGTGCGGGACTAATAATCCTGTAACCCGGGTTCGATTCCCAGTGCCAGCAAGAAACAATGGGCATCAGGGTTTCTTTCACCCTGATGCCCTTTGTTACCTAGCAGTAAATAGGTATCTGGGAGTTACAGCTGTTACGGACTGCTTCCTGGGGGGGGGGGGTATGTGTGTGTGAAAAAAAAAATAGTAGTTAGTAACAGTAGATTGATTGACAGTTGAGAGGTGGGCCGAATGAGCAGAGCTCAACCCCAACAAGCACAGCTAGGTGAATACATCACTCGCCAAAACACTTCCTCCCACCATACTGTTTTTGCTTTTATTCACTATTTACAGACATTATATACAAGTATCTACATGTTTTGTTCACCATAACTGTACAACTAAGCTGGTATGGTGAGTTCAGATAGCAACAGAGGTCGCCACACACAGTCAGCCAACGCTGCCTCCCCTCCCTCACTCATTCAAGGCCAGAGGCACTAACATTCCTCCTTCAACCATACTGTTTGTGGTGTTATTACACTATATACATACATTATATATAAGTATCTACATGGTTTGTTCACCATAATTGTACAATGCTGGTATGGTGAGTTCAGATAATAATAGAGGTCACAACACAGTCTGCCAATGCTGCCTTCCCTCCCCCACTAAGATTCCTAATCCCACCATATTGTTTGTGCTGTTATTACACTATAATTCTCATTTTATATATAAGTATCTACATTTGTGTTCATCATAGCAAACTACTAAGCTGATATGGTGATTCTTGACAATAACAGTGGCCATACAGTCAGCAGATGAAGCTACCTCCCTTCCGGGAGGGAGTCAGCACTAATTATCACAACAATCCTGCTATTATCAGAATCCTGGTCATTTTTATCACAGTCAGGGGTCTTCTGTAATACTATCATTGCTAAATAATACCAGTTACACATATTTTTTTTAAATTTTAGGTGATGCTGTGGTCACAAGCTGAACAGCAGTGCTGTTAGCTCATACTGCGTGCGCCAGTTTTGGTTACTCACTCGGTACTGAGGCTCTTACACCCGGGAATGTTGCCCACGATTTAAAAAAAATGGGGCATCTGTGTACAATAGGCCTGAGGAAGCTGATGTAATCCCTGTGTAGCCGCTGGACTTTTAAATCTTGTGCGGTACTCCAACACATCAATAGCTGTGGCGCGCAATTCCGTGACAGTTACTCACTACAGCTGTTGATGTGTTATGCAGTTTAAGGGTTAATTTGAAATGTGTTTACAAACTCTGAATATTCACAGGAAGCATTCATATCAGCAGCTAGAGATTCTTTTGTTCCTTAGTCTTCATTTTTCTATTATTTGTTTTGAAAGATACCCGGGTTAGTAATACAGTACAGTATTAAAATTTATCAAGATTTAGCAAGACTAAACAAAATCCTATATATTCTAGCAATTATGGTCTTGTTCCAGCTTTCTGGAACTTGGAGATAGTTTCTTATAGCATATTTACATATGAACTATTAATGAACTATTTGAGTGTTATCCTATGGAGCTTGTCAGAATATTGAAGTAAATATTCTCCTTGGTTTCTTTCAATACAGTATCATCACTTAAAACTTGCTTGGAGACATGAGAATCTAGTTTTGAACTCTTTCTTTTGGTTGTTTTTCTGGGTGGACTCTTAGTATCTTCCTAGTACACTGACTGGTACCACAAAGACGTCCAGAAAACTACCAGGCACCTGGACTTGTGAAGGTTTACCTAACACAGGAATCTAATGTGTTCATAAAGGCAAAGGAACCATGGCAATTCGAGATTGACCAAAAACCTGAGTAAAAAAAAAAAACAAAGCATAGGAGAAGCAAGCAAACAACACATCTTGATTAAGGAGAGAAAAGATGGAAACAAGATAGTAGTAGTTTGCCCAATGTCAATAAACCATGTGCTAGTCCCTAGTACTCAAGTGCACCACCAGGTGGCAATTTAACTGCCATCTTACTCGTGTACTTGGTAGAAAATGCCAATATATCTAGGCAAAGGCAAACAATGTTTTTTTCAACTAATCAGGATTACCTTTCCTTGGGGCTTCATTCCAGTACTCCTATATACTAAAAGTTTCAGTAAAAAAATTTTTGCCAAACATGTCTTGACATTTTCATAATACATAAACAGTACCAGAACTCTACTTACGTTTGTGACAGACATCCTTGAAATGTGTGACAAACTTGAAACTTAGACTTGTGACAGACCTTGGTGTATTCTCAAGGATGAATATCCCTGTGGCCTAGTCTCTGACTAGAAAATAATTAAAGATATGCACAAAACTAATTCTTGTATAGAAGCAATGTGTGTTGAATTTTTTCCAAGCAAATGACATGTTATAATGACATAACCAAAACACTCGCTAAAACTTTTGGCTCGGATGGTGTTGCCCCACCTTCGTTTGCTTCGTGTTCGGGTTCTAGCCTACCTTGATGACTGACTGGTTTGGGCTCTCAGCTGGCCTGTGTATCTGGTATCCAGGGATCTGGTTTTTGCCCAGCTTGCCTGGTTCAGGTTTCTGCTGAGCTGACAGAAGTTCCAGTTGGTTGCATCCCAGGTTTGGACTTGGCTGGACCTTGTTTGGGACTCTAGGTCGTTATCCCTTTCCTTGCTTCTAGCGGCCTTGACCCAACTGCAGTACCACCCCCTGTTGGTGCTGAGCTGGCCCCAAATGACCCGACAGATGCTAGGCCGCTGTGCAGGAACCTCAGCTTGGCTGTCCTCATATAAAATTTGAGCAGGGTTTGGCTACAGAGGCTCTTCTGGTATCTCCGGTGCAGTCCCATTCACCGCTGTTGCGACTGTTGGGGGAGACCTCTATGAACCCTTCCCCCAGTTGCTACTTCACCGGTTTCCTCTTTGGGCTTTTCGGGGTTCAGTTTCCTGGTGCAATCCTCTGCCCTTGCTCGACATCTTCACAGACACCTCGGCTCTTAGTTGGGATTTGGAACCAGCACTAACCAGGCTAGCTAGGGTTGTTGGTCTCCACACCTTCCTTGGCTAGATAGTGTGGTTCAGGAGTTTGCAGCTATGTAGGATGCAATTTGGAATGTGTGCATTTCTCTGGCTCTGTGATCCAGCTCCTACAGACTGGTTTCCTGTGGTTCATTGTCTCAACTGGTGGGGGTTTGCTTCTGTTCCTGCTTTTGGAGTTGATCGCTGCATGTAGCTTGTCTGCTGGAATCTCGAGATTTGGTTCTCCATGCTGTTCATGTTCGGGTAGTGTCCAACTTCCTTGCTGATGGTCTGTCCTGATTCCTTCCATCTCCTTCCTGTGGCTTTGCAGGACATTTGGGTGTCTCGACATGTACTCTTCATGTCGGCTTGATGTCAGCACATTCCTTGCCTGCGACACTGTTCCCGAGTTGTGAGGCCCTTGCAGTAGATGCCTGTTGACTGGACTGGGTCAAGTTGGGGGTCTTGTAGCTTTTTTTTTCCTGGTCTGGTGTGATAGGAGTCCAACAAGGGGGAGAGTGGTCCTTCTGGCTCATTCGCGACCAGATCAGCCTTGGTTTCAGGAGCTGCATACTCGGTGTCCAAAGCCAGGCATTTTTCCATGGCTCTGCTTCTATTTAGGGGTCTGCCCTGTAATGTACTTTGCTGGTTTGATTTTCTCCTCTGCTGTACCAATCTGGAATTTTTTACGTGTATTTATCGCCATCTCTATAGTGATTGAGTGGCTACATTGATGATATTCCATTCATGAGCCACATTTATATTTGGCGCCCCCAACAGCCAAACACAGAAAACTACCACCTCGTCACAACACCAAGACCAGCTGACGCCATAACAACAATATCCCGCCTACAGTGCGGCAAATCTCCCTCTAACATACACTTCTGTTTTAGCCGCCACTCCTCTATCTACAGCACAATGCAGCAACACTTTTGAAGCTCTTATCATGCTCAACATATATGTGCCTCTCTACATTTGTACTGGTGAAGTCATCAGGAGGATAAACCCCCTTCCGCAAACTGCAACTACCATCAAGAAGAAGCAGCAGCAGCCATGATGCATTCTTCACCAGCAAAGGAGGAGCTGGATGCAGACAAGCAAACTGCCCACCAGGGTCAAATAAACAAAAGCCCCAGCAGTGGAGGAGGGCATGGAGCTCTCCCACCTTACAGGTAGAAGCTTATTTATTTATTTAATTTATTATTATATATATATATATATCTATATATATATATATATATATATATATCTATATATATATATATATATTATATCTACATATATATATATATATATATATATATATATATATATATATATATATCTATATATATATATATATATATATATATATATATATAAAAAGCCACCTTCAAGGAACCATCCTAGACCAAAGAGGACACCATAACCGAGTGAAGAAAGAAGAGAGAGACAACACAGTCAAGAGATCAAGTAGGCTCAGGCAAAGCATGAGCAGGCCAGAGGTGAAACAAAGTACAAGACAGCTTGGGAAATGGAGCGGAGGTGGTATCGACCTTGAATGCAAGCTGCAGCGGCTCCACCAATGCCACACGATACGAGGCAACAGTATTCAGCAGAAAATGCAATCAAGAAAAAGCAAAGACAGAAATGAGAGAACCACCCACTCAGACACAAAAGAGCAGCACAAAGAGAAAGGGAGTAGCAAAACAAACACCATGAAACCTCATACTAATGCCTCAAGGTGGATCAT
>WNGS01164858.1:60810265-60834978 GCA_020271785.1 Procambarus virginalis
GAAGCAATAATATATTCTGAAAACATGAAACGTGGACAAAAGTTCTTCATTAATCTTTCTGTGATTTATTTGGAGCAACATTAACAGACGGATTATAGAAAAAACGATGTCCCAAAGCTTGAGATGACTGGGTTAGTTAAAAAGCAGTTCTCCCTGTTGAAGGAATGCAGTTAATGTTTGCCTTTATCTTTGTAGACAACAGATAAATGCAGACTGGAATCCTTATCATAGAAGCATAGACAATGCTTCTGACACGCAGCATTGCATATTCTTCAGAACGGAAACTTGTAAATGGAATTAATGAAAACTCAGTTATTCACTACAGTCTTCACTGAAATTCTCTTCTCAATATGCAGCTCAAGGCTCAGAACTAAGTAAATGAAGATACGACTTCAGTGTATTGTATATAACAGATTTAAATTACATGAATTATGTTCCTAGGCCAGACAATTTATCAGAGGTTTGTACCGTGCAGGAACGAGTGTTGTACATCTGCTGGCAAAGCTTTAAGTTTCGGATGAAGTACTAGTCAAATTATACTCGACTCGACTGGCTTATGGGGTTGAGTATCATCTCTTTAGCCCCAACATTAGATTGGTGGTTTAATGCTGTGGATCCACTCTTTTTCCCAACCCGTCCTCGACTAAAGTCCATTACATCCAGCAGCCCGTCCTTCAAACAAAGACCCAAAAGTGATTCCATGCACCTGCCAAACCCCTGTTTATGAATGAAAAACGGTTTACACGCGACTTGCAACTGATTTCATTCGAACACTTCCGGAACAAGTGCGTTACTGACGAATTTTGTTCGAACGCTGTAAATGTTTCACCCACGTACTACAAATACAAATAATCGCCAACCGAACCTAGAGGAGGACGGGCTGTTTTTCCTTGTTTAGGCGTGAAACTGTGTCGATTTATGAAGGAAAACGTCCTCTCGTCTTCTAGTTAATTCCCCTCAATTACGATACTTCAGACAGAAAACAACCAACATCTGTTACTAATCCATGACCAAATCCACAGGCGCCGTAATGAATTTTCGAACCCATGGGCTGGGTGTTCCCGACACGCTCTAGTCGACTGCGCCACGACATGGTCAAAAGAATGCAATCTGGGGTACAACTACACCCACTTGGATTCCCGAGGTTTCCACTCAAGCCAAACTAGGGTGTTACACACTTCGCCCCCATGCACTCTGGTTATGTCGTCCTGTAGTTCTACCTCTGACGCCCATCTTTCAATGCAGAGAGAAATCACATTATCGTGATATATCAAGTAACAAATCCAGTCGTGTGGATGTGTTCATTGACGTATCACGATAATGTGATTACTGTGAACTGATCCATGTTTACTGTTTAGTTATGGCATTAATATGGCAGTTGTTTCTATATCTATTTCAATTGCCCTTTGTACCTTGTACACCCTTTATATACCTACCAGATTTTTCTTCTAATGTAATGAGGTCCAACTCTTCCTTCATAGCTCAGTCCCTTTACCTTAAGAACCAGTTTTTTTATATAAATACCTTTCTAGTTTTGTTTTGAATTTCTTCAACCAGGGTTTGTATGCCTTGGAGCATACTTGTTTTTCCTTTATTAACAAGCTTAGGTATACACAGCAATGTGCTGTTACCCAAGTCTATATGAAGGATTACAAAGAGTAAATAAAAAACTAGCTACAAGTTCATCTAATATTCCCATCTCACAGGATGGTTAGTAATACATGGAATCAGGAGAGAAAATACCTGCTTCTACAATATTATTATTTTTTTTTTCAAAATAATATAACTCATTTTCATAAGAGCTAAGCACTGAATCACTGAAATTCAGTTCGAATTCACTCGGTTCGAATAATGTTTTATTTTTTATTGTAACAAGCATAGATATATACAGCAATGTGCTGCTACCCTATTGTGTATGAAATGTTACGCAGTGTCGTTAAAAAAAATAAGCTTCCAGCTCGTCCAACATATCCCACTGCACAGGAAGGTCAGCCATAATGGATTCGGGAGAGAACGTGATATGTATGGCTGATCTATTAGCTTTCACTAGCAAAATCTGGGTCATACTGATGAAATATCACGAAGCACGTATAGTGGTCTAAAGGGTCATTTATAATATTTTTAAGAATAATCTGAGGTTTGGTAGTATGTCTTACATAGGCATTGTTATTCAGTTGAGGGCGCCTGTTTGGTTTTTTTTTTCTTCTTTTAGATCTAGAGTATTTCAGAAGTGGGAAGTTGCCTTCTCCTAATCGTATGGGGTGGAGTGGGGCGTCTTCACATAGGAGATAACATTGCAATTCACCTTGGCAGTTCCTGTAGTGGGAAGCAGGCAGAGGAAGACACTTCAGAGGTAGTCTCGACCACTGACGGACGCAAGTCTCGACCGTTTCAGCGTTTATCTGCACTTGCTGTGGTTGAGATACCGTTCTTGGGATGGACTTAACAGCCACAGCAGACGTTGCCCCCAACCCAGGGCACATTTCAATAACCCCATGGGATTGACGGATGTCTACTACTTGGTTTCCTGCACAGATACTGCATCTTTGACCTGGCTGTTGCATTTCTGGACGTAGTGAGGGCATTGGTAACACCTGAAGCATTAACATAGGCGGCAGTATCGTTCCCTGGAGATCTGATGGTGTGCAGGCCACCGCCAAAACATTTAAGGTCGTTGTCAGCCACGAGAGTGGCCTCTACTGGAGACTTGAGGGTGGGTCTCAGGTTTCCATCCTGCTGGATGAGGTTTGCTGAAACAGCAGTCAATGACTGGTTCTGAAGGTTGATGTTGCGGATGATATAGGCTATCGTTCTTTCCGCGATAAGAGCGCTCAAGACTCCACACACCTACAAATTATGTTGAAAATCTTTAAAAAGTTCTGATAAAGAAAAAGATCTAGGGGTGGTTCTAGATAGAAAACTATCACTTGAGACCACATAAAGAACATCGTGCGAGTAGCCTATGCTACACTCTTCCATTTCTGAATTGCTGTTAAATACATGGATGGTGAAATACTTAGGAAATTATTCATGGTTTTGTTAGACCAAGCTGGAATATGCAGCAGTTGTATGGTGCCCATATCTTAAGAAGCACATCAACAAACTGGAAAAGGTGCAAAAACAAGTAACAAAATGGTTCCTGGAACTGAAGGACAAGAGCTACGAGGAGATGTTAGAGGCATTAAATATGCCAAAACTAGAAGATGGAAGAAAAAGAGGCGATGTGATCACTATGTACTCACAATACTCACTAGTAATGTATGTACTCACTGGTCAGTAATGTCAATGTACTCACTAGTAATGGGATTCAGTAAAATTAATAGGGAAGAATTCCTGAGAACTGGAACTTCAAGAACAAGAGGTCATAGATTTAAACTAACAAAACAAAGCTGCCGAAGAAATATAAGAACATTCACTTTTGCAAACAGAGTGGTAGACGGTTGGAACAAGTTTGGCGAGAGGGTGGTGGAGGCCAAAACTGTCAGTAGCTTCAAAGCGTTAAATGACAGAGTGCTGGCAAGATTGGACACCATGAGTGTAGCTCTCATCATGTAACTACACTTAGGTAATTACATACCAAAAAGGAGGAATAATTCCCTCTAACAACACAGGAGAAAGGTTGGTTACACTAATATCTGGCAGTACTCTATTAGGAGATTAGCTTGGATGGGTAGACTGATTGCTCAAATCCCAGAATCACAGCACAGTGTAATGAAATATATACAGTTCTTTATTAAAAGTGTTTCAGGGCCGCTAGGTCAGATTCTAGGATTCCATTTTGCCCCCATCATGGCCTTGATTCCAGTTCCTGGGGTTGGCTGCCAATTTCATATATCCTACCAGCAGTCCCGCTCTGAGTGGTGGTCTTCATCCTCTATAAGCTGATTTGCTCGGGTCGCCTTATTTCTGGTGAATGCATGAGATTTATTTTCCTGCAACTAGCCTGCATCTGTGTGAGTTAGAATTAAAGTGAATAGGCATCTGCAGAGCTACACAAGGGAGAAGATGGTGGAGGCCAAGACCGTCAGTAGTTTCAAAGCGTTATATGACAAAGAGTGCTGGGAAGACGGGACACCACGCGCGTAGCTCTCATCCTGTAACTACACTTAGGTAATTACACTTAGGTAATTACAAATTATATTATCAGCATTCTTAAACTTACTCATTGTTTATAGCAATCTTGATTCCAAGTTTATTGAAGAAGCCAATAAGTGGGCTATTCTCGCTCAGGACAAGACTTACTTTCAAGCTATGATAAATTTCCTATTTGCTATTACTAATTTTTCCTTGGACATTCACCTCAACCCTGCACATCATTACAGCTTTTATTAAAAAAAAAAAGCATTGAATGTAATGAAACGGCATTTTCTGGGTGAGTCCCGAGGCTCCCTGAAGCTGTCAAACTGACATGTGCCATATTAGTTTGGTGCCATCAGTCCCTGGAGTTTTAGTGTGTACCGGAGACCAGAGCCAGAACCTGATCCCCTCAGTGAGGCGCAGGGAGCAATAGCCATTATGAGCATTCTACATTTAAAGTATGTCATGTCTGCCATTCACCGGGGAGGGCACTCAGAAAGTTAGCCGAACCAATTCCACGCAAAAATAAACAAGCATATCGTCCTCCAACTAGCATGCCCGCTCGTTAGTATCCCCCTCCCTCCCTGAAAGGGGGGGATTTGGAGCTCGCTTAGGGGACCCGGAAACTTCAGTCCGTAGAATGATGAAAAAACTGCCGGCCGGAAGGAGGGAGTTAGGAAGCATCCGGGGCTTACCCAGAAAATGGCATTTCATTACTTTCAATGCTGGTTTTCCGTGGGGAGCCCTATCGGCATCCTAAAGCTAACTACCCACAGACAAGTAAAAGGCGTGGGTCTCCTTATCTACGCCGGTGACCCGGGAGGCGGATGCACCGCAGTTCTCAAGACGAAGATGAGACAGCCGACCACAACAGACGTCCCAAAGTAACACAAGCCTCAAAGGGCCTTGAATGTTGACAAGATATCTGGCAGCCAGGAATCTGTTTGATTTCCAAAACCACCGTTCCTGAATGTCGACCCAAGACATTAACATAGACAGCAGCGAGAGCAGCATACTTCCTCGTGCCCATGATCATGGTCACTAGAGTAGACCACAGCCTGGCTAGACTTGATAACCCTGCGGACAACCTGAGAGACCCGAGCCCTAGAACAGGGAACCAGGGAAACTGGATCAACCCAGAGCGCGTCCACTGTCGCCATTAAGTGGTGCGCAGGTAGCGACATAAAGCCACAACCGGATATAAAACATGATGCACCCCCGGTCGAACTAACCAAGCATCAACAATCCACGGACCCCTCCGGAACCCAGTCGTGTCATCCTTCATAAGAAAAGGAGGAGAGGACTGCAAACAAACAAAACGACCCCCAGGACCAAAGGAGCAGAAACCCCTGCGCCAGAGAAGAGCATGAAGCTCCCCAACCTGACCCCCCAAAGGCTAAAATCAACAAGAACAAAGCCTTAACAAAATAATTTTGAACCGAAAAGGCCAATACAGACCTAGGATTGTATTGCTGAAATTGCTGAAATGGAGGGAATACAAGGAACATATACGGCACGCATAGACGCGATAAAGCACCTAAATTATTGGGATCGTCTCAAAGCCCTCCAAATGTACTCACTAGAAAGAAGACAAGAGATATCAAATAATATACACGTGGAAGATACTGGAGGGCCAAGTACCAAATCTACACAGTTAAATAACAATGTACTGGAGTGAACGATATGGAAGAAAATGCAGGATAGAACCAGTGAAGAGCAGAGGTGCCATTCGCACAATCAGAGAACACTGTATAAACATCAGAGGTCCGCGGTTGTTCAACACCCTCCCAGCAAGCATAAGAAATATTGCCGGAACAACCGTGGACATCTTCAAGAGGAAACTAGATTGTTTCCTACAAGGAATGCTGAACCAACCGGGCTGTGGTGGGTATGTGGGCCTGCGGGCCGCTCCAAGCAACAGCCTGGTGGACCAAACTAACAAGTCAAGCTTGGCCTTGGGCCGGGCTTGGGGAGTAGAAGAACTCCCAGAACCCCATCAACCAGGTAGGAGAGGAGAGAAACTAGAGCACCTGATCCAGAGCCCAAGAGGACTCAGGCAGTGCATGAGCAGGCCAGAGGTGGAAAAATGTATGAGAGAGCTTGCGGAACGGAGCGGAAGTGACTCGCCCCCCAAATGAAAGCCGGAGCGACTCCGCCAACGCTGCACAATAATAAGCGACAGTATTCAGCATAAGACGCCGGTTCTAAAAAAGGTAAGAAAGAACAAAACAAAACATTACACTGACAAAATCGTACGAAGGGAAAGAAAATGGAGACTTCATACTGTCGCTGAGAGGAAGACCGCAGGTGGGACACCATCAATAAAGCCACCTGATCACCATACAAATGAAAACAGACACGAAGAGTGGAAGAGTAATTCGAAAAAGCAAGGTACTTCACCGGCAAAATCGGCTGAAAGAGGCGGAGCCGGGGAAAAACGCTCAGGTTTGGACACTGTACAAACGGTGCCTGAAACCAAGGCTGGGCCAGCCACCATGAGGCTAGGAGAACCACTCTTTCCAGATAGGATTCGCTCCGAGCCAGAACTTGAGGCAACAGTGGGACCGGGGGATAAAAGTACAGGAATCGCCACCTTCCCCAGTTTAGCCGGAAAGCGTCTACCGCGAAAAAAGATTCCCCCTACTCCTACTTCCCTACTCTTCACAGTAAGGGAATGGCACCATTTATATTGGGAGGTACTAGGACCAAGCTGACAAGAAAAGGTCAACCTCTGGGCATCAAACGTCCGACAAAACCAAAGGAAGTAGGCGGCGTCGACTGTCCACTCTGTTGAAAGAGGAATGAAGCGAGACAGGCTGTCTGCCAGGATGTTGGACACCCTTGAATGTGAATAGCATGGAGAGCTAAACCCCAAGAGCTTACACACAGAAATCACAATAGCGTGATGCATCAAATGAACAAATCCACAAGGGCCGTGACGAGGATGCTCCTGGACGTAGGTTCCAATCCTCGTCACGGCCCTTGTGGATTTGTTCATTTGATGCATCACGCTATTGTGATTTGTGTGTGTAATGAAGTATGGGTGAAGAGGGAGAACGGCCTATTGACATAGCTCGAGTGCATGGGTGAGTTGTGTAAAACCCTGGTTGTGCCTCGGAGAGGCTGCAGGATCCAGTAAGTTCTCTAGAACTTCAGTTTCAACTCTTTTGACCATGTCGTAGCTCAGTCGATTAAGGCATCATCTGGGATGCTCCCAGACGTAGGTTCGAATCCTCGTCACAGCCCTTGTGGATTTGTCCCCTAGAGCTTGGCTGAAGAGCCACCTGAAGTGACCAGCCCCCATGTGCATTTGAAAATTCCTGATCTAGATGGACGAATAAGCATATTAGAGATCCGATGACCACTAAATGGCAATTTTCCTTTTATATCGCCTAGCTGTTGCAATCTGAAGACGAAATTCTTGTTATATCATAGGCACATGCCTTAGTTACAATAAGAGTTGGTTTTGTAATGTAATTGTTATATCTGTGTGTTAATTAATCTGTAATTAAAAATTACCCATTAAAGTAATAATTTATTACTTAAAAGACAAGTAGTGTAACCTTTATTTTTATTTATGGTTATGGGCCTCTATTATTGTAGAATTTTTGTCACTTTATAGGCCAAGAATGGAGATGTTAGAGAAGATGGAAGCTGTTATACGCAGCATGCATGAAAAGGTTCAGAAAGCCCAGGGGGTAAGTAATACTCTGTATGAAATAATTTTACTTACATTGTTTGATAAAATTTGCATGTTGGTATTTTACTCAAAATATTGCCTTTGGTTAATATTATCATTGTCTTTGACAATTTTACCCAGTAATGTATGATTTGAAAGTGTTTAACAAAGCCACCTGGTAGGATTACAACCATGGTCCTAGTCAGGTTGGAATTCTACCAGGGGAAGGGAATCCAGATGTTTTTCCATGACTCTGCCTTTATCAGAAAATCGGCCCAGTGGCTTAGTTCTCTGGTTTGACCTTCTCTTCTGCTCCTTGTGCCGGGACTTTTTGACACGTCTCTTATCATCATCATCTTTACAGCAGGCAGATGGCTATTTAAATGATGATCTACATGTGGTTGTCCTCTCAGTAGTAGTATGAGATTTCTTGGTATTCCTTTTGCCTCTTTATTGTTGTTCCTTTCCTTTCTTTCTTGACTTTTTTTTTTTATCGTCCTTTTATGCCAAATACTGTCGCCTCATATCGCATGGCATAGGTGGAGCCGCTACACGTCAAGGAGCTTCATGCTGTCTTCCGGAGGCTGGGTTTTAGGTCTTTTGGCCCTGGTGAGCATTTTGTTCGTTTGCAGCCAACCACCGTACTTCTTTACTGGAGAAGAACGAGTCAACCGGCTTCTGGAGGGGGGTACTTTGTTTCTTGATGGTTGGTTCAGTCAGGGGTGCTTCATGTGCTGTGTCCGGTGGCAACTCTCTGCTGCCAACTTTGTGGCACGGAATCTGCCTTGGTGGATTCTTTGTGGGTAGATCCTGTGTTGTTGGGTCCCTGCTCCAAGGCTTCTCAAATCATTCAGTATTATTAAGTCTAACCAGCTGCTGTCTACCCTTGTGCCCATGATGTTCGTAAATGCGCTGCTCTAGCGGCTATGTTTGCTACTATTCTCTGGGTTGATATTCAGGTGCTGGATTGTTGGTGGTCTAACAGGATTCTAGTGGTCTGGTATTCAGTTAATGTTCCTGGGCCTCACCTTCCTTGTGTGACATTGGGTCGGGTCTCTCGCCCTCAAGTCTCGTCCTTGTTTTGACTGCCTGCAGTTCTACTTCCTTGGTAAATCCCTGTAGTTTCTCCTTTTCCATGGGTAGTTAGCTTCAGGAAGCCACAAGGGGCTTGCCCTAGAAAGCCAGCACTGAATGTAATGAAATGCGAATTTCTGGGTGGTCACCTGTGACTGATTCCCTCCCTCCCTTCTAGTCACTGGGAGGGAATGTGTGTGCATCTGTTCCAAAACTGAGAACTCAAGCCTTGGAGGGTGTGGGTACCAAACCTCCTTATCCTTTAAATGAGGGGGAAGAGGTGGAGAGCATATGTTAGTCTTGAGAGAGTCGATTGTTTGCATAGTTGGAGAAGTTCAGTGGGCAGGTTTCGAGGCCTCGTTTTCTTCTTGAACCAGCAGTTGTCTGTTTTCACTCGCTGACTTTATGGGTGCTTTCCATGGTGAGGTGACATATCATCATCATCTCCTTGGGCCAGGTTCTGGCTCTGGTCCAAACACAGAAATCACATTAACGTGATATATATTAATGAGAAAATCCACCAGGGCAGTGAGGTATTGTTGCTATAGTAACCTCACTAATGCGACTCCAATCAGGATTTTAATTATTTTTTTAATATGGCTGTAACTCTAAGAGAAATAGAAATTTAAAACAAAATTCTTTGGTTAGTTTTCATTTTGAGTTGGCATGATTTTTGTTAACCCAGGTGTGGACTTAGTGCCATTGAAAATGAGGTTTTGAGGCTGGAGCCTGAGAAATAAGCTACATGTGGTAAAATCTATTTATACACAGGTTTTCTAGTTTTGGGATGTCGTATGATTGGTTGAAATTTAAATTTTGCTCAGTATAATTAGCCCATAGAAAATAGTGAAATATTAGGCCTTTTAGGGACACACACTCCCAAACACACCAGAAAAGCAACTCTGGCTATGCAAGGGGCAATGCGAAAAGAGCACCTGGGGAATAGTGACCCAGGCCCAGGCAGCCAGCCCCCAAGCAAGTATAAAGCCCAGTTCACTCAATACTGTGGCTTGAAAACACATTTGTGAAGCAAAATACCAAAAAGTAGGAATGATATGCTAGCTAAAGGCTCCCATAGGACAGAGTCCTAAGGATGGCTAGCATTTAGAGAAGAAGCAGCACTGGATGATTGGCAGGTTAGGAAAGGCAAAAGTTACTTTTGCTCATCAGCTACAAGACCGACAGCTGGTGGCTTGTCGCAGGTGCGCAGAGGTTGTTGCTTCATAACCAGTTTAATATGAACCTCTTTGTTTTGAGTGATTCTTTTGCTATTCACTTTTGCATAACTTTTACTTTGTGTTAGGAAGTAGGTGGGTAGATTGAACTGGGGCAGTGTGTTGTGTTAGTGCTGCTGCTTGGGGAAAGTTGGGAGTAGTGGCTATTTGGCTGACTATTTCAAAGAACTTGGATGTCATGCTTGATCATGAGGTGTGCTTATAGGTGATTTTTTAGTTCTTATGTAAATTTCATTTAGGAGTTCAGTCCTGGATTGAAGGTTCTCTAGTGCTCACTAGCACCAATATGACTTACGAATCTTCCTAAAACTGATCCTGCAGTTTGTTGCTATACAATGACTGCAATCACTTATTCTTTGGACCCAGTCAGATTTTGTCTCAGGAATTGACTGATCATGATGATGAATAAGAAACTTTTTGTTAGGATTCAAAGCCTGCTTTTTACACGTTAATTTTATCTACTTGGTTCTAATTTAGCATGAACTCATTATTGTACTTAAAATGCATAAATTTTTGTATGTCGGGATCTTGTGCAAAGAAGCATTGCAAAGTGTACGTAAACGAATACACGATTCCTCTCCATTTCTATGTGTAAAATTGTGATCCCAATCCTCAATATTGGTTAAATATATCAAGTGATGATGCTGATGCAGTTAATGGAATGTTTAGTAAAAACAGTACTGTTGCAATGGAGATGGTGCTTGGTAGATCATTAGCGATGTGGGTTTCTAGTTATAAGAAATGTTTAAACAGTGGAGGTGGTACTTAGAGTAAAACTTTTTATTTTCATACTGTACATGGAGATAGTAATCGTATTTTGATCTTTCTTCAGATGTAGTGTACTGATTCAGATTTATATTTCAGAAACCTGTAGCCGGATCTAGTCCTAAAATGGATATTGGTTCTAGTGGCTCTGAGCAAAGTCATTCTGGACCTGAACCAAGTCAATCTGGTACTGAACGAAATCATTCTCGACCTGGTTCGAGTTACACTGAACCTGAAACAAGCCAATCTGGAATGAGAAAAAATCTTTCTGGCCTAGAATCGGTCATAAATCAGGGCATAGTTTTGGCCATGTACATGGAGGTGCTGGTAGATCTTCTTCCGGACGTGGTGCGAGCCCAATGCAACCCAAATCATCACCAGTGGCAAAATCCACATCAATGGAATGGAAAAGTACAAGAGATCCTAGTGGAAGGGAAGTAGAAAAGCCAAGGGACCTGGGACATAATGAAAGAACGAGAGAGAGAGGAAAGGAGATTTCTAGGGAAGGTAGCTATGAAAGAAATAGAGGAAGGGAGTTTGATCGAAATGAGTCGAGACGTGTTGAGAGAAACAGAGAACGTGGAACTGAAAGAAGTCGGGAAAAAGATCACGAAAGTAGAAGATCCAAAGATTTTGAAAGAAAACGAGATCATGATTTTAGCAGACATAGAGGAATGGATCGGAGTACTGAGAGAGATGGGAGGATTAGATCGACAAATGAAAGAGAATATGAGAGAAATCGAGATAGAGGAAGCAGTTCCAGAGATAAGGAGCATGAGAGAGAAAAGAAACGTGATACTGCCAGAGGGAACAGTGCTCAGGATAGACAGACAGAACGCAACAGAGAGAGAGAGACTCACAGAGCGGAACGTCAGCATAGCTTCAATGAGCAAGAGAAAGGCCAGGATGGAAAGTTGACTTCAAAGCGGAACAGTCTTCTTGATCTTCCTATGCCACCTTCAGCCACTAGCAATGAATTACCATTTCCTTTTGGTGAAATAGGAAATATATCACAACCAAATCCTGAAAAATTCCAGAGCTCTAGAGAGAAGCTTCAAAAACTTTTTGGGATATTTGGAGATTCATCTGCACCAAAAGAAGGGGAAGCTGGTTCTTCGTCTTCATCATCATCAAGATCCCGAGGCTGGAGAGATGAAGTTAGAGCCAGAGGAGACCAGTTTTTTACTCGGCGAAGTTCAAGTCAGTCAACATCTGAAATGACAGATGACAGAGGAGAACATCGTCACCAAAGACACAGATCTCAGTATGATGATAAGGCTGCAAGGGCGTCTCATAGCACAAATGTGACAAAGGAATATTCTCTCAGCCGAAGTAGTGATTCAAGAGACCAGTCATGTCATTGGAAAGTGAGTGGCTCTCATTCAAACAATCCTAATGCTGCTTTACAGCAGCCTTCTCACTTGAGAGAAAACCAAGTCACCCCTCGTGACACACCTTTATCACCAGACCAGTCTCCTAGTTATGGATTAAGTGTGGACACTCCTCAGTCCCCTGATATGGAGGCATCATTCAGTCCAATTGTTTCTTCTGAAGAAAATACACCAGTGAAAACCATACCTCTTGAAAATCTTACACAAAAAGGGGTTGATCTGGAAGCAATAAAAAAAGCTCTTGCACAGATCCGTGCTAATGAGCGACCTAATGCAAATGCTTCTAATACTGGACAAGGTCCATCCTATCGTTATGAGGATTTTGTGGGGCCTGCTTCAAAATCAAAAATTGATGAAGATGAGCCCTATGATCCAGAAGAAGTGTGGAACACCCAGGATGCAGAAAAAGCGGCTTCTCGGCATCCTGGTGTCAGGGGTCAGAAGGATGTTGATCTTCGGCAGATACCAAAGAACATACCTCTACCTCATGTCTACCAGGCCAAAACGCAGGAGAGACAGATTCCCCATCCTGGTCAAGTGCCACATATGAAAGATGGAGCTACAACTCCTGACTCAGGAAATGGCATGATGGTTTCACTCTCCAATATTCCTCTTCCTCAAAGGCAAGCTGCTACTGGTCCAGTTTGTGATAAACCAACCAACCATATTCCACACAGTCAGTCAGGTAGTACTACCAGCACACATTCAGTAACTTCTGGTGCTGGTTGGTTTCAAGGTATTTCCAGTACAAGATCAAATGATTCACATAGTTTACAAGAAAATATAATTGATATAGATATGAGACTTCCTCATCCTCCACCTCCACTTCCCAAATCACAGCAACCATCACTACCAAAGTCACTTCAACCTCCATTACCTACAGCACAGCCACCACTACCACATCAGCCTCCATTGCCAAAATCTACTGCACCCACATCTTCCACACCACCTCAGCCCCCATTGCCAAAATCAGTTAAGCCTCCATTGCCAAAACCACATCAGCCACCACCACCTACAAAATTTCAACCACCATTACCAAAATCACCCCCTCCTGAACCACATCCTTCTCTAAAATCATCTAGCTCTCAAGCACATACCACAAGTAAACCAACAGAAGAGGTACCTGTTAAAGATGGACATAAATATGTGGTGAGCAGATTAGACAGCATTCGTTCTCGAATTGCACATCAAGCTGCTGAACTTATTAAGCCTGGTCAACAGGGTGTAGCTGCTACTCTAATGGAAAAGTACAAGTTAAAGAGACAAACAAGTAGTTTACCAGAAGTAAAATCGCCAACATATACTCCAGGCATAAACACCAAGGAAAATATGTCATCAAAGTCTGACCCAAGCACTAAGAGCAATGAATCTATGTCAGTACTCGACCTACTCTTACCAGAAAATAAAGCAAACGATGCAGAAATGGAAGAAGGTTCTGCATCTGTGAGAGACCCTCGACAAGTTAATCAGAATGTTTCGGCACAACTTCCAAGAGATCCAAGGTTAAAGCATCAGGAGTCTCTTACAGAGAATGAAGCCACACCAAGTGTATCTAGGAGTCGAGATCCAAGATTATCTACAACTTCAACTACCGGAGGGTTATCAAGTTTCAGGGACCCAAGGCAACAAACTAATCGGGATCCTCGGCAAGATTCTGCAAATTTTTCAAGTGGCTTGATTAGAGATGGACGAGATGATTCTGGGAATTTCTTTGGTGTGTCTAGTTCTGTAAACAGAGATCCGAGACAAGATCCAGGGAAATTTCCTCTTGCAACTGGACCTCAGGCTAGAGATCCAAGGCATGATTCAAGCAGTTATATTGGATCCAAAACACCAGCTCGTGACCCTAGACAAGACTTAGGTAATTACTCCAGTGGTCCAGCTCGGGGAAGCAGGGATCCTCGACAAGAAACTTGTATTTACCCTACTGTGGCAGGATCCCAGTGCAGAGATCCACGTATGACTTCTAGGGGGGAGAGAACAACAGGAAGTGTTTGGCAGGCACAACAGACACCTGCATTACCTGTGAATTATCCTGTTCAGCCATCTAATTCAAGTATAGGGTCGGTGGACCCTAATCCATCTCAGTCTGCCAGTGGGTCCCTAATTGGACAAACGTTTACATGCTTGATGATGAGGGGTTTGCCTCCTTTTACAAATTCTAATCACATTTATCACTTCTTTCAGGAATATATCCTACGTGATATGTCTATCGAATTAGATAGCCACTACCAGTGTAAGGGCACAGCCTATGTTCATTTTCCCAGTCATGCCAGTGCTCGTGAAGCCTTGGAACTCATGAATGGACATGTTTTACAGGGCTATCAAATATCACTCAGAATATGCACGGTTGGAATTCTACGGCAAGCTAAAAATGCCTATGAGCAATTAAACCGCGATAGAGAGGCTCAGTTACGCATTCCTGAGCGACCTAGGGGAAATGGAAATCCATTCTTTAAGTCTCGACCGAAAGAATCTACAGGTATGCCATTACAACCCAGTTCTGCCACTGCTTCTTCTGTGACAAGTATAGATAAACCTGTTTCATCAAGCAAATCACAAGAGCCTGAGAAAGGATTAAATGATATTAGTGGAAATACAAACCAGTATTCAGAGCTTTGTGGAGTTAAAGTACCACCAAAATCATCTAGTAAGATATTAAGCTTCAAAATTCCAAAGATTAGAAAGGATGCACAAAAAAGTGAGAAAAAGGATACAGCTTGTGATGAAAGAAAGAGTAAAGTTGACGGATCCGAAAAGAAAAATGCCAAAAATGAATCTGTTGCAACAAGCAATAGAAAGTATAAATCCTCAGCAAAGGATTTATCCGAGTCTGATGATGATTGGCAAGATATAAAAGTAGCAAACAAGAAGAATAGGAAATTTAAGAAAATTGTTATTCATTCCGATTCAGATTCGGAAGGGGATGAAAAGCTAAAGAAAAATAAATCTAGTAGCTCTAAAAGTGAATCATTAAGTACTAGCAGTGATAAGATTGATCCTAGCAATGATGATGATGATGACGATGAGGGTTATATGGTTATTGATGAAACTGTTGTGTCAGATGCAGATGAAACCGAAGAATCTGAAGTAAGCTCACAGGTGTCGGAAGAACCTCTTGATCAGCCATTACCTGTAAAGGTAAAAGAAAAGAAGAAAGTTAAGCAAAAAAAGAGAAGCAAAGTTTTTGTTGGTAAACAAAAAGGAAAGAAGAAAGGAACAGGGTCTACTAAAAATAAAAAGAAAGTACCAACCAAGAATGGTACATCTGCTCGAAAGGTACGTGGTAAGAAAAGTAAAGATAAATATATATCTGATTATGAAACTGACCTGCATTCTTCTGTGGGCCTCAAATTAACACGTCATACCCAGGGTGAACTTGAAGAATTAATTCCTGAAAAGAATAAGCTTAAAGTGTTGATTCCTGTTCCTCATAAATTTGTAATCACATTATGTGCTGATGATAAGCTAAAAAAGAGAGGTGGACGACAAAAAATTTCAGAGGTATTACAACCAGCAGAAGATGTGAAGAAAATAACAGAAACTGCAGCATCTGTGAAGGTCAAGATTGAAATACCAATTTCCAGTGGCAGCAATTTGCGAAAAGTTACAAAAGCTTCAAAGCAGAGTGTAATTCCTGTCGCTATAACAAATGAGAAAGATTGGGATCAAGCTAAAGATAGTGACTCAAATGATGAAATGTTCCTTCCAGTTAATTCCAAATTAAATAGTGCACTGAGGAAGGAGGTAGCCATTGGCACCCCAACCTCAAGAAAAGGTAAGAAAAGGAAAATATGCAGCGTTGCAAATGTCATGAATATTGTTCAGGTGAAAAAAGCAAGGAAAATATCTAGTAATTATTCACCAGAACAAGATAACCTTGCTGATAAAGATGTGGTCATTATTAAGAGCCCTGGAGAAAGCACGAAGCGGGTTTTGACATCACCAACTAAAGGAACAGATAAGAAAAAGTCACGCTTGGACATTCAAGATTCCTCCTTCAAAAGTGGGGGAGAAAATACACATCAATTTGATCTTTTTGAGAATGATGCCTCATCTGATGAACTGCCTGACCTTACTCAGATTACACCGAGCTTGTTAGATGTGGACCCAACCATTTGCAATGTTTTGCCAAATGCATCTGCCCTTGCTAATGTTTTGAGTCCTCCTCATGCAAGTCATCAAATAACTGATAATGTTATTTCATCAAAAAGTGACTTGAGTGATAACTGGTCTCCAGAAAAGTTGCAAATAATTGAAGAAAGATTTCCTTCAAATGAAGGTGCTGTCACAAAGTCTAAGGAAGATGACAACGTTCTAGACGAAATGATTGATATGGTAATTGAAAGTGGAGAGGGAAAATACAAAACTGATAAGGCAAATGATGATAAACATGATCCTTCCAAAGTACACTTTATTTCTAAAGACTTAAACTCAGTAGAAAAGAATGATGCTATGGAGTCTTCAATTATAACTGCTTCTTGTGCTGATGAAACAAACAGTGCAGAAGGCAATTACAGAGGCCAGTTGAAAGAAAAGTTAGAAGATATAAACTCAAGAAAAGAAGGAAGTGCCATAGAGCAAACATCAGTTACAGAAGCATCTGTAAATTTGCAGAGGTCAGGTGCTATGCAGAACAACAAAAATAAGAGCATATCCTCAGTTGATACTGGAAATTTACTTACAAGAGAATTTCAAGCTTTGGACGAAAGTAAAGTGAATGATGAAGAAAAGGACTTGCCTGCCTTTAAAAAGGATCCAAGTGAAAAAAGTAACATTGTTCGTGAAAGTAGTACAGAAACTATGAAGATTACTAATAACAGCAATGCTAAATTTGAAACATCAGTCAAAATGGATGTAAATGGTGGTGATACTTCAATTAGCAATGAAGATATTGATGGTGATGATGATGCAGCTAGTGTGGGGAAAGTGAGTACAAGCAGTTTTGTAGATGATGCGTCAGTGGTTTCTAGTGAAGGTCGGGATCTAAAAACTCCAGAGTCTCAAGTTAAGAAAGGAAAGAGAAGTAAATTATCTGTGTCTGTGCCCTCAGTAGAATGTCGACGAGTGACTCGAGGTTCTGTGGTGGAGCCCCTAACAGCAGAGGTCGTTGAATGGGATGATGGGGGAGTGGTGGATTTGTTTCAGTGTGACATGTGTGATTATTTTGGCCGACACATGGCTAATCACATAGTTAACTTTCACACAGATCGAGAATTACCATGTGAATTCAAGAAAGAAGACTTTCCACCTGTGATAAAGGATCATGTTGGTCCTCCTAAGGAAATAAATAAGAAAGAGAATGTTTCACTGAACCTGTGCTGGATTCCACCTAATATGAGTTTTGAGAAAAGTGTTACATGCAAGGAGTGTGACTACATATCTAACAGTCGTTTTGATTTAATTTATCATGTTTTAGAGCATTCTCCCAAGGCAGCTTCATGTGTTTATCATTGTCGTCTTTGCAACTACATGTCTGAAAAAAAGGAAGAATTTTACAACCATGTTTCTAGTCATACTGGCGAGTATCGCTACAGCTGTGAACTTTGTGGTCATCGTACTTATAAATTGTCCCTTCTTCAGTCACATCATACAGAATGCCACCATAACCAACCAGAGAAATTCTTCATATTAGGAATGATTGAGGAAAATGGTTGGCTATACATCCATGTTTGTAAAGTATGCATGTTTGTTAGAATTGGCTTAGGTGCAGCTGAAGAGCATGTGAAACATCGTCATGGAGGTAAAGCAGATATTCACAAAGCCAACATGAGCAGGCATATTGTGTTACACTCAGAGCTACGAAAATTTTCTGGCGATTCTGAAAGTACCCCCATTTCCCGCCCGAAGTACAAAGGTAAAAAAAAGAAAAAGGGTAAAAAGGGTCCTGATCTTGATGTTTTTGTTGGAGACGAAGAAGTTGATGAAAAAGAGGTGGAAGAAAAGGCCAAGCAGCTTGTAGATAGAATATCCTTAAACATTCATACTACAATGTCTGTTCAAGAAGCCCATAAGAGAATGTCTTTGTTAAACTCTATTAGTAAAAAACTGGATGAGGATACTCAAGAAGATGAAACAGAGTTATGTCCAAAAAATTTAACTGGGGACGAGCAATCACCTGCCATCTCTGTGTTACCAGCTTTAACAGATACGAGTGGTGTTTTAATGGAAAAAGTGGGAAAGGCAGATGAAGGTACAGTAGAAGAGCAAAAACCAAATGAAACTAAAAATGAAAAAAAAGAACAGACATCAGTTACAGAGGAAGATAATGAGGTTGATGTTGAAAATGACAATGATGCAGAAAATGCCAGTGAAGATATGCAGGGGATTGTAATAAATGAAAATGATTCGGCAGAAAGTGATAGCGAGTCTACTGTGAGTGCAATTGATACTGATGTTTTTGATGATGAAATAGCTCCAGGTAAAGGTTTTCTTCAGGATACAATCAGAAAGCTTTCTGCTAAGCTTGATGAAGATTCTAAAAAAAAGCAGCAGGAAAATCTGGAAAAGAAGCAAGAACAACAGCAGAAACCTGTAGTAGGTGATGTGTGTACAAGTACACAAAATGTCAATGAAGATGATAGTGATTCCGACAATTTAGTGATATGTGAAGATATTGATACAGATGGAAAGGAGAAAACAGCACCTGTAGATCCCCCTCAGGCTTCAGACAGCTTTATGGACATCAGTACATCTTCTGAGGGAAATACTGGATCTTCACTTCAAGATTCAATCCAGTCGATACTAAGAGAGGCCTCTACAATAAACCAGCAAACGCCGAAAATGCCAAAATTGAGAATTCGTCCTGCACACCAGCTTTTGGACCCACGTCTTTCTCCAAAGGTACAACATCCATATTTCATTTATTATTGTATCATTAAGTCTTGTACAGTTAAGTGATGAATATTTTAACTATAAGTTTATATTGTGAAACTAAATGTTTTATCTGATAAATTTAGTGATTGAGACATTGAGAGGAAAGTGGCTGGTGCATTGAATGTCCTGGTTAGAAAAAGTACCTCACAATGGTATTGCTGGAAATTAGAATAGTAGAAATGTACAATCTGAGAAGTACAATGTGTGTGGTATTAGAATAGATGGATTAACCCTTACACTGCTCAGGGGTTGTAACGGGGGGGGGGGGGGGGGGAATGAATTGAGAATATCGAGTAAGTAGGAAGTGAGTAGGAGAAGTAGAAGAGGTAGAAGGGTAGATAGGTAGAAGTAGGAAAGTACTGTCTCCACTCGATCATCCGGACTATATGGGAAGGACCCCCAACCGGATTATCACGTTTTTTGGATAATGGTACTTTTTCACCTACGAGTCCAAAAGTGACCATTTCCAACAATTTTTATACTACAAACAACATAATTTGAATTGCCTTGCCACATATAATTATTAGATATTCAACTAGAAACCTCAACTTACCTTGTTGGTGTTCGTCTTCTTGATTGATGCCACACATCTTGAAGTTAAGAATTGTTAACAATTTACGTAACCTATACTAACACAACACTAAAATTAACACTTAAAATTACTGTACAGTTCATTAAGCAAAGTTAGTTTTGACTGCCAGCTGCTGAAGCCTCACTGGTTGAAGGTGCTTGGCTTGCCTGTGGCGCCTCACTTGTTGAAGGCATTTGGCTGCCTGTGACGCCTCACTGGTTGAACAACACGTAACTTGTCTTTAATTGCCAGGACAACCTTCTTCCTCTTAACACCTCCAGAACGATTGATGCTGATACCAGACATAGTCTTGGCCAAAAATGTTTAAAGTTACTATGAAAATAAAAAAGATATTTCAAAAAATATTTCACTAATGGCGCAGCACTGTGACGCCTCACTCGTTGAGGTGTATAACAGTAACTTGTCTTTAATTGTTAGGACAACTTTCTTCCTCTTAACACCTACAGAACGATTGATGCTCCTACCAGACATAGTCTTGGCCAAAAATGTTCAAAGTTACTATGAAAATAAAAAAGTTATTTAAAAAATATTTCACTAATGGCGCAGCACTGTGTATAACACGAGGGATGGACGCACATGGGTTGACCAGTGTTGGACGGGTCCACTTGGCGTGGGGCAGCTATACCACCTTACGTAGGCTGCCAGGAGAATATTTTTTAAGGAAACTTCAGCCTGTGCACATTGCTTTTAGAAAACTTATTTATTTGTTATTACATAATTACTAGTACTTATTTCATTTGTTTTTGTTCTAAAATTAATGGTAATTCCTGTACACAGGTGGTCCCTCCCGACGCTCTCCTCCCACTCTCCCGACACCACCCACCCACCCCACCCCCTCCTACACCATGCGCCTCGAGTCACGGGCAGACGGGATTAATACCGTATGGCCCGCCTCATGTTTTCATATACGGAAAAAGCCTCGATCATCCGGGCAACTGACCGGATAGTGTAATTTCGGCAGGACATTAACCGGGCCCCAAAATTTTATCCGTCCAAACTCTCGTTAATCCGGTTCCTGTGGCTATTTTGGCCGGATATTGTGATAACTTTATCCGATTGCGATTTTGGCCGTATTAAGGCGTTTTTCGGATGTTCGAATCCCGGATAATCGCGGGGTTACAGTAGATAGTAGAAGTAGAAGAGTAGATAGTAGAAGTAGAAGAGTAGATAGTAGAAGTAGAAGAGTAGATAGTAGAAGTAGAAAATGCTGGAAATTAGAAAAGAGAAATAGGAAATGCTGCCACCATCCATTCTAGATCATTTACATACAAGACAAGGAATGGAACTTGTCTGTACCAAAAGATGTTATTACCATGTTTCAACTCTAAACATGTACTCATTAATCTCAATATTCAGAAAAGATGTTATCATTTGGTCATTATTAGTATGTTCCATCTTTATCATTTATTCATTAAAATCATGGAACCAGTAACCTCAGAGACTTTCTTATCTCAACTCCAAACTCTAGGGAACAAAGTTAAAGACAATTTTAAATTATAAATTCAATTATATTTCACATGATAAGTATCATAATTTAATCAATTCAACTAAAATGTTAATATTCAAAGTGAGTCACCATCCAAGAATTCGAGAACTATACAACTCGACTGCCCCTGCTCATCACACAACACCTGTTTAGAAAACACGACCAAGTCACCTGATGTTCAACTCACCAAGTGTCTGAGTCTCTGTGGAATAGAGAGAGGGGGGGGGGGGTCTGTAGTTGACAGACTCTCTCCCGCCCCGCCGGCTGACAGCCTATCTCACGGCTGGCCGCTGCTGGCTGTTCTGTCTTTTGCTCTGCTTCTTCTGTCCTCCCGATTCGATAGCTCCCCGAGTATATATTGGGAAACCTGGTAGCTAACTCCGCCCACAAGTTAGATAGCCTGGGGCACTCTACCAGCCACTCCTTAAACGTCAGCATGTTTGAAGGCTACCAGGCTACGATTATCAGATTAGCGGGAGCCAGGTGAGATTCGCCTGGCTGACCTCAGGTCACTTGGTTGTCAATTAACACTTAGAGGGTGAGATCCAGGCCAGACAAGCTGATGCCTCTTGAAATCCTTGTCTGTGACTCATATATCTCCCTGTATGTATTAAATAAAACTAACCCAAACACCTTTACAGTGTTACAGGGTCCTGGGGACATTTACACCCCTGTGTGCAAGAAAAAAAAAAAAAATTTTTTTTCGTCTTCTAAACACGTTAATTTGTGTCCCCTGAGCACGGGAAAAATAAAAAAAAATCGTAGGTGACATATTTTGGGCGCAATTGACCGAGGAAGTCTGGCAAAAAGTAGGCGTTGACAGAGCGATCGTCAGGGCCGGTCAGCGTCACCCGCACTGACAGGTGGGAATTGCCACAAAGATATTATTACCTAATTGTTTCAATGTCTCCGATTTATTTTTTTTTTTTTTTTTGCAGTAATATTATTCAATAGTGTGTATTGTAATATATTTATATAATAAGTGGTGAATAATCGCTATACTCAAAAGTATGGTGTGCATATGTGTGATTCTATTATTATGTTTATAAAACAATAAACAAATAGTTTTGCTGCTATTACACTCTATTCACAGGTTTTATATAAGTATCTGCATGTTTTGGTCACCATAACGAACCACTAAGTTGTATTGAGAGTCGAAAAGCAACGAAGAGTTACCGCCACACACCAGCCAGCCACTCGCTGCCACTCCCTCAACACACGCACTAAACTTTCTTCCCCAACAATACCATTTGTGGTGTTATTACACTATATACAGACGTTATATATAAGTATGTATATATTTTGTTCACCACAACTGTACAGCTAAGCTGATATAGTTAGTTCAGGCACTAAGAGTCGTCGCTATACACAGCTGGCTGCTCCCTCACTCATTCAAGGTCACACGCACTAAACTTTCTCCCCCAACAATACTGTTTGCAGTGTTATTACCCTATATACACACATTATATATAAATATCTACATGTTTTATGCACCGTAACTGTACACCTAAGCTTGTAGTGCGCCCAAAGAGCATAGTGGCCACTCTCTAAACAGCTAGACAAATCGTGCAGACGACGTCACCTCCATCACCCAAATGGCTCCTCCCAGCATAATCCTTTTGCTGTTATTACACTAATACACACATTATATATAAGTATCTACATTTGTGTTCACCATAGAGAACCACTGAGCTGGTATGGTGAATGTAAACAATAACAGGTGGCCACACAGTCAGTAAACGATGCTGTCTCCCTCCGTCTCTCAGCATCACTCCTCCTACAGCGCTAATTATTACAACAATCCTGCTATTATCACAACCCTGGTTATTTATATCACAGTCAGGGGTCATCTGTAATATTATCATCGCTAAGTAATAACAATTATATATTTATTTTGACATTTTTCGGCGATGCTGTGGTCGCAAGCTGAACAGCAATGCTGCTCGCTCATGCTGCGTGCGCCAGCCTTGGTTGCTCCAACAGTACTGTGCCTCTCACACCTGAGAATATTGCCCACGATTTTTTTTTTAAATGGCGTCTGTTTACAAGAACCCCGAGAAAGCTAATGTGAACCCCGTGTAGCCGCGGGCCATTTGAATCGGGCCTGGCACCCTATGGCGTATATATACGCCATGCGTGCCGTGGGACATGTTACTCAGGGCGTATATATTCGCCATGCGCAGTTTAAGGGTTAAGGAATGAAAATGTCATGGAGAGAGATGTGTGCAAACATTGATAAATGGCAAGATTGAGAAGACGGTACCAATATCATTTGACCATGTTGAACTAATTGATGATGAGAGTGTTTTAAAGTTAAATTGAATGTAAAAGAGGAAGTCAAGGATGATGGTCAGAAATAGTGAGTGGGTGTAAGGAAGAGGGACTCAAGTGTGAATAATGTATGGTATGTGTTGTGCAAGGGAACAAGACAGTATGGAAGTGGTTTGTAAATGGGTAGTTTATATTTGTTTATCTTGAATATGACAATTCACTAGGAGTGTAGGGGGTGCTTGTTCATCCATGATGCTATATAGTGTGAATCAGGTAAAGAATAGACAATTGTGTTTTCTGTGGAGAGCCCCTCCGGCTTACCAGAGCTATACCGGAATGATATGTGTGTATTAGACCGTGGCATCAGTCAGTTCGATTAGAGTTCTAGCCTACTGGGAACCATGAGCCAGAACCTGACTCCTTCAGAGAGGCACAAGGAGCAATGGCCCATAGAAACCCCCATGTGGTTGGAAGCATTCTATGTATGCCATTTACTGGGTTAGGCACCCAGAAACGTAGGCATCTCAAAACAAACTCCATCTAGTTAATATTGCTACTGAAAACCTAACTATCAAGCAGCACTCCACAATCTGAAAACAAGCATGACGTTACAATTGCCACCGCACAGCCGTCTGTGCAGCTCCCCCCTCCTTGGGAGGAGGAAGGGGGAGCCCCAGACCCCTTGCACTAACCATCCAACCCCAGTTCTGAGACCGATGTGTTGCGTGGCAGTCGTTCGACTCTGGCTTGCATTGCTGTCCCTTTGCGAATGTGGTCTGCTGTGTAGTGGTGTGCAAGCCAGGAGTAATTCACGGAGTACTGGGGCTGCATGCGCCTAGGGCCACCTTCCCTAGATGCCCTGTAAGTACTGCTCTTGTGGCTTGGGTGTTGCCTTCTACATGTCATTTGGAAACTACCTCCATAGGGATCTTTTGCTGCTTGGTGATTGCCCGCCCTTGGGGGGTCATCTGGAGTTTTCATTTCTGCTGTTTGATCTTGGGTAGGAGGTAGTATTTTTGCTGGGAATTTGTAGAATTTGTTCCTTGCCTTCGGTCCACGAAAGCATAGTACTGTGCAGCTTGTCACCTATTACACAGTGGCTGGTTCTGTTCCTCCTGGAGACGACGTACTTTTGCAGGGTTTTTTCTTTTTCTTTGTTTGTTGCCTGGTGGGAGGGGGGGGGGAGTCTGCCTCTTGGTTATTGCCCGCCCTATGTTAGTCTGGCGGTTCTCCATTAGGTCCCCGTGATTGTACACGGCGCAGTGGT
>WNGS01164858.1:60835003-60847912 GCA_020271785.1 Procambarus virginalis
TGATTAATTGTTTTTCGACTACCTAACCTACCTAACCTAACCTGACGTTTTCGGCTACCTAACCTAACCTAACCTAACCTAACCTATAAAGATAGGTTAGGTTAGGTTAGGTAGGGTTGGTTAGGTTCGGTCATATATCTACGTTAATTTTAACTCCAATAAAAAAAAATTGACCTCATACATAATGAAATGGGTAGGTTTATCATTTCATGAGAAAAAAATTAGAGAACATATATTAATTAATAAAAACTTGGCTTATTAGGCAAATCGGGCCTTGCATAGTAGGGTAGGCTGAGAAGTGCGTTCTGGCTACTAGGTACGACATATATATATATATATATATATATATATATATATATATATATAAAATAAATAAATAAATAAATAAAGCTTCTACCTGTAAGGTGGGAGAGCTCCATGCCTCCTCCACTGCTGGGGCTTTTGTTCATTTGGCCCTGGTGGGCAGTTTGCTTGTCTGCATCCAGCTCCTCCTTTTCTGGTGAAGAATGCATCATTTGGCTGCTGCTGCTTCTTCTTGATGGTAGTTGCAGTTTGCGTGAAGGGGGTTTATCCTCCTGATGACTTCACCAGTACAAATGTAGAGAGGCACATATATGTTGAGCATGATAAGAGCTTCAAAAGTGTTTGCTGCATTGTGCTGTAGATAGAGGAGTGGCGGCTAAAACAGAAGTGTATGTTAGAGGGAGACTTGCCGCACTGTAGGGCGGGATGTTGTTGTTATGGCGTCAGCTGGTCTTTGGTGTTGTGACGAGGTAGTTGTTTTCTGTGTTTGGCTGTTGGGGGCGCCAGATATAAATGTGGCCCAATTTGTTGGTCAACTGGAGATATTTAGCCAGTGCTTTGACTATTGGATATTTTTTCCTGTAACAAGTGGTCACCTCCTAATATACGCTCGATGGTAAAGGGTATTTTAAGTGTGATAAATACGTGTTTGAAATTTACTCTAAGGAGATAGTGTATCATTTGGCTTGCAAAGGGGGCTGCCTTGATGGATTCTTTGTGAACTGATCCTGTCACCTTGGTCCTCTGTTACAAAGTCCACATTTCTCTGTTAGTCTGCAGTGTCATTAAGTCTAGCCAGCCTATGGCTGGCTAGACTTAATCATGGGCCTTGTGCCCATGATATTCAGAAATACTATATGCTGCTCTATAGGTTGTGTTCACGAATATGTCCTGGGCTGATATTCAGGCTTGGGGTTTGGAGGTCCTAGTTCCTGCAGTGCTCCCTCTTCCCATGTACATGCTCATTGTTTTCTTCTCCATTCGTAGTTAGCTTCAGAGAGCCACAAGAGGGTTCCCCCCTGAAAACCAGCATTGAATGTGATGAAACATCAATTTTTGGGTGAGCCTCAGTGGCTCACTGACACCCTCCCTCGCTTCAGGTCGTTGGGGGGTGTTTGGAACATTACAGAACTGAGGGTGAAGCAGCTGGCTGATCGCTGGCTGCCTCCCTTTTCTCCCCAGACAAGTGGGGTAGGTGGAGCGAACAAGCTGGTATAGTTTTGTGACTTTTAATAATTTGTTTTATTTAGTTTGGGGAGTCTGCAATTGGTTCCCAAGGCTGCAGTGCTTTGAAGCCAGCAGTGTTTTTGTTTTGCTGACTTTCTGGGTGCCTTTACTAGTTGGTGGCATAATGAATAACTGAACACACAAATGTCTGCTTTGCACCTCTATGAGGAGCCTGGTTCTGACTCTAGTCCCTGCTAGGTCAATAGAACTCCATGACTGATGGAACCTAGTAATATGGCATACTATGAGATACTAGCTGCAGAGTGTGACCAGGGCTTGGCCAGAAATTGGTGTTTCATTACGTTCAATACTGTTTTTGTGAGGAGCTCCATCCGGGTCCCTGGAGCTATCGGATTGATGTACACAATATTAGTCTGGGGCATCAGTCAATTGGAGTTCAGCCTACTGGAGTCCATGAGCCAGAACCTGGCCCCCTCAGAAAGGCACAGAGAGCAATGGCCTATGGAAAATCCCCCATGTGTTTGGGAGCATTCCATGTCTGTCATCGACCGGGGTTAGGCACCCAGAAAGGTAGTCATAACAAAACAAACCTCACTTGGTAAGAAAATTGCAACTGAAGACCAAACAGAGAGGCAGAACTCCTCCCAACCCAAGAAACAAGCAAACATCATACACCACCGCTGTGCCGCTTGTTCGCGCAGCCCTCCCCCTTCCCGGGAGGGAGAGGGGTTACCCGGACCCCCTCCCCCGTGCGCTGGCTACTCTCACCTCCAGTTCATAGGCTGATGCACTCTGGGGCGGTCGTCAACTCTGGCCTCAATTTCTTGGCAGCATTCGTGCCTTAGTGGTGTATCCTACTGTTTGTGGTGTGGTGGCCAGGTGAAATTAGAGTACTGGGGCTGCATGCACTTAGGGTTGCCTTCCCTAAGCGCCCTGTAATTACTACCCTTTGGTTCCAGGGTTACCTTCCATAGGGCCTTCAGAACTTCACTTCTGTAGGGGTTCTTGCTGCTTGGCATTTACCCTACCCATGGGGCCAGCTGGGGTTTTCTTGGCCTTTGTTTGGCCTTGGGTAGGAAGTGGTGTTGTTGCTTGTTGGGGTACAAGGTCTTGTGCAGCTCACCTACCTACACGGCGGCCGTGTTCCTGTTCCTTCTGGTGACGTACTATTTCAGGGGTTTTCTTTTATTTTTGTTTTTCTTGCAAGGAGGGGGGTCTGCCTTGTTTGGTTATTAGTCCACTTAGGGTATATTGGTGGCCCTCCTCCTAGACCCCCGTACTTGTACACATCGCAGTGGTTCAGTTTTTAGCTTATGCCCTTTTGTTAGCTTTTGGGTTACCATCTTGACAATACTGTATCTTGCCTGGGCTTCCTGTGGCAGACAGCCTACGAGCCCTGGAAAACCCCGTCAGGGCTCAGTTGATCGATGGATGCGTCTTCTGAGTTCCACCTTCCCTTGTGCGAGTTTGAAGGTTGCTCTGTGCCTTTGTCTCAGGGTGACAGTCACCTCTTTTGTCTCCATCATGCTGCCTGTTGGGTCAATGACACCTTTGACCCAGAGTCTTGCGAGACGTGTTCTCTTCTCTTGCTCCAATTTACCCATTCTATTGTCACTGTGGTTCAGGTACAGGCGGTATCCGTGTTGCATGCTCAGTTTGGGTTGCTGCAACACGCTAGATTAATTGCCTGCTTGGATGTCCCATGGCTGCCCCGTTTTGTTTATAGGGACCTGGACTTAGGGGCGTTAATTGCTTCGACTATGGTTCAGTCCATGCTTCCAAGTCCTTCCTGGTTGGTGTTCACCCTGCTTCCCCTGGCTCCCAAACATATGAGGGTTTTGTAGTCGGGGCTGGGTTTAGTTGGTGATGAGACTCGGGCAGTTTTGGAGGCTGCCCCCTTTCAAGGCAAAGATAGAGGCATTCGAGCCTGATTTTCCTGCCGAGGCTTCTGGGTCCTACCAGCAGACCCTTTCCCCCCCACCCCTTCTTCGCTGCCTTTTCTATGGGTGCTGATGGTGTGAAAGACAGCTCTCCCTGTGAAAGACAGGGAGCCGGTTGGCTGAGCGGACAGCACGCTGGATTTGTGATCCTGTGGTCCTGGGTTCGATCCCAGGCGCCGGCGAGAAACATTGGGCAGAGTTTCTTTCATCCTATGCCCCTGTTACCTAGCAGTAAAATAGGTACCTGGGTGTTAGTCAGCTGTCACGGGCTGCTTCCTGGGGGTGGAGGCCTGGTCGAGGACCGGGCCGCGGGGACACTAAAACCCCCCGAAATCATCTCAAGATAACCTCAAGATAACCTGCCCCGGGTCCTGGAGTGGAGGCTCACAGAGCTGGGGACTGGGAAGGAGTTGACTTTGGGGGCATGGGCCCCATTTGACCCCGCTTGGGTGTTGGTAATCTCCTTGCGGGGCTTGTTGCTGCAAGGGGAGGGGGTTTTTCTTACCCACCCCCTTCCCTGTATGAGTATGATTTGGGGTCGGCTCCTCCTTGGGTTCGGTTACGGGTTACCTTAGGTTCCTCGGCTCCTTCTTTCCAGAGGTTTTCTGCTTCTTGCATCTCGCCTAAGGAGGTTTGGAAGGCTATTGCAGCTTGCCTCCTGCAAACCCTGGATTTCGCCTCTGTGTTGGATCCGTACTCGTTTGAGTTCAGTTCTTCTTCCCCATATTGGGTGCATTAGGAGGTCCTGTAGTCTTCCTGGCTTGCAGACTGCCCTTTCTTCTTGTTGGAAGCGTGGCATGGATTTTGTTGGACCCGCATGCTCGAATGGCAGGAGACTGCTGCCGTTCTACAGGTTTACCTTGGGGGCGAGTTTGAGCACCTTAATGCGGGCTTGTTCACCCCTGTGCTTCCTCTGGATGTTGGCCTTGTTCAGCTGAACGTACAGGTTCCCACATTTTTGCCATCTTTGATGACTGGGAACTTGCACGCTCCCGGACATTTGGCCTTGGACTTGCGACACTTTCCCTTCTCGAGTTGTCCTTGGACTGGCTTGGGGAGGATGTGGAGGCGTTGATTGCCGGGTCTTCATCTGGTGTGCTGGCCTTGGCGGCTAGGCTGTTGGTCGCATTGTTGAAGCTGTTTGCGCCGATTCTCAAGGTGGTGTCTCTCTGTTCTTTGCTTCTTGCCTCGAGTGCTGCCAGGCCGTGCTTGCTCTCTCCTTAGAATTCGCTTGGGCCCTGGCTCTCTACATTTTCGTTGCTTTTTTGAACTTTGCTGTTTGCAGTGACTGCTGTCACTCAGTTTCTGCAGGTGGCCTTGTCTAATTGTTGTCCTATGTCGAACTTGTTCGTTCGCCGGGGTGGCCGTTCTCAGGCTTCTTGCAAAGGTCATGCCAGGGCTTGGGGTTCTTCCAGTTGGGGTGGGCAGTTGGTGCCAATTTCTGAGCTAGCACTTCCTTCAAAGCCGGCGTCGTCTTGTCGGGGCAATGATCATTCTGCTCGTCGGCTGGCTTCTCGTAAGGGTCGTCGACCCTTTCGCAGGTCACCCCATTTACGGGACGACCTGGGGGGAGGGGGTGGCACACACTGTCTGCTCATGCCTGGTTCCACGATTTGTGGGCATTTCGGGTCGTGTCCTCTGGCCTGTGGTGGCATTGGGTGGCTCCTCCTCCTCCAGGGCGTTCAGGGTTGGCAGGGCAGGCTTCTTCCCCCTGTGCTCCGTTGGGTCATCTTGAAGTGGGTGTGCTTGGGCGTGGTCAAAACAACCCCGTCTCTCAGGTGGGTTTCCCGCCGGTTTACAGTACCAAAATGGGACTGTGTGGATTCGAGGTTCATTCTGATCTTGTTGTGTCTGAACCCCTGGATTCCTTGCCCCTCCTTTCAGATGACCATTCTGTCCCAGGTTTGGCTTATTTTGGAGCCGGGTGCTTGGATGGTATCAAGGGACCTCTGGGACGCATATTGGCACATCCAGATTCATTTGGAATTCAGGGACTGGCTAGGTTTTATTGTGGGGCAGCAGGCTTACTGCTTTCGTTGCCTTCCTTCTGCCTTGAATCTGGCAACTCGTGTATTCCTGTGTCTTACCCGAGTCGCAGTGACCCGTCTTTTATCTGCTAGGGGGGGTTCAGGTTCTGGCCTACCTTGACGAACTGGTTGGTGTGGGCTTCCAGCCGGTCTGCTTGTCTGATTGCCAGGGGTGTGGTTCTTTCCCAGCTCGCTGGGTTTGGGTTCTTGGTGAACTGGAGGAAGTCCCATCTGGTTCCGTCCCAGGTTCGGACCTGGCTGGGCCTCGTGTGGGACTCTCAGACCGCTTCCTTCTCTTTCCCTCCATAGGCGTTGCTGAGGCTGCAGTCCCGGCTTCAGCTGTTTCGGGGGTCACTGTTCCATGGTCACTCGACGGTTGCTCGAGCAGTTGTACGAAAGTCTGAATTTTGCTGTGTTAGTTTACCCGCCGGGTTGGGCTTCGGCATCTCTTCTGGTTCCTTCGGGGCTGTCCCTTTGCCGTTGCCGTTGAGTTGCCGGCTTCCTCTTTGTGTTTTTCGGGGTTCAGAGCTTTGTCGCCTACAGGAGCCCTCACTCAATGTGTTCACGGATGCCTCGTCTCTCAGCTTGAGCTTTGTGACAGGTGTTCACCATACTGTCCAGAAACGGTGGACTTCATCCTTCCATCGGGCTCACAGCATGGTGCAGGAGTTCACGTCTGTTTGGCTGTCGCTTTGGAGGGTTCAGGTCAATCGGGGATCCATGATTTGGCTCCATTCAGACTGCTTTTCGGTGATTCACTGTCTGAACCGCAGGGGTTCTCTTCGGTCCTTGGCTTTTTGGGGCTGGTCGCTTCGTGTGACTCGTCTGCTAGATTCTCATGGTTTAGCTCTGTGCGGTTCATATCCCGGGATATGAACAAACCAGCGTCGACCATCCATTCTATGGACAGGGGAATGAACAGAGACAGGCCGTCTGGCAGGATGTTGGACACTTCTGGAACATGAACAGCCAGGCGAGCCAAACCCCGAGAACTCAGCAGATGAGTCACCCGAAGTGACCAGCCCCAAAGAGACAAGAACCGCATTGAATCCCTGTGGTTCAGGGAATGAACCACCGGAGAGCGGTCCAAATCGAGCCGGATCATAGATCAGCAAGTGACCCGAATCCTTTGAAGCAACATCCACATCGCTGCGAACTCCCACACTGTGCTGTGGGCCCGATGGAGGGGACGGACCTCACTGACCCTGGCCGGCCAGATGAGCACTGGTCACAAATCCCCAGCCAAGAGACGTGTCCATGAGCACATTAAGTAAGGGCTCGGGTAGGCGCCAAGGCACTGAACCCCGAAAAACTCGAAGAGGAAGCCGGCAATGCAGCAGCTGACGTAAGGCACCCAGAGGCCTAACCCAGGGATCACGAGAGAGGCGGAAGGGATGTCCCCGAAGGAACCAAAACAACCGACGTAGCCAAAGCTGGCCAAAATTCAGACTCTTGCACAAACCCTCGAGCAACCGTCTCGTGACCCAGGAGCCCCCCCCAGAAACAGGCGAAGGCGGGACCGCAGCTGCAGCAGACCCTCTGGAGGGAGATATAGGAAAGCGGGCCGAGAGTCCCATACAAGACTCGTCTAAGACCGAACCCGAGAGGGAACCAGAGGGGACCTCCTCCAGTTCACCCGGAACCCAAACCCTTAGAGTTGGGAAAGAACCAAATCCATGGCGAGCAGACACATGGATCAGCTTGGAGCTCACACCAGCCAGTTGTTGAGGAGGCCTAAACCCGGACCCTTAAAAGACGCAGACAGGCCACCACAACCCAGATAAGGCATTGGAAAACGCGAGGTGTCGTATTCAAGCCAAATGGAAGGTAATAAAAGCGGTAAGCCTGTGCCCCACAACAAAACCCCAGTCCCTGAACCCAGATGAATCGGGATATGCCAGTGTACGTCCCGGAGGTCCAGGGACATCATCCAAATGCCCGGCTCCATAAGAAGACAGGCCTGGGACAGAGTAGTCATCAGAAAGGAGGGGCAAAAGACCCAGGGGTTCAGACTGAACAAGTTAAGCATGAACCGCAGGTCCGCACAGTCACGTTTCGGAACTGGAAACAGGCAAGAAACTCATCAGAGGGACGAGGACATTTCGACCACACCCAAGCGTACCCACTCCAAGATAACCTGACAGAGCACAGGAGAAGAAACCAGCCCCGAATCCCCCCAAGGGAGGAGGGGCCATCCAATGCCACTGCAGACTGCAAGAAACGACCCGAAACATCCACAAATCGTGGGGCCAGCCGTGATCAAACAGTGCGAGCTTCCCCATTTCCCCCTCCTTATCACCCCATCAATGGGATGAGCTGTGAAAGGGCCGACGCCCCTTACGAAAAGCTGACTTACGAGCAGAACACAATCACCAAGCCAAAAGGTTGTCGTCAGTTCCAAAGGCTGCGCCGGTTCAGAAACTGGCATCACTGACCTACCACGACGGGAAGAACCCTGAGCCCTGGCACGACCCTTCTGGGTAGACCCCCACAGCCCCCCCCCCAGAGAACCAACAAGTCTGACATGGGACGACAGCTAGAAGCCGCCACTTGCAGAAACTGCACCACTGCAGACTCTGCAAACAACAAAGGACAAAAAGGCGTAGAAAACCTAAGAACCAGGGCCCAAGCAGATTCCAAGGATCGAGCAAGCACCGCCTGATGGCACACGAGACGAGAAGCAAAGAACAGGATCAGCACAAACAGCTTCAACAGCGCAGCTGATGCCCACACCGCCAAAATCAGTGCACCAGACCCAGGATTTGCCCTGAGCGCCTCCACCTCCTCCTCAAGCCAGTCTCAAGACAGCTCGTAAAGGGAAAAGAACTGCAAGACTGAAGCCAAATGGCCATGGCTTTTTGGCAATGGTTGCAAGTCCTCAGCAACCAGGGCAGCCGAAAGGGGAAGAACCTGCTTGTGAAGCGTACCAGGCCGACATCCCGAGGAAGGGCAGGGGCGAAAAAACATGCATCGAGGTGTTCAAACTAGCCCCCCAGGTAAACCTCAACAACCATAAGGGCCTCTCGCCACTCAAGCATGCAGGATCGACAGATCGTATGCCACTCCCCCAACGAAAAGACCGGACAGTCTGCCAACCAGGACGACTCCGGAACCTCGTAATGCACTGGTAATGTAAGAAAGAACCGAATTCAAAAGAAGCAGGATCCGCTATTGAGACGTAATCCAGGTCGTGCAGAAGGTAAGCCGCAATGTCCTCCCATTCTTCATGGGGCGGGATGTGAGGAGCTGAAAACCTCCGAAAAGAAGGAACTGAAATACCCAAGGGAACCCAGAACCGAACCCAGGGAGGGGTTGACGCCATATCAAACTCGTAGTGGGAGGAGGGACAGGAAAACCCCACCCCCTGCAACAAGAAGCCCCAATCAGAGGATATTAAAACTCAAGTAGGGTCAAACAGGGCCCCTACTTGGCCCAAGCCCCCTTCCCCCCAAGTCGGCCCCTCTCCTGCCCCAGGAACCTCCACACCTAGACCCGGGGCTGAGCCATCCTCCAAACCCTCACCCTCAAAAGAAAAGGCAGAGTCCACTGGAAAAGTTGGAAAGAACTGACCACTGGGTCTGACCCAGTGGTCAGACCAAACAGAGGAACGGGCTCGACTGCCTTTGTCGCCACACCAGATGAGGCATCCCCCGAAACTGCCCGAGTCTCTCCACCAACTAAACCCTGCCCCGACTCTGTAATCCTCAGACGCTTGAGAGCAGGAAGCAGGGGAAGGGGCGGGGAACTGGACAAACAACAGCAGGAGGAGGACAATGGGGCTTGGACGAAACCAAAGTTGAGACTACTAAGGCCCCCAAGTCTGGGTCCCTATAACTAAAATAGGGCCGCCTCTGGGCATCTGGGTGAGCAACCAACCTAGAGTGCTGCAGCAACCTAAAACGTGCATGCAATGCCGATGCCGCCTGCATCGGTGTCACTGACCCAATAGACGTAGGCAGAACTGGTGATTGTCACCCTGTGACAAGGGGGAGCAGAGCAACCCTCAAACTCGCAAGAAGGGACCCAGGGGACGCATTTATTGGACCACTGAGCCCCAGTGGGGGTTCCAGGGGCCCTTAGATGCTCTGCTAAGGGAAGCCCAGGCAAGTAACTGTTAACTAGTGCCCCAAACTACCAAGCGAACTACTAATTGGTGAACCCCTGGTATGTGTACACACACACGGGAACCTAGCGGAAGACCACAAAGAATACAGAATTATAAGGGTCAACAACACCACGTTGCAAACCCTCCACCAGGTATATAACAAAAAGATAAGAAAAAACTCGGACGAGTACAACGTTACCAGGTGGAATAGAGCCGGCTGCTGTATTATGGTGAAAACAAGCTGCATAGTGCCTTATGCCCCTACCAGTGATGAAGCTACCTCCTACCCAGAGGCAAATGGGGGGGGTGCATGAAACACCCCAGCTGACTCCATGGGCGGGCAGTCATCGAGCAGCAAAAGACCACAGTGGAGGTAGGTCCCAAGCGACTTGTGGAAAGGAACTCCAAGTAACAAGGGCAGTACTTACAGGGCACCCAGCACTTACAGGGCTTATGCAGTGCCCAGGCACCTGGGCACTGCATAAGCCCAGTACTCTGTGCTTATGCAGCCCAGAGTACTGGTGAATGTACTCCTGGCTAACACACCACAAGGCACAGCACTGGACAAAGTCTGGAGCCCGAGTTGCACAAACACCTGGTCTCACATCAGCCACAGAACTGGGGATGAATAGCTGGCACGAGGGGACTCCTTCTAGGACTCCTTCTTTTCCTTCCCAGGAACGGGAGGAGCTGCCCAGACGGCAGCGCAGTGATAATTGTGACGTCATGCTCATTTGCTCATTTTTCGTTTGGGGAGTTCTGTTCAACTGTTCGGCTTTCAGTAGCAATTTTTTTTTAACCAGATGAGGTTTGTTTTGGGGCGCCTACCTTTCTGGGGTGCCTGACCCGGTCGACGGCAGACATAGAATGCTTCCAACCACATGGGGGTTTCTATAGGCCATTGCTCCTCTTGCCTCTCTTTAGGGGGTCAGGTTCTGGCTCGTGGTCCCCGGCAGGCCTAAGAACTCCATTAGCTTTAAATAATGCCATGGTCTAATACATTCATATCAGCCCAGAGTCCGGGGAGCCGAAGGAGCTCCCACCTCCCCCTAGAAATAATTATGTTACGAGAATGTATGTATGCACATACGTGCTCATGAATATATATTACACATTCATATATGTACATTATGCACTATATATTATACATAAACACTTTCATCTTATTCTAATGTAATTTTTGCTTCTTTAATTTTAGCAAACCAAAAGAAAAATAAGAACAGGATTCTTTACATGCTGTGTTCGTGGGTGTAGTTACAGCAGTATCAGCAATTTGGATTTGATTCAACATATTATTGCTACTCATGGACCTTACAAGTGCATTGCTTCAGGCTGCCAGTTTGTGACAAAATCCAGGGAACACTTTAGTATTCATTTAACAGGCTGTCATTCGAAGGTGAGTTTTTCATTTGTTATGGTAGTAGTTTTGTTCACAAATACTGTTGAAATTCTCATAACACAATAGGAAGTGAATTTTATTTGATGTCTTTAAATTTCAGCTGAGTTTCTTGGTGTGTCCGTTTCATTGTAAGAATGTATTTCGAAATTTCACCGAGTTGATTGATCACCTGTCTGAACATCATTCTCAAGTAGGAAATGAGGAAGATCAGGTTATGCAACCAGAAGAAGGTAAGGTTCAAGGTGTATTGTTTGGTGGTGCAGGGAGTCATGGACAGACATAAGTCATTTTTTTTCTAATGTGCATATTTCCATCTTAATAGTTCACATTTCTTTATGCTGATGTTATTTGTTGTATATTTCCTGAGGAAGCCACAAGGGGCTTCCAGAACCCATCTTGCTGAGATGGCTCCCAATTACTGCATCACATCAGCACAGAGTTCTGTTCGACTTTTGTTGACCAGAGCCAGAACCTGGCACCCCACTACCCCACCCACCCACCCACCCAAGAAAAATCCAGAAAGACTGCAAACCAATACAGGCCATTGTGGATGCAAAGAGACTGAAGCCTCAAAAGTTTCGAGCAAACTTTATAAACAATGTAAAGAAATGATCGACTCTCTCAAAACTATTGCTAGCTCGTTAGGACTGTCCTTTTCTGATAGGGAGGGGGAACTGGAGCTCCCGGGCTTCCCAAATCTTCCAAGCCAGTTCTGTTGCTGATTTAGATGTCATAAGCTGTCTCAACTGTAGAGTTTTTAGGTCATCAACTAACTGCGCTGGTCCCACAGTGCTCATTGTCAGCCATCTTGGACTTTGTCCTGCAGGAGGTGGGGGCATTTGCTTGGCATTCTGTATTTTAGTTAGCTTCATGGTGTGTTTTCTGTCTGGTTTGTAATTATCTAAGTGTAGTTACAGGATGAGAGCTAGATCATGGTGTCCTATCTTCCCAGTACTCTGTGATAAACACTTTGAAACTACTGACAGTTTTGGCCTCCACTAATTGCAAAAGAAAACTTTCTAATGGTAATGAGTTCACACTAGTTTCAAAAGAGTCAGTCATTTGTTTACATAGTGGGAGGAAGATAGTTTTGGCAGTTTTGAGGCCTCGGTTTCTTTGAACCCAGCAGTGGTCTGTATTCATTCGCTGACATGCTGGATACTTTTCTGGTGGGATGGCAGTGTCACCTTCTCTCTGCAACTCTTTAGGTGGCCAGGTTCTGACTCTGGTCCCCAGCAGGCCAAACAGCTCCTTGACTGATGTGACCTAATAGTTGGGAGCTATCTCAGCAAGATAGTTTCAGGGAGCTATTGGAGCTCATTCAGAAAAGGCTGTTTTATTTACATTCAATGCTTAGTTTTTCATTAGTCAATTTCATAATTTTTTAATTTTTATTTTTCTGTGGAGAGTCCCTCCGGCTCCCGAGCTTACCGCGCTGATATGAGTTTACAGTATTAGAACGTGGCATTAGTCAGTTCAATTGGAGTTCTTGCCTACTGGGCAACACGAGGCAGAACCTGGCCCCTCAGAGAGGCACAAGAAGATATGGCCTATTGAAACCCCCATGTGGTGGAAGCATTCCATGTGTGCCATTGATCTGGTTAGGCACCCAGAAAGGTAGGCATCCCAAACAAACTCCACCTGGTTAAATATTGCTACCGAAAACCGAACTATCAACAGAACTCCCCCAATTCAAAAGCAAGCAAACAAGCATGATGTCAAAACGCTGCTGTCTTCACAGCTCCCCTCTCCCTGGGAGGGGGAAGGGGAAGCCCCAGACCCCCCTTGCGGGCTATCCAACCCCAGTCCAGAGCTAATGTATTCACCTAGTTGTATTTACTAGTTGTGCTTGCGGGGTGGAGCTCTGCTTTTTTTGGCCAGCCTCTCAACTGTCAATCAACTGTTAATAACTACTAACTATTCCCCCCCCCCCACACGCGCGCACAC
>WNGS01164858.1:60847937-60934379 GCA_020271785.1 Procambarus virginalis
ACGCGCGCGCACACACACACACACACACACACACATTGAGATTCAAAAGGTGACACCCCCAGGGTCAACACTTGCATCAGAGGAGCTCCAGCATATTTCAACAATCCTAAAGTATTGTAGTACAGGTTGAGGATAGGAGTGGTGTCCCAGAGATCATAAAGGTATAGTGCTTTTGAAAAATAGATGAGATAATAACTTGTGGCCCTGTTGGGCTACTTGTGGCCCTGTTGGGCTCTTGTGGCCCTGTTGGCTACTTGTGGCCCTGTTGGGCTACTTGTAGCCTGTTGGGCTACTTGTAGCCCTGTTGGGCTACTTGTTGCCCTGTTGGCTTGCTTGTGGCCCGGCTGTGTGCCTTTTTTTGGGCACTGTCTTCGCTTCTTTGGCCGGTTTTGATTCCTGCTCTCTTTTGGCTCTTTTTCTAGTGCAGTAGTCCTGGTTGCCGCCTTCCCGCAGGCCGTTTGCGCGTTTTCGGCCAGCGTGTCGTGCGCCGCGGAGTTTGTTTTGGTCTGGGCGGTGTGTGGTGCTGGTGTTAGACGCCTTTTTGCTCCAGTGCTTCGCCTCTCGCTCTTCTCCCTTGCCGCGGTATGTGCCCCTTCGCTCCGGGGGTGTCCTGGGTTCCAGTTGTGGGAGGCCGCCGAGGTTTTCCTGTGTCATGGGTGGGGCCGCCGCCTTCGCCTCTCACCTGCTCTCCTGCAGGTCTGGCGTCTTCACCTGGCGGTACTCCCAGGTTCTTCTGGGCTCGGTTGAGTCGTGTCACTTCGTGCCACCGTTCGCCAGGTGAGTTTTCTGCGGTCTGGCATCTTTTGGCAGGGCGCTGGATGCGGTGTTATATACCTGTCTTTATTTGGGTATCTTTTGTACGACTGAGACCGTTCGCACACCAGTGTCTGTCCCCCTTTTCACCCCTTCCTGTCCCACTCTTGTGCATGTCCAACCCATGCTAGGGTCATTAAGGGGTTCCACCTTTGTTAGTGTTATGAGGTGGGGGTTGTGGTGTTGGTTCTGTACTCGCCTGGTAGGGCTCCTGGCTGTGCTTGCAAGGTTTTTGCGCTCTGGTGTTTGGGTCCCGCCTATGTAGTAGTACTTGCGGGATAGTACCAGTGGAGTGCAGTGGTGCTATAGGCACCATCGGGGAACACTGTATATCCATCAGAGGTCTGCAGTTGTTACACGACCTACTTGCGAGCATACGCCTTCTTGCTGGTACGTTCCCTTGGGGTTTTCCTTGAGGTGCTTCCGGGCTTAGCGTCCCCGCGGCCCGGTCGTTGACCAGGCCTCCTGGACTGATCATCCTGGCTGTTGGACGTGGCTGCTCGCTGCCTGACGTACGAGTCTCAGCCTGGTTTGATCGGGTATCCTTTGGAGGTGCTTCTCCAGTTCTCTCTTGTACCACCCCGTCCTCGCAAGTTTAATAAGTCATTATTGACTTATTAGTTACGTGCATGGGTGACAAGCATCATAGTTTCCCTTTCAAAACTTCATGGAAAACACCGACCTTACTTAACCTACTTAGCATGTTAACATAAGCATCTTATGGTTTCGTAATTACAGTTGTTACTTAACCTATTATAGGTATAACAACGCTGAACACTGTGGGGGATTGCCAGTTATGCCCCTTATGGTCCGTCCGTGGACTTCCGGGGCACGCTTGCTTGCTTTCGAATTAGTTATGGCCATCCTGGTTGTGAGGAGTCTGTGGGCCTGCAGGCCGCTCCATGCGGCTGCCTGGTGGGCTTCTCCTGGCCGTCTAGCCTGGCCTCGGGCCAGGCTTGGGGTGTACATGAGCTCCTAGTTCCCCATCCAGCCGATTTTGAGCGGGGTTTCTCCGCCGTCGGTCGCCTGGTATGCGGGTTCCTGGGCCTGCTGGGTTCTGTCGTGTACTCACCTAGTTGTACTCACCTAGTTGTGCTTGCGGGGGTTGAGCTCTGGCTCTTTGGTCCCGCCTCTCAACCGTCAATCAACAGGTGTACAGTTTCCTGAGCCTATTGGGCTCTATCATATCTACACTTGAAACTGTGTTTGGAGTCAGCCTCCACCACATCGCTTCCTAATGCATTCCATTTGTCAACCACTCTGACACTAAAAAGTTCTTTCTAATATCTGTGGCTCATTTGGGCACTCAGTTTCCACCTGTGTCCCCTAGTGCGTGTGCCCCTTGTGTTAAACAGCCTGTCTTTATCAACCCCCTTTATCGTGTCTCCGTGGGCCCTGTCTGGGGTCTGTCTGCTCCGTTCTGCCTTTGCGGGAGCGCGTTGCTCTTTACCTGTGGCATGTTGCGGTGGTGCCTGTTGCTACTACTGCGCGTGTGCTTTAGTACCGTGTTTCGCGGTGGCGTGTCCTTATTCCTGGGGTTTATGTTTCTGCTCTTTCGTCCTGCCTCACCCCAGTTGTTTTTCCTGGCATCTCTTTTTGTCTGTTTTGCCTGCACTTACTGCTATGTTGGGGGGGGGGGCGTGGTCGGTTTCCACCACTTCCTTGCTTGTGCGTTCCCTTGTTTTCCTCCTCTGCCACAGGGGTGTTCTGCGTGTGTTCCTTGGCTTCTAGGGCTTTTTTCGGCCTGTGTCCTGTGGTGTGCTTCTTTGTATCGGTCTGTTGCAGTTGCTCGTACCTCTTGGTTTGGGTCCAGTTCTGGCGGCAACCCGTCCGCCTTTTGGGTTTCCTTGCTTGCCCTGCCAATTGGTTTTTTTCGGGGTCTGGCGATGTCCCGCGTCGGACCTGTCATTTCTGAACTCCTGGCGGGTTTGCTTGCTTGGAGTTTTTCTGTTCGGCAGACGTTCCATCTCCTTGTGCCACCTGAGTTCGGTGGTCGCGCCCGAGATCTTCTTGCGGCTCCGCCTTTTCCTGGGCTCGGAGGGGCCTTGTCGGGGCTGCTTCCGTCTGCCTCATGGTCTCGCCTCCAGCTGGTGGTCGGTGTCCCACCTGCGTGTTTCTCTTGGCGGCAGTATGGGGTGTTTTGGCGGTCCTTCCTTTTCCTGTCCCTTCTTAGGTGGTTACTCTTGTTACCGTCGGCTTGGTTTTTGGTGGGGTTGGGGGCCGTCGTCGTGCCGCATACTGTCGCCTCTCTCTTTTTGTGCGGCGCTGGCGGGGCCGCTTTGGCTTGCTTTCGGTCTTGGTGTTGCTTCTACACCGTTAGTAAGCTGTCTTGTGCGTCGTTTCACCTCCGGCCTGTTCGTGCGCCGCTTGCACCATCCTGGTCTCCGCGGTTGTGTGCCACGGCGTCTGTGTCCGGAGCGCATTTTGCGTTGATCCGGTTCTGTTCTTCCCGGTTCGCCTGTGCTGGTGTCCCGGGTTGTCAGCCGTGTTCTTGCGGCTCGGCTGCCTGTGTTCTTCCCTCCTGTCCGTGGCGTTCGTGGCTTTGCTGCTCTCGCTGCCGTATGGATGACGTGTTCTCGCAGTCTTTCGGGCATGGATCTTTGGTGTTCGTTCGAGGGCCTTGCTGCTCGTTGTTGTGTTGTTCCCGGGACTGTCCGGGGCTGTGGCGCCTTGGGTTGGCGTTGCTGCCGGTTGTCTCGCTTCCAGGGGAGGGGTGCGTGGTGTCCGCCTCCCGGTTCCGTCCCTTTTGATCTTCCTCTGTGGGTAGTTAGCTCCGGGGAGCCGACGGGGCTCCCCCCAGAAAACCAGCGTTGAATGTAATGAAACGCCATTTTCTGGGTGAGTCCCGGAGGCTCCCCGGCAACCCTCCCTCCCTCCGGTCGGCGGTTTTTCGCGTGTCTTGACATCCAGCCTCAGAACTGATGGGTGGATAGCCGGCGTGTGAGGTCTGGGGCTCCCCCTTCCCCCTCCCGGGGAGGGGGGAGCTGCGCAGACAGCGGCGCGGTGACGTGTGACGTCATACTAGTTTGCTTGTTTTCTGTTGGGGAGTTCTATCCACTAGTTCGACTTTTGGTAGCAATTTTAACCAGAATAGGGGTTTGTTTTGGGGCGCTTACCTTTCTGGGTGCCTGTCCCGGTCGATGGCAGACATAGAATGCTTCCAATCACACGGGGGCTTCTATAGGCCATTGCTCCCCTTGCCTCTCTGAGGGGGCCCGGTTCTGGCCATGGTCCCCGGTAGGCCTAAGAACTCCATACACATGACTGATGCCAAAGTCTGACATTAGCATATCAGCCTGGGATAGCTCCGGGGAGCCTCCGGGACTCACCCAGAAAATGGCGTTTCATTACATTCAACGCTGGTTTTTTTTGTTATATACAGAAGAGTTTTAGATGTTTGTGGAATTGAGTAAAATAAACTATTTTTGTTCTTCACATATCTAATATTATATTGTCATCTCCTTTCATGGCGTTCAGCAGGGAAGGAGAAGACTGGTGAGTTTTAATATTTACTTATGCGCAAAATTTGGTCATTTTAGCCTTGGGCATACTGTATACACATGCTTCTCTAGGTGAAAATGATAGAGATGACCAGACCATATTGGTCTAGAAAAAGGGCAACACTTGTTCAGTTTGAAACAGTGATGCTGCAGGATGAAAATGTTATATTATAGTAGTTGTGTTTGCATGGATTGAAGCGTAAATATTGTAAGTGAAAGGCGTGACATTGCTTATTTTTCTTTTTTTTTTCTTTTTTTCAGATTCCGAAATTCCAGGGTTTTTACGCATTGAGAGTGTAAGCACTTTAGATCCAACTGCTGCTTCACAAATGTTTGGAGATGGTTAGTATATAAACTTTTAAATAATAGGCCCTTGGATTCATATGTATATTTTGATGCAGAATGCAATACATGCTCTCAGATAGTAAATAGTTATCTTATATAAAAATGGAACTTTTGTTTACCGGTGTGGTTATTTGCTAACCTATTTTCATTCCCTTCTTTAGTGGGTTGAAGGTTTAAACTAAAAGGGGTAAAGCAGTGTGCAGTGATAAATTAGATAATGAGATCTTGCAGGTTCTACTTTTAAACAAAACGTTAACATTTTACTGTATATATGGCAGCAATGTCACGAGAAGGTGGTACATGATGCCACACACTCAAGGAAAGGGAAGTATTAGAGGAATTAAGATATCAACAAATATAGAGATGGATACAAATTAAAAGGTAATATTTTATATGGATTATAAAGTATAATTAAATTATTTTAATTGTGATTTCTTGTCTCACTATAACTATTACATTAAGATTGCACATAACATTTAATACCACTGTCCATTATATAGTAGAGTGGTACATCAAAAGTCATGTCTACACTCTTTAGCAACTGATCATCATTAAATGTTTGTGTGCACAGTGCTCCCTCGATTCGGCGAATTATTTGGGACCAACCCTGATTTGTTGGAGTGAGGGATTTGTTGCAACAGGTGATAGCTTCAGAAAGCATTTATGTAATGCACATTTTAGTAATATATAACAAGAATAATTCATTATTATATACTACTATTTAACTGTGCAGCTATGAATTGGTATACACTTCAGAAAAGGCATACTGTATACAGTATTTTCATTGAATCCTCTTGAGTTACCATTTGTAATTATAAAAACCTCATGTGTGACTTGGTCACAAAGGGTGCCACCAACTGTTAACAAACATTGCCATCCCCACAACTCTACCCACAAGGGTGAGGGATGGATAGCAGGAGGTAGAGGTCGAATTAGTGAGGTGAAGATAGCAGGATGAAGGCAGTGTAGGAGCAGTGAGGGGGAGAAGGAAGTAAGGGAGGGATAGAGGCTGGTTGATACCTGGTTCATACCTGGTTGATGGGGTTCTGGGAGTTCTTCTTCTCCCCAAGCCCGGCCCGAGGCCAGGCTCGACTTGTTAGTGTGGTCCACCAGGCTGTTGCTTGGAACGGCCCGCAGGGCCACATACCCACCACAGCCTGGCTGATCCGGAACTTCTCTTGGAAAACAGTCCAGTTTTCTCTTGAAGATGTCCACGGTTCCGGCAATATTTCTTATAGTCGCTGGGAGGACGTTGAACAACCACAGACCTCTAGTGTTTATACAGTGTTCTCTGATTGTGCCTATGGCACCTCTCCTCTTCACTGGTTCAATCTTGCATTTTCTTCCATATTGTTCACTCCAGTATGTTATTATTTTACTGTGTAGATTTGGGACCTGGCCCTCCAGTATTTTCCATGTGTATATTATTTGGTATATCTCTCGTCTCCTTTCTAGGCAATGAGAGATGGATAGAGGCATTGAGGGAGGGATAAAGGCAGTGAGGTTTGGGCGTCATTAGTGTAATGACTGTCTTGTTACAGTCACTACACTAGCAGGAAGGCACTATCCATCAGGCAGTCCCCGTGGTGAAGTGGTAACACACTCGCCTGGCGTTTTGCGAGCCCTTTGGCCTGGGTTCATGTCCTGGCCAGGGGAGGATTTACTTGGCACCAATCCTTAACTGTAGCCTCTGTTCACCCAGCAGTAAGTTTGTTTAGCCTGACAATATCTTGCCTGATTATCTCCACCCAGGTTGTCTAGCCTGACAGTCTGTCTAGACTGACAATATCTAGCATGTCTACACTCGGTTTGTCTAGCCTGACTCTACACCCAGTTTGTCTAGCCTGACTGTCTACACCCAGTTTGTCTAGCCTGGTAGTATGTGTATAGAAGAACTTTTCCACCAGTCTGTGAATTATCTCCCTCTATCCAAAGCAAATCTGCACATCCCCTGCTTCAGCGAACCAGAGTTTGTTGAATCGGCTGAGTAAATCCAGCCTGAAAAGTTTACATCCTAACCAGAGATTTGTTGAACCAAGGTTCACCGAATTGGGGGTCCACTGTACAGTAGTATTTCTTAAAATTATTTCCATCAAAGAAATTTTGAGATTGGCCATGTATAAAACCTCTTAAACATTTTAAACACTGACCATAGCTACTGCCTAATTTTAAAAATTGTTTCAATGTGTACAAACACATTGTAATAGTAATACATCGTACTTAATGTAATAGTTATAGTGAATACATCGTAATACATCGTACTTAATGTAATAGTTATAGTGAAACATCTAAAATTGTTTAGATGTGTAATGATTTACAGAAGATTTTATTCACGATTTTATCATATTTTGGCAAAAATCCTTGTCATTCTGATAGGAAACTGTGTTGGAAGGAAACACATTTGTTCCCCATGTTCATATGAAAATTAGCAAAATTAGTCCCCCCCCCCAGAAATTTTTTTGGGGGGAGAGCCCTGTCGGCTCCCCGGAGCTACTTACCCAAAGACAAAAACATGGAGGACTTACCCGGGAGGTGGTCGGCACTCGCTCCTCAACTCGAAGTCGAGACAACTGGCGGCAACTGCTGACCCAATGTGACGCAGGCCTGATTAGGCCCAGGAATGTTGACAAGGTAGCAAGTGGCCAAGACCCTGTTCGAACTCCAAAAACCCTGTGCCCGAATGTCAGCCCAAGACATGTTACCGAAGACAGCAGCCAGCGCAGCAAACTTACGAATGTCATGGGCACGAGGATAGACCGCAGGCTGGCTGGACCGAATAACTGCAAACGACCTGGGAGACCCGAACCCTGGAACAGGGAAGAAAGGAAACCGGGTCAACCCAAAGTGTGTCCCCGGCCCCCGAGGCCGTGGCACGCAGATAACAGTGGAAAGCCGCAACCGGACACAACACATGATGCACCCCCGGCCTGACCAACCAAGCATCAACAACCCAAGGACCCATCCAGAAAGTAGCAGTCTCATTCTTTGCCAGAAAAAGAGGAAACGGCTGCAAACTAACAAACCTACCACCAGTACCAAAAGAGCAGAAATCCCTTAGCCGGAGGAGAGCATGAAGCTTGAGGAGCGGGCTCCATGAGGCGGAGCTACCGGAAAACCCTCGGGTTCAGACACTGGCTTGAAACAAGCAGGTTACAAGCAGCACTTGAAACCAAGGCTGGGCCAGTCACCAAGGAGCCAAGAAGACTACTCTTTCTTGGTAAGTCTCCTAGCGAGCTAGGATCTGGAGCATCAGCAGAACCGGGTCGGGGGGGGAAGAGGTACAGGTAACCCCACCTCGACTGGTCCTGACACATGACAACGACTTGATGACCTCGAAGTTGGGGAGTATTCCGGAAGACTCCACAACCACGCTGATGTGAAGAGGTCCACTTTCAGGAGCCCGTACTTCCGGCAGAGCCAACTGAATGAATCGGCATTTACCATCCATTCCGTGGACATGGGAATGAACCGAGACAGGCCGTCCGCCAGGACGTTGGACTACCCCCCAAACGTGAACGTCCAGGAGAGCCAAACCCCGGGAACTCAGCAGATGGGGTCACCCAAAGCGACCAGCCCCATAGAGCCAAGGACCACAGCAAGCCCCCCCTCGGCTCAGGAATGAACCACCAGGGAGCAGTCCGAATGTAGCCAGATCATCAATCCGCGAGCGACCCGAACCCTCTGAAGCGACTCCCACACAGCCGCAAACTCTCGCACCGTGTTGTGAGCCCAATAGAAGGACGGGCCCCAGTCTTGCTGCCCCTGGCTGGCCTGGTGAGCACTAGTCACAAAGCCCTTGCCAAGAGACGACTTGTCCGTGAACACATTGAGCGAGGCCTCGGGTAGGTGCAAAGGCACTGAACCCCGAAGAACCCAAAGAGGAAATGGCGAAGCAGCAGCCGATGCAAGGCACCCGGAGCACAACCCTAGCGATCGCGAGAGAGGTGGAAGGGACGTCCCCGAAGGAACCAGAACAACTGACGAATCCAAATCCAACTCTGCGGGAAGACCATCATGGCAAAGTTCAGGCTCCCCGAGCAACCGCCGGGAAAGCCGGGAGCCCCCAGAAACAGGCGAAGGCGGGACTGCAGCCGAAGCAGAGGTTCCAGAGGGAGAGACAAGGGAATGGTCCAAGAGTCCCACACAAGACCCAGCCAAGACCAAATCTGAGAGGGAACCAGATGGGACTTCCTCCAGTTTACCAGGAACCCGAACCCGGCGAGCTGGGAAAGAATCAAATCCCTGGCGAGCAGACACACAGACTGGCTGGGAGCCCAGACCAGCCAGTTGTTGAGGTAGGCCAGAACCCGAACCCCTAAGAGACGCAGACGGGCCACGACGACCTGGGTAAGGCTTGTTAGATTGAAGCCGTTTTGGGGGGATGTCCCTTTCGGGTTGGGGACGGAGGTTTTCGAGCCTGTTCATCCTGCCAAGGCTTCTGGGTCTTACCAGCAGCCCTTTCTTGCTGCCTTTCCCATGGACTCTTCCTTTTCTTTAAGGGCGGAGGGCTTGGAGGACGACTCTGCCCCGGGGCCTCTGTTGCGGGTTCCCGGTGCTGTGGGGGATGCCTGCTAGCAGTTCTGGGGCAGTTTGCTCCTGCCTGGGTTTTCTGCTTCTGGGCTGAGTTTTTCGTCCATCCAGTCTGCTTGCTTCCCACTTTTGCTGGCGTGTTTTTGTATCTTTTGCGTCCGTCACAGCCCTCTGTTCTAGTGGCCATTTTCTTCTGCCGGTTTCCCGGCGTGGCCACCATGGCGGCGTTGTGGTTTGTTTACATTCACCTCGGTGTGCGAGCGAGCGTCTTGGGTGAGTTTTAAACCTTTTTCAAGGGTTTTATTCTCCTGTTGTTTCTTTGCTTTTCTGGTGTTTTCTGCCCATTTCCTGTTCCTCTGGGAACATTTGAGTGTTAATTTTACACCTGGTTTTCTGTTTTGTCTGTTTTGGGTCTGGGCCCTTGGGTTTGGACTCGGTGTCCCTGTCTGTTATGCTTGCTCCCACACCTTGTCCCTCGGTTTTCGGTCTGTTTTGACTGTTTCCCTGGGGGTTCTGTCTAGGGCTGTGCTTTGCCTTTCTGTGGTGTATCTCCGCCGGCAAATTATGGCGGTCCTTGTCTTTCCCTCCAGAAGTGTTGCTGCGGCTGTGGTCCCGCCTTCGGCTGTTCATGAAGGGGGTCCCGGGTTGCTCGGCGGTTGCTCGAGCAATTGTGCTGGAGTCTGAATTTCGACATGCTGGTCTGCCCGCGGGGTCGGGCTTGGCTTCGGCGTCTGTTTGGTTCCTTTGGAGACTCCCCTTCCGCCTCTTGCAATCATTTGGTTCGTTCCTCCGGAGATCTTGTGTTGGTGCTGCATCACCAGCTTCCTCTTTGGGATTTTCGGGGTTCCGTGCCTTGGCACCTCCCTGAGCCTTCGCTCGATGTGTTCACGGACGGGTCATCTCTTGGCTGGGGCTTTGTGACCAGAACTCACCAGGTCGGCCGGGGATGGTAGGGTCTGTCCGTCCGTCGGGCTAACAGCACGGTTCGGGAGTTCTTGGTTGTCTGGTTTGCGCTTCGGAGGGTTTGGGTCACTCGGTCCTCTACCATTCAGCTCCATTTGGACTGTTCTCTGGCGGTTCTTTGCCGGACCCACAGGGTTTCTCTTAGGTATTTGACCTTTTGGGGTTGGTCCCTTAGAGTGGCTCGTTTACTGGATTCTCGGGGTTTGGCTAACCATGAGGTTCATGTCCGGGGTGTGTCCTGCGTCCTGGCGGACAGCTGTCTCGGTTCATTCCTCTGTACACATATTGGCCAATCGTCGCCGACTAGTTTTGTTGGCTCTGCCGGACGTTTGGACTCCTGGCCATGGACGTCTTCAAGTCGGCGTGGTCTAGGCGTCACCCATTCTATGTGGCGCCCTTACCCGCCTGCGAGGCGTTCACGGTGGATGCCTTTCGGCAGGACTGGTCGAGGTGGGGGCACCTGTTCCTCTTCTCCCGGTCCAGCTGTTGCTTCGGGTTCTGGCTCGGTTGGAGCCCATTCCCACGAGAGTAGTCCTTATGATCCCTTGGTGGCCGGCCCAGTTTTATTTTCAAACGCTGCTTGATAGGTGTCCGAACCCGGGGCGTTTTCCTGCGGCTCCGCCTCTTTCGGCAAATTGGACCAGTCCTGTGCGTGACTGGTTCGGCCTTCTCAGCTCTTCGTGTCTGGTGTTTTGATGCGGGTATCACCATCTCTGTGGTGATCAGGTGGCTTTGTTGATGGTGTTCCACCTGCGAGCTTTGTCTCGGCGACAGTATGACGTTCCTGGTGTTTCTATGCACTTTTTCTTGCTCTTTGTAGGTTGTCTTCTCTTTCGCATCGGGTTGTCTTGTCCTTTCTTGGGTTTTCAGGACTACAGTTTTGATGTTTCTTACTGTTGCCTCGTTTTGTGCAGCGCTGGCGGAGCCGCTCCGGCTTGCGTTCGGGGTGGACGTCACGTCTGCCCCGTTTCTTACGCTTTCTCGTATTTTGTTTCACCTTCGGGCTACTCATGCATCGCCTGAGCAGTCCTGGTGGGGTTTGTTTTGTTATGCCTACCTTTCTGGGTGCAAAACCCCGGTTGATGGCAGAGAAGGAAAATCCCAACCACAAGGGGGTTTTCCAGGGCCATTGCTCCTTGAAACCTCTCTAAAGGAGCCAGGTTCTGGTGCTGGTTCCTGGTAGGTCTGAACTCCTTAGCTAATGTCCCAGTCTAATATAACATACATTAGCCCAATAAGCTCCAGGGAGCCATAGGGGCTCACCCAGAAAATGGCGTTTCATTACATTCAACGCTGGATTTTTGTAACTATGTGCACCATATTACAAACATTGATATACAAAATAATTAGATACTAGAATTTAATAATATTCTCTTTATATCGAGTCTGAAAAATAAAGCTAAAAAACAAACTTAAATATTCCTTGGGCCTAGTATAGCACCTTATGTACTATATTAGGCCTCAACTAGCATGTATTAGGCCTAGGAATGTTAGGTTGTTTCTTAGCTTAGCTTAAGTTGCCCTTGCAACATAAATACAAAACCTTTTCTGGTGTGTCCAAATTAATAGTACAATTTCTACTTTATAATTGTCCATTATATCGTATATGTACTATGGCCCTCATCATTGCTATAAGTACTACCTAAACAAGAGGATGGGTTGGTGAATTCAGGATCATAAGTGGATCGACTCTTAAAAAAATATTTGATCCTTGTAATGTGAGTGATCAAACTTACCCTCCTAGCGACCTTAGTCCATAAAAACATAAAAAAAATCTGTGGGGAGCCCCGGAGGCTCTGTGGCGTGATCAGGCTAATGTGTGATATATTAGACCGGGGCATTAGTCAGAGTTCGACCTACTGAGGACCACGAGCCAGAACCTGGTTTCCTCAGAGGTTTCAGGGAGCAATGGCCCTGGAAAACCCTCCCATGTGGTTGGGGGTTTCCTTATCTGCCATCAACCAGGGTTAGGCACCCAGAAATGTAGGCATAACAAAACAAACCCCACATAGTAAGAAAAGTACAGTATAACAAAAAACGAAAAGAGAGGTAGATGTATCTAACCCCAGTCATGGCAGATAAGGAAAACCCCCCCAACCATGGGGGTTTTCCAGGGCCATTGCTCCCTGAAACTTCTCTGAGAGGTGGTCCCTGATAGGTCGAACTCCTTAGACTAATGCCCCGGTTTAAATATACGCACATTAGCACGATAGCTCTAGGGAGCCTCTTGGGCTCGCCCGGAAAATGGCGTTTCATCATATTCAACGCTGGTTTTATTAACTGCTCTACATACATTATCTTACAATTTTCTGTTAGAAAAGAAATGCATAATTTATTAGTTGTTTTACACTTCATAAATCTTTCTGGTCTATCAATGGTTCTGTTGCATTGTGATCCTTTCTACTGAAATTGAAATTTACACTTCTAGTATATTAGCTAATTCATAAACTAGCAGTAAACACAGTGCTCCCTGTGGTACAATGGTTATCATCGCACTTTTGCAATCGAGTCGTCTTGGGTTTGAATCATGTGCATGCAGCAGTAACTGGGGACATGGATGATCAGTAAATAAATTAGCAGATTATTTTTGTGAAAAACAATAAAGGAAAAGCATTACAAATAATTTTTTCAGGAGAGCTCTAGTCTGCTCCTCTACCCTTCAGTGAAACAAAAATTGAAAAGTTCTTTCATTCAGCATTGTCAGGTGTTATTCCTTATTTAGTGTCTAAAGTCATACACCTCTCAAGTTATCTATAAATTAACATTATCAGTCATCATTCACCTTGGATTATTTCTCCACAGATTATGATGGCTCCTCAAGTCAGCCTGTTTCCAGTTCATCCCCAGTAAACTCTCCACTAAACCACCCAGTCTCTCAAGAGCAAGGACTAGCAATTAGTACATCTGGTGCATCGGTAATAAATATTGGAAATTCTTTGGTTTCTGTTCCTATTACCTCTAGTATGACAGAAAGCAAGAACAGTTTTTCAACACCTGGACTGGCACAAATTGGAATAAGCATGTCTCCTGCTGTAATAACACCACAAGTAAGCACTATGCCATTCCCTGGAAGCTCACATTCTGGAGCAGTTTCTCTTCTTCGGGGAAATTCGGAAAAATCTCCCGAAATGATAAAAATTACTATTCAGACTTCCCCACAGTCTTCTGAAACGAGGAAGCCCCAGCCAGCTGTTGTGACCCTTGATGAAGAAGGAGCCAGAATAAGCAGATCTCACAGTGAGCACCCTCCACCCCCTGGAATTGCCACACTTCCCAAAATTCCTCCAACTGTTCCTGTCCAGTCAATATTCCAAGCGTGAGTTATGCTTCAGTTTTAATGAGTAATTTTTTTTTATTTAACTTGAACATTTTCATTATATGTTTCGAGAAGTTATACTATCAGTACGCTTGCAAAATTTGGTAATCTTTTACATTTACAGTCTTCGATATAGATTTCAAATTAGTAGTTCTATATAATTTAAATCATTTGAAAGGAAAAGTATGTAATGACCTCATTAGAGGGACATTCCTAAGTCAAATTACTAGAGCGCCAGGGAAGACCAGCTCCAGGCCATGCTGCAAGAGTATGAAAATATTTGAACTCCTCCACAGGTATTATTGTTAGCAGTGTTCATTTTTCTCAAGTACACATTTAGTAGGTAACAATGACGGGTAGTATTTTCCATGAAGTTACAAGAATCCATTTGCTCCTTGATAGCTTTTTGGCTACATTTTTCTGGTTTCTGTTGTGCTAGTTTAGTGGGGAATTAGGTTTTCATAGTTATTTGGTAAATTAGTGGTTACCAAAGCAAAATTTGTAGAATGGTTGATTGTTTTGTGATTTTTTATAATAGAATGGCTCATCTAGGTAGTGGATTGATTTGTGATTCCAGTGAGCTTCTCTGCCACGCAAGGTGGCAAGTAAAGATGGTGTATGCAAAGAAAAAATCTTTGCATGCTAAGATTATCACCTTAGCTATCTTAGATATATACCAGTTGGTATACAGGTATATACTATCTTAGATATATACCAGTTGGTATACAGAATTATATGAACATGTTTGCTGATGATGCTAAGATAATAGGAAGGATAAGAAATTTAGATGATTGTCATGCCCTTCAAGAAGACCTGGATAAAATAAGTATATGGAGCACCACTTGGCAAATGGAATTTAATGTTAATAAATGTCATGTTATGGAATGTGGAATAGGAGAACATAGACCCCACACAACCTATATATTATGTGAGAAATCTTTAAAGAACTCTGATAAAGAAAGAGATCTAGGGGTGGTTCTAGATAGAAAACTATCACCTGAAGACCACATAAAGAATATTGTGCAAGGAGCCTATGCTATGCTTTCTAACTTCAGAATTGCTTTTAAATACATGGATGGGGATATACTAAAGAAATTGTTCATGACGTTTGTTAGGCCAAAGCTAGAATATGCAGCTGTTGTTTGGTGCCCATATCTTAAGAAGCACATCAACAAACTGGAAAAGGTGCAAAGACATGCTACTAAGTGGCTCCCAGAACTGAAGGGTAAGAGCTACGAGGAAAGGTTAGAAGCATTAAATATGCCAAAACTAGAAGACAGAAGAAAAAGAGGTGATATGATCACTACATACAAAATAGTAACAGGAATTGATAAAATCGACAGGAAAGATTTCCTGAGACCTGGAACTTCAAGAACAAGAGGTCATAGATATAAACTGGCTAAACACAGATGCCGAAGAAATATAAGAAAATTCACTTTCGCAAACAGAGTGGTAGACGGTTGGAACAAGTTGGGGGAGAAGGTGGTGGAGGCCAAGACCGTCAGTAGTTTCAAAGCGTTATATGACAAAGAGTGCTGGGAAGACGGGACACCACGAGCGTAGCTCTCATCCTGTAACTACACTTAGGTAATTACACTTAGGTAATTACCTAGTAGATTATCACGTCAGTAGTTTCCAAGTGTTATATGACAATGAGTGCTGGGAAGACGGGACACCACGAGCGTAGCTCTCATCCTGTAACTGCACTTAGGTAATTACCTGAAGCCAGGCATTGTCATTGTGTCCTGACACATACCAGTAACATAACATTAGAGCAGCCACTGAGATACAACTCAGAAAGAAGCATTTCATTACACTCTGTGCTGTGTATTATATAAAATGTAAACATTTTGACCAGGATGGGAACAAGGCCTTTTAACATGCTTGAACCCAAGAAGCCTGGGTGGATATGTAGCATCTCTGGATCTACAGTGTCTTCCCACCTTCAGTGTTTTAATGACTGCTATCTACAGTGGTACCTTCGTGTACGACTGTCTTTGAGTATGAATTTGTTGGTATACAACATCAAATTAATCTTAAAATTTTAATTGGTGTACAACATTTTACTTGGAATACGACATCTGTTGATACGTACTCACCTAGTTGTACTCGCCTAGTTGTGGTTGCAGGGGTTGAGCTTTGGCTCTTTGGTTCCGCCTCTCAACCGTCAATCAACTGATGTACAGATTCCTGAGCCTACTGGGCTCTGTCATATCTACATTAGAAACTGTGTATGGAGTCAGCCTCCACCACATCACTTCCTAGTGCATTCCATTTATTAACTATGACACTGAAACAGTTCTTTCTAATGTTTCTGGCTCATTTGGGTACTCGGCTTCCACCTGTGTCCCTCTTGTGCATGTACTACCCGTGTTAAATAATCCATCCTTGTCTACCCTGTCAGTTCCCCTGAGAATTTTGCATGTGGTGATCATGTCTCCCCGAGCTCTTCTGTCTTCCAGCGACGTGAGGTGCAGTTCACGTAGTCTGTCCTCATAACTCATGCCTCTTAGTTCTGGGACTAGTCTAGTGGCATACCTCTGAACTTTTTCCAGCTTTGTCTTGTGCTTGACTAGGTACGGGCTCCATACTGGGGCTGCATACTCCAGGATTGGCCTTATAAATGTGGTATACAAGGTTCTGAATGATTCCTTGCACAGGTTTCTGAAAGTAGTTCTGATGTTAGCCATCCTCGCATAGGCCGCTGATGTTATTATTTTGATGTGGTTTTCGGGAGACAGGTTTGGCGTGATATCAACTCCTAGATCTTACTCTCTCTGTCAGTTTCGTGAAGAACTTCATCTCCCATTCGGTATCCACTGGCCTCCTAGTTCCTCCTCCTAGTTTCATTACCTTACATTTACTTGGGTTGAACTTTAGTAGCCATTTGTCAGACTATTCCTTCAGTTTGTCTAGGTCATCTTGTAGCCTCATACTATCCTCCTCTGTCTTGATCCTCCTCATAATTTTTGCATCGTCAGCAAACATCGAGAGGAACGAGTCAATTCCTTCTGGGAGATCATTTACATATATCAGAAACAGTATAGGTCCAAGGACTGATCCCTGTGGGACTCCACTGGTGACTCCCCTCCACTCCGAGACCTCACCCTTCACGGTGACTCATTGTGTCCTGTTGCTTAAGTACTCTCTTATCCAGTGGAGTACCTTCCCTTTCACTCCTGCCTTCATCTTCAGTTTGTGCACTAGTCTTTTATGTGGTACTGTGTCAAAAGCTTTCTGGCAGTCCAGGAATATGCAGTCTGCCCAGCCCTCTCTCTCTTGCCTGATTTTTGTTGCCTGGTCATAGAACTCAATTAATCCTGTTAAGCATGATTTGCCATCTCTGAACCCATGCTGATGTTGTTACAAAGTTCTTCCGCTCCAGATGTTCCTTTTTTGCACACTCTTTTCCATCATCTTGCATGGAATGCAAGTTAGGGATACTGGCCTTTAGTTCAGTGCATGCTGTCTATCACCCTTCTTGTATATTGGGACTTCATTGGCCGTCTTCCAAATTTTTGGCAGTTCACCTGTTACCAGTGACTTGTTGTACACCATGGAGAGTGGTAGGCACAGAGCGTCTGCTCCTTGGTGTCCCTGGACCTCTGGGACGCTTATTGGCATGTCCCGATTCATCCGAGGTCCCGGGACTGGCTCAGTTTTGTTGTGGGCATCAAAGTTACAGCTTTCGTTGTCTCCTGTTCGGCATGAACCTGGCACCTCGCGTGTTCACGCGCCTTACGCGGGTCGTGGTGGCCCGTTTGCGTCTCTTAGGTGTATGGGTGTTGGCCTACCTCAACGACTGGCTGGTTTGGGCTCCCAGCCGGTCGGCCTGTTTGCTAGCCAGGGATTTGGTTCTTTCCCAGCTAGCCGGGTTCGGGTTCTTGGTGAACTGGAGGAAGTCCCATCTGGTTCCCTCTCAGGTTCGAACTTGGCTGGGTCTCGTTTGGGACTCTCGGACCGCTTCTTTGTCTCTCTCTCTCCAGAGTTTCTCCTGCGGCTGTGGTCCCGCCTTCGTCTGTTTCTGGTGGGGCCTCGGGTCACCCGGCGGTTGCTCAAGGGGCTGTGCGGGAGCCTGAACTTTGCGATGGTAGTCTACCCGCTGGGTCGGGTTTGGTTTCGTCGGCTGTTCTGGTTCCTTCGGGGTCGCCCCCTCCACCTCTCTTGCAATCGCTGGGTTTGACCCCGGGGGCCTTGCCTCGGCTGCTGCGTCACCGGCTTCCTCTTCGGGTTTTTTGAGGTTCAGTGCCTTGGCGCCTACTCGAGCCCTCGCTCGATGTGTACACGGATGCGTCGTCTCTCGGCTGGGGCTTTGTGACCAGTGCTCACCGGGCCAGCAAGGGGCGTTGGGATCCGTTCTTCCGTCGAGCTCACAGTACAGTGTGGGAGTTCGCGGCGGTGTGGTTTGCTCTTCGGAGGATTAGAGTCGCCCGCGTGTTGACGATCCAGCTCCATTCGGACTGCTCCCCGGTGTTTCGTTGTCTTAACCAGGGGTGGGGGTTGATGCGGTCCTTGGCTCTTTGGTGCTGGTTGCTTCGGGTGACTCGTCTGCTGAGTTCTCGGGGTTTGGCTCTCCTGGCAGTTCACGTGTGGGGAGTGTCCAACGTCTTGTCCGACGGCCTGTCTCGTTTCGTTCCCCTCTGCATGGAATGGAGGCCCCAAGGTGGACCTCTTCGCATCAGCATGGTCGCAACTCCTTTCCCTGTATGTGGCACCATTTCCCGACTGCGAGGCCGTCGGGGTCGACGCCTTTCAGCAGGACTGGTCGAGGTAGGGGTTCCTGTACCTCTTTTCCCCGGTTCAGCTGTTTCTCCGGGTTTTGACTCGCTTAGAGACTTACCAGGGGAGAGTTGTTCTCTTGGCCCCTTGGTGGCCGGCCCAGCCGTGGTTTCAGGCGCTGCTTGCTCGGTGTCCGAACCCGAAGGTTTTTCTGCGGCTCCGCCTCTTCCAGCAGATTCGACCTTTACATCACATTGATGGTTCGATCTTCTCCTCGAGTCTTCGCGTATGGTATTTTTGACTCAAGTTTATCATCATCTCTATATTGATCAGGTGGCTTCCTTATTAGTGTCCCACCTGCGGGCTTCGTCTCGGCGGTAGTATGAAGTTTCCTGGCAGTCTTTCCGGTTCTTACGTCTTCGTCGTTGTACCTCGCTTTCTGTTAGTGGTGGTGTCCTTTCTCTCTTGGTTGTTCCAGGACTGTCTTTTTATGCCTAACACTGTTGCCTCGTATCGTGCGGCACTGGCGGAGCCGCTTCAGCTTGCTTTCGGTATTGATGTCACGTCTGCGCCGTTTTGCAAGCTGTCTCGGGTGTTCTTTCACCTCCGGCCTGCTCATGCGCCGCCTGAGCCGTCCTGGTCATTGGACAAAGTGCTCTCTTTTCTTTCTTCTCCTCGTTTTGTTGTGGCCCCTTCGATTCTGGATTGTTTTTTGAAGGCGCTTTTCCTGTTGGCATTGGCCTCTGGGGGTCAGGTGGGTGAGCTTCATGGTTTCCTCCGGCACAGAGGTTTCTGCTCCTTTGGTCGGGGTGATCGGTTTGTTCGTCTGTAGCCTTCTTTTTTTCTGGAGAAGAATGAGATTGCTGCATTCGGAGGGGTCCATGGGTTGTTGATGCTTGGTTAGTTTGGGCAGGGGTGCATCATATTTTGTGTCCAGTTGCGGCTCTCCGCCGTTATTTGCGCCCCACGGCTTCTGTATCTGTGGATGCACTTTGGGTTGATCCAGTTTCTCTTCTTCCCTGTTCGAGGGTGCGGGTCTCCCAGGTCATCCGCAGGGTTATTAATTAAGGCTAGCCAACCTGTGGTCTATCCCCGTGCCCTTGATGTTTGCAAGTTCGCAGCTCGTGCGGCCGTCTTTGGCAATATGTCCTGGGCTGACATTCAGGCACGGGGATTTTGGCGGTCGAACAGGGTCCTGACTGCTCATTACCTTGTAAACGTTCCTATGCCCGGTCGGGCCCGTGTCACTTTAGGTCGGCGGATGCAGCCAGTTGTCTCGACTTCAGGTTGGGGAGTGAGCAGCCACCGCCTCCCGGGTAAGACCCTATTCTTTCCTCTGTGGGTAGTTAGCTCCGGGGAGCTGTAGGGGTTCCCCCCAGAAAACCAGCGTTGAATGTAATGAAACGCCATTTTCTGGGCGAGTTCCAGAGGTTCCCCGGCATCCCTCCCTCCCTCTGGTCGCCGTTTTTTCCGCATGTTTTTGACATCCAGCCTCAGAACTGGGGTGTGGATCGCCAGCACGGTTGGCCTGGTGCTGCCTCCCCCTCCCGGGAGGGGGGGGGGCTGCGCAGACAGCAGCACGACGACGGATGGCGTCATACTAGTTTGCTCGTTTTTGTTTTGGGAGTTCTATCCACTCATTCGGCTTTTGGTTGCAATTTTCACCAGAATAGGGGTTTGTTTTGGGACGCCTACCTTTCTGAGTGCCTTACCCGGTTGATGGCAGACATAGAATGCTTCCAATTACACGGGGGTTTCTATAGGTCATTGCTCCCCTTGCCTCTCTAGAGGGGGGCCAGGTTCTGGCTCGTGGTCCCGGTAGGCCCATAAGAACTCCATACACATGACTGATGCCAAAGTCTGACATTAGCATATCAGCCTAGTAAGCTCTGGGTAGCCTCCAGGACTCGCCAAGAAAATGGCGTTTCATTATATTCAACGCTGGTTTTTTGAGTCATTCTCTTTAAGACAAAAGTATATTATTGTATTAAAAGTAGGTATTAATTTCACTTCTGATAATCTATTATGCACCTGAAAAGGTTCAGTTTCATCTGTTTTAGTTTTATTAAGGTGTAGAGAGTAGCAGCAAATTCAAATAATAGTTTAACAAAATCTGTTTCAGGTATCAACCAATAGACATTTTCAAGACTCTGATTACCAAGCTTGCACCAGAAGTATTTAAATGTATGTTCACTGGCTGTATATACGCTGATGATGACCCCGATTTATTTCTTCAGCACATCTCATTACATGGCCAGAGCTCTAGGTGAGTAATAAGAGAGTTTTCCTTTCTGTGCCAAAGGTGACATTGTTTATATGCATAAATCATGTACGACCATATGATTATACTATGTTCTTAAAACCTTATAGAAGAGTTGCTAATTCGAGCTTAGTTGTTTATGAAGAGACTGCATATAGAGAGCATGCTCTGTAACTGACCATCCTCATGACTAATTTTGGATATTGCACTAAGGTCTCTTGCATGTTTTCAGACCACTTTACCCATCATAGATTATGATTTCCTCTATCTACAGTGCATCTTGTTCTTGGTAAATTAAATTGAAATGAGAGCAAATTTGTAAGGAATGTGAATGAATTGCTATGCTTAACCCTTATAGGGAGCTTGCCTGCATAGCCTTCAACACTGCCAGAATGGATATTAATATATCTTTCTGGCATCAGTCAATGCATGGCGTTTTTGCCTACTGGGGACCACGAGCCAGAACCTGGCCCGCCCTAGAGAGGCATGAGGAGCAATGGTCTATAGAGACCCCCCCTGTGGTTGGGAGCATTCTATGTCTGCACCGACCAGGACAGGCACCCAGAAAGGTAGGCGCCCCAAAACAAACCCCTATTCTGGTAAAAATATTGCAACCAAAAGCTGAACAGGTGGACAGAACTCCCTAAACGAAAATTAGCAAACTAGCATGACGTCATCATGTTGCCGCGCCGCTGTCTGCGCAACCCTCCTTCCCTTCCCGGGAGGGGGAAGGAGCAGCCCCAGACCCATCTACCAGCGATCCAACCTACAGTTCTTAGGCTGTATGTCAAAAAGCGCGAAAAACACCGCCGACCGAAAGGAGGGGAAGGATGCCGGGGAGCCTCCAGGACTCGCCCAGAAAATGGTGTTTCATTACATTCAACACTGGTTTTCTGGGGAAGCCCCATTGGCTCCCTGGAGCTAACTACCCAAAAAATAAGGAAAAACAGGGATTACCCGGGAGGTAATTCTTCCTCACTCCTCAACACCAAGTCGAGAAACTGGCTGCAACTGCCGACCCAAGGCAACGCAGGCCCTACCTGCAGAATATTCACCAGGTAGCGAGCAGCCAGGACCCTGTTCGACCTCCAAAAACCCTGCGCCCAAATGTTAACCCAAGACATGTTGCCAAAGACAGCAGCCAAAGCAGCAAACTTATGCACGTCGTGGGCATGGGGATAAACCGCAGGCAGGCTAGACTTAATAACCCTGCGAACAACCTGAAAGACCCGGGATATAAGGAAGAAGGGAAACCGGGTCAACCCAAAGCGCATCCCCGGCCACCAAAGCCGTGGCGCACAAATACCGGCAGAAAGCCACAATCGGACACAACACATGGTGCCCCCCTGGCCTGATCAACCAAGCATCAACAACCCAAGGACCCCTCCGAAATGCCGCCGTTTCATTCTTCACCAGAAAAGAAGGAGACGGCTGCAACCAAACAAAACGACCACCAGGACCGAAGGAGCAGAAACCCCTGTGCCAGAGGAGAGCATGAAGCTCCCTGACCTGACCCCCAGAGGCCATTGCTAACAGAAAAAAAAAGAGTTTTAAAAAAACAATCCCGAATGGAAGGGGCCACAACAAACCGAGGAGAAGAGAGAAACGAGAGCACCCAGTCCAAAGATCAGGACGTGTAAGTGGAAGCAGTCTTTGTCTGCCATCTACCAGGTCAGGCACCCAGAAAGGTAGGAATTCCAAAACAAACTACTGCTGATCAAATAAATTGCAAACTAAAAGCCGAACTAACAACAGAACTTCCTAATCAAAACCAAGGAAACAAGTATGACGTCACCGCAAATGCCCCGCATCCGTCTGTGCAACCCCCCCACCCTCCCTGGGAGGGGGACAGGGGAGTCCCAGACCTCCACGCCGGCAACTCTCCTCAGTTCAAGCGGCTGTTGTGTTGGTGACGGTCGATTGCTCTGGCTCCAATCTTTGCGCAGTACTGCAGTGCGGTGTTGTTGCTCGGTTTTGGTGGTGTGTGAGCCAGACGTAACATAAGAGTACTGGGGCTGCATGCACGTTGGGCCGCCTTCCCTAGGTGCCCTGTAAGTACTGCCTTTGCGGCTTCAGGGTTATCTTCCATGAGCCGTTCAGCAGCAGCTACCTCTGTGTGGTTCTGTCACTGCTCGGTGATTGCCCGCCCTTGAGGGTTCAGCTGGGATAGTTCTTACTCCTGGGCAGGCGATGAGTCACACACACAACACAGGGGTGTTCTTACTCCTGTTTTCCCTTGGGTTAGAAGGTAGTTTCATCGCTGGTTGGGGCGCGAGGTACTGTACAGCTGTCTGGTATACGCATAGCGACCGGTTCTGTTCTCCTGGAGATGTGCTTTTGTGGTTTTGTTTTTTTTCTTTCTTTGCCTGGCGGGGGTCTGCGAGGTGTGGCGGTAGGACCACTGTTAGGATTTTGGTGGCCCTCCACTAGGTCCCCGTGCTTGTACACGTCGCAGGGGTTCGGCTTTTAGATTGTTTGCTTGGTAGCTCTGGGATAACCGGTTAACAGTACCTCGCCTGGGCTTCCCTTAGCAGTCAGCCTAAGGGCCCTGAAAACCCCCATTGGGGCTCAGTGGTCCAATGTAGGACACCTCTGAGTCCCACCTCACCTTGTGCTAGTCTGAATGTTGCTCTGCCACCCTGTTTTGGGGGTGACACTCACCGTCTGCCTCTGCCGTGCTGCTTGTTGGGTCAGTGACACCTATGACCCCTGAGTCCTGCAAGTGGTGTTCTTTGCTTGTACTCCATTCACCCAGTCCACTGAGACTGATATTTGGGTGCAGGCAGCTTTAGCGTTGCATGCAAGGTTTAAGTTGCAGCAACGTGTGAGGTTGGTTGCCTTTCCGGATACCCCACAGCTGCCCCACTGAATTATACTGGTAGTGAGACTCGGGCAACTTCGGGGATAGCCCCTTCCGGATCGGTGGCGGAGGCATTCGAGCCTGGTCCTCCTGCCGGAGCTTTTGGACCACACCAGGGGGCCCCCCTTCATCCCTGCTTTTCTGTTGGACTCTGCATTTTCTCCAAAGGCAGAGGGTTTGGAGGACGAATCGGCCCTGGGTCCTGACATGGAGGATTCTGGGGCTGGGGAGGAGTTGATTGGGGGGGGGGAAGGCCTGAGCTCCACTTGTCCTGCTTTGGTGTTTGGTACCCTCTGTGCAGGGCTTGTTGTTACAGGATGAGGGGTTTCTTTTCCCCTCCCTGTACGATTTTGTCATGAGTTTGACTCCTCTCCGAGTTCCCTTGGGTTCTTCGGTTCCCTCCTAGAGGTTTTTGACTTCTCGCATCCCACTGAGGAAGGTGTGGGAGGCCCCTTGCAGCTTACCTCCTGCGAGACCCGGATTACGCCTCAATAGTGAAGCCTTCTTTTTGAGTTTGGCTCCTCTTTTTCTTTATTGGGTGCGTTGCAAGGTGCTGGAGTCTTCCTGGCTGGCAGACTGCCTTTTCTTCTTTGGGGGGCTTGGCATTTGTCCTATCGGAACCGCTTGCTTGTTCCTTGTTTATTTTCTTTCTAGGGGAGTTCTCTTGCTAGGCCGTAGCTCGCAGTTCTCAACCAGACAATGGTCTGTTTTGATTCGCCTACCTTTCTGGGTGCCTTCCTCTATAGATCGCAAAATATGACATATTCTAAATGTAAAGTGCTCATAGGCCATTGCTCTCTGCACCTCTCTGAGGGGGCTAGGTTCTGGCTCTAGTTCCCAGTAGGCAGCAAGAACTCTGCGACTGATGACCCCAACTAATATAGCACTATATCAGTATGGATAGCTTCAGGTAGCCTCCGATGCTCACCCAGAAACTGGTATTTCATTCAGCACTGGTTGTTTACCTTTGTCGTATGTCTGTACCACTTGTCCTCTTAAAAAGAACATCTGATTTCAATCGTATGCATTACATAAGGTCAAACATTGTCATACTAGAAAATGGAAGCGGCTCGCAAAGTGACTTACTGTCTTGTTTTCCGTTTTGGGTCCTCTGGTAGGTTAGGAGGGAATGCCTTAATTTGACTGTTTCTTGATGTTGGGAAACCTTAGGAGGACTGGCTGGTTTGTGAGGTTCTGTGTTTGTAAGGATGCTTGGAAGAATAGTAGTAGGGTGAGACTCCATTTGGCCTGCCTGCTTTGCTTCAGTCTAGTATGTGTGTATTTTTGTTTAGTTTAGCTCAGTTCAGTTCATTTATTTTTCATCCCATTTCCATCTTGTGAGTGGCAGTAGAAATGGCTACTGAGGTTCATAATTGGTATTTTCAGGAATTGAACCCAAAATTTGTTTAGTTAAGCTAATTACATAATTTAACATAAGTATATAGAGAGAGAGTGTGAGGGAGTGTGCAAAATGAGATACATATTTAATAATAATAATACTTTCTTCAATTCATTATTACCTCTCATGGCCAGTATTTTGTAGAAGAAATGTAGAGGATGTGCATGTGTGTATATTAAGCAAATGTACAGCTTTTAACTGTTACATGGTTTGTTTGGTAAGCTCAACTGTTACAAGCATTATTGAAATAACTAGTAAATGTAATAATGTATTCAGAATTTGTAATGTTATTTTTCTTGCAGATGCTGCTACTGCTTGATGGTAATGCCCACTCCAGGAACATTAGTTCAACACATTATTACAGAACACAGCCACTGCCAGTTCCAGTGCAAATATTGCCTTTACAGAGCTTATACCAAGATTTACATGGGGGTACATTTGGTAAGGCAATTTTTTTCACTTCCATAATAGACTTTAAATTGCATCTTATTAAATCTTAATAAATGTAATACCTTGCTTGTATGAATTTTTCACTACTGTGCAGTACAAATTAAAAGTTAATCTTTTTAGTTAATTTTGTATTATTTACAAAATATTCATTAAATTTCCATTGACAAAATTGTTTTATGTTTATCTGTTACATTTGTAAACTGCTGAATAGTTTGAATATTATTCTGTTTATAAATGCCATTCTAAAAAACATTTTTACTACAAGAGATTAGTAGATATAATGCAATCATTTTTACAGAAAAACTTTCATCCGTATGAGGAACCACGTTACATCAAAGTTGGAACTATCCAGGAACATCACCCTCCAAATCCTCCTATCGATCAGTTTGTTCGACCGTACAGATGCAACTATCGTAAGTGTTATTGTTCTTTGGTGGTGTTTTGAAGTTGCATATAATTATCATGTATAATGTATGGCTTAGAGGTACATATAAATGTCATATTTATATTGTATGGATTTAAAAAATATAAAAAACTTTAATTTGAGGTGCATATAATAATAATGTATTTTATACGAATCATTTGATCTTTAAACATTCATTATTAACTTTGTGAGTACAATACTCATGTTAATATTTATAACCATATTTCTCTACTAATAGTGTATCAGTTTTCCTGGTAGGCATTCTTGGCTTTATTAAGTATCTCCAGTAGGGACTACTATAAATTATATCATGTGTGCTTTTTCTTATTAGCTTTGTTTTTCACTACAGTATATGGATTTTGTTTCATAGTATTAACTTAAAACTTTAAAAGCTAAAGAATGAACAAAAAAGTATGGCTGTTATTGAAATTAAGCAATATAGCCACTCTTTTTGTTCATTTGTTTCTGTGTGATATATTCAGGAAGATTCATCGTATTGACTTCAAATCTTCAGTGTGGTAATCACTTACTAATTCAGATCATGGAGTCGATTCCATCTGAGTTATGCTGAGATCCAAGTTACCTGAAGTTACAGTGCATGGAGAAAAAAAAAGTGAAATTTTTTATACCTCAACAAATTGAAATCACATTTGTAATATATTAATAGTATCAGAAATGTTAACTTGGCAAAGTTAAAAACTATCTTGACCACCCTCTACTTGGAATACTGTTTTGTACTTTACAAGAAATGTCATACTGTACTTACACATTTGAACTGAAGATCTTTAGTAATGTGTAAATGTTATATGAAACCTAACAAAATATATCTATTAGTAGCCTTTTCAATCTAACTTAGCCCTAAAATTACTGGACAAGGGCTTTACAAACTCAGTTTTGACTGCCAGATGCTGAGGTTTTGCTAAATGAAGCTCTTTGGCAATCATAACTTTTCAAATGTATAACTTTTGGTCCATCCCATTCTTTCATTTTCAGTCTTTGATGAACAGCTCTTCGTCCTGCCTATTGTATGGACATAAGCTTTTAAAATCTAGATTTGTACTGTTGAAAGAATAATCAAATGATCTATGTTTGCCATAAAGGAATGTTATATTTGCAGTATACGAAGTAGTTCCCTCCTCCCCATTTTCCAAATCACCACTTTGAGAGAGAGATATCAAATAATATATACATGGAAAATACTGGAGGGCCAGGTCCCAAATCTACACGGTAAAATAACAATATACTGGAGTGAATGATATGGAAGAAAATGCAGAATAAATCCAGTGAAGAGCAAGGGTGTCATAGCAGAATCAGAGAACACTGTATGAACATCAGAGGTCCACGGTTGTTCAACATATTCCCAGCGAGTATAAGAAATATTGCTGGAACCGCCATGGACATCTTCAAGAGAAAACTAAGTACAGTACTTTTCTTCATGAAGTGCTGGACCAACCGGGTTGTGGTGGATATGTGGGCCTGCGGGCCACTCCAAGCAACAGCCTGGTGGACTAAGCTCACACAAGTGAAGCCTGGCCTCGGGCCAGGCTTGGGGAATAGAAGAACTCCCAGAACCCCATCCAGGTACAACCCAGGTACCACTGATTTTATGTGATGAGTGTACTATTTACTATTTGTGCAGAGTTTAGCATAGGAAACCTTACTCACTGATTCTAATGTATTATTTAATCTTAAGTGAATTGTTTTAATTAAAATAATTGTTCATGGACACAGGTGAATGCCAGTACCGCACAGTGGATGCCGAGGCCTTCAAGACCCATGTTAATATGCATGGTCATTTTGTTATCATCAGCTGTGACTTCTGCCATGTGCATCTACATGTTATTCCTCTTATAGATGTAAGTTATAGTGATTTTTCTTTAAAATCTTTACACACAAAGTGTGTGTGTGTGTAATTACCTAAGTGTAGTTAAAGGATGAGAGCTACAGTCGTGGTGTCCCGTCCTCCTAGTACTCTTTGTTGTATAATTCTTTGAAACTACTGATGGAGAATATCCTTGTCTAGAATATTTGCCAGATACCTTCATTACCTGCAAGTGTTAAAGGGATGTGTATTTTATCTTAAGGTTCCATGTGCTGCTTTGCCTCTTAAGTGAAACAGCAGCTATTTGCTCTGGTGAATAAAAAATTTCTTAACTAACATGTGTGATGGGGAGAGTAGAATGTTGTCCAGGGAAGGATTCCATCTCTGTAGTAAGAGGGCTCTGGTTGTAACAGAACATTTATGAAGTACTACCGGGAGAGTGAATCCATGTACAGTATTTTCTAGATCAGAATTTATTTGCAAAAAATTTATGAAATATATTTTAAAATATACTTGTTCTTGCATGTTTTGTATCAAAATGTATGTGTGTGTGTGTGCTGCCAAATACTACTATCTACTTGAGTAATTTTTTTATACTGATAATAAATTAACTAATAAATGAAATTAGTATTCAAACGTTTACATAGCTGTAATAAGACAATTCTTATTTAACCACTCTGATGTGCTTTGCTTATTGAAACATTTTCCCTGTGCGCCGAAAATCAATTGTTTGCAAAAAAAATTTTTGTATTTGTAAAATGATAAATTCCCTTCCCTGAACACGTACATGTAAACAAAAGATTTAAAAATTCCACTTAATTTGGCTGTGGGGACGTGGAAAAGGGGCGTGTGACGTCATCATTGGCTGTGAGCCCATGCGTGAAGCTCCCAGAGGCGGTCGTGCGGGCCATTCAAGCACTGCAAGTTGCCACAAATATACTTATAATTATTTGTTCTATGTATTTCCAATGTATTTTCTGGGGGGAGCCCCTTCGGCTTCCCGTAGCTTATCCAGGCGGATATGCTAATGTCAGACTTTGGCATCAGTCATGTGTATGGAGTTCTATGGGCCTACCGGGGACCACGAGCCAGAACCTGGCCCCTTCAGAGAGGCAAGGGGAGCAATGACCTATAGAAACCCCCGTGTGGTTAGAAGCATTCTATGTCTGCCATCGACCTGGTCGGGCACCCAGAAAGGTAAGCGTTCCAAATAAACCCCTATTCTGGTGAAAATTGCTACCACAAGCTGAACAGGTGGATAGAACTCCCCTAAAAGAAACGAGCAAACGACCATGATGTCACCGGAAGAAGGAAGAATATTCAGTACACAGGGGACACCGGGCAAGAACGAAGGCAGACCCCCTACCAGGCAGATAAACAAAAAGAAAAAGAAAACCCCACAAGAGAACAGTGTACCCAGGCGGAACAGAGCCGGCCGCCATGATTGGAGAAAACAAACTGCGCAACACCCTGCGCCCCACCAGTGCAAAACTGCCCCTAACCCTAAGGCGAACAAGGGAGACAGAACACCCGAGCACACAATGGGCAGCCGAAAACCAAGTAGTAAACTTCCTAGCAGAGGCAGAACCCAAGGAACTTAAAGAAGGTGGCCCCAAGCCAAAAGGGCAGTATGTAGTTACAGGGCACCTAGGGAAGGAAACCCTAGGCACATGCAGCCCGAGTACTGGAAAATAACTCCTGGCTCATGCACCACCTAGAAGACAGTCACCACACTCTAGGTACAGTGCTGAAACAACCACTGGAGCCAGAGCACATGACCTCGGCCTTCAGCATCAGCCACAGAACTGATGGCGGATAGCCGGCGCGGTAGGTCTGGGGCTCCCCCCTTCCTCCTCCTGGGGAGGGGGGAGCTGCGCAGACAGCGGAGCGGCGACTTGTGACGTCATGGTCGTTTGCTCGTTTCTTCTGGGGGAGTTCTATCCACCTGTTTGGCTTGTGGTAGCAATTTTCACCAGAATAGGGGTTTGTTTTGGAACGCTTACCTTTCTGGGTGCCTGACAAGGTCGATGGCAGACATGGAATGCTTCTAACCACACGGGGGTTTCTATAAGCCATTACTCCCCTTGCCTCTCTGAGAGGGCCAGGTTCTGCCTCGTGGTCCCTGGTAGGCCCAACCATTACATTTTCTTGGGATGGGATGTCTTCGTCATGTTCCCCTCTTCTTGGGGGTTCTACAGGACTTTTGGTCTCGGGTGCGACTGTGCCTTTATGTGCTTTCGTGACTTGTTATTGCTTGTATGTTCTTGAGGGTTCGGGAAGGTTTTCGCTACTTCCTGTATTATTGGAACGTCTGTCGTCTTTCGGTGTGGCTTCCCTCCGGTCCTTTCTAGGACTTGTTGGTCATTTTCTGTGCTTATTCGTAGTTTTCGGTCTTGTCTCGTTCTTTTGTGCAGTTTTTTTGTCTCGGCGCTGCTCGTTTTCTTTCCATACTCCTAGTCAGGGACACCGGATTGGGCTACTTGTAACCCAATTGGGTTCCCGATTGGGTTCCTTGTCTTCATTTCGTAAGCTGGCTATGTTGTCGCTGCTTACTCCTCTTTTGGCTCCTGTCCCACGTGATGGGCTGCTTCTTCTATTTAGCGGTTCCCTCGGGTCACATACTGTTTGGCTACTTTTCTTTTAAAGTAGTCCTAGTTGGTGCCTTCCCGCAAAGTGAGTTGTGCGGTTCGAACAGCGTGTCTTGCGCATGCGCCGTGGGAGTTTGTTTTGGTTTGGGCGGTGTGCACCAGTGCTGGTGGTTTGCGTCCTTTTTTTCTCGAATGCTTCGCCTCTCGCTCCTCTCCATTCTCTGGTCTGTGCCCTGTAGCTGCTGGGGTGGACGCCGGGGTTTTCCCTGTGTTATGGGAGTGGGGCGCCTCTTTCCCCTCTACCCTGCTCTCCTGCGTATGCGGCTCTGGCCTTCTTCCCTTGGCGGTACTCCTGTGATTTTCTCGGCAACATTGTGTCGTGACACGTTCGTGCCTACGTTTGACAAGTGAGTTTCTGCGGTCTGACGTCTCTTTCGGCCAGTCGCTGGATACGAATATATTTATATAATTATATAAATATATTTATATAATCATATAAATATATTTATATAATTATATAAATATATTTATATACAGTAATTATATAAATATATTTATATATAATGTATAAAATATATTTTTGGATACGGATACAAGACCGTCAGCACACGGGTGACTGTCCCTATTTCGACCTGTCCAGTCCCACTCATATACGTGTCCAACCCATGCTCGAGTCGATCAGGGGGCCCACCTCATCCATGCTACGAGGTACGATAGTTGAGGTGCAGGTTATGTAATTACCTAAGTGTAGTTACAGGATGAGAGCTATGCTCGTGGTGTCCCGTCTTCCCAGCACTCTGTCATATAACGCTTTGAAACTACTGACGGTCTTGGCCTTCACCTTCTCCCCTAACTTGTTCCAACCGTCTACCACTCTGTTTGCGAAAGTGAATTTTCTTATATTTCTTCGGCATCTGTGTTTAGCTAGTTTATATCTATGGCCTCTTGTTCTTAAAGTTCCAGGTCTCGGGAAATCTTCCCTATCGATTTTATCAATTCCTTTTACTATTTTGTATGTAGTGATCATATCACCTCTTTTTCTTCTGTCTTCTAGTTTTTGCATATTTAATGCCTCTAACCTCTCCTCGTAGCTCTTGCCCTTCAGTTCTGGGAGCCACTTAGTAGCATGTGCATGTCTTTGCACCTTTTCCAGTTTGTTGATGTGCTTCTTAAGATATGGGCACCACACAACCGCTGCATATTCTAGCTTTGGCCTAACAAAAGTCGTGAACAATTTCTTTAGTATATCGCCATCCATGTATTTAAAAGCAATTCTGAAGTTAGAAAGCGTGGCATAGGCTCCTCGCACAATATTCTTTATGTGGTCCTCAGGTGATAGTTTTCTATCTAGAACCATCCCTAGATCTCTTTCTTTATCAGAATTCTTTAAAGATTTCTCACATAATATATAGGTTGTATGGGATCTATGTTCTCCTATTCCACATTCCCTTACATGGCATTTATTAACATTAAATTCCATTTGCCAAGTGGTGCTTCATATACTTATTTTGTCCAGGTCATCTTGAAGGGCATGACAATCATCTAAGTTTCTTATCCTTCCTATTATCTTAGCATCATCAGCAAACATGTTCATGTAATTCCGTATACCAACTGGTAGATCATTTATGTAGACAATAAACATCACTGGTGCTCACCTGGTTGTGCTTGCGGGGATTGAGCTCTGGCTCTTTGGTCCCACTTCTCCGCCGTCGGTTGCCTGGTGTGCAGGTTCCTGGGCCTGCTGGGCTTTATCGTATCTACGTTTGACCATGTCTGGGGTCAGCCTCCACCATTTTTCTGCCTTCGCCAAGAGAAGTTGCTACATGTTGCATGTTGAGTGTGGTGCATGTTGCTGGTGCACGTGTGCATTGGTAACGTGTACCACGGTGACATGTGGTACTTGTTACTGTGTCAGGATGTTGTGGGGTTACATTTTACTGCAGTTTTGTGCCTGGGGTTGCGTGTTGGGATTGCTTGTGGCATTTTTCGTGGTCTTCTCTGGGGTCCCTCTTTCTTTTTCCGTCTTAGAGTGCCTGGCTTGGACCTTCCATGTTCGTTGGTTTTTCTTTCCTCGCCTGGTTGTCCACCCCCTGGTTGTGCTTCCTGGGGTTGAGCTTAGGCTCTTTCGTCCTGCCTCTCCCCTGACATCTCCTGGGCTCTGTCATGTCTGCACTTGCAGCTGTGTGTGGGGTCAGCTTCCACCACTTCCCTACCTCGTGCATTGCATTTGTTTACTACTCTGCCGCTGGAATGTTTCCTTCTTGCGTTCCTTTGGTTTCTTTGAGCGCTCCTTCCGCCTGTGTCACATGGTGCTTGTGCACCATGTGTGCATTGGTCTGTCTTCGTTGCTCGTACCCTTTGGTTCGGGTACTGGTCTGGTGGCATCCTTTTGCACCTTCTTCAGTTTGGTTAGTTGGGACAGGGCCTGCAACTTTGTGGGTTGGTCTTGTCCCTTTCATTCCCGTTTTGCTGCATGCTGCATTCTTCATTCCTCATCTTCCTGCTTCACTCTTGTCCTTGGCCGCTGGTGCCGGGACTGTTCTTTTGGTCTTTTTCTCGTTTTCTCCTACACACTGTTGTGTGTTTTGTTTGTGCCTTTTGGCCTTCCTGTTGCCAGGTTTGGGTTCCTGTTTTCCTGGCTTGCCCTTCCTGTTGGTATTATCGGGGTCTTGCGGTGTTCCTTCTCTGGAGCCTCGCGTCGGACCTGTAGTTTACGTTCTCCTGGTGAGCTCGCTCTCGTTGGGGAGTTTTTTGTTCGACAGACGTTCCATCTCCTTCCTTGCCGGCTTGGGTTTCCGGCTCTGCTTCCTCGGTGGTCACGCTCGAGATCTTCCCACGGCTCCGCCTCTTCCTAGGTTCGTATGAACCTTGACGGGACTGGTTAGGTTTTGCCTCGAGTCTCTCACCTTTGGTTGGTGGTCAGGTGGCTTCGTTGTTGGTGTCCCACCTGCGTGCTTCTTCTTGGTGGCAGTATGGGGTACTTTGGTGTGCCTTCCTTTTCCTTCTGTACTTTCTTAGGTAGCTGCTTTGTGGGCGTCAGCTTGCCTTTTTCTGGTGGGGATTTCGGGGGCCGTCATCTTGCCGCATACTGTCGCCTTGTTTCGTGCGGTGCTGGCAGAGCCACTTCGGCTAGCTTTAGGTCTTGGTGTTACATCTGCGCCGTTCGTAAGCTGTCTCGTGCGTTGTTTCACCTCCGGCCTACTCATGGGCCACTTGAGCTGTCCTGGTCTCTGGACAGCGTGCTCTTTCTTCTCCTTGACCCCTTTGGTTCGGGTTTGTTTCTCGAAGGCTCTTTTCCTGTTGGCGTTTGCCTTTTGGGGTTGGGTCGCTGAGCTTCTTGCTCTCCTCCGGCGCAGGAGCTCCTTCAGTCGTGGCGATTGGTTTGTTCAGTTGCAGCCGTCTCCTTCTTTTCTGGCACGGGGTGAGGCTGCTACTTTCCGGAGGGGTCCTTGGTTGGTCGAGCAGGGGGTGCATCGTGTTTTGTGTTCGATTGAGGCCCTTCCGCTGTTATTTGTGCGCCACGACTTCTGTGCCCGGGATGCACTTTGGGTTGATAAGGTTCCGTTCTTCCCTGTTAGCGGGTTAAGGGCTTCCGGGTCATCCGCCGTGTTATTGCGGCTAGCCATCCTGTGTTCCTTTCCCGTGCCCGTGGCATTCGTAGGTTCACTGCTCTTGCTGCCGTCTTGGCGGCATGTCCTAGCTGACATTCGGGCATGGGGCTTTTGGAGGTCGTACAGGGGCCTGGCTGCTCGATGTCTCGTATTATTCCCAGTGTTGCCTTGGGTTCGCGGTTGCAGCCAGTTGTCTTGACTTTGAGTTGAGGAGTGTGCGGCGACCACCTCCCAGGTACATCCCTCTTTTTTCCTCTGTGGGTAGTTAGCTCCGGGGAGCCAAAGGGGCTCCCTCCAGAAAACCAGCATTGAATGTAATGAAACTCCATTTTCTGGGTGAGACCCGGAGGCTCCCCGGCATCCCTTCCTCCCTCCGGTCGGCGGTTTTCGCGTTTTTGACATACAGCCTCAGAACTGATGGTGGATATCCGGCGTGATAGGTCTGGGGCTCCCCCTTCCCCCCTCCCAGGGAGGGGGGAGCTGTGCAGACAGCGGCACAGCGACGTGTGAAGTCATGATCATTTGCTCGTTTCTTTTAGGGAAGTTCTATCCACTTGTTCAGCTTGTGGTAGCAATTTTCACCAGAATAGGGTTTTTTTGGGGACGCTTACCTTTCTGGGTGCCTGACCCAGTCATTGGCAGACATAGAATGCTTCCAACCACAAGGGGTGTTTCTATAGGCCATTGCTCTCCTTGCCTCTCTGAGGGGGGCCAAGTTTTGGCTCGTGGTTCCCGGTAGGCCCATAGAACTCCATACACATGACTGATGCCGAAGTCTGACATTAGCATATCAGCCTGGATAAGCTCCGGGGAGCCTCTGGGTTTCACCCAGAAAGTGGCATTTCATTACATTCAATGCTAGTTTTTTTTATCATATATGATGTGCATATATTTATGTGTCCTTTTCAATATTTATACTGTAGAACGTTTATAAATTGGAGATAACACGGTGTGAGCATGAGTGGCGCTCAGCTAATACTGGATAAGTGCGCTGTATCGTCCTCATCGGTGCTGTATCACTAGCATCAGACTCATGTGTTAGGTTCTTATTGTGCCTAGCTTCATCAATATCATGACCCTTATGTTCTTCAGACAATAAAGTCTGAAATTCGCTGACAGAGAGCAATCTTTCAACACAGCGTCGGACAGGTGTTTGGGAGCCAGAGGCGTGTACGCCACCCATGGTTGCTCACTCAGACCTGAGCCAGCCAGCAGTCCCTCAGCAATTCTGGGAATTTTTTCCAAGATGGCTGCCTCTCACTGGAGGTTCGAAGAGTCCCATTTTGAATGGATACAAAATATTAAAAAGGTGTTTTCTCGGCTCGCGCAGTTTCCCACCGACCCCGTTTTCTTGGCCGGCACAGTCCAGTGGTTAATGTAATAGTGTATTGTTTTCATGTTGCATTTTATTTAATGATTTTATTTACAAATAGTTATGATCATTTTGCAGCATATGCGTGAGCATCAAATGAATGAATATCAGTGTCCATACTGCCTTCACGGTGATGCAGAGAAGGAGCGTCTCCTTAGCCACCTACTTAACTGTCACCCAGGACGTCCAGGAAAAGTGTTACTGCGCAAGCAGATTACCTCTGCTGTTACTGGTGCAGTTTCTAATACCTCGGACATCAACCCAAGACCACCACCACCACCAAATGGGGGTCCGAAACCAGAAAGAAGGGTCACTCCCAAGCCAGAAAGAAAGTCTGCTGAAAAAAAGGCTGAGGATATAATTAATTCTTCAGGTTCACCTGTAACTGGAAGTGAAGGCTCTCAGGTTCGGGTATTTTTCTTTTTAGTTTCTAGTACATTACTTAGATGTGTTCAAGATCTAGAGCACACAGAATTCACAATGTGATATATCAGATGAACAAATCCACAATGGTCTTGATGAAGGTTCGAACCTATGTGCCGAGTGTTCCTAGTCAACTGTGCCACGACATGGTCAATGGAATTGCAACCTGGGGTTGCTATTGCCCCTCACGAGGATCCCGAGGCTTCTAGCCAAGGTTTCGCACAATCCCCCCATGCACTCGGGCTCTGTCAACCAAAAGTTTTACCTCTATTTGAACTTCATGACTTACTTGGGTGTGTACTTCAGTACACACAGAAATCACAATAGCGTGATATATCAAGTATAATATCACATGATATATCAAATATCAGAGGTAGAATTATTTGGTTGACAGAGCCCAAGTGCATGGGGGAATTGTGTGAAACCCGTTATGCTTCAGACGAAGCCTCAGAATCCTCGTGAGGGCAATAGCACTCCAGGTTGAAATTCTTTTGACAATGTCATGGTACATTTGACTAAGGCTCAAACCCTCATTAAGACCCCTTGTGGATTTGTACATTACATAGTTCTTTTTAGTTCCTTATTTGTTTTATCATTGTTTTAATTCCTTGACCTTTATGTTTAGCTGTGAAGAGTTCTGGAAATACTGATATGAAGGAAAATTGCATTGATGTTTTAAACATAGTTTGTAAAAGTACAGTGGGGCCTCGACTTACGAATTTAATCCGTTCCCAGAGACGGGTCGTAAGTCAAAACTAATTTTCCCATAAGAAATAATGTAAATTGAATTAATCCGTTCCACACCCCCAAAAATATTAACTTAAAAATACATTTTACACCGAATAACACTCATTTTGTACTAGCTACAATACAGTACTGTATGTATATCTTACTATGAATGAGGACTCTTGTTGATGTATGGAAGACGGTGAGCAGGAGAGGTGTTAGTGTTTGGAAGGGAAGTCCACTTCCATTATAACATCAGGCAGTGATGACTTTTCTGGGGTACTCTCCTACGTTTTGCTTGCATCCCACTAGGACCTGCTTGTGGCTCACTGCTTGTTTTTCTCGGTAAAATCCTGTCTAGTGACACTTGTTTTTCCATAAGTTGTAACACTTGTCTGAAGTAAGACCTAAGAAAACACATGTGAGGATGACCATAGAAGGAAAACAGAGAGATCATTCGTAAACATGAAAATGGTATGAGAGTTGTTGATGTAGAGTAGTTGTCATTGTCGTTAAAAAGGTTACACAACGGCCAGCTACAGCTTGATTTGGGTGACACTTTTCAGCAAAATTTTGCAATTCTTCCCATACTGCACACATTTTCTTAATAAATGAGGAAGAGACATCCACTACTCTACATCAACAACCCTCATACCATTTTCATGTTTATGAATGATCTCTTTGTTTTTCTTCTATGGTCATCCGCACATGTGTTTTCTTAAATTGAACCTTACCACTAACGTTCTTGGGACACATGGTGTGATATGTATAATAATTACTTTTATGTTAAAAAAACCAAAATGCACAAAAATAATGAAATTCTTTACAAGCGCAATCGTCACTAAGCGGGCGGCTCTGGTAAACTGAGGCAGGGTCGGCCGTGCCACTAGAAACCACGCGATCAGTCGACCCATACGTGTATCAACAAAGTCGCTAGTCGAGGCGAAGGTTGTAAGTCGAGTCCCATTTTCCGACGAAATTTACGTCATAACTCGAAAAATTCATAAGTAGGGGGCAGTCGTAAGTCAAAGTGCCACTGTACGGAGGAACCTCGATTTACGAATGGGCCTCTGCTTACGAATTTTTCGAGTTACGATCCTAATTTTGTCGGAAAATTCGACTCGACTTACGACCTTTGCCTCAACTTGCTACTTTGTTGATACAGGTATAGGTTGTCGACCAAGCTCGTGGTTCCTGGTGATACAGGTGACCCTGCCTCAGTTTACCAGAGCCACCCGCTTAGTGACAATCGTGCTTGAATACGTTGTAAAGAATTTAATTGTTTTTATGCTTTTTTGTTTTTTTAACATAAAAGTAACTTATATATATCATGCCATGGGTCCCAAGAAAGTAAGTTATAAGATTCAACCTAATAAAATAGTTGTGAGTAGAGGCAGTAGAAGATGTTCCTTCCTCATTAAGAAAATGTGTGAAGTATGGGAAGACTGCAAAGTTTTGTTGAAAAAACTCTCCCAGATAAAGCTGTAGCAGGCCATTGCATTGACCTTTTTGAATGATAATGTGATGTCTGACTACAGACAAGTGTCAAAATGAAGGAAAAAACAAATGTCTTTAGACAGATTCCTAGTAAGACAAGCAAGCAGTGAGCCACAACCAGGTCCTAGTGGTATGCCTGCAGAACATAGGAGAGAGAGTACCCCAGAGAAGTCATCTTGCACGATAGTATTCAAGTATTCAGTAGGTCAACTAAAAATAAGATGAGCAACAGTAATAAATTCCAGGTACTTTGGTATGGAAAAAATTAAGAAGTTAAGTGAAATACAGGGAACAAGACAGTTAGATCTCCTCATAGTAGGAAAACAATATGTACAAAATCTGGGAATAATTGTGTCTGATGACCTATTGTTTAGGGAGTATGTTAAATGGTGCAACATTTAACCCTTTCCATTTTCTAGTTTACAGCATTATGTAAATATTGTATCAGCCAGGAAAATAATAAGATGGATTCTGAGAACCTTCAAATCCATGTATCCCATCACAATGCTCATACTATTCAAATCCCTTATGCTGTCCTTCCTTGAGCAGGAGAGATTGCTGAAACAAAGGGAATACAGCAGACATATACAGTACTACTTGCATAGATATGGTAAAGCACCTAAATTATTAGGACTGTCTCAAATTTCTCAAAATGTGCTCGGGAAAGGAGACAAGGAAAACATCACATAATATCTACCTGAAAAATACTGGAAGGTCAGATCCCAAATTTACCCTAAAACAACAACATACTAGAGTGAACAATATGGTATGAAATGCAGAATGGGACCAGGGGAGAGTAGAGGTGCCATAGGCACAATCAGAACATCAGAGATCCACAGCTATTCATGTCCTTCCAGCAGGCATAAGAAATATTACCAGAACAAAAGTGGAATCCTTCAGGAAAAAATTTGTAAGTTCCTGCGAGAAGTACCGAACCAACTGGGTTGTGGTGGATATGTGGTCTTGCGGGCCACTCCAAGTAACAAGCCGCCTTTTGAATCCAGTTATCACAAGTTAAGCCTGGCCCTGGGCCAGGCTTGAGGAGTAGAACAACTCCCAGAACCCACTCTTGATAAACTCCAGGGTCTCATACTGGTGCTGGCAAAATCATTCAGTCCAGCCAGAATGTAGACAAAAATGTTTTTTTCCAAGATTCAAATTGGCATTGCATACACCTCCAGCCTACATAATTATCCATTAGGTTGCTGCTACTGATTACCACCAGATGACAGTGCCAATACTAAAACAAAACACTCCACATAAACTCTCACATTTCATGCTCATTATATCAATAACAGAATAAATTCTATTTTCCAGGCTGCACTAAACATTGAAGGAAGAAGGATGTCCAGAAGTTTGTCACGAGAGTTGGACAGTAAGTTGCAAGATTCTGGGAAAAATTGTCGTGGTGAGTCCATATCACACAACTTCATGAATGAGACTCTGTTAAAATGTATATTTACTTGGGCATTTCATTGAATATTTAGAGTGCATCTAATTTACATAATATTGGTTACAACTATTGTTGCAACTGATATGTTGGTCACCATCAGATGTGGGACTATATACGCCTAAGTTTTATAAATTTGGACTTCACGTGTTCGTATGTAACACCTTCAGCTGCACCCCCTGGGGTGCAGCTTTAGCGAGTTTGCTTGGTAGTTTTGGATGCTGGTTAGCAGTACCCTGCCTGGGGTCACCTGGGTGTGAGTCTCGTTAAGCGCTCTGGGCCCTGGGAAACCCCTAGGGTCGCATGGGTTCGATGGATGTGACCCCAGAGTCCCCCCTCCTCGCTTCGTGCGAGTTTGAGGGTTGTTTGGTCCCCTTGTCTCAGGGTGACCCTCACTGTCTTTGCCTTCGTCACGCTGCCTGTTGGGTTGGTGACACTTTCAACCCTAACTCCTGTGAGTTCTGCTGCTTGCTAGTGACACAGTTTACCCAGTCAAGTGATGATCTTATGAGGGTACAGGCGTTGCATGCGCGTTTTAGGTTGTTGCAATGCGCTCGGTTGGTTGCTCACCCAGATGCCCCGAGGCTTCCCCGTTTTGCTCATAGGGACCCGGACTTTGGGGTGGGGGTCATTTCAACCTTGGTTCAGACTAAACTCCCTCGTCCTTCCCCTCCTGTCGTTTGTTCTGGTCCCCTCCCCCTGATTCTGGACCCGAAACCTCAGGGTTTCGGAGCCGGAGCAGGGTTTAGATGGTCTTGAGGCTCGATAGTCTTGGGGGATGCCCCTTCCGGTGTGGCGACGGAGGCTTTCAAGTCTAGTCTCCCTGCCGAAGCCACCGGGTCTGACCAGTGGGCCCCTTTCTGTTCGGCTTACATGGCCGCGCCGGCCATGTCTTGTAAGGCAAGTGCTTTGGGAGATGACTTGGCCCCGGATCCTGTGGAGGAGGAGGAGGATCCCGGGGCGGGGAGGGGGTGACTTGGGGTCCTTGGGGTCCTTGGGCCTCGCTGGACCCCGCCTGGGTTTTTCTGCCCTCTGAGCGGGGCTTGTTGTTACAAGGAGTGAGGTTCTCTTTTCCCCCTTTGCATACGAATTGGATTTGGTGTCTGCCCCTCCCCGGGTTCGGTTCTGTGTCCCCCCGGGTGAGTCAGTTCCATCCTTCCGGAGGTTTTCGGTTTCTTGCATCCAACCTTCTGCAGTGCGGGCAGCCCTTACAGCTTACCTTCTGCGTGACCTGGATTATGCCTCTGATGGATCCGTCTTCGTTCAGGTTTGGAACTTCGTTCCCTTTCTGAGTCCGTTATGAACTTCCGGATTCGTCCTGGCTGGCGGACTGTCCTGTCTTTATCTTGGAGGCTTGGCATTCTTTCTGCCGTACCCACACACTTGAGTGGTGCGAGGCTGAGACGGTGGTTCAGGTTTTCCTGGGGGACGACCTGGAGCACCTCAATGAGTGCTTGTTTGCCATTGCCCTTCCTTGGGATGTGGGCGGGGTGCAGCTTCATGTGCAGGTTCCCTCCCTCTCGACTGCGTAGGTTGCTGAGGACATGCGCACCCGTGGCCTTTTGGCTTCGGTCTTGCTTTTCTTTTCCCTCCTGGAGCTGTCTTCGGACTGGCTTAAAGAGGAATAGGGGTGCTCGGGGCTGTCCCTGGGTCCGGTGCCTTGAGCTCGGTGGTCCGCTCGTTGGCTGCCTTGCTGAGGCTGTTTGCGCCGATTCTGCAGGATACGGTTTCCCTGTTCTATGCTTCCCGGCTCGCGAGTTGGCAGCTGGCGCTTTCCTCCTCCCTGGAATCGGCCTGGGCCCTGGCTCTTAGGATGTCTTCGCCTTTTTGTTCTCTGCTTTTTGAGGATTCTGCCGTGGCTCAGTATATTCAAACTGCTTTGGCTACTTGTCGACCTATGTCTGATTTGTTTGTTCTCCTGGGGTCCCGGGGGAGGCCTTCCTAGAAGGGTCGTACCAGGGCTCGGGGTTCCTCTCCTCGTGATAGGCCACAGGGGCCAGGTTCAGGTTCGGCGAAGCCTTCAGTCCCACCTTCATCTGGTCGGCACGGTGGTCGCTCTGTGCGAGGTTCTATGTCTCGTAAGGGGCGCCAACCTTTTCTCGGTTTGCCCCATTGACAGGGCGATGGTGGGAGGCTTGTGCTGTTCGCTCACGCTTGGTCCTAAGATTTGTGGGCGTTTCGGGTCATTTCTCTCGGCCTGCGGTGGCGTTGGGTGGCCCCTCTCTTTCGAGAGATTTGGAGCTGGCTGGGCAAGCCTCTTCCCCTGCACTCTGTCGAGTCATCATGGAGTGGGTTCGCTTGGGTGTAGTTGAAACGACGACGTCCCTCAGATGGGTTTCCCGTCTTTTCCTAGTAACGAAACGGGACTTTGCAGACCTGCAGTTCATTCTGGACTTGTCCTGGAGCCAAGCGCTTGGATGGTGTCCCTGGACCTCCGGGACGCTTATTGGCACGTCCCGATTCATCCGGGGTTCAGGGACTGGCTCAGGTTTGTTGTGGGGCATTAGGGTTACCGCTTTCGTTGTCTCCCATTCGGGTTGAACCTGGCACCTCGCGTGTTCACACGCCTTACATGGGTCGTAGTGGCCCGTCTGCATCTCTTAGGTGTTCAGGGTGTTGGCCTACCTCAACGACTGGCTGGTTTGGGCTCCCAGCCGGTTCAGTTGTCTGCTAGCCAAGGATTTGGTTCTTTCCCAGCTCGCCGGGTTCTGGTTCTTGGTGAACTTGAGGAAGTCCCATATGGTTCCCTACCAGGTTCAGACATGTCTGGATCTTGTGTGGGACTCTCGGACCGCTTCCTTGTCTCTCCCTCCGGAGTCTATCCTGCAGCTGCGGTCCCGCTTGCACCTGTTTCTGGGGGGCTCCCGGGTCACTCGGCTGTTGGTCAAGGGTCTGTGCGGGAGCCTGAACTTCGCGATGATGGTCTTCCCACCGGGTCAGGTTTGGCTTCGTCGGCTGTTTTGATTTCTTCGGAGACGTTCTATGCCACCTCTCTTGCGATCCCTGGGTTCGGACCCCGGAGGCCTTGCGACTGTTGCTGCGTCATCGGCTTAATCTTCTGGTTTTTCATGGTTCAGTGCCTTGGTGCTTGTCCGAGCCCTCAGTCAATGTGTTCACGGACTCGTCATCTCTCGGCTGGGGCTCTGTGACCAGTGCTCACCAGGCCGGCCAGGGACACGTGGTCTCTCGGCAGGGGCTTTGTGACCAGTGCTCACCAGGACGGCCAGGGACGGTCGGGTCTGTCCTTCCGTCGAGCCTACAGTATGGTGCGGGAGTTTGCAGCGGTGTGGTTTGCTCTTCAGAGGGTTCGGGTCACCCGCGGATCAACGATCCGGCTCCATTCGGGCTGCTCCCCGGTGGTTCATTGTCTGAACTGGGGGGTTCGATGTGGTCCTTGGTTCTTTGGCGCTGTTCGCCTCGGGTGACTTGTCTGCTGAGTTCTCGGGATTTCTCTCTCCTGGCAGTTCACGTGCAGGGAGTGTCCAACGTCTTGACCAGCGGCCTATCCCGTTTTATTCCCCCTCTCCACAGAGTGGACGGTCGACGCCGACTCCTTCAGTTGGCTTTGCCGAACGTTCGTTCGCCCCGAGGTGGACCCCTTCATGGCGTCTTCCCCTGTATGTGGCGCCCTTCATCGAAAGGCATCGACCCCGACTGCTAGGCCGTCGGGGTCGATGCCTTTTGGCAGGACTGGATGAGGTGGGGGTTCCTGTATCTATTTCCCCCGGTTCAGCTGTTGCTCCAGGTCCTGACTCACTTTAAGACTTACCAGGGGAGACTTGTCCCCTTGGCCCCTTGGTGGCCAGCCCAGTCATGGTTTCAGGCACTGCTTGCTCAGTGTCTGAACCCGGAGGTTTTCCCGCAGCTCCGCCTTTTCCAGTAGATCGGACCGGAACGTCACGTGACTGGTTCGATCTTCTTCTCAAGTCTTCGCGTATGGTATTTTTTACTGAAGTTTATCATCATCTCTATGGTGATCAGGTAGCTTCCTTGTTAGTGTCCCACCTGGGGGTTTCGTCTTGGCAACAGTACAAAGTTTCCTGGCGGTCCTTCCGTTTCTTCCTGCATCTTCGTCGTTGTACTTCACTTTCTGTTAGGGTGGTGTTGTCCTTTCTCTCTTGGTTGTTCCAGGCAACCCGTCCTCTTAAAAAGAACGTCACTTTTGGTTCGTATGCGCGATATGGCCAAATTTGGACATAATTTGAAATGAAATCGACTCGCAAAAGTGACGTTCTGTTCCGTTTTCTATTTGAGTCGTCTGGCGTACGCGCAGAGGTTATGAGAGGACATTTTAAATTAACGTTTTTCATAACGTTTTGAAACTTTATGAGAATTTCCTGCCCACCTAACCTATCAGAGGACCCTTAACTTACTGTTGTTGAAAAAAAAAATCTTAAATTTATTTTCATATTTTTTTCATTTTCAAATTACGTCCAAATTCGGCCATACGGACAAACGGCCAAATACGACGTTCTTTTTAAGAGGACAGGTTGTTCCAGGACCGTCACCTTTTGCCTAACACTGTCTTTTTGAATTTGAATTTTTGAAAATGAATTTGCCTATAAATTCATAAACAACAAATTGCAGGTAAAGGATAATATTCAGAGGTTGAAAATGGGAAATAGATTCACAGAAAATGAAAAGGAAATGTGTGAAACATTAAACGAAAAGTTCCAAAGTGTGTTTGTACAAAATGAAATCTTCATGGAACCAGATACAATAAGAATTCCAGAGAATAACATAGAGCACATACAGGTGTCTAGAGATGAAGTGGAAAAAATGCTCAAAGAGCTAAATAAGAACAAAGCAGTTGGTCCAGATGGAGTTTCACCATGGGTTCTGAGAGAATGTGCACCTGAGCTCAGCATTCCTCTTCAACTGATTTTTTAGGCATCCCTGTTTACAGGAGTTGTAGCTGATGTGTGGAAAAAGGCTAACATAGTTCCAATTTACAAAAGTGGAAGCAGGGAAGACCCCCTGAATTATAGACCGGTATCATTGGCAAGTGTAATAGTCAAAATATTGGAAAAAATAATTAAAACTAAATGGGTAGAACACCTGGAGAGAAATGATATAATATCAGACAGACAGTATGGTTTTCAATCTGGAAGATCCTGTGTATCAAATTTACTCAATTTCTATGATCAAGCAACAGAGATATTACAGGAAAGAGATGGTTGGGTTGACTGCATCTATCTGGACCTAAAAAAGGCTTTCGACAGAGTTCCACATAAGAGGTTGTTCTGGAAACTGGAAAATATTGGAGGGGTGACAGGTAAGCTTCTAACATGGATGAAAAATTTTCTGACTGATAGAAAAATGAGGGCAGTGATCAGAGGCAATGTATCGGACTGGAGAAATGTCACAAGTGGAGTACCACAGGGTTCAGTTCTTGCACCAGTCATGTTTATTGTCTACATAAATGTAGACTGTATACATAAAAGAATTATATGAACATGTTTGCTGATGATGCTAAGATAATAGGAAGGATAAGAAACTTAGATGATTGTCATGCGCTTCAAGAAGACCTGGACAAAATAAGTACATGGAGCACCACTTGGCAAATGGAATTTAATGTTAATAAATGCCATGTTATGGAATGTGGAATAGGAGAACATAGACCCCACACAACCTATATATTATGTGAGAAATCTTTAAAGAATTCTGAGAAAGAAAGAGATCTAGGGGTGGTTCTAGATAGAAAGCTATCACCTGAGGACCACATAAAGAATATTGTGCGAGGAGCCTATGCCACGCTTTCTAACTTCAGAATTGCTTTTAAATACATGGATGGCGATATACTAAAGAAATTGTTCACAACTTTTGTTAGGCCAAAGCTAGAATATGCAGCGGTTGTGTGGTGCCCATATCTTAAGAAGCACATCAGGAAACTGGAAAAGGTGCAAAGACATGCTACTAAGTGGCTCCCAGAACTGAAGGGCAAGAGCTACAAGGAGAGGTTAGAGGCATTAAATATGCCAAAACTAGTAGACAGAAGAAAAAGAGGTGATATGATCACTACATACAAAATAGTAACAGGAATTGATAAAATCGATAGGGAAGATTTCCTGAGACCTGGAACTTTAAGAACAAGAGGTCATAGATATAAACTAGCTAAACACAGATGCCGAAGAAATACTGTATAAGAAAATTCACTTTCGCAAACAGAGTGGTAGACGGTTGGAACAAGTTAGGGGAGAAGGTGGTGGAGGCCAAGACCATCGGTAGTTTCAAAGCGTTATATGACAAAGAGTGCTGGGAAGACGGGACACCATGAGCGTAGCTCTCATCCTGTAACTACACTTAGGTAATTACTGTCGCCTTGTATCGTGCAGCACTGGCGGAGCCACTTCAGCTTGCTTTCGGTATTGATGTTACTTCTGCACCGTTTCGCAAGCTGTCTCGGGCGTTGTTTCACCTCCGGCCTGCTCATGCGCCGCCTGAGCCATCCTGGTCATTGGACAGAGTGCTCTCCTATCTTTCTTTTCCTCTGTTTGTTGTGGCCCCTTCGGTTCAGGATTGTTTCTCCAAGGCTCTTTTTTTTTCTGTTAGCATTGGCCTCTGGGGGTTGGGTTGGGAGCTTCATGCTCTCCTCCGGCGCAGGGGTTTATGCTCTTTTAGTCTTCGTGATGGTTCCATTCGTTTGCAGCCGTCTCCTTCATTTCTGGGGGAAGAATGTGACTGCTGCTTTCTGGAGGGGTCCCTGGGTTGTGGATGCTTGGTTGGTTAGGCCGGGGGTGCATCACGTTTTGTGTCTGGTTGCTGCTCTTCGGCTTTATTTGCACGCCACGGCTTCTGTGTCCGGGGATATGCTTTGGGTTGATCCGGTTTCCCTTCTTCCCTGTTTGTGGGTGCGGGTCTCCCAAGTCGTCCTCAGAGTTATTAAGGCTAGCCAGCCTGCAGTCTATCCCCGTTCTCATGACATTTGTAAGTTCACTGCTCTTGCTGCTGTCTTTGACAACATGTCCTGGGCTTACATTCAGGTACAGGGCTTTTGGCAGTCGATGGGCCTAGTCGGCCTGTGTCACTTTGGATCGGGGGTTGCAGGCAGTTGTCTCGACTTCGAGTTGAGGAGTGAGCAGCAACCGCCTCCCGGGTAAGTCCGTAAGTTTTTCCTCTGTGGGTAGTTAAGTCCGGGGAGCCCAAGGGGTCCCCCCCAGAAAACCAGCGTTGAGTGTAATAAACGTCATTTTCTGGATGAGACCCAGAGGCTCCCCAGCATCCCTCCCTACCTCCCTCCGGTCGGCAGTTTTTCGTGTATTTTGACATCCAGCCTAAGAACTAAAGGGTGGATAGCTGGCGTGAAGGGTCTAGGGCTCCCCCCTAGAGAGCTTCCCCTAGGGAGCTGCGCAGACAGCGGCGCTGCGACGTGTGACATCATGATTGTTTGCTCGTTTCTTTTAGGGACGTTCTATCCACTTGTTCGGCTTTCGGTAGCAATATTTTCAACAGAATAGGGGTTTGTTTTGGGATGCTTACATTTCTGGGTGCCTGACCTGGTCGATGGCAGATATAGAATGCTTCCAACCACATGGGGGTTTCTATAGGCCATTGCTCCCCTTTGCCTCTTCTGAGGGGCCAGGTTCTGGCTCGTGGTCCCCGGTAGACCCATAAAACTCCATACACATAACTGATGCCAAAGTCTGACATTAGCATATCAGCCTAGTAAGCTCCAGGGAGCCTCCGGGACTCGCCCAGTAAATGGCATTTCATTACATTCAGCGCTGGTTTTTTACTATTGTTATTATTATGAGTCCAGCTTAATCGCAATTATTTGGGGTTTCTCTTTAACACTATCACTCTCTTTGGACACCCCTCGTGTCCACTTTTTTTCTCGTGTCCTAGCTCTAGACATTGCTCGCGTCCAATACAAAAAATATTTGCATAAAATTCATTTTCTATCTAATCGACTTCGGCATAGTTTCAAAATGAACGCCTTTAGAGTGTGCACAATTTGATATCAACATGAAAGATGTAACAGAAAACTTGATGTCAGAACACTTGAAAGATTATAAATATGTTTTTGGTCAAAATTTTAAAATATTTGTAAAATTCTATTTACAGTATTGTGCTATTATTATGGGACTAGTTTTAAAATACGCGCCTTTACATTGCGAACAATTTGATACTAAAATTAAAGATGTAACACAAAAATTGATGTCAGAACACTGGAAAAATATAAATAATTTTGTGATGATGAGCGTCCAAAATTAAAATATTTGTTAAAATTCCAATTTTGCTCTAATATTATGTGACTAGTTTTAAGATACGCGTCTTTATATTGCAAATAATTTGATACCAAAACGAGCGACGTAACATGAAAATTGATGTTATCAGACTGAACGAGTATACTGTACACATTAGGTTGTGGGTGTGATAATTGTTTTTTTTTTTTTTTTTTTTTTTTTTTTTTTTTGAGATATATACAAGAGTTGTTACATTCTTGTACATCCACTAGTACGCGTAGCGTTTTGGGCAGGTCCCTGGAATACGATCCCCTGCCGCAAAGAATCGTTTTTTCATCCAAGTACACATTTTACTGTTGCGTTAAACAGAGGCTACAGTTAAGGAATTGCGCCCAGTAAATCCTCCCCGGCCAGGATACGAACCCATGACATAGCGCTCGCGGAACGCCAGGCGAGTGTCTTACCACTACACCACGGAGACTGCAATTTGTTCTCGTTCTCGTTCACAGGTAACTTTAGGCTTTGCTAAGGGAGTCACGCTGGGCTTTTGGACAATGTATGCATATACACCTGCAGGGAATTTAATTACGAACACATTGATACCAAATGAATGGCGTAGCATGAGAATTAAGGTGAGAAAACTGAAACGAGTATACACATTTTACTGATTTTGTGCGCTCACGGTAACTTTTCCCGACTTTAGGTATTGCTGGTGGAGTCAAGCTTGGCTTTTAGACCTTATATGCATATACACCTGTAGGCAGTTCTATTGTGAATGCAATGATACTAAAACGAGCGACGTAGCACGAGAATTAAGGTGAGAAAACTGAAATGAGTATACACATTTATGTCGCCAAGCGCTCGCCTGCAAGCTCGCCAACACCGCCAGGCCTACTTCGTGCATATGCGCGGAGCGCCACATCGGGGCGCAATACTGTTAATTTTACAAGGATTTAGTTCCAACTGGATTTAGATCCAGTACTGACCTCAAATAGTGCATAATGTTCAAATAGTGCATAATTAGTAATACATTCTTATTACTAATATCATTTGGGAATTTGATCCATGGTGCATAGTGAAATGGAAATATTAAATTTCTTGAAGAGATCACTAAAGTTATAATTTGTAATATAAACCCTCTTTCATATTTTGCTTTAATGATCTTTTTGTTGACTTAAAATGTTGTTCACTGTATATTTCATATTTAGATTCCCAGATTCATTTGCTAATCGTTGACTTTGTATAACTAAATAGTGTATTAGCTTTAAATGTTTGCAATTATATCTTCACATTATATATTCCTTATTAGGGGATGAAGATGGGAGTAGCTGTGTTCGGAGCCAGATCATGGGAGGTGATGACAGTATGTCCTCACAAACTGCAGAGAAAACAGACTTAAGTGGTCACGCTTTAAATCGCTGTGGGAATGAGGGTTGTGAGTATTCCAGTTTATCTCAAGTGGAGCTGAGGGAGCATCTTCAAGTTTGTGATCTCGCACAAGATTCCACCATCTTAAATGCTGTCATTGTGGTAAACAGTGCCGACATTTAAGTACTCTCTTCGAACATCTCAGAGTACATGGACCAAAGAGATATTACTGTGGGTTACAGGGTGTGATTATCGAGCAACAATGGTACATTACTTTAAAAACCACATGAAACAAATTCCCGTGCTCTGGATTTAAACAACTCTTAAAAGATCCCAAGAATAAAGATCCAGAAACTCAAGAGTATGTAGTGTATCCTAAAGATGCTGTACCACTTATTAGGGAAGGACATAGAAAAAGGAAAAATGAATATGCTATTGAAGATATTCATCGCATACCACGTTCACATGTTTCATACCATGATTTAAAATGTTACCATTGTCAGTTTATAACAAAGGTTAGATTGAATTTAGTCAAACACATCAAGCTTCATGAAAAGCATCCTGACGGTATTCCCGAGAGATTACATATAATAGAGGGCAACCCCAGCCCCATTCCAGGAAAACAGCCTATAAATCCTGTGCATGTTTAGACCGCAAAGAGCTAATGTTTGAACAAATGATGAACTTGGCTGGCAGTAGTTTTGAATGCAAAAAAAGAAGGAGATACAGATTTACGAACAAAGAACCCCATACCGCACGAAGAATATCTGAAGTTGCCAAAATTTGTTCCAGAAGAAAGACTTTATTCCTGTGGTATTGAGGGATGCAACTACCTATCTTGTGATGATATGATGCTAAAATATCACATTCGCACTCTTCATGCTGATGTCACATCCTTCCCCTGTCCACATTGTAAAAACCATTCAATTACTGTGGAGAAAATGAGTTCTCACTTCAAATTACATGGAGACAGACTATACAGGTAAAACATTAAACCGTATTATTGATATTTATACAGTATTCTCAACCACGTTCTATCCACAAGATTAGGACCTGCATTCGTTGGTTCGACTACCTTTCTATTGCACGATATATTTTCTCCCAAGTTCTGTAAGAAAGAATTTAAAATATTGTTCTCGTGCAAATAATTTTGTAATCCCTCATAATTCCTTGCTGCACTTGTTGAAAGTGGTGCTAGAAGTGACATTTGAAGAGTTGGAGTTAAAATAATTATGCCACAAAGGAAACTAACCTGCCATCAGATTGTCACATACTTTATATTTCCAGTACTGTATAATTTTGAAAGTATTTATTGTTTTCTCAATATAACTGTTTATATTTGTTTGTCCTTCATATCAAACAACTTGGGTGGGTTATTTGTCAAATATACAGTATGATTTTTAGTGAAAAGGTTAGAGTGTGAGATGGGCCATGCTACCTCCTGTACTTCCTCTGCATGAGACATCTCCTGGCAGCCAAGCCACAATATGCTAGGTCTCATGCCCCAAGGTAATCAGTCCTATTATAGTAATATTTGGTCATAATGAAGTCATTCAGAAAGGTGCTATGGCTAGGTGGTGTTTGGATATGATGCGGTTTGAGTATACACTACAGTAATTGTAAATATTCAAGTAGTGATTTATTTGCTCTTTAAATAATTATAATTATTTGATATTGTTGATATCATGGTTTTAATTTGTTAATTATTATTGTAATTAATTGTTTATATATAGAATATTTGAATTTAATAAATTCTTGATTTGTTTAAACTAAGGAGCAAAATTTATATACTATACATGTATAATATAATAAATTTATCATTTCAGATGTGGCTGGTGTACTTATATAGCTTTTAAACGAAATATTGTTGAAAGACACATGAAAGAAAAGCACCCTACAAAGAAGCTTTTTGATTTTATCATAAGGGAACCTGATGGTCCTGATGCTGTAAAAAAGCTTGATGAGATTCACTCTGATGTAAGTTTGTGTTTTATTGTTGAAATAATATGTTGTACTTTTAACACTCTAAACCATTCTTGGCCTCTGTGCCGCAAAAATCCTCCTAAAAATCACAAATTAAAGCTGTTTTAAGGTGCAGGCATTTTTAGTCTATTCTCTTAGCCTGTTCTCATTGTGCAAATCATTTCTTAATCTATTCTCCTTTTATGGTTTTCTCTGTACTCTTTTTCTTAAAACTTTTAAGGCTTTAATCACTTTTCTTTTCTGTGGGGATCCCCTACGGCTCTCTGGAGCTTATCGGGCTAATGTATGTTACATTAGACCGGGACATTAGCTATGGAGTTCAGACCTTCCAGGGATCAGCGCCAGAACCTGGCCCCTTCGGAGAGGTTTCAGGGAGCAATGGCCCTGGAAAACCCACTTGTCTGCCATCGACTGGGGTTAGGCACCCAGAAAGGTAGGCACAACAAAATAAACCCCACACGGTAAGAAACTAAAACAAAAAGCCGAACAGAGAGGGAGAAACTCCATACAATCCCAAGGAAACAAGCAAACATCACACTTTACTGCCGCGCCAATTGTCCCAGCTGCCCTCCCCGCCCCAAGAGGGGGATGAGGGGCCCCAGACCTCACCGCGCTGGCTGCCTGGCACCAGGTCGTAGGCTAATGTCAACCGGGACAGACGCTTCTCTGGCCTCAGTTTCCTAGGCGGTGTTTGCCTTCGTGGCATTCACTGCCGTGTGTTGTGTTGTGCGGTGGCCAGGTGTTCCTCATCAGTACTGGGGCTACATGCGTTTAGGGGCTTCCTTCCCTAAGTGCCCTGTGAGTAGTGCCCCTACGTGAGAGGGTTATCTTCCCTGGGGCGTTGAGGGAACCATTCCCGTAGAGGTTCTTGCTGCTCGGCTTTTGCCTCGCCCTCGGTGCTAGTTGGGTCTTGGGACCCTTGTTTGGCCTTGGGTAGGGACTGAAGTTGTGCTGGTTAGAGCATCAAGGTGTTGCCTGGCCTGCCACCTATGCGGCATCCGGTTCGTATTGCCTCTGGGGACTGTACTTTTGCGGGGATTTTCTTTTGTTTTTATTTTCTTTGCCTGGTGGGGATCTGCCTAGTGTGGCTATAGTTCCACTGGTAGTGTTTGGTGGCCCTCTGCTAGGCCCCCGTGATTGTACACGTCGCAGGGGTTTTCACTGTTGCGTCTACCCCCTTGTTAGCTTAGGCCTACCGTTACGAAAGTGGTAACATTGACGCCCTACAACAAAACCGAGCCAGTCCCGGAACCTCAGTTGAATCGGGATGTGCCAATAAGCATCCTGGAGGTCCAGGGACACCATCCAAGCGTCCGGATCCAAGAGGAGCCGAACCTGGGACAGAGTAGTCATCCGAAAGGAGGGACAACGAACCCAGGGGTTCATTCTGGACTTGTCCCATCTGAACCCCTGGGTTCATTGTCCCTCCTTTTGGATGACTACGTTGTCCCAGGTTCAGCTCCTCTTGAATCCGGACACTTGGATGGTGTTCCTGGACCTCCGGGACACATATTGGCACGTCCCGATTCATCCGAGGTTCTGGGACTGGCTTGGTTTTGTTGTGGGGCGTCAATGTTACCGCTTTTGCTGTCTCCCGTTCGGGTTGAACCTGACACCTCGCGTGTTCACGCGCCTTACACGGGTCGTGTTGGCCCGTTTGCGTCTCTTAGGTGTTCAGGTGTTGGCCTACCTCGGTGACTGGCTGGTTTGGGCTCCCAGCCGGTCGGCTTGCTTGCTAGCCAGGGATTTGGTTCTTTTCCAGCTCGCCAGTTTCAGGGCTCCACTGGGGCCTTGCGTCGGCTGCTGCATCGCCAGCTTCCTCTTCGGGTTTTTCGGGGTTCAGTGCCTTGGTGCCTCCCCGAGCCCTTGCTTGATATGTTCATGGACGTTTCGTCTCTCGGCTGGGTTTTGTGACCAGTGCCGGTCGGCCGAGCGGACAGCACGCTGGACTGTGTTCCTGGGTTCGATCCCGGGCGCCGGCGAGAAACAATGGGCAGAGTTTCTTTCACCCTATGCCCCTGTTACCTAGCAGTAAATAGGTACCTGGGTGTTAGTCAGATGTCACAGGCTGCTTCCTGGGGGTGGAGACCTGGTCGAGGACCAGGCCGCGGGGACACTAAAGCCCCAAAATCATCTCAAGATAACCTCAAGATAACCTCACCAGGGCAGCCAGGGGCGTTGGGGTCCGTCCTTCCGTTGTGCCCACAGCACAGTGCAGGAGTTTGCGGTGGTGTGGGTTGCTCTTCAGAGGATTCGGGTCGCCCGCGGATCAACGATTCGGCTCCATTCGGACTGCTCTCCGGTGGTTCATTGCCTGAACTGCAGGGGTTCGATGCCGTCCTTGGCTGTTTGGGGATGGTCGCTTCAGGTGACTCTTCTGCTGAGTTCTTGGGGTTTGGCTCCCCTGAACTTTGGAGCTGAACACAACTATGGCTGTGGGATCAGATAGGATCTCACCTTGGATATTAATAACCACAACTGGAGCACTAAGCTGGTCACTTTCTACGATATATAACAAGTACTGGAAATGGGTGAACTACCAGAGAGTTGGATGACCATAAAGTGCCAGTATACAAGAAGGAAGACAGACAAGAGATACTAAATTACAAACCAGTGTCTCTTACAAGTGTACAATGCTAGGTGATGGGAAAAGCCATAATGAATTTAGTAGAAGATCTGGAGAGAAGAGCATTTATAACTCGTCAGAGTGGGTTTGGAAAGAGTAGCTCTTGCCTCACATACTTCGTCATGCTATGACTAACATGGAGATCAGAGAAGACAGAGAAGACCTGGTAGAATGCATCTTGATAAGAGTATCAATACCTTACTTCACATGATGTTAGTGCACAAGTTGAAGAAAAAGGCAGGATTGACAGAAAAAAGTGCCTCACTAGGTAAGAGTGTGCTTAACAACAGAATCCAGAGAATAAGTGATTGGAGAGACTTTAGAGTGGCGAGATGTTACCAACGGTGTCCCAACTGGGTCGGTGGTAAATTCTTATCAAAGTATCAAAGTCCTGATCTATGTAAATGATCTTCCAGAAGGGCCAGACTTCTTACTCTCAATATTTGCTACTGATGATACAGTGGATTACTGTACTGCATAAAACTACACAAAGATATGGACAAATTAAAAATATTAACCAAATAGTGACTACTGGAGTTCACCTCAGGCAAGCACAAAGTAATGAAACTGGGTGCAGATAACAGGAGGCCAAACACAGAAAATCAAATGGGAGACGAAACCATCCTGCATGGCTGAAATACTACTAAATCTGTCTCCAGAGACCTTCATCAAATGGCTATCATCAATTGCATATGAAAGGTTGGCAAACATAAAAACTAACTTTACACACCCAAATTCAGATTCATTTAGGACCCTGTATACCACATATTTCATATCAGTTCAGATCAGTTTTGGATTATGCAGTATCAATGTGGAACCCATATCTGAAACACAAAATGAAGTTAGAGAAATTCAAGAGGTATGCCACTAGTATAGTACAGTTGTACTAGAACTGACAGGGATGGGTGATGAGCAAAGACTAAAAAATTAAACTTAATGTCATGAAGAAAAGAATGTTGGAGGAGACAATAATTCAACATGGAACATGTACACCATGAAGGGTGAGTGGCGGGACCAAAACCCGAAGCACAAACCCTAGAAACACAATTTAGTGAGCACTCCTACCTCATCCCAATACTTCTACCCAACTGTAACCCAACCATCCCTGCCTGCCACCACCCATTCTTGTCCTACCCATTTCAATCTTTCCCCCCCCCCCCCTCCACCTTTCCTCACTCACTGCTGCTCAACACTTGTCTGATCGTGTTTTTAGGTGTTAAGCTTCAGTTCTCTGGTCTCGTCTCTGATCCTAAGTGTTAAGTAGGATATCAATGTGTTGTAATATATTTTGTACTCCAGTAAGGTATCCAATTCTTCTAAAGCACACACACATGGTTCTCTTCAAATTTTCAAACTCAGCATGTTGGTAAAGCAAGGCATCTTGACCCATACCACCCCAATACTTGAGTAACTAGACAAACTACAAATCCACAAGGGCCGTGAAGAGGGTTTGAACCTCGTCTTAGTCGACTGCACAACGACATGGTAAAAACAATTGCAACCTGGAGTGCTACTGCCCTCACAAGGCTCCTGCAGCCTCTCCGAAGCACAAACCAGGGTTTTACACATTTCCCCCATGCACTCAGGCTCTGTCAACCAAATGTTCTACCTCTTTGTCCTTACTTCAATACACACACAAATCACAATAGCGTGATTCATTAAATGAACAGATCCACAAGGGCTGTGATGAGGGTTCGAACTTACGTCCGGGATGATCCCAGACGAGCATCCCGGACATAGGTTCGAACCCTCTTCACAGCCCTTGTGGATTTGTTCATTTGATGCATCACACTACACTCCCCGACCTAACTGCCGAACCTCAATCATTCGTTTATTCCATCTATTCGTTTGTGATCCGACCACTGACCACCTATGTAGTTCCGTGGCCGACCACCGATGTAGCCGCTGTTTGTGTTTTGTTTACCCGCGGCAGACAAAACCCTCCCCCTCTCTCACTGTTTTATATCAGTTCATATTTTTTGCATCCTGCTACTAGTGCATCTGGAAATGCATGAAATATGTTGTTTAGGGCTTCAACTAGCAGTGAAGTCAAGAGAAAATATATTGTGATGATCAATTATCAGAGCATTCAGCTTATAAAGGAAGATGAATCTGGAATGTCTCGTGTGGTGGTGGTGTGGTATGATAGAGGTGCAGAGGAATGTGTGTCCAAATTTGAGATTGTGATTCTCTCTCTTCTGACCAAATTTATAATGCCAGTGAAACTAGTTTGTACTTGTGTATCTTAACCTAACCTAACCCCCAAACCCAACCTTACCAAACCAAATCAAACCAAACCAATATTAACTAAATTTAACCAAACCAAAGCTAACCCAAGCAAACCTGACCTGACCAAAGCAAAGCAAGCTAACCTAACCTAACCTAACCTAACCTAAGCAAAGCAAACCTAAGAAAAGCAAACCTAACCAGACTTAACCAAATCAAACCAAAGCTAACCAAAGCCAACCTGACCTAACCTAACCAAAGCTAACCGAACCTAACCAAACTTAACAAAATCAAAGGTAACCTAACCAATGCTAACTAAACATAACCTAACCAAAGCCAACCTGACCTGACTTGACCTAACCTAAATTAAGTTAACCTAACCTAACCAAAGAAAAACCCAACCCTCCCCTCAACATCTGTGCCTCAACCCCCAGTTAACACCACTATACTCACGTACACATCATTCCAAGATCATAATTAAAATTATTATAATATATAGAGAAACGTGTGAACACTTGGTGAGTACCCATATTCACTGATGCTGTATTACCAGTATTCTGTGGTATTTTGTTTGAAGTATCTAGTGAAACAACAATGTACTCTTACATACTTTTGTACGTAGATAATATTTTTCGTGCTTGGGGGGAGAATTTGACAACTTATCCAGACACGACTACATATCCAATCACAGTTGGGCCCGAGGTGTCTGGATGATAGGATGTTGAGTGTATTGTGATTTCTGTGTGTATAGGCAACCTACATTTGTATATTTTTATCTCGGTGTGATTAATCAGTAATGACTGCTGGGAGGTCAGTTTAACAGTTTCATTTACTGAAATCCTCAGGAATAGTTGCATTACAATTTTTATTATAGTTATTTAGGATTATTAGTTTACTATGTTATTGTTTACAAACCCAAAGATCACAAGAAGCACTGTTATGTCTTGATAATGATTTTTTGAAGCTATTAATTCTAATTAATATTTATATATCATATTTATTGTATTAAATAACAGGATCAAGCACCACCAGTTCCTCCACCAGTTCCCCAAGATCCTCAGTGGCAGTGTGGGCTATGCAAGTTCAGCTCTGTGACTCAACAGGAGATGGTGAATCACACCAGCCTGAAACATGCCATTAAGAGCCAGTTCAAGTGTGGGTACTGTAGTGTCAGGTCATCTGTTCGCACCAGCTTTGATGCACATTTTGCTGCCAAGCATCCAACTCAACATTTTAGGGTTAGTATCTACTTAAATTATTAAGGAAATGTTTTCCAATAAATATTGTATATAATGTTTTCTAATAAATACTGTATGTAAGTACTGTACTGGGCTTAAACTTTATTATTGAGAATTTTCGTCACCACCATCCTAAACCTTGTCTTCTGTAAATGATCTGTAAAAGTCGCATTTCCCTTATATTTATTTGTCAATTAGACAGCAGCTCATGTTATTTGACAGTTTTCACCTAATATTTATGAGAATAAGATCCTGTTTATAAATCTTGAAACCACTTGGGCAGGACAGTAGAGTGATGGTCTTGCTTCATACAGGTCGGCGTTCAATCCCCGACCGCCCAAGTGGTTGGGTACCATTCCTTTCCCCCGTCCCATCCCTAATCTTTATCCCAACCCCTTCCAAGTGCTATATAGTCGCAACAGCTTGGCGCTTTCTTTTGATAGTTCTCTTATAAATCTTAGCCAATTACAAAGCTGTTACATTTCTCTGAGTTATTACCTAATAAAATGATAGCTCTTGTTATTATACAAATAACATTATTACTGTAATTTGAATACCATTGAAGCATGTTGAAAAATTGTAGAATAATATTGAAGCTTGTTGCAAAGTTTGATTTGAGACCGTTTCTGTGGGGGGAGCCCCTACGGCTCCCCGGAGCATACCAGGCTGATATGTATGTATTAGACCATGGCATCAGTCGATTGGAGTGCTTTTTCCTACCAGGAACCACGAGCCAGAACCTGGCCCCCTCAGAGAGGCTAGGGGAGCAATGGCCTATGGAAACCTCCATGTGTTTGGAAGTACTGTATTCCATGTCTTCCATCGACCGGGGTTGGCATCCAGAAAGATAGGTTTAGCAAGACAAACTCCACATGCTTAAACAATTTTACCTAAAAGCCGAACAGGGAGGCATAACTCCCAAACTAAAACAAGCAAACGACACTAATGCTGTCACATCGATCGTCCACACAGCCCTTCCCCGGACCCCCTGCATTGGCCACTCTAGCTATCAGTTCCTAGGCTCTTCTGGACATGTGGTCATCAACTCTGGCCTCTTGACTCCTTGCAGCTCTTTGCCTTGTGGTATATTTCTGCGGTGTGTGGTGCACAGGCTAAGAGTAACTGATCAGTACTGGGGCTGCATGTGCTTAGGGCCTCCATCCCTAGGCACCATGTAAGTACCTGTACTGCCCTTGGGTCTTGGGGTTACCTTCCACAAGGCATTTGGGAACCGTGTCCGTAGGGGTCTGTTGTTGCTCGGCAATTGCCCACCCTTGGGGACTACCTTACCTTCAGGTTACCTCGAGGTGCTTCCGGGGCTTAGCGTCCCCGTGGCCCGGTCGTCGACCAGGCCTCCTGGTTGCTAGACTGATCAACCAGGCTGTTGGACGTGGCTCCTCGCAGCCTGACGTATGAGTCACAGCCTGGTTGATCAGGTATCCTTTGGAGGTGTTTGTCAAGTTCTCTCTTGAACACTGTGAGGGGTCGGCCAGTTAAGCCCCTTATGTGTAGTGGAAGCGTGTTGAACAGTCTCGGGCCTCTGAGGTTGATAGTTCTCTCTGTGTACCCGTTGCACCTCTGCTTTTCAACGAGGGTATACTGCACATCCTAGCATGCCTTCTGGTCTCATGTGATGTTATTTCTGTGTGCAGGTTTGGGACTAGCCCCTCTATTATTTTCCACGTATAGATTATTATGTATCTCTCTCGCCTGCGCTCAAGGGAATACAGATTTAGTCTCTTTAGTTGGTCCCGGTAGTTTAGATGTTTTACTGAGTGGATTCTAGCAGTAAAGGATCTCTGCACGCTCTCCAGGTCAGCAACTTCTCCAGTTTTGAAAGGGGCTGTCATTTTGCAGCAGTACTTCATTCTAGAGAGCACTAGCGTTTTGAAAAGTATCATCATCGGTATAGCATCTCTGGTGTGAAAAATTCTTGTTATCCAACCTGCCATTTTTCTTGCACTTGTCACGGCTACTTTATTGTGTTCTTTAAAGGTAAGATCTTCCGACATGAGTACACTCAGATCATTTACATTGCCTTTTCGTTCTATGTTATGATTTGCCTGAGTTTTGTACGTGGTTTCCATTTTTATATTTTCATTTTTTCTGTAGCGCATGAGCTGGAACTTATCTTCGTTAAATACCACATTATTTTCTGTAGCCCATAGAAAGACCTGATCTACATCTGATTGGAGGTTTGCCATGTCCTCTATGTTGCCTACTCTCATAAAGGTGCTAGTGTCATCTGCAAAGGATGATACAGTGCTATAGGTTGTGCTATAGGTACAGTGCGCTAGGTTGGTTGCTCAACCGGATGCCACAAGGCTGCTTCGATTGGGTTATAGGGACCTGGATTTGGGGGCGTTCGTTGCTTCGACTTCGGTTTTGTCCGTGCTTCTTCTGTGTCCCTACCCAGTTATTGGTGTTAGTCCTGCTCCCCCCTCCCCCATCCTCCGCTGCTCCCGGCTCCCAAGTGTCTGAGGGTTTTGGAGTTGGAGCCGGGTTTCGATAGTTGTGAGACTTAGACAGTTTCGTGAACTGCCCCATCCGGGTCATGCCTGCTCCTCCTGCCGAGGCTTCCGGGTCTTACCAGCAGATGCCCTTCTTCGTGGCCTTACCCCAGGACTCTGCCTTTTCTTTACAGGCAGAGGGTGTGGAGAACAGCTCTGCCCTGGGGCCTCTGTTGCGGGTTCCCAGGGCTGTTGGAGGGGAACCTGCTAACGGTTGTGGGGCTGCTTGGGGCCACCCCCCCCACTTCCCGCCAAACCCTCCTCCCGCCTGCCTTATTTTTCCCACATTTGCTGACCTGATTTTGCATCAGCCGTGTCTCTTTGTTTTGGTGGACATTTTCCATCTGCGGGTCACCTCCCCGCCTGGCCACCAGGGCGGTGCTGCGGTTTGTTTGTTTATTTGTGCCTGGGAGTGTATCAACCAGGTGCGCTCGCATTTCAAGGTTTTTTTTTTCACCTTGTCGAGAGTTTTCTCCTGTTGCCGTTTTTCTGTTTTGTTCTTTCTTCTAGGGTGTTCTTCCCTTTGTTCCCCTGGGAACAGTTGGATGTTGGTTTTTTCCGTTTGGAGGTGTTTTAACCGGGGGTTCTGTTTGGATAATGTGTTTTGCCTGTCCCTCTGTGGTGCATTTTCTGCCAAGAAATGTGATGGTTAGGACTTCCCCCTGCATTTGTTTCTAGGTTCCTTTAGGCTCTTCGGTTTCATTCTGGAGGTTTTGTACCTCTTGGGTTCTCCTTTAGGTGTTTGGGAGGCCATTGATGGTTACCTCCTGTGTACTCCAGGCTTGCCTTGTCTTATGGCATGCTGTGGCTCTGTTGGGTCACCGGCTTCCTCTTCAGGTTTTTTGGGGTTCATTGTAGTGGCGCCTACCCGAGCTTTCGCTCGATGTGTTCACGGATGCTTCGTCTCTTGGCTGGGGCTTGTGGTCAGTGCTCACCTGCCCAGCCAGGGGCGGTGGGCTCTGTCAGGCTCACAGCACGATGCAGGTGTTTGCAGCGGTTTGGCTGGTGCTCCAGGTGGTTCAGGTAGCTCGGGGTTCGATGATCAGGCTCCATTCGGACTGTTCTCTGGTGGTTCCTTACCTGAACCGGGGATTCTCTTCGGTCCTTGGCTCTTTGGGGCTGATCTCTTCGAGTGACTTGTCTGCTTTCGGCGGGAATGGTTGAGGTGGGGTTACCTGTACCTCATTTCCCCCGTCCAGCTGTTACTTTGGGTCCTGGCTTTGTTGGACATTTCCCAGGGAAGAGTAGTCCTGTTGGCACCTTGGTGGCAGGCCTGGCCTTGTTTTCAGGCGCTGCTTGCTCAGTGTCCGTACCCACAATGTTTCCCACTGCTCCACCTCTTTCAGCAGATTGGCCCGTTCTGGTACCTGGCTGGTTTGGTCTTCTCCGCTCTTTGTGTCTGGTCTTATGATGCGGTCTGTCACTACTAGTACAGGTATAGTGCTCAGGTGGCTTCGTTGGTGTCCCTACCTGGGAGCTTCGTTTCGGCTGCAGTATGAAGTTTCTTTGTGTTCTTCCCGCTGTTTTCTCTCCCTTCGTAGGTTGTCCTTTATTTAGGTTCAGGTTGTTTTGTCCTTTCTCTCTCTCTGCTTTTTCAGGACCGTCTTTTGATGCCGAATACTGTCGCCTTGTATTGTGCGGCGCTGGCGGAGCAGCTTTTGCTTGCACTCGGGATGGATATTCCTTCAGCTCCGTTCCGCAAGTTTGCTCATGCCTGCAAACTTTGCTCATGTTTGGTTAGGTAGCTCCGGGAGCCATAGGGGCTCCCCACAGAAAACTAGCCTTGAATTTAATGAAATGCCATTTTCTGGGTGAGCCCTATAGGCTCCCCGGCACCCTACCTCCCTCTGGTCGGCAGTTTTTCGTGTTTCTTGATGAGTTTGCTCATGCCTGTTTCACCTTCGGCCTGCTCATACGCCGCCTCAGCTGTTCTGGTCTTTGGATCGAGTGCTCTCTTTTCTCTCTTCTTAGCTTGTGGTAGCCTCTTCAGTTCAGGATTGTTTTTCTAAGGCTCTTTTTCCTGTAGGCATTAGTTTCTGGGGTCAGGTCGGGGAGCTTCTAGCTCTCCTCTGGCGCAGAGGTTTTTGCTCTTTTGGTCCTGGTAGTAGGTTTGTTCGATTGCAGCAGTCTCCTTCTTTTCTGGCACAGAATGAGTCAGCGGCTTTCCAGTAGGGCCCTTGGGTTGTTGATGCTTGGTTGGTCAGGCCGCGGGTGCATCATGTGTTATGTCTGGTTTCGGCTCTTCACCGTTACCTCCACTCCATTGCCTCTGTAGCTAGGGATATGCTCTGGGTTGATCCAGTCTCTCTTGTTCCCTGTTCTGGGGCTCGGATCTCCCAGGTCATCCGCAGGGTTATTCGGTCCAGCCAGCCTGCAGTCTATCCTCATGCCCATGACATTCATAAGTTTGCTGCTTTGGCGGTCGTCTTTGGTAACATGTCCTGAAGCTGACATTCGAAGGTTTTGGAGGTCGAACAGGGTCCTGGTCACCTGTTACCTGGTCAATGTTCCTGGCCCTAGTAGGGCGTGTGTCGCTTTTGGTCACAGGCTGCAGCCAGTTGTCTCGACTTCGAGCTGAGGTGCGAGTGGCATCCACCTCCTGGGTAAGTCCCTCTTTTCCTTATCTTTGGTTAGGTAGCTCTGGGGAGCCATAGGAGCTCCCCACAGAAAACCAGCATTGAATGTAATGAAATGCCATTTTCTGAGTAAGCACTGTAGGCTCCCCCAACACCCTCCCTCCCTTCGGTCGGTGGTTTTTCGCGGTTCTTGATGCTCAGCCGCTGAACTGATAGTCGGTGAACTGAACGGCCGGGGTGGTGGTTCCTGGGTGGGGGGGCTGCGCTGACGATCGACACGACAGTGCTAGTGATGTTTGATTGTTTTAGTTTGAGAGTTCTGCCTCCCTGTTTGGCTTTTAGGTAGCAATTTTTACTATGTGGGGTTTATTTTGTTACGTCTGCCTTTCTGGGTGCCAACCCCGGTCGATGGCTGACATGGAATGCTTCCAAACACATTAGGGAGTTTCCATAGGCCATTGCTTCCCTAGCCTCTCTGAGTGGGCCAGGTTCTGGCTTGTGGTCCCCAGTAGGCAAGAACTCCAGTCGACTGATTCCAAGGTCTAATACATGCAAATCAGCCCGGTAAGTTCCGGGAAGCCGTAGGGGCTCACCCAGAAAATGACGTTTCATTACATTCAAAGCTGTTTTTTTTCTATTTTCCTTCATTCACTCTTAAACATTCATTTCCCTCCTAAACTGTACAAGAAGAAATAACATAAAAATAAGGACAAACTCTTTGAAGAACTGCTTATCAGTATCAGAATTCATTTAATATGAAATTCTATATATCCATGGAAATGTATTGAATTATTTTCTGGGGGAGCACTGTCGGCTCCCCGAAGTTATCCAGGCTGATATGCTAATGTCAGACTTTGGCGTCAGTCATGTGCATGGAGTTCTGTGGGCCTACCGGGGACCACGAGCAAGAACCTGCCCCCCCCCCCCTCACATAGGCACGAGGAGCAATGGCCTATTGAAATTCCAGTGTGGTTGGAAGCATTCTTTGTCTGCCATCGACCGGGTTAGGCACCCAGAAAGGTAAGTGTCCCAAAACAAACTCCGATTCTGGTGAAAGTTGCAACAAAAGCCGAACAAGTGGATAGAACTCCAAACAGAAACGAGCGAACGAGTAGGACATCACACGTCACTGGGCCGCTGTCTGAGCAGCTCCCCCCTCCCTGGGAGTGGGAAGGGGAAGCCCCAGACCCCCACGCCAGCTATCCACACACCAGTTCTGGTGCTGATGCTAGAGGCAGCGGTCGTGTGCTCTGTCTCCAGTGGTTGTTTCAGCACTGTGCCTTGTGTGTGGTGTCCGTCTTCTAGGTGGTGTGCTAGCCAGAAATGATTCTTCAGTACTTGGGCTGCATGTGCCTAGGGCTCCCTTCCCTAGGTGCCCAGTAAGTACTGCCCTTTGGGCTTGGGGGCCACCTTCCACAAGTTCCTTGGGGTTCTGCCTCTGCTAGGCTGTTTACTGCTCTGTTTTCGGCTGCCCTTTGTATGCTCGGGTGTTCTCTCCCCTTGTTCACCTTACGGTAGGGCGCAGGGTTTGTGCAGCTTGTTTTCACCAATCATAGCAGCCAACTTTATTCCGCCTAGGTACGCTGTCCTCTTGGGGGGTTTTCTTTTTCTTTTTGTTTGCCTGCTTTGGTTATTGCCCCAGTGTACTGCGTACTCTTCTCTCTTCCGGTGGTACCCTTTGTTTGGTCCCCGTGAATGTACACATCCCGGGGGTTTCAGTTCTTAGAAAATTGTTTGGTAGACTTGGGCACCAGCCTGGGCTTCCATGGGTGTGAGTTCCCCCTCTGAACCCAGGGAATCCCAATGGGGGCGTGTGGGTCTGAAGGATGTGACCCCTGAGTCCCCCCTCGCTTTGTGCGGGTTCGAGGGATGCTCTGTCCCCTTGTCTCAGGGTGACTCTCAGTTTTTGCCTCCATCTGCTGCCTGATGGGTCGGTGGCACCTTCGACCCGAGGTCCTGCGAGTTGTTGCTTGTTTGTGACTCGGTTACCCAGTCTTATGCTGACTATACAGGTGCAGGCAGCATGGGCATTGCACATTGGGTTCAGGTGGTTGCAAAGCGCTAGGTTGTTTGCTCCCCGGAAACCCTGAGGCTGCCCCATTTTGGTTGTTGTGACAGGGCTTGGGGGTGTTGGTCGTTTCGGTTATGTTTCCATCCGTGCCCCATTGTCTTTCCCCCTGTTGTGGTTTCGTCTGGTCCTCCCCCTCCCCCTTCCTCCCTGCATCCGGATCCTCGCCGTCTGAGGGTTCGAGGTCCGGGCAAGGGCTCTATGGTCTTGAGACTCGGACGGTCTCGGGGATTTCCCCTTCCGGGGTAGCAACGGAGGCATTCGAGCCTGTTCCTTAATCCGTGTTGTACGAGTCTGCCAGTGGACTCCCTTCTTTAGTATTTATCCAGCTGCCCCAGCTTTTTCTTATTAGGCTGGGGCTTTGGGGGGGGATGGCTCATCCCCAAGGCTTGCTGTTGAGGTTCTCGGGGCTGGGGAGGGGCTGACTTGGGGGGCCTCGGACCCCGTTGGCCCCCCCCAGGGTTTTCTACCCTCTGAGCGGGGCTTGCGGTTATGGGGAGTGGGGTTTTTCCTTTCCACCCCTCTGCGTACAAGTTGTTGGGCGTCGGCCCCTCCCTGGGTTCGGTTCCTTGCCCCTTTGGGTCTGTCGGTTTTGTCCTATCGATGGGTACTCTTCTCCGTTTTCTCACCCTTCTTCTCTAGTACAGGACTTCTCTGTCATCTCGGGCTAATGTTCCCCTCATATCAGGGTTCTGCATACCCTTTGGTCTCAAGTGGGACTGTGCCTTCATGAGCTTTCATGCTTTTGTGCTTGCCTCTGCAGGATCTCGAAGGTTCGGGAAGGTCTTCAATTCTTCCTGTATTATTGAAATGTCTGTCTGCCTCTGGAAAGGCTTCCCTCCAGTCCTTTCTAGGACTCGTTGGTCCTCTCCTGTGCTTCGTCTTGGTTTTTGGTACTGTCTCGTTTTTTTGTCCTTATATCTCTCCGTGCTCTGTCTCGGTACTGCTCATATTCCTTCAATCCTCCTAGTTGGCACCCTCCCCACTGGGCGGGTCGTGCGGTTCGGACCTCATGCGTCCTGCGCATGTGCCGTGGGAGTTTGTTTTGTTATGGACAGTGTATACAAGTGTTGGTGTTCCACCTCATCTTTCTCTCGGGTGCTTCACCTCTCTCGCTCCTCTTATCTCTTCAGTCCGGGCCCCGTGGATACTGGGGGTGTTCTGGATTCCCAATATGGGGAAGACGCCTAGTTTTCTCTGCATTCGGGTGTGGGGTGCCGTATTTGCCTCTGCCCTTCTCTTCTCCTGCATGTGCAGCTCTGGCCTTCTTCCACTAGCGGTGCTCCCGGAATATTCTCGGCTACAATGTGTCGTGACATGTTAGTGCCTATGCTCTGCAGGTGGGTTTATGCGGTCGGGTGTCTCCTTCGGTCAAGTGCTGGTTCGTGGTTTTTGGATGAGTGTTGGGGATTGGTTGTGGCACTTTGTTTGACCCATTGCGTGCTTCTTCCTGTGGCCTTCCTTGTTCATCTATGTTATTTGTTACACGGTGGAGCACGGCCCCGTCTTTCGTGATCGTATCTTGGACACCTTCTTATCTTGTTCCTTGACCATCATGCAGTGCCTGGCTGAGTCTTCCATATACATTGGCTTCTCTGTGTGTAGTAGGTCATGTCCCTTTCGTTCCCATTTGCTGTCTGTCTTCTTTGTTCCTTATCTTCCTTCTACACTCTTGTCCCTAGCTGCTGGTGCTTGGGCTGTTTTTCTGGCCTTTTTCTTGGGTTTTTTCGTGTTTTCTCATTCTCTCCTACACGTTGTTTTGTGTTTTAGTATGTGCGTCTTAGCTCTACTAATGCTCAGTTGGTCTTTGTCCATGCTCAGTTCCCTGCTTTTGCACTGTCCCTGTGTTTGGTTCTGGTCCTGGGAGGTGCTGGGTTTCAGGCCCTGGTTCCAGCCTTTTTCTTTGTGTTCCTTTCGGGCAGTGCATTTTTGTTTTTGTGCTGTTCATGTCCTGTTTGTTCTCCTCATACCTTCCTTGGTATTGCGTGCTTCATTCTGCCCTGCCTTTGCTGCTCCTAAGGGTTGTAGTGTCCCTGCTTTTCGCTTTGTGTTTCAGTTCATGGTGCTCGCTTCCTCGTTGACCTCGGGCTGGGCCCTGGCTCTTCGTTTTTCATCCCAATTTTGTCCTTGCTGTTTGAGGCATCTGCATTTCAGCGTTTTTCCGCTGGCAGCTTCTAGTTGTCATCCATTGTCGGACTTCTTGGTTCTTCAGGGGTCCCGGGGGCTTCCTCCAGGATGAGGTGTTTCTGCACACCCGGGTTGGTTCTTTCTCGGCTTGCCGGGTTTAGGTTCCTGGTTTCCTGGCTTGCCCTGCCAGTTGGCATTTTCATGATCTCGCGGTGTCACTTCTCATGAGTCTCGCGTCGGAACCACAGTGTTTCTGATCTCCTGGTGAGCTCGCTAGCATTGGGAAGTTTTCTGTAAGACTGACGTTCAATCTGGTTCATTGCCAGCTTCAGTTTCTGGCTCTGCTTGCTCGGTGTTCGCACCCGAGGTTTTCCCCCGGCTCCGCCTCTTCCTAGGCTCAATCGGTCCATGGTGGGACTGGTTCGGTTCTGCCTCGAATCTGTCACCATCTGTTGGTGGTCAGGTGGCTTCATTGATGGTGTCCCACCTGCGTGCTTCGTCTCTGCGGTAGTGTGGGTTTTTTTTTGGCGGTCCGTCCTTTTTCTTTTTGTCCCTTAGTAGGTTGCTGTGTTTTGTTGGCGTGGTCTTGTCCTTCTCTTGTGCAAGTTCAGGGCCATCATCTTGCCCCATACTGTCACCTTATCTTGTGCGGCGCTGGCGGAGCTGCTCCAGGATGCTTCGGTTTTGGTGTTGCCTCTGCACCAATTCACGAGCTGTCTCAGGCGTGATTCACCTCCGGCCTGCTCTTGCGCCGCTTGAGCCATCCTGGTTCTTGCATTGGGTGCTCTCTTCTCTTCTCGGTTTGTTGTGGCCCCCTTCGGCTCTGGTTTGTTTTCCGAGGCTCTTTTCTTGTTGGTGTTGGCCTCTGGGGGTCGGGTCGGGATGCTTCATGCTCTCCTCCGGCTCCTAGGTTCGGCTCTTTTGGTTCTCCTGAGAGGTTTATTCGATTGCAGCCATCTCCTTCTTTTCTGGTGAAGACTGACATGGTTGCTTTCTGGAGGGGTCCTTGAGTTGTTGATGCTTGGTTGGTCTGGCCAGGGGTGCATCATGTGTTGTGTTCGGTTGCGGCGATTCGCAGTTCTTTGAGTGCCATGGCTGCAGTGAACAGGGTCAAATTTGGTCTTGTTCTGGTTTCACTTCTTCCCTGTTCCAGGGTGTGATTCTCTCGGGTTATCTGCAGGGTGGTTCAGTCCTGCCAGCCTGCTGCCTGTCCCCATGTCCACGTTGTTCGTAGGTTGGCTATGCATTCCTTCGTTGATGTTCCTGGGCCTTGTCGGGCCTGTGTGGCCTTGGGTTGGGAGTTGCGGTCTATTTGTAGGCACTTCGCATGGGGAAGTGGGCAACTTCCGCCTCCCGGGTTAGGTCTCTCTTGTTCTCGTCTTTGGGTAGGTAGCTCCGGGGAGCCGACAGGGCTTCCTCCAGAAAACCAGCATTAAATGTAATGAAACACCATTTTCTGGGTGAGTACCGGAGGCACCCCATCAACCCTCCCCCCATCCCTCCGGTCAGCGGTTTTCACATGTTTTTATATCCAGCCTCAGAACTGGGGTGTGGATGGCCAGCGCGGGGGTCTGGGGCTTCCCCCAGGAGCTGCACAGACGGCAGCGTGGCAACGTGTGATGTCATATTCGTTTGCTCATTTCTGTTTGGGGAGTTCTATCCACTTGTTCGGCTTTTTGTAGCAATTTTCATCAGAATTGGGGTTTGTTTTGGGATGCTTAGCTTTCTGGGTGCCTAACCCAGTCGACGGCAGACATAGAATGCTTCCAACCACACGGGGGTTTCTATAGGCCATTGCTCCTCATGCCTCTGTGAGGGGGGCCCAGGTTCTGGCTCATGGTCCCCAGGAGGCCCACAGAGCTCAATACACATGACTGATGCCAAAGTCTGACATTAGCTGGTTTTTTGTTAATAGTTGCATTATGTAGATAATATTGTTTACCGCTTCCTCCCCTTCTACCCTTTTATTCTTGCTTCCTGCCACTTGTACAATTTATGGTATCCAGATGGCCAACTCCTTTCTTCTTGCCATTTGGACTCTCTTCCTCTTTCTGGTTTTCACAGCTTTCCATATAAATTGGCCCGGCTCTTGCAATCATTTATTCTTTGACAAAAGATTAGAAACAAATTGAAAGCATTTAAATCTTGACGCATTTTTCAAATGCAGTAGTCAGCATAATGCTTAAGTCCTGATATAGAAGTATTTTTGTTTTTGGGAATTTTCCTAAGATGGGCTTTGTGGAGTTAACTTTTGGGTGTTCTTAGAATGGTTGATGTCATTTGTTAATTACAAATATAGTTTTTTGTTTTTAGTTTTACAACTATGTTGGCTATTGTGATCGTTAATTGAGTTGTGTTTTGTACTATCTTGAGGTTATCTTGAGTTATATGCAGGTAGCAGATAGGTTACTATTCAAGTAGATATTCAAGACATTGTAATACAGGAGAAGGAGGTGGAATTATTTCTCCCTGTTTGTTTAAACTAAATAATGTTGATTGCCAGTATAAATTTTCTATAAATTATTAACAAACATGCCTATATTGGGTTAATATGCATTAAATTCAACAGGTACTTTGCATGTATTACCGCTTGGATTCCGAGGACATTGAACCCTTGCATCAAGGAGCTACTCCACACTGCCACGAACCTCTTTGGAAACGAAATGATCCAGAACGTATTCGTCATATTCGTGGTATTTTAATAGAAGATGACCCTGAAAGGAAAAAGGTAACTGGGTTTAACACTTTTACAGTACTTCATCTTTGACAATTTATCTAGCAACACTCGGTTCTGTAGTTAATAGCGAGTGGAAGAATGTTTAGAGTAAAGGTTGTATGGTATTCATGTGCCAGCAACTCTGTATATTATTGATGAGGAATGATGCATACCAGAATCAATTTTCTCATCACATGATAAGGAGTTAACAGTAACAGTGTGGCACTGCTTCATATGCATCTCCCAAGAAACTGTGTGTGTTTGATAATTACTGTTCCTCTACAGTAATTAAATAAATATATACAGAAAAATATATAAGAAACTTCTGCTTAGATTTAAGTAATCAAAGCGTGTACAATTTGATACAGCTATTCAGTATTTTTAAACAAGTTAATTTAAAATTTAAATCTATTAACTGTTAAGAGTAGTTTAATACACTGACTCAAGAAAATAAAAAGTTTGATATAGTACAGTATTGTTTTTGTCAAACAGTTGGCAATGTTATTATAAAAGTTGAAGCATTTAGACTAGTATCTTCATTACCAGTCGGAGTTGCCACTAGTTTCAATTTGTATTAGCTACATTGACTTTCTGTAAAAGCAAAGAGTGAATTTAAATTCTACTTATTCACATTTAAAACTAACAAGTTTAATACAACTAGATGTTTTGCTTATATGCTTATTTCATCAGGCTCTGGAATGACTGCGGATTACTTTTTACCCCCACAGATTCGTTTAACTTTGTGCTGTTGGGGAGAGATTATTTGCTGAATGAGCCTATTCTTTTACAGCTTCTAGATTATTTAACTGGTTGCCATTGTATGAGTCAAGAGTCTGTTCAGAGTGTTTAAGTCCCAGTTGAAGGCATATCTATTTTTTCTAGATCTTATGATCCTGATGATTATAATGTCACTTTGGAACATAAAGTATAGTTTTTTGTACGTTGTCAGTTTAACTGATAGATGTAAAAGCAGTCATAAAGTTTTCAAAAGAATATGTACTCGAGAAAATAATAAATCTTATTATAATTAATTATTACTATTACTTTAAATTGTCATGGGAATTAAACACCTGTAGCTAATTTTTTCTATTTCTGAAACCTGTAACTACTCCTATAGGATTGAACATCGCTTTTTGTGCCATCTGCAAATGTTGAGTTTCTCTGGAAGGTCATATAAATAAATTAGGAACAATAGGGGTCTAAGCACCAAGCCTCGTGCGTGTGTGTATCTACATAACAAATTCTTTAATCCAGAATTGGTTGAAACAGACAGGAATAGGGAAGCCAGATAAGGACGAGTTTGTTTGTCCTAGATGTGGCTCCTTCAAAACTGCCTGCCTTGCTACCTTCCGCTCTCACCTCTGCAGGGAGGCAGACTATGACAGGTAACTACACCATTTCAACTTTTCTATGAATGATAATTTAATATAATTTATTTTTATATGGATTTGCCAAATTAGTTTTAACCATTTTAATGATTACAGTAGGGAAATTGTAGTTCAGTTAAAAAATTAGACGATATATATTGTAGTGCTCTACAATATATATCGTAGAACAATATATAGAACAATATATAGAACAATATACAGTGAAACCTTGGTTTACAAATGCCCTTCTTTATGAATTTTTCTGTTTACGAGCTCAATTTCTTTGAAAATTTGACTCGGTTTACGAGCTTTGCCTCGCTTGGCAAGTTTGTTGATACACCTATGGGTCAATCTAGCGCGTGGTTCCTGGTGGCATAGGCGAGACGCGCTTCAGTTTACCAGTGCCTCCTGCCTAGTGACGATCGCACTTGAATTCTTTGTAAAGAATTTCATTGTGTTTGTGCTTTTTTGGTTTCTAAACATAAAAGTAATTAATATATGTCATGCCATGGGGTCCCAAGAAAGTCAGTGGTTAGGTTCAACCTAAGAAAACAAATGTGAGTATGACGATAGAGGAAAAACAAGAGATCATTCGTAAACATGAAAATGGTATGAGTGTTGTTGAACTAGCTAGGCTGGACGGTGCTGATGTGGAGGAGTTGGTGGAGGAACACAGCGAAGTTTGTCAGTTTGACCACTGACAAACTCATAGCCCTTCACAAGTAGCAGCAACATGAGACAACTGAGGAAATTTCTTCAGGGAAGGAGGAGGCAGTAGAGAATGTCCCTTCCTCATTAATTAAGAAAATGTGTGCAGCATAGGAAGAACTGCAAAGTTTTGCTGTAAAGTGTCACCCAGATAAAGCTGTAGCAGGCTGTTGCATAAACCATTTTAATGTCAGTGTGATGTCTCGCTACAGACAAGTGTTAAAATGTAGGGAAAAACAAGTGTCTATAGGCAGATGCAATCAGTGAGCCACAGCCAGGTCCTAGTGGTACTCCTGCAAAACATAGGAGAGAGAAGTCATTGCTGCCTGATGTTATAATGGAAGGGGACTTCCCTTCCAACACTAACACCTCTCCTCAACCCCCCCATCCCCCCTCTCCTCACCATCTTCCATACGCCAACAAGAGTCATCAATAAAGGTAATATATAACTTGTACATACTGTAGTACAAAATATTTGTAGTATTAGGTAAAAATGTATTTAAAGTTAATATTTTTGAGTGTGGAACGGATTAATTCAATTTACATTATTTCTTGTGGGAAAATTCGTTTTGGTTTACAAACCATCTCTGGGAACGAATTAAATTCATAAACAGAGGTACCACTGTATAGAACAAGTGTTCTACAATAATAAATATATATATAATATATATATATATATATATATATATATTATATATAATATTATAATTATATATATATATATATATTATATATATATATATATATATATATATATGCAAACAAGCCTGAATGGTCCCCGGACTAGATACAACTGAAAACTCACACCCCAGAAGTGACTCGACCCATACTCCCAGGAGCAACGCAACTGGTATGTACAGGGATGCCTTAAACCACTTGACCATCACGACCGGACATAAGGAAGTGATAGCCGAGGCTATATGAACCACTTCCCCGCCGGCACTCGGATGGTTATCTTGGGCATAGCATTTTATCAAATCACCTCATTTTTTGGGGCAACACGTGAGAACAACAAATGCAAACACCTGAATGGTCCCCAGGACTAGAACAACTGAAAACTCACACCCCAGAAGTGGTTCATATAGCCTCGGCTATCACTTCCTTATGTCCGGTCGGATGGTCAAGTGGTTTAAGGCATCCCTGTACATACCAGTTGCGTTGCTCCTGGGAGTATGGGTTCGAGTCACTTCTGGGTGTGTGAGTTTTCAGTTGTATCTAGTCCTGGGGACCATTCAGGCTTGTTTGCATTTGTGTTCCTCACGTGTTGCCCCAAAAATGAGGTGATTTGATAAAATGCTATGCCCAAGAAACCATCCGAGTGCCGGCGGGGAAGTGGTTCATATAGCCTCGGCTATCACTTCCTTATGTCCGTCGTGATGGTCAAGTGGTTTAAGGCTCCCTGTACATACCAGTTGCTTTGCTCCTGGGAGTATGGGTTCGAGTCACTTCTGGGGTGTGAGTTTTCAGTTGTATCTAGTCCTGGGGACCATTCAGGCTTGTTTGCATTTGTGTTCCTCACGTGTTGCCCCAAAAATGAGGTGATTTGATAAAATGCTATGCCCAAGATACCATCCGAGTGCCGGCGGGGAAGTGGTTCATATAGCCTCGGCTATCACTTCCTTATGTCCGGTCGTGATGGTCAAGTGGTTTAAGGCATCCCTGTACATACCAGTTGCGTTGCTCCTGGGAGTATGGGTTCGAGTCACTTCTGGGGTGTGAGTTTTCAGATATATATATATTATATATATATATATATATATATATATATATATATATTATATTATATATATGTAATATATATATATATATATATATATATATATATATATAGATATTATATANGGCGCTTTTCCTGTTGGCATTGGCCTCTGGGGGTCAGGTGGGTGAGCTTCATGGTTCCTCCGGCACAGAGGTTTCTGCTCCTTTGGTCGGGTGATCGGTTTGTTCGTCTGTAGCCTTCTTTTTTTCTGGAGAAGAATGAGACTGCTGCATTCGGAGGGGTCCCTGGGTTGTTGATGCTTGGTTAGTTTGGGCAGGGGTGCATCATATTTTGTGTCCAGTTGCGGCTCTCCGCCGTTATTTGCGCCCCACGGCTTCTGTATCTGTGGATGCCTTTGGGTTGATCCAGTTTCTCTTCTTCCCTGTTCGAGGGTGCGGGTCTCCCAGGTCATCCGCAGGGTTATTAATTAAGGCTAGCCAACCTGTGGTCTATCCCCGTGCCCTTGATGTTTGCAAGTTCGCAGCTCGTGCGGCCGTCTTTGGCAATATGTCCTGGGCTGACATTCAGGCACGGGGATTTTGGCGGTCGAACAGGGTCCTGACTGCTCATTACCTTGTAAACGTTCCTATGCCCGGTCGGCCCGTGTCACTTTGGGTCGGCGGATGCAGCCAGTTGTCTCGACTTCAGGTTGGGGAGTGAGCAGCCACCGCCTCCCGGGTAAGTCCCTATTCTTTCCTCTGTGGGTAGTTAGCTCCGGGGAGCTGTAGGGGTTCCCCCCAGAAAAGCCAGCGTTGAATGTAATGAAACGCCATTTTCTGGGCGAGTTCCAGAGGTTCCCCGGCATCCCTCCCTCCCTCTGGTCGGCATTTTTTCCACATGTTTTTGACATCCAGCCTCAGAACTGGGGTGTGGATCGCCAGCACGGTTGGCCTGGTGCTGCTTCCCCCCTCCCGGGAGGGGGGGGGGCTGCGCAGACAGCAGCACGATGACGGATGACGTCATACTAGTTTGCTCGTTTTTGTTTTGGGAGTTCTATCCACTCATTCGGCTTTTGGTTGCAATTTTCACCAGAATAGGGGTTGTTTTGGGACGCCTACCTTTCTGAGTGCCTTACCCGGTTGATGGCAGACATAGAATGCTTCCAATTACACGGGGGTTTCTATAGGTCATTGCTCCCCTTGCCTCTCTAGAGGGGGGCCAGGTTCTGGCTCGTGGTCCCTGGTAGGCCCATAAGAACTCCATACACATGACTGATGCCAAAGTCTGACATTAGCATATCAGCCTAGTAAGCTCTGGGTAGCCTCCAGGACTCGCCAAGAAAATGGCGTTTCATTATATTCAACGCTGGTTTTTTGAGTCATTCTCTTTAAGACAAAAGTATATTATTGTATTAAAAGTAGGTATTAATTTCACTTCTGATAATCTATTATGCACCTGAAAAGGTTCAGTTTCATCTGTTTTAGTTTTATTAAGGTGTAGAGAGTAGCAGCAAATTCAAATAATAGTTTAACAAAATCTGTTTCAGGTATCAACCAATAGACATTTCAAGACTCTGATTACCAAGCTTGCACCAGAAGTATTTAAATGTATGTTCACTGGCTGTATATATGCTGATGATGACCCCGATTTATTTCTTCAGCACATCTCATTACATGGCCAGAGCTCTAGGTGAGTAATAAGAGAGTTTTCCTTTCTGTGCCAAAGGTGACATTGTTTATATGCATAAATCATGTACGACCATATGATTATACTATGTTCTTAAAACCTTATAGAAGAGTTGCTAATTCGAGCTTAGTTGTTTATGAAGAGACTGCATATAGAGAGCATGCTCTGTAACTGACCATCCTCATGACTAATTTTGGATATTGCACTAAGGTCTCTTGCATGTTTTCAGACCACTTTACCCATCATAGCTTATGATTTCCTCTATCTACAGTGCATCTTGTTCTTGGTAAATTAAATTGAAATGAGAGCAAATTTGTAAGGAGTGTGAATGAATTGCTATGCTTAACCCTTATAGGGAGCTTGCCTGCATAGCCTTCAACACTGCCAGAATGGATATTAATATATCTTTCTGGCATCAGTCAATGCATGGCGTTTTTGCCTACTGGGGACCACGAGCCAGAACCTGGCCCGCCCTAGAGAGGCATGAGGAGCAATGGTCTATAGAGACCCCCCCTGTGGTTGGGAGCATTCTATGTCTGCACCGACCAGGACAGGCACCCAGAAAGGTAGGCGCCCCAAAACAAACCCCTATTCTGGTAAAAATATTGCAACCAAAAGCTGAACAGGTGGACAGAACTCCCTAAACGAAAATTAGCAAACTAGCATGACGTCATCATGTTGCCGCGCCGCTGTCTGCGCAACCCTCCTTCCCTTCCCGGGAGGGGGAAGGAGCAGCCCCAGACCCATCTACCAGCGATCCAACCTACAGTTCTTAGGCTGTATGTCAAAAAGCGCGAAAAACACCGCCGACCGAAAGGAGGGGAAGGATGCCGGGGAGCCTCCAGGACTCGCCCAGAAAATGGTGTTTCATTACATTCAACACTGGTTTTCTGGGGAAGCCCCATTGGCTCCCTGGAGCTAACTACCCAAAAAATAAGGAAAAACAGGGATTACCCGGGAGGTAATTCTTCCTCACTCCTCAACACCAAGTCGAGACAACTGGCTGCAACTGCCGACCCAAGGCAACGCAGGCCCTACCTGCAGAATATTCACCAGGTAGCGAGCAGCCAGGACCCTGTTCGACCTCCAAAAACCCTGCGCCCAAATGTTAACCCAAGACATGTTGCCAAAGACAGCAGCCAAAGCAGCAAACTTATGCACGTCGTGGGCATGGGGATAAACCGCAGGCAGGCTAGACTTAATAACCCTGCGAACAACCTGAAAGACCCGGGATATAAGGAAGAAGGGAAACCGGGTCAACCCAAAGCGCATCCCCGGCCACCAAAGCCGTGGCGCACAAATACCGGCAGAAAGCCACAATCGGGCACAACACATGATGCACCCCTGGCCTGATCAACCAAGCATCAACAACCCAAGGACCCCTCCGAAATGCCGCCGTTTCATTCTTCACCAGAAAAGAAGGAGACGGCTGCAACCAAACAAAACGACCACCAGGACCGAAGGAGCAGAAACCCCTGTGCCAGAGGAGAGCATGAAGCTCCCTTACCTGACCCCCAGAGGCCATTGCTAACAGAAAAAAAAGTTTTAAAAAAACAATCCCGAATGGAAGGGGCCACAACAAACCGAGGAGAAGAGAGAAATGAGAGCACCCGGTCCAAAGATCAGGACGTGTAAGTGGAAGCAGTCTTTGTCTGCCATCTACCAGGTCAGGCACCCAGAAAGGTAGGAATTCCAAAACAAACTACTGCTGATCAAATAAATTGCAAACTAAAAGCCGAACTAACAACAGAACTTCCTAATCAAAACCAAGGAAACAAGTATGACGTCACCGCAAATGCCCCGCATCCGTCTGTGCAACCCCCCACCCTCCCTGGGAGGGGGACCGGGGAGTCCCAGACCTCCACGCCGGCAACTCTCCTCAGTTCAAGCGGCTGTTGTGTTGGTGACGGTCGATTGCTCTGGCTCCAATCTTTGCGCAGTACTGCAGTGCGGTGTTGTTGCTCGGTTTTGGTGGTGTGTGAGCCAGACGTAACATAAGAGTACTGGGGCTGCATGCACGTTGGGCCGCCTTCCCTAGGTGCCCTGTAAGTACTGCCTTTGCGGCTTCAGGGTTATCTTCCATGAGCCGTTCAGCAGCAGCTACCTCTGTGTGGTTCTGTCACTGCTCGGTGATTGCCCGCCCTTGAGGGTTCAGCTGGGGTAGTTCTTACTCCTGGGCAGGCGATGAGTCACACACACAACACAGGGGTGTTCTTACTCCTGTTTTCCCTTGGGTTTGGAGGTAGTTTCATCGCTGGTTGGGGCGCGAGGTACTGTACAGCTGTCTGGTATACGCATAGCGACCGGTTCTGTTCTCCTGGAGATGTGCTTTTGCGTTTTTTTTTTTTTTCTTTCTTTGCCTGGCGGGGGTCTGCGAGGTGTGGCGGTAGGACCACTGTTAGGATTTTGGTGGCCCTCCACTAGGTCCCCGTGCTTGTACACGTCGCAGGGGTTCGGCTTTTAGATTGTTTGCTTGGTAGCTCTGGGATAACCGGTTAACAGTACCTCGCCTGGGCTTCCTTAGCAGTCAGCCTAAGGGCCCTGAAAACCCCATTGGGGCTCAGTGGTCCAATGTAGGACACCTCTGAGTCCCACCTCACCTTGTGCTAGTCTGAATGTTGCTCTGCCACCCTGTTTTGGGGGTGACACTCACCGTCTGCCTCTGCCGTGCTGCTTGTTGGGTCAGTGACACCTATGACCCCTGAGTCCTGCGAGTGGTGTTCTTTGCTTGTACTCCATTCACCCAGTCCACTGAGACTGATATTTGGGTGCAGGCAGCTTTAGCGTTGCATGCAAGGTTTAAGTTGCAGCAACGTGTGAGGTTGGTTGCCTTTCCGGATACCCCACAGCTGCCCCACTGAATTATACTGGTAGTGAGACTCGGGCAACTTCGGGGATAGCCCCTTCCGGATCGGTGGCGGAGGCATTCGAGCCTGGTCCTCCTGCCGGAGCTTTTGGACCACGCCAGGGGGCCCCCCTTCATCCCTGCTTTTCTGTTGGACTCTGCATTTTCTCCAAAGGCAGAGGGTTTGGAGGACGAATCGGCCCTGGGTCCTGACATGGAGGATTCTGGGGCTGGGGAGGAGTTGATTGGGGGGGGGGGAAGGCCTGAGCTCCACTTGTCCTGCTTTGGTGTTTGGTACCCTCTGTGCAGGGCTTGTTGTTACAGGATGAGGGGTTTCTTTTCCCCCTCCCTGTACGATTTTGTCATGAGTTTGACTCCTCTCCGAGTTCCCTTGGGTTCTTCGGTTCCCTCCTAGAGGTTTTTGGCTTCTCGCATCCCACTGAGGAAGGTGTGGGAGGCCCCTTGCAGCTTACCTCCTGCGAGACCCGGATTACGCCTCAATAGTGAAGCCTTCTTTTTGAGTTTGGCTCCTCTTTTTCTTTATTGGGTGCGTTGCAAGGTGCTGGAGTCTTCCTGGCTGGCAGACTGCCTTTTCTTCTTTGGGGGCTTGGCATTTGTCCTATCGGAATGCGCACATGAATGGCGAGAGTTGACTATGGTCGTTCAGGTTTTCCTGGAGGGTGAGTTGGAGCACCTCAAGGTGTGCTAGTTTGCTCCCATCCTTCCTTATGATGTCAGCCAGGTGTGGCTTCACGTGCAGGTTTCCTCTCTTTTGGCTTCCCTGGTGGCCGAGGATTTGTGTACCCGTGGGCACTTGGCTTCAGTCTTGCGCTTCTTTTCCCTGCTGGAGCTGTCTTCAGACTGTCTCGTGCTGGGTGTAGAGGAGCTGGTTTCTGGGCCAGGGTCCGGTGTGCTTGCTTCGGCAGCTTGGGCGCCAGCTGCTTTGGTGAAGTTGTATGCGCCGTTTCTGAGGGAGGCGATGTCTGTTCTTCGCTTCTTGCCTCGCGTGCTGACAGGCGGTGCTCATCCCAAATTTTTGGAATCGTCTTGGGCCCTGGCTCTTAGATTTTCATCACCTTTTTGTCCATTGCTGTTTGCAGAGTCTGCGGTGGTGCTTTTTCTGCAGGCGGCTTCATCTAGTTGACGGCCTTTGTTGGGCTTGTAGGTTCTCAGGGGAGGCCATAGAGGTCCTGCCCGGTAGGGTTGTGCCAGGTCTTGGGGTTCCTTCGGTTGTCGTAAGCCAATAGTGCCAGATTTGGGGCCGTCAGCGTCTGTTCGGCGCAGTAATCGCTCTTAGCATCAGTTGGACTCTCATAGGGGTCGTCGGCCCTTTTGTGGGTTGCCCCGTTGACGGAGCGATAGGGGGGAGGCTCACGCTGTTTGCTCTCGTCTGGTCCCACGATTCGTGAGCATTTCGGGTCGTTTCCTCTGACCTGTGGTGGCATTGGGTCGCTCCTCCTCCTTTAGGGGGATCGGGGCTAGCAGGGCAGGCCTCTTCTCCTGTGCTCTGTCAGCTCATCCAGGAGTGGGTTCGCTTGGGTGTGGTCGAAACGACTACGTCCCTCAGGTGGGTTTCCCACCTGTTTTCAGTTCCGAAATGGGACTGTGCGCTTCTATGATTCATACTGGACTTGTCTAGTCTGAATCCCTTTCGGGATCATAGTGAACAGAGCCGGGTTCGGGTTCATGGTGAACTGGAGGATGTCCCTTTTGGTTCCCTCTCAGGTTCAGACTTGCTGGGTCTGGTGTGGGACTCTCGAACCGCTTGCTTGTCTCTCCCTCCTGCGACGCTGTTGTGGCTGCGGTCCCGCCTCCGGCTGTTTTTGGAGGGCACCCGGGTCACACGTCGGTTGTTTGAGTGGCTGTGCGGGAGCCTGAGCTTCGCCGTGCTGGTCTACCCATCGGGTCAGATCTGGCTTCGGCGGATGTTCTGGTTTCTTCAGGGTTGTCCCTTCTCTCCTTGTTCCTTCTCTCGCAATCGATGGGTTTGGATCCCGGGAGCCTTGCGTTGGCTGCTGCGTCACCGGCTTCCTCTGCGGGTTTTTCGGGGCTCTGTGCCGTGACGCCTCCCCGAGCCCTCGCTCGATGTGTTCATGGATGCCTCTCTCTCGGCTGGGGCATTGTGACAAGTGCTCGCCAGGCCGGCCAGGGTTCGTGGGGTCCGTCCTTCCGTAGAGCTCACAGTGGGAGTTTGAGGCAGTGTGGCATTCGCTTCAGAGGATTTGGGTCGCTCAAGGAGCAACGATCCTGCTCCATTCAGACTGCTCCCTGGTTGTTCATTGCCTGATGCGGTCCTTGGTTCTTTGGGGCTGGTCGCGTTGGGTAACTCGTCTGCTGAGTTCTCGGGGTTTGGCTCTCCTGGCAGTTCATGTTTAGGGTGTGTCAAACGTCCTGACAGACGGCCTGTCTCGGTTCATTCCCCTTCCACGGAATGGACGGTCGACATCGACTAGTTCAGTTGATTCTGCCAGATGTACGCGCACCCAGAGGTGAACCTATTCGCATCGGTGTGGTCGAGGTGTTTTCCAGTTTATGTGGCGCCCTTCCCAGACTGCAAGGCCATCGGGGTTGATGCCTTTCGGCTGGACTGGTCAAGGCGGAGTTACCTGTACCTCTTCCCTCCAGTCCGGTTGTTGCTCCGGATCCTGGCTCGGTTGGAGACTTACCAAGGGAGAGTAGCCCTGTTGTCTCCTTGGTGGCAGGGCCAGCCTTGGTTTCAGGCGCTTCTTGCTCGATGTCCGAACCGAGGGTCTTCCCGCGGCTCCGCCTCTTTCAGCAGACCGGTCCGGTCCGCTACGTGGCTAGTTCGATCTTCTCCTCCACTCTTCGCGTTTGGTCTTTTTGATGCGGGTGTATCACCACTTGTATGGTGATCAGGTGGCTTAGTTGATGGTGTCCCACCTGCGAGTTTTGTCTAGACAGCAGTATGAAATTTCCAGGCGGTCCTTTCGGCAATTTTTGTCTCTTCGTAGGTTGTCTTCGATTTCTGGTTGGGTGGTTTTGTCCTTTCTTTTAGTTGTTTCAGGACCGTCATCTTGTGCCAAATACTGTCGCCTCGTTTCGTGCGGCACTGGCGGAGCCGCTGCAGCTTGCTTTCGGGGTGGATGTCACTTCTGCTCTGTTCCGCAACCTTTCTCGGGCGTTGTTTCACCTCTGGCATGGCCCCTCGGTTCAGGACTATTTTCTAAGGCTCTTTTCTTGTGGGCATTGGCCTCTGGGGGTCGGGTCGGGGAGATTCACGCTCTCCTCCGGCGCAGGGGTTTCTGCTCTTTCGGTCCTGGTGGTCGTTTCGTTCGTTTGCAGTCTTAACCTTTTCTGGTGACGAATCAATCTGCTGCTTTCCGAAGGGGTCCTTGGGTTGTTGATGCTCGGTTGGTTCGGCCGGGGGTGCATCATGTTTTCTGTCCAGTTGCGGCTCTTCGCCGGTATCTGCACGCCACGGTCTCCGTGGCAGGGGACACACTTTGGTTGGACCCGGATTCCCTTCTTCCCTGTTCCAAGACGTGGTTCTCCCAAGTCGTCCGCTGGATTATTCGGTCCACCCAGCCTGCGGTCTATCCCCGTGCCCACGAAGTTCGTAAGTTCGCGGCTTTGGCTGCTGTTTTGGGGAATGTATCCTGGGTTGACATTCGGGCATGGTACTTTTGGAGGTCGAACAGGTTCCTGGCTGCATGGTATCTCATTAATGTTCCTGGACCTTCTCGGGTGTGTGTAGCCTTGGATCGCAGGTTGCAGCTATTTGTCTCGACCTCGAGTTGAGGAGTGAGTGACGACCGCCTCCCGGGTAAGTCCCTCCTTTTCTTATCTTTGGTTAGGTAGCTCCGGGAGCCGAAGGGGCTCTCCACAGAAAACCAGCGTTGAATGTAATGAAACGCCATTTTCTGGGTGAGACCTGGAGGCTCCCCGGCATCCCTCCCTCCCTCCGGTCGGCATTTTTTTGTGTTTTTGATACTCGGCCTCTGAACTGAGGAGAGTTGCCGGCGTGGAGGTTTGGGACCCCCCTTTCCACCATCCCCCTCCCGGGGAGTGGGGGTTGCGCAGACGGATGCGTGGCGTTTGTGGTGACGTCATACTTTTTACCTTGGTTTTGATTGGGGAGTTCTGTTGTTAGTTCAGCTTGCGGTTTACAATTTATTTGATCAGCAGTAGTTTGTTTTGGAATTCCTACCTCTCTGGGTGCCTGACCTGGTAGATGGCAGACAAAGACTGCTTCCAATTACACGGGGGTGTCTTTAGGCCATTGCTCCTCGTGCCTCTGTTGAGGGGGGCTCTGGTCCCTGGTAGGCCTAAAACTTCTTCGATTGACTGTTGCCACGGTCTAATATATACACATCAGTCCGGTATAGCTCCGGGGAGCCTCCGGGTCTCACTCAGAAAATGACATTTCATTACATTCAACGCTGGTTTTTTGGCCCAGAAGCTATATTGTAGCATGACTGCACTTTTCCTAGTTTATTGCTGTGGTACTTTAAATATTAACACCACACAATTGCTACATACAATGCTCTAATGTTGATCTCAAATATTTCAACATCAATAAATTTTAAGTGATTTTTGAAATTTGCAAACGAAGCATATGCTCATCTTGTAATATCTTTGATATGATCCTCTGACAGTTTACTATCCAGAATTATCCCTAGATTTCATTCTCAAGAGTTCTTCAGCATCTTTACATACATTTCATAGGTTATGTATGACATGTATTCTTTGGTTGCTCATTCCATAATGTGGCATTTATATACATTATATTCCATTAGCCATGTGTTGCTCCATTCACTTACTTTGGTCAGATAATTTTGAAGGACAGAGTGTCATCTAGATTTAGTTTTTCCTAGCAGTTTCGTATTATCTGCGAATATACTGTATTCATATAACTCTGCATCTCCTGTGGTGGATCATTTTCATAAACAAATGAATATTACTAGTACTAATTTTGAGCTTTATAGTGCTGCTCTAATAACATTTCTTCTAGCCAATATACTGCCTCTAATCAATGCTCTTTATGACAGTAGCCTGCCTGTCATCCCTCCTCTTATTTTCTACCTTCCAGTACAGCCTATTGAGTGGAACTGTCAAAAGCATTTCTTAGGTCTAGATATCTATAGTCAACCCAACCATTTCTTTCCTATAGGATCTTTGTGATTCAGTTGTAAAAGATAAGAGGATTTATTTCACAGGGCCTTCCTGTTCAATGGGCACATTCTGTCCATATTATGTCATTGTTTCTAGGTATTCTACACATTTAGTTTTAACTAATTTTCTCTAATGATTTTACTTTAATTGTCCATGATACAAGTCTATAAGTTAGTGTCCTCTCTGTTTCCATTTGTATATATTGTAACTATTTTTATGGGGAGCCCTGTCGGCTCGTTGAAGCTATCCATACGGATATAGTGCTATATTAGTTGGGGTCATCAGAGTTCTTATTGCCTACTGGGAACCAGAGCCAGAACCTGGGGCCAGATTCACGAAGCAGTTACGCAAGCATTTACAAACCTGTACATCTTTTCTAAGTCTTTGGCGTCTTTGTTTACAATTATTAAACAGTTAAATTAATGAGCTTAGAAGCACAGGAGGCTGTTTATAACAATAACAGTTGATTGGGAAGTTTTCATGCTTGTAAACTGTTTAATAAATGTAACCAAAGCCAGAGTTTAACCAGAGGTCAAAGATTGAGGAAAGATGTACACGTTCTTAAGTGCTTGCGTAACTGCTTCGTGAATCTGACCCCTGGCTCCCTCAGAAAGGCGCAGAAAGAAATGACTTACGAGCACTTTACATTTAAAGTACAGTATGTCATATTTTGCGTCTACAGGGAAAGGCATCCAGGAAGGTAGGCAAATCAAAACAGACCAATGTCTGTTGGTAAGGGTTGGGGGGGGGGGAGGGGGAGATAAGTGCTTACCTCCTCCTTACCGCAGGAGGTAAGCACTGAAAGCCTCCAGAACCTCCAGAGGTGAATGCCAACAGGAAGAAAACCTCTAAAGGACAAATCCGAGGAACCCAAAGACCCTTGGAAACAAACCCGGGAGGGGGGGGGGAACCCACCCAACACATATATAAAGGGAAGGAGAGTACAGAAAACCTGCAGAAGAAGCCCCTGCACAGAAGGCACATGGGGCCCAAACAGGGTTAAGAGTCCAAGAGTTCCATGCGGACCTGCGGACCCCCCAGAGATCTGGAAACCATCGACAAAGGCTCCGGGGTAGAGCCCTCATCCACACCTATCATCTCGGATGGAAAGGTGGAGTCCAGGGGGAAAGGCATCGAAGAAGGGAATCTGCTGGGTCGACTCGGAAGTCTCAGCAGGAAAGAGGGGCTTGACACTTTTGTGCCCTTATCGAAAGGGGCAGACCCCTAAGCCACCCAAGCCTCACCCCAAGCTAAACCCCACCCGACTCCAAAACCCTCAAACATTAGGGAGCTGAAAGCAACAGGGGGGGGGTGCAGGGCAACCCCCTCCCCCTCCTCAAAGAAAGAGGAGGTGTGGACTGAACCAAGGCCGAAATAAACAATGCCCCCAAACCACAAGCAAGGCAGCTCCTGGCCCTCCTACTGGGCCGGTGCAATAAAGAGAACCGATCATACAATGTGTCCGCTGCCTGATCCCTGAGATCATCAGATAAGGGATGAGTAAAATGGGGCACAAGCAGAGAACTGGTCCTGCAAGACTCTGGGTTGTAGGTGTCTCTGACCCAACAGGCAGCATGACGGAGGCAATACGGATGATCCTGAAGCAGGGCGACAAACAACCATCAATTTTGAACAAGATGAGAGTGGACTCGGAAGAAGTATCCATGGTACGAATGAGCCCACAGGGATTTTCCAGGGCCTGTATAGTGAATAAGCCCTACGGGAAGCCCAGGCACTGGGGCCAGCTAAGCTGGTAAACCCTGTCTGTAGCAGGCAAACTGTCTGCAAGTAGCCGTTGTGAAACCTCCGGGGCAACAGAGGATGACCACCATCACAACCTAAGCTAAGCCTAATAAGAAGTAAAACAGACCACCTCTGCAACAACAAGCTAAAACAAAAAACTACAAAATCTCACGACAAGCAAACTAACAGCCAGATAGAAACATTGGCTGCCATATAACAGCAATGCTGGCTGCACCAGCGGAGTGTGTCCCACCAGCAAACAAACACTTCCCAATCCGGGGCAAGACGGACAACCCAAGACCCTTGCCTACCCCAAGGACAAGGACAACCTCAAGCGAGAAAGCCCTCTAAAGGGGAGTGATTCCTGAACACCCCAGGGAAGATAATCCTGACTATGCAAGGGCAGCACTAATGAGTGGGGGGGCTAGTTAGATTACGTGTTCCTTGTTTATTTTCTTTCTAGGGGAGTTCTCTTGCTAGGCCGTAGCTCGCAGTTCTCAACCAGACAATGGTCTGTTTTGATTCGCCTACCTTTCTGGGTGCCTTCCTCTATAGATCGCAAAATATGACATATTCTAAATGTAAAGTGCTCATAGGCCATTGCTCTCTGCACCTCTCTGAGGGGGCTAGGTTCTGGCTCTGGTTCCCAGTAGGCAGCAAGAACTCTGCGACTGATGACCCCAACTAATATAGCACTATATCAGTATGGATAGCTTCAGGTAGCCTCCGATGCTCACCCAGAACTGGTATTTCATTCAGCACTGGTTGTTTTCCTTTGTCGTATGTCTGTACCACTTGTCCTCTTAAAAAGAACATCTGATTTCAATCGTATGCATTACATAAGGTCAAATATTGTCATACTAGAAATGGAAGCGGCTCGCCAAGTGACTTACTGTCTTGTTTTCCGTTTTGGGTCCTCTGGTAGGTTAGGAGGGAATGCTTTAATTTGACTGTTTTCTTGATGTGGGGAAACCTTAGGAGGACTGGCTGGTTTGTGAGGTTCTGTGTTTGTAAGGATGCTTGGAAGAATAGTAGTAGGATGAGACTCCATTTGGCCTGCCTGCTTTGCTTCAGTCTAGTATGTGTGTATTTTTATTTAGTTTAGCTCAGTTCAGTTCATTTATTTTTCATCCCATTTCCATCTTGTGAGTGGCAGTAGAAATGGCTACTGAGGTTCATAATTGGTATTTTCAGGAATTGAACCCAAAATTTGTTTAGTTAAGCTAATTACATAATTTAACATAAGTATATAGAGAGAGAGTGTGAGGGAGTGTGCAAAATGAGATACATATTTAATAATAATAATACTTTCTTCAATTCATTATTACCTCTCATGGCCAGTATTTTGTAGAAGAAATGTAGAGGATGTGCATGTGTGTATATTAAGCAAATGTACAGCTTTTAACTGTTACATGGTTTGTTTGGTAAGCTCAACTGTTACAAGCATTATTGAAATAACTAGTAAATGTAATAATGTATTCAGAATTTGTAATGTTATTTTTCTTGCAGATGCTGCTACTGCTGATGGTAATGCCCACTCCAGGAACATTAGTTCAACACATTATTACAGAACACAGCCACTGCCAGTTCCAGTGCAAATATTGCCTTTACAGAGCTTATACCAAGATTTACATGGGGTACATTTGGTAAGGCAATTTTTTTTCACTTCCATAATAGACTTTAAATTGCATCTTATTAAATCTTAATAAATGTAATACCTTGCTTGTATGAATTTTTCACTACTGTGCAGTACAAATTAAAAGTTAATCTTTTTATTTAATTTTGTATTATTTACAAAATATTCATTAAATTTCCATTGACAAATTTGTTTTATGTTTATCTGTTACATTTGTAAACTGCTGAATAGTTTGAATATTATTCTGTTTATAATGCCATTCTAAAAAACATTTTTACTACAAGAGATTAGTAGATATAATGCAATCATTTTTACAGAAAAACTTTCATCCGTATGAGGAACCACGTTACATCAAAGTTGGAACTATCCAGGAACATCACCCTCCAAATCCTCCTATCGATCAGTTTGTTCGACCGTACAGATGCAACTATCGTAAGTGTTATTGTTCTTTGGTGGTGTTTTGAAGTTGCATATAATTATCATGTATAATGTATGGCTTAGAGGTACATATAAATGTCATATATATATTGTATGGATTTAAAAAATATAAAAAACTTTAATTTGAGGTGCATATAATAATAATGTATTTTATACGAATCATTTGATCTTTAACATTCATATAACTTTGTGAGTACAACTCATGTTAATATTTATAACCTATTTCTCTACTAATAGTGTATCAGTTTTCCTGGTAGGCATTCTTGGCTTTATTAAGTATCTCCAGTAGGGACTACTATAAATTATATCATGTGTGCTTTTTCTTATTAGCTTTGTTTTCACTACAGTATATGGATTTTGTTTCATAGTATTAACTAAAAACTTTAAAAGCTAAAGAATGAACAAAAAAGTATGGCTGTTATTGAAATTAAGCAATATAGCCACTCTTTTTGTTCATTTGTTTCTGTGTGATATATTCAGGAAGATTCATCGTAT
>WNGS01164858.1:60972863-60997508 GCA_020271785.1 Procambarus virginalis
ATAAGAGGTAAAACTAGACATAGTGCAAATCTGGCTATGATGTATAAAAAATGTAATATATTATCATTTTATATTACTGAATACGAAATAAAACCAAAAACACAAAATACTGTACACGTTCTTATGTTGTGGTATTACATACAGTACTTCTAAATGAGAAAATATAATTGAAACGAGACCAAAATTTGGCTCAGTGGAAGGGCCAGATAAAATGAAGTAATGGCACGCAAAGTATTAAAAAATGTCGAGGGTCACTGTAGAATGTGTAAACACCAAGTGGGACATGCATCACTTAAAACACTTTCACTCAAAACTTAACATTTACAGATTATAGCATTAACTATAATTGTCTGCATATAGCATTAAGGTTCATAATATCAGCCATCTTGTTTTCTAGGTGTTCAGTGCACACTTAACTTTGAGAGATGCCACTATCTACTTCAATTATCTCCACAAAATTAACTGCCAAACATTTCCTCTTCAGTTGACATTGTTTGATAATGTGGTGTGGGAGGTTTGCAGCAGAACAGTGTATGATTTGGCATGCTTGGTCAGCACAGACTCCTTAAAGCAACACAAACCTCTTCCAGCCTGTGCATAAACTCATGCCTAACCTGTGTAGATTTGCAGTTTACAAACTTGGCATAAGCAAAAAACCATGAAACAACCACATTATTCAATGCAGGGGGAAGACATGCACACACGCACACTAAACGTACTGGTTAACAGGTGCTGTTATTCCTTTTCCTTCTGCACCAAGACCCATTCCTTCTGTCCATCCCATGCTCTTCAACATTCTGTAGCCAACATTGTCTTCAGTAAGTTTGTGTTGCTGGTAGTCTGAAAGATCAGGATCCCGTCCCTCCTTTATTGCTCGATACTGCAATGTAAAACAATAATTAATAGAATTTGTTTCATTTATTACACAAGGATGTAGGTATAGTAAAAAAACTATCATGCCACTGATAAGTGAAAAATATTTAAGGCATGAAAAACTTTTAAGAGCTAAAAAATGTCAAATTACCTTTTGTAATGGCAAAATTTTGTTACAATTATGAATAAATAAGGTTTACTATAATTAACATTTGATTCATAAACACAAATCATATTAACGTGATATATATCAATGATGATATACAGTTCAGTACATCAAAGCCACTGGCAATGCCAGGGTCGTAGGTTCGTGCCCACTTATAGTCCTAGTGGGTTTTCTCATTAAAATTTGATTCATATGAAATGAAGATTACATTTGACTTAAGGTCTTGGTAGTACAATTGAATTTGACTGACTCAAATCATGGAATTCCGGGCAAGACAGAAGTGGTTGGTCATGTTTCTTTTCATCTAATGCCTTTTTTCACCTACCAGTAAATAGGTACCTGGGAGTTGGGCAACTGTTGTGGGGATGCATCTTAGGGAAAGTCAGTAGTTCGGAGGTAAGGGGGGCTTTGATACAAGCCAAAAGTATACATACATGCAGGCTGCCTGTCCTTTACAAAACAAATTAAATAAAAATATAATACATAATATGTTTACCATGCAAAACTGGCATCTAAAATGATAAAATGTGGCAAATACAAATACACTTTACCTGAGGGAATCTCAGGAAGCAGTCTAAATGAAGTCACACAAATCAGCTCTTACAGATATGACAGATTTGCCCTGAATCAACAAATAGTATAACTAGAAAACACCCTAGACTTTACTTTTACAATGATAAATTGGTTAGGAACATAATTATAAATACCCATTATTCAGAACACAACCTAATCTAAGATCACAGCCAGTCTGAAATCCAAGGAGGAGAATGCAGCAAATTCAATTTGAATAATAAACAAGAGTAACTGGAAACTAATAAACCAAGATGTTACAGAAATAAGCTGGGAAGAAAAGCTAGAAAATACATACCAAAATCAATTACCTCGAGAAAATAGGCACAGTAGCACTAGAGATACTGTATGCTCAAGCCACATATCACTAAGCAAAAGAAGTGGGTTGCAAATTGGAATTAGAACGGCATTTTGTCTATATAAGAAAACAAATTGCAAAACTTGAACACTGTTCTAACCTAAGAATTACAAGACAGACCATGTAGAGAAACTGAAGTAATTGAGCTAAAGCTAAAGGAATCACATAAAATGCCTGAGACACAAAAAGAGCAAAAGGCCATCAGTGTAATAAGAGAGGAACCAAAAATATTTATGCAAAATCTAGATAAAAAACTACAGCTGGCATTGGGCCCCTGTGCAAGAGATGAAAGTTTAACAGATCACAACTAAAAATTGGATGAAATATTGAGGAAACAGTGTGATTCGGTTTTCAGTAAAGCCTTGAATGCACTGAGGATCGATAATCCAAACAAATTGTTCATGAGTGTGGCACCAACATCAAATTATATGTCAGCTGTCACCCTAACCCCATTGCACTTGGACATAGCTATACCCAGACACTCTGTTGACCAAACCACACTAGAAAGTGAAGGGACGACGACGTTTCGGTACGTCCTGGACCATTCTCAAGTCGCAACTGACTTGAGAATGGTCCAGGACGGACCGAAACGTCGTCGTCCCTTCACTTTCTAGTGTGGTTTGGTCAACATATTTCAGCCACGTTATTGTGACTCATCGTCCCATACACTCTGCATCAGAGCCTGATTCCTGGGATTCCAGCTTCATCAAGAACTGCAAATAAAACACCATCACATGCTCTAAACATTACTTGGAGATGGAGGCCTGATACTGGTGTTATTCCCAACATACTTGAAATAGCAGTGCTAGCACCAATCCACAAAGGTGGTAATATGAGCACAGCCCAAAATTACAGACTGATAGCACTAACATTACTTACCATAAAAATCTTTGAGAGTGCTAAAGAGCAAGATCACAAAACACATGGAATTGCAGCATCTACATAACCCTGGACAACATGGATTCAGAACAAGGCACTCATGCCTCTCAACTGCAAAATCATGACATAACCTTAGTTGCCATGAAAAACAAGCTAAATGCTCCAGTACTTTTTCTCATCCTCATATTGGACATTGAGAGTATACAGACACATACACATGGACACAAACTAAAATACTGTATCATCTTTTGCAAATCACACTAGGATTTTTATGAGTAGACAATATAGAGGGCACTGCAAACATATAAATTAAAGTAAATCCTGTCTTTTAATGGGCCACAGAAAATTATTTGTTTAATGAAGTCTGAAATTTTAAACTAATTAAACTTGGAACTAACTTTAGGTTCCTGCTCCATGGGAAAAATGAAAATATTAAAATGGAAACCACATAAACTGCAGTCAAACTGACTATAGAATAAAAAGGCAATACAAAAGATTTGGGAGTAATCATGTCATAAGACCTTAGTTTTAAAGAACACAAAGAAGCTATCACAACCAAGAGAAATGACAGGTTGAATGACAAGAACCTTAAAAAAAAAAAAAATGCCAAATCAATTATCATAATTTTTTAAGACATTAGTGCTCTCTAGAGGCATATTGTTGCACAATAACAGTCCCATTCAGAGTTGGAAAAACCCATTCAGGTCATTCATTCAAAATGAATGACCTGAAGAATTTACAAAGATCTTTTACTACCAGAATCAACTTTATAAAACATATAAATTCTTGTGCAGATGAAACATCACAATAACGTGGCTGAAAAATGTTGACCAAACCACACACTAGAAATTGAAGAGACGACAATGTTTCAGTCCGTCCTGGACCATTATCGAGTCGACAAGTCGATTATCAAGTCGACCATTATCATAATCGACTTGATAATGGTTCAGGATGGACTGAAACACCATCTCTTAAATTTCTAATGTGGTTTGGTCAACATATAAATTCTTGGGACTGGTTAGTTTAAAAATCAGTCTTCCATAGGGCACATTTTAACAAAAAGGAAAATAATTCACACTTGGAAAATATTAGAGGGGTCCGATTCCAAATCTGCACATGGAAATATCAGTGCATGAGACCAGGAAGCATGGGAGGAAGTGCAACATAGTACCATTGAAAAGCAGAGGTGCAATAGGTATACAGAGAGAATTCTCTCAACATCAAGAGCCTAACACTTTTCATCATACTCCCTCTAAACATAAGGGACATAACTTGCTGTTCTCTTGTGGTGCTCAAAAGAGAACTTGATAAATACCTCCAAAAAAATACCTGATCAACAGGGGTAGTGATCCATGTCAGGCTTTAAGCAGCTGCATCTAACAGCCTAGATGACCAAACTACCAACAGGAGGTAGTCTGATTCTAAGTCTGGATCCTTAGAACCAACGAACGGTAATCGAAAGGCAAGGGGTAAATCTGATACAGTATTCAATTTCCCTCTATTCTTATATACACCAAATTGAAACCCTTTTTTAATATTACCATATTACTTGGTGTAACAAAATTATTGAAATTTTCATCCAGAAAACCTGTGTATGGCTTAAAAAAGTCTAAACAATTATTGATGGCCCACATCTCCTTCGAGCATGAAACATACCTTTTCCATAAATCTTGCTAATTCATCTGGTGGTAAAAGTCTCCAATGTGATGTTTTCCCTCTGCCATGTTTGTTAGTTCTGAAGCTTTTGCATGGGTCTCCTGCATTTCTCTGGCCCGCCTTAAAACAGATTTTACTTCATTTATAAAAGATACTAGGCATGTTCATTGCTATAATGGTAAAACTAATTCAGCATTACAATTGTTTATTTATGACAATTTATATTGCTGGGTATGAAGAACCTAATGAACAAAGAAAATATAGCACATATTTAACACATTTTATGCTAGATACATAATTCAGCTGTTATAGGTACAAGTCAAGTTTGCTAACCTTTTATGCTCCCAGGTACCACCATCAACATCTTCATCAGAATCATACTCATATTTAACCTTTCCTTGTTGTTCTAAACGCTCTGCCTCCCTCTTCTTGGCTTGGAGAAGTTGAAACACTACATTCATCTGTTGGAAGGCAAAGTTTTGCATTATAACTAGCAATGTTTCAATCAAATGAAGTCAATAAAAAAAAAGTATCCCTGAGCCTGTATATTCCCTTATATGAAAAGGGTCATGTAATGACTAAGGAGAGTGCAATGATTACAGAAGAGTGCAAATAGCATGGTAAGGTGTAATAAGGTGTGTTCTGCGGCTGAAAAAGCAATTAAAATAAAACTTTTTAACACTTTCGCGCCTACAGCATGCGCGCCGCCAACTTAGAGGTCATGCCTCTGGCGTGCGGTCGAGCGCGCAGCAACACCGATATGTGTATACTCATTTTAGTTTTCTCACCTTAATTCTCGTGCTACGTTGTTCGTTTTGGTATCATTGTGTTCGCAATAGAATTCCCTACAGGTGCATATGCATATAATGTCCTAAAGCCCAGCGTGACTCCTAACAGCAAAGCCTAAATTCGGCAAAAGTTACTGTGAGCGCACAAAATCAGTAAAATGTGTATACTCATTTCAGTTTTCTCACCTTAATTCTCGTGCTACGTCGTTCGTTTTGGTATCATTGTGTTCGCAATTAAATTCCTTGCAGGTTGAGGGGGTTTTCTTTTTTGCTCTCACGACTGTAATGCGTACGTCGCCAATGTACATGTGGTAGACACTTCACGAAACTGTCGGAATTAGCAGAATAGAAAATACGAGAGCAACCGTACAGGGCCTGGGAGCAAGGTCGAGATAGAGTCCTTGAGGGTCTCTTCTCAGACTAGCCTCACCTGGTCCTGCTCCACATTGATCGTTGGAATCTCCTCAATGATTTAACACTTTAAGGGGGCGGTCCAATCCAGTTTGGCTCCAAAAATGCAAAAATGAAAACTCGTTCGATTTCAATCAAACTTTTTTGACAAGTTCTATATGAAAAGTGTTTCATCTGGTCCAAGTTTCAGCATCGTAGCATAAATAGGAAGGGAGAAAAAAAATAATGAAGTAGTTGTGAAAATTATGCCAAAATGGTCAAAATCGATTATGAATCAAAAGTGTCAACTGAAATCATAGCTATGACTCTTTGCTATCACAATAGCATATATTAAACAAATATTATAATTAGTTTAATTGGAAAAAATTTTAAGAAAAAAAAAAAAAAAGTTTTTTTTTTTTTTTTTTTTTTTTCAATTTTTTTTTTTTTCAAATTTTTTTTCGGACGATTTGCATCAAACTTACACACCTTACTGTACGTATACCTATCTGTAAGGATGCCAATTTTGGAGAAAATTGGTTGATGTCAACCTCAGCCACAGATTTTAGAACCTTAGACTTCATTAATTTCTGTTTTTTTTTCAATTGACACAAATGTTTACAAAACTGAATAATTTTTTATTCAATTTACATGAAACTTACACAGTATATGTGGAGGGCATGTCTCTACATGTGCAAGATTTCACTTTTCTCTAAGTTCATTTATTGATTTTATAATAGCAATAAACATGCCATTTTTGCATAATTTTTTGGGTGGAACTTTGAACATTTGTATTAGGAAAACTAAAGATGTTTTGGAAATCCTAAATCATACAATCATTTATTATATGCTAATGTGTCAGAAAAGTGTCACAGAATAATTATATCCGAAACGTGTGTGAAGAAGTGTAGACTTGAAAATGTGTAAAAAACGTTGAAAAAAACAAAAAAAATAAAAAATCTTTTTCTATTTACGCTGCAGTACTGAAACTTGGGACAATTTCAGCACTTTTCATATACAACTAGTCAAATAATATTGGTTGACATTGAACAAATTTTTCTACATAACTAGACCGGCTCCTTAAGGGACTCCTAGGGTCCTCATCACAATTATAGTTTAGTGAGTATAGGCAACTCGGTGTTGAAGACACCTAGAGCTGAAGGCTTGAGTAATTTGTTGGCAGTATTCAGAAGTGGTTCAATGGAAACACCTTATATGAACAGCCCATAAAGCTTAACAGTAGTTTATTTACTAACTTAACCACTAATACAAAGGGTGCTTGATTTACTTTAGATTGGGGTCAGAAAGGCTATGCTTGCATTAGCGAGACTCTTGACGTCTGGCTAAACGACTCGTATCCACTCGTGGAGTAACACCTAACAAACACAGTTGACAGCCAATCATTAACACGGCAACCTAACTGCCAGTATGTAAAGGGATCACAAGAGTTCCAACTGGATACTCGGGTAATGATGATATGCAATAAACACAATGGCACTGTTGCACAATAATAATGTCACACAATAACTAAATGTGTGGTGTATGTGAAGCTCACATTCACAGACGAGCGTAATGCCGTGATACCACACAGATAACCACGCATACACCGTCGATTCACCTATAGCCTGGGACAGATATGAGAAGGTGAGAACTGTGGTTGATGCCTCAGATCAACACAGACAGACACAATAAAACAATGACAAGATCTTGTACTTACAGATGGGGTACCTCTCTTATTCACTCACTCACTCAGCACATTTATGCAAGAACTCGTAGGTGGCCTGATAGCTGGTTTCTTCGTTCTGAAGTGAGACCATTGACGACTAGGCTTTCCCACAAACCGTACTTGAAACGGGGGATACTTGCAGGGGGGCGCGCTGCATGTCACAGACACACTCACACACTCTGGCACGGGCGGGGAGTAAGGGTGGTGACGTCACGTGGTACAGTGAAGGCGGCGGCTGGCAGCCCGAGGCTACATGACGTACAGAGGTACTAGCTACACACTCTGGACCAAGTGATGGCTGGCTACTGCAGGTTATGTGGTACCATGCAGGTACACTTGTGGTAAAGTCACACACAAGTTACTTAGACAGTGGCACTCCTTAGTTCACTCTAGGTCACTCACAACGATCTTTGTCACCAGGGTTACCTTATACCAGTCTGTTTCGCTCTGGTGATTTGTCACTTAGGCTTCTGAACAATATATTCACAATCGCGATTCCGGGCGAACGTTAGTATATCGAAAAGACGCTGAGTTTAACTTGATGGTGAGGAATGGACGGTGTTCAGTCTATTGGCTGATAGACAGAACAGGACACGTCCTCTGTGTAAGGGCTCCCTCACGAGAATGCTTTTGCCTGAGGCTCAGAGCATCTTGTGGGGCACACACAAGGGATTACAATATGACCAATAGCATTGCAGCAAATGAGTGGGAACCAATCATATTGACCGTTCAATGATCAGTAGGAGGTGACGTCATGAACACGTCACGACCACGTCAGAGCTGTTATTCTTCATCCCGCTGGTTGAGGTTGACCTCAGGGTCACACTGTCGCCTCGCAGGCATTCCCTCTCCTCTCTCACGCTTCGTACCGGCCAATGTACTCACTGACCCTTTGTGGCAAGTATGCTTAAATTCCCTTTATCTACTTCCTGCCTGGACATACGGCGGCCTCTGTATTATAAACGTATTTCTAGTTAGGTGGGCATTCTGTAGATACCCAACATGCCAGCTCACTATCCAGGGTTAACAGGAATAGGGCTTGTGCACGAAAGATCGGTGCACTGTGCACTGCAATGAGCCATTCAAGTCAGCTGTGGGAGAATCTTGAGAGACATACTCTCACACAGGTGTATATGCATATAATGTCCAAAAGCCTGGAGAAACTCCCTGCAGCAAAGCTTAAAGTTACCTGTGAACGAGCACCAATTTGCATACTGCAACCTAATGTGTATACTCGTTCAGTTTGATAACATCAATTTTTGTGTTACATCACTCGTTTGGTATCAAATTGTTTGCAATAAAAAGGCGCGTATTTTAAAACTAGTCTCATAATAACAGAGTAACAAATAGAATTTTAACAAATATTTTCATTCTGGATGCTCATCATCACAAAATTATTTATATCTTTCCAGTGTTCCAACATAAATTTTCGTGTTACATCTTTCATCTTGGTATCAAATTGTTCGCAATCTAATGGCGCACATTTTAAAACTAGTCCCATAATAATAGCACAATAAATAGAATTTTAACAAATATTTTTAAATTTTGACCAAACAAATTTATAATCTTTCAAGTGTTCTGACATTAAGTTTCGTGTTACATCTTTCATTTTGGTATCAAATTGTGTGCACTCTAAAGGCGCTCATTTTGAACTATTCCCAATTCATTCGGATAAAAAATGAATTTTATACAAATTTTTTGTACTGGACCGAGCACAGTCCACGGCTAGGACTCGCGAGAAAAAAAGTGGACGCGAGCAGTGTCGAAAGTGGGCGATAGTGTTACCATTTTGCAATTACCGAGAGTAATATAAAATTGATATTTTTTTATAGTAATGTCTCAACTTCATGTTTAGCTTAAAATCCAGGTCTAAGCAAATTTGCTTGAAATCCATCTTGGAGCACATCCGATCCCTCAATCGTTGTCGCCCCTCAACTACTACTCATCTTGCAGTTCGATTTGGAGATGGCCGATATTTGTGCAAATATAAAATATAATTCTGCTACCACCTCAGATGGCCTGTTACAAGTTTATGTAAATTAACAATTAATATGTAAAAAAATCTTACCTTCATTTGATCTTCACACTGTTTCCATTGTGCTTCCGTTAGGTCGGTCGAATCAAATACCCTCTTAGCATAAGCAATAATGGCAGGAGTATTCCTTGTTAAGCGAGTAACCATGACACCATGAATGGCTGCTATGTGTTCACCTTCACCCACCATACCCATCAGATTATCTGGCACATTCAGGCTCAATGGGGTGACTGGCGCTGGTGGTACTTAGAAAACAAAACACAATATGTTAGACAATGATATTCAAGGAACATGTGTAATTTTTAATGGACACTGTCGTGTCTAAAGTGTTTGGAGAACAAATCTCACCTAACAATTAAAAAACAATTCTCACCTAACTTAAACAATGGTATATATACTAGGGCCAACATTCTACTTCAGAAATTAGTTTTGTTTACACTCAAGCATTTAAGATATGCATACTTGCTAAGATTTGTTTTGTTATGGAACTCTGAACAACCAGTGCATACATTTTTAGGCAAATATTTTTACTCATAAGGATGGATGGTTATTTACATAAATACAGTGAGGCATACTGGTATATCTTCCTGATCAAGATGCATATCTATAACCTGATATGTGTTAAATGGTCAAAAGGACAGCATCTTTAAGTCAATAAGGGCAAGACTGTAATGCATAAAATGTATTTCCAGACATTTTCATTGCACCTAGAAAATAGAGTAAAGCTTATTTGTATGAACAATTGCTACGGAACATGTCATAACAGTAGAGGATATGAGCTGACAATACCAAATTCAAGATTTTGAAGAAATTAAGCTTACTATTCTTATAAATTTAGTATGTATACCTACTCAAATGGCAGTGCCTAGTTTCATGTACTGTCACCAGGTCATGCAAGGTCATTATGACCTAATAAGAGGCCAAATTAGAATGCACATCAATTTAATAAGAGGATAACTTGATAACAGTTCTCACTTTAACACTTTAATCAACTACTTTAATCAACTCACCTAACTACTTTTAATCAACACAGTGCTAACAGCATAATGCACTGCAGTACGTATTTACTGTAGAGCATTCACAACTTCACGAAACTTCAAGAAGGACATAACTCCAACAATAAGGCAAATAAATGAATTACAGTATTTTTTAGTACAGTATGTAATATGATAATGCATTTTTATTGTGTACAAGAAAAAAAAAGACTGGCGCAAACACCTCCTGAACGTCACCTCTTGCTAAGAATCCAACGCACTGGGATTGGTCCCATATCGTACGTTGAATTGAGGTTGTACTGTAGTATCTCTGGGAATTCTCATTATCTGCCGATGTAGACCTGACCAAATGTAAACTGTGTCAACAAAATTATTCACACATCCTCCGTCACTACGTGATGGAGTGCGAAAAGATACGTGAATTTAGAGACAATTCTATAACCAATGTTCCAGCGATGTGTAAATATTTAATTCAAAATGATCTGCTACCAGAAATTTTAGCCAAATATCCCCAGTTTGCAAACTGTAGGTAGAAATTAAGTGATTGTAACCTATTGTATCCACCGCTGCCCACTGGATGGGGGGCGGTGTGCAGGACAAACATATAAATTGTGACACTAGCTCTTCACATATGTCAGTTACTTAATTTAGAACCTGTACTTGAGGTCGATCTCAAACCCACTGTTGATGTGACGACTTATATTGAATTTTGTAACTAGCTCATCAAGATTGTAACTTGCTTAGCTAAATGAATTGTGGGGTTCAGTCCCTGAGCCCAATATGTGCCTCTGTAACCCTTTCCACTACTGCCCACAAGATGGGTATGGGGTACATAATAAATTAACTAAACTAAAAACATAGAACAAATAATTAAAAATATATTTGTGGCAACATCCGGTGCTTGAATGGCCCATGTGACCGTGTCTGGGTGAGTCATGCATGGGTGACCAGGCCCTGATGACATCACAGCGCACCTTGTCCACGTCCCCACAACCAAAGTAAGTGGAATTTGGTATTTATTTTTGCATAGACATGTTCAGGGAAGGGAATTTATCATTTTACGAAGAGAAAAGTAGTTCTTGAGAACACTTTTTTTCATGCGCACAGGGGAAATTTCACAATAAACTCGGTGCAACAGTGGTTAACCAGATTAGATTTCCGGAGACACTCAGAGGTACCAATTAATATGGATAATAGGGATCTGACTGTACAACAATAACAAAAAATACAAAAATATGATACTGCAACTGAAGTCTGAGAAAGCATATTGAAGCATCACTAACCTTAAAATTTGTACTATAATTTGATGTAGCTTAAATCAAATGAAGCCAAGTTACTGACAAAGTTTTTAATGTCTGTCAAGGGAAAGATATATGAAACAAGGAAAATTAAAAAGCTAAAGGAAATTTTAAGTACAGTATTACATTACAGTACAGTATTACAGTACAGTACAGTAAGTACAGTACTTAAATTTCAAACAAAAATATTCATTAACCCTTAAACTGCGCATGGCGTATATATACGCCCTGAGTAACATGTCCCACGGTGCGCATGGCGTATATATACGCCATAGGGTGCCAGGCCCGATTCAAATGGCCCGCGGCTACACGGGGTTCACATTAGCTTCCTCAGGGCTCTTGTAAACAGACGCCATTTAAAAAAAAAATCGTGGGCAATATTCTCAGGTGTGAGAGGCACAGTACTGTTGGAGCAACCAAGGCTGGTGCACGCAGCATGAGCGAGCAGCATTGCTGTTCAGCTTGTGACCACAGCATCGCCGAAAAATGTCAAAATAAATATATAATTGTTATTATTTTGCGATGACAATATTACAGATGACCCTTGACTGTGATATAAATAACCAGGGTTGTGATAATAGCAGGACTGTTGTAATAATTAGCGCTGTAGGAGGAGTGATGCTGAGAGACAGAGGGAGACAGCATCGTTTACTGACTGTGTGGCCACCTGTTATTGTTTACATTCACCATACCAGCTCAGTGGTTCTCTATGGTGAACACAAATGTAGATACTTATATATAATGTGTGTATTAGTGTAATAACAGCAAAAGGATTATGCTGGGAGGAGCCATTTGGGCGACGGAGGTGACGTCGTCTGCACGATTTGTCTAGCTGTTTAGAGAATGGCCACTATGCTCTTTGGGCGCACTACAAGCTTAGGTGTACAGTTACGGTGCATAAAACATGTAGATATTTATAATATGTGTACATAGGGTAATAACACTGCAAACAGTATTGTTGGGGGAGAAAGTTTAGTGCGTGTGACCTTGAATGAGTGAGGGAGCCGCCAGCTGTGTATAGCGATGACTCTTAGTGCCTGAACTAACTATATCAGCTTAGCTGTACAGTTGTGGTGAACAAAATATATACATACTTATATATAACATCTGTATATAGTGTAATAACACCACAAATGGTATTGTTGGGGAAGAAAGTTTAGTGCGTGTGTTGAGGGAGTGGCAGCGAGTGGCTGGCTGGTGTGTGGCGGTAACTCTTCGTTGCTTTTCGACTCTCAATACCAACTTAGTGGTTTGTTATGGTGACCAAAACATGCAGATACTTATATAAAACCTGTGAATAGAGTGTAATAGCAGCAAAACTATTTGTTTATTGTTTTATAAACATAATAATAGAATCACAAATATGCACACCATACTTTTGAGTATAGCGATTATTCACCACTTTCATTATATAAATATATTACAATACACACTATTGAATAATATTACTGCAAAAAAAAAAATCAATCGGAGACATTGAAACAATTAGGTAATAATATATTTGTGGCAACTCCCACCTGTCAGTGCGGGTGACGCTGACCGGCCCTGACGATCGCTCTGTCAGGGCCCAATTTTTGCCAGACTTCCTCGGTCAATTGCGCCCAAAATATGTCACCTACGATTTTTTTTTATTTTTCCCGTGCTCAGGGGACACAAATTAACGTGTTTAGAAGACGAAAAAAAAAATTTGAATTTTTTTTTTTCTTGCGCACAGGGGTGTAAATGTCCCTAGGACCCCTGAGCAGTGTAAGGGTTAAGACTTTTACAATTACCTTACCAAATGTAGTGTTCCAAGCTACTCTTAAATTCTCATTCATATACCGCACTATTATATAACTAATCTCCACAACATCTCTTTAATACATACCTGGGGCTGGCAGCTGTACTGGGATGGCCTCCGGGGTAGACGATTTTCCCCAGCGACTTTTCCGTCTCTTGGCCCGAGGGTCGACAGAATCTTGGCTCTTGCTGGAATCATCATCACTGGAACCAGCTGAGAGAGAAACTAGCAAACCTCATCAGTAAAGCTGCCTCACTACTAACCTAGCAACAGGGAGTGGGAGAGAAACAATGTACTCATCAGTATGGATGACTTGAATTTCCTAATGATGGGGGAGCGAATAATAATCAGGCTCTGAGTGAATATGAAATGCTCCTTTCTGAGCAGGGCACTTGGATGCTCCGTAGGGCAACATTCATTCCAGTCCAGAAAGCATAAATCATGACAGTAAATCATGATTTATCAGTAAATCAAGGCAGGGAGACATTTAAGTATTGGTGCAACTGGGATTTTTAGAAATATTTCTCTTGGGCCATACTGGTACTAAGGAGACACTGAAGCAGCTTAAGAGTGATAAGATTTGGAAGTGGCCAAAGAAAATTCAATCGCAAGTACACTAATCCTATCTAAGCATGGGCTGGACAAATATCTTTGTGGTTGTGGCTGAATATAAGTGGGGGAGCCTTGTGTTGGTCAATTACATTTCTGCCATTTTTGTGTTTGTATACTTAGCTACATTTTGCCATTGTTAGACCTATTTTGATAGTTCAGATTTGAGAAATGTATTATGAAATGGATATAAAAGGATGACAAAATTAATCCTAAGCATTAGGATCCTTTGATGCAAAGAGATTAAAAAAAAACCAGCATTGAATGTAATGAAACGTCATTTTCTGGGTGAGACCGGAGGCTCCCCGGAGCTTACTAGGCTGATATGCTAATGTCAGACTTTGACATCAGTCATATGTATGGAGTTCTGTGGGCCTACCGGGGACCACAAGCCAGAACCTGGCCCCTCAGAGAGGCAAGGGGAGCAATGGCCTATAGAAACCCCCTGTGTGGTTGGAAGCATTCTATATCTGCCATCGGCCAGGTCAGGCACCAAGAAAGATAAACATTCCAAAACAAACCCTATCCTGGTGAAAGTATTGCAACTAAAAGCCAAACAAGTGGATAGAACTCCCCTAAAAGAAACAAGCAAACGATCATGACGTCACACGTCGCCGCGCCGCTGTCTGCACAGCTCCCCCCTCCCTGGGAGGGTGAAGGGAGAGCCCTAGACCCCTCACGCCTGCTATCCACCCATCAGTTCTGAGGCTGGATGTATAAAATAAAAAAAAAAAAAAGACCGGGGGGAGGAGGGATGCCGGATAGCCTCTGGGTCTCACCCAGAAAATGCCGTTTCATTACATTCTACGCTGGTTTTCTGGGGGGAGCCCCTTCAGCTCCCTGGAAATAACTACCCACAGAGGAAGAACATAGGGACATGCCCGGAAGCCCCACAAACTCGAAGTCGAGACAACGGCTGCAACCGCCGACCCAAAACAGCACAGGCCCGACTAGGCCTAGGGACATGCACGAGGTAACGTGCAGCCAGTGCCCTGTACGACTGCCAAAAGCCCCGTGCTTGAATGTCAGCACAGGACACGGAGCCAAAGACGGCAGCAAGCGCAGTGAACGCACGAACGTCATGGGCATGGGGATATGCAGGCTGGCTAGCCGTAAGAACACTGCAGACGACCTGGGAGACCCGCACCCGCGAACAGGGAAGAAAGGAAAACCGGATCAACTCAAAGCGCGTCCCTAGACACAGAGGCCGAGGCGTGCAAGTAACGGCGAAGAGCCGCTACCTAACACAAAACATGATGCATCCCCGGCCCAACCAACCAAGCATCAACAACCAAGGGATCCCTCCGGAAAGCAGCAGTCTCAATCTTCGCCAGAAAAGAAGGAGACGGCTGCAGACGAACAAAACCATCACGAAGACCGAAAGAGCAGAAACCCCTGCGCCAGAGGAGAGCATGAAGCTCCCCAACCCGACCCCCAGAAGCCAATGCCAACAGAAAAGGAGCCTTGGAGAACAAACCTGAACCGGAGGGGCCACAACAAACCGAGGAGAAGAAAGATAAGGGAGCACTCTGTCCAATGATCAGGACGGCTCAGGCGGCGCAAGAGCAGGCCGGAGGTGAAACAATGCACGAGACAGCTTGCGAAACGGTGCAGAATTAACATCAAAACCGAAAGCAAGCCGAAGCGGCTCCGCCATCGCCGCACGATACGAGGCGACAGTATGGGGCAAGATGACGGCCCCAAACCTCCACAAGAAAAGGACAAGGCCACGCCAACAACACAGCTACCAAAGAAGGGACAGAAAGAAAAGGAAGGACCGCCAAGAAGAAGCACGCAGGTGGGACACCATCAATGAAGCCACCCAACCATCAACAGAAGGCAAGAAACTCAAGGCACAACCGAACTGGTCCCGCCATGGGCCAATTGAGCCTAGGAAGAGGCAGAGCCGCAGGAAGATCTCGGGTGCGACCCCGGAGCCAGCAAAGCCGGAAACCCAAACCGGCAGAGGAGGTGGAGGAACATCCGCCGTACAGAAAACACTCCAACTCCCGCGTACCAGGAGATCGAAGGCGACAGTCCCAACGCGCGATTCTAGAGAAGGGAAATCGAGAGAATGCGAAAATGCCAACAGGTTGGGTAAACCAGGTAACCAGGAACCGAAACCTGGCAACAGGAGAGCCAAAAGGCACAAACAAAACACAACCATGTGAAGGATAAAAAGACCGACTACAGGACCGCAGTGGCACATGCACCAGGGGACACTGGTGGAATGAGAGCCCAAATGAGCCAAAGAGACATGGGAAAGAAGTACTACAGTGTCAGAGTAGGAAATAAGCAGAACACAGGAGGAATCAATGGAGGATGAGGATGACACCACACACACAGCTTCAAGCGCAGATATGATAAGAGCCCAGCAGCCAAGGAACCTGCACATGAGCGAACGACAGGCGAGAAGCGGGACCAAAAAGCCAGAGCCCAACACCTGCAACACAACTAGGGAAGTACAACTAGGTAAGTACCGCACAGAGAATCCAATATATATATGGAAGGTCTAAGCCAGGCACTGCAAGACATGCAAAGAAAGAGCAACCCAGAGAAAACCATGACCCCATGACCCCCTTTGCAACCATGAACCCAGCTGAACAAGTAAGGCCTCAGGAAAAAGCACAGAAGGGCCCAACAAAAATCCTTAATACACATTCACAGCATGAAAATTGTTGCAAAATGTCACCTCAAAACATCCAGACAGGAACACTTACCCCATAACATATATCCCCACCATTGTACCTCGTAACCTAGTGGAGGTAGGGCCCCTATCTGGACTCAAGCATGGGCTGGACATGCATAAGAGTGGGACAGGATGGGTACAAATAGGAGCTGCCTCGTACAGCCCATTAGGCCTGCTGCAGTCACTTATGTTCTGATATTCGTATATTCGTATCCAAAAATCACTAACCAGCGCCTGGCCGAAGAGAAGCCAGACCGCATAAACTCACCTGCAGAACGTAGGCACGAACGTGTCACGACACAACATAGCCGAGAAGATTCTGGGAGCACTGCCAGTGGAAGAAGGCAGAGCCGCACATGCAGGAGAAGAGTGTAGAGGCGACAGAGGAGCCCCACACCCATACACAGGGAAAACCCCGCATCCGCCCCATAGCAGCAATCCAGAACACCCCCAGGAGCTACCGGGCATGGAACGGAGAATGGAGAAGAGCGACAGGTGAAGCACCCTAGAGAAAAGGGACGCAAAACACCAGCACACGTACACACCGCCCGTATCAAAACAAACAACCACGGCGCATGCGCAGCAGGGAAGCCAGACGTGGGTCGCCAGAAGTCGCGAGCTAAAGGAAGAAACCACGAATGTAACTAGAAAAGACAAAACAGTGTTGTTAACGACCAAATCCCATATGAGAGTGCACAGGGCAGCCGCCAACCGTAGTTGAAAAGGGCAGGAAAAAGCGAAAAGAAACATAGCATAGCTTCCCAGTTGGGCTACAAAGAGCCCAACCAGGCTACAAGGAGCCCAATCTGGCAACCCTGTGTAGCGCAGGACAGTGCACACACTGCACGGAGAAAAAGAGACACACACACAAGAACAAAACAGGACCAAAAAACGAAAAGCTTGGGGAAGGACCAGCAAGCCCCAGAAAGTACTGGAAGACGACAGATGTTCCAAGAATACGGGAAGAAACAAAACCTTCGCGATCCTTCCAGAACAAAGAAGCAAACATGTGCCTTCTGTGCCACAAAGGCACAGAAGGCAAAGTTGCACCCGAGACCAAAAGTCATGCAGAACCCCTAGAAGTGGGAAACATGACTGTGAAGGCCCGTCCCAATATGAAGGGTGGAGAAACAAACAGGACGGACCTGACGGATCCAAGGGGACGAGGAACCAATCCCGGGGAGGGGCCGACTCTCAAAAACATGTACGGAGAGGGATGAGGAGAAAAACCCCACTCCTCGTAACCGCAAGCCCCCCCAAAGGGGTAGAAAAACCCAGGAGGGGTCCAAACGTCAGCCCTTCACCAGCCCCAGGAACCCACAAGGCTAGAAGGAGCCCAATTAATAGTGATCAATAAACCCGACCTTCCTGGTTATAAATCATTCAATTACTTGCATTAGTTCTCCTCCAGTCCCCCCCCCCACCTGTCCCCTTTATTTGCATAGTTGCTTGAGCGCCTGACAGCGCCCGGGGCAGAGCCGTTCCCCCAAAGCCCCAGCCTCATAAGAAAAAGCCCGGGGAACTGGACAAATACAAAGGAAGGGAACCCACTGGCAGACTCATACAACATGGCTGGAGGAACAGGCTCGAATGCCCCCATCGCTACCCCGGAAGGGAGAAATCCTTGAGACAGCCCGAGTCTCAAGACCAGCGAAGCACCGCCCCGACCCCGAACCCGAACCCACAAACGGTAAGGATCCGGATGCAGGGAAGAAAGGAGGGGAGGACCATAACAGAAAGACAAGGGGGCGCGGAAGGAACAAAACCGAAGCGTCCAACACCACCAAGCCCGGAAACCCAAAACAGGGCGGCCCTGGAGCTCCCGGGGAGCAAACAACCAAGCGTGTTGCACCACTGAAACTTGCAATGCCCATGCTGCCTGCACCCGCATAGTCAGCATAAGACTGGGTAATCGAGCCACAAACAAGCAACAAAACTCGCAGGGCTCTGGGCCGAAGGAGCCACCAACCCCACAGGCAGCAGAGGCAAAACAATGAGAGTCACCCTGAGACAAGGGGACAGAGCAACCCTTGAACTCGCACAAATCGAGGGGGGGGGGGACTCCGGGGCTACATCCATCAGACTCATGCGCACCCTAGGGGTTTCCCAGGGTCCTGAGCATTTACCTAAAGGGACTCATGCCCAGGTAATCCCAGGCAGGGTACTGCTAACTGGCGCCCACAAGTACCAAACAACATTCTAAGAACTGAACCCCCGGGACATGTACACTCACGGGGACCTAGCAGAGGGAACCACCGGAAGAAGGAAGAGTACCCAGTACACAAGGGGAAAGAACCAAGACAGACCCTCACCAGGCAGACAAAATGGAAAAGAAAACCCCGCAAGAGGACAACGTACCCAAGAGGAATAGAGCCGGCCACTATGATTGGTGAAAACAAGCTGCGCAGTACCCTACGCCCCTATCAGTGCAACCTGCCTCCTGGCCCAAGGCGAAGAAGGGAGAGAGAACACCCTAGCACACAAAGGGCGGCCGAAAACCAAGCAGTAAACGGCCTAGCAGGGGTAGAACCCAAGGAACTTGAGGAAGGTGGCCCCAAGCCCCAAGGGCAGTACTTACAGGGCACCTGGGGAAGGAAACCCTAGGCGCATGCAGCCCGAGTACTGGAGAATCACTCCCGGCTCACGCACCACCTAGAAGACAGTCACCACACACTAGGTACAGTGCTGAAACAAACACCAGAGCCAGAGCACACGACCTCAGCCTTTAGCATCAGCCTTAAAACTGACGGGTGGATAGCCGGCGTGAGGAATCTGGGGCTCCCCCTTCCCCCTCCCAAGGAAGGGGGAGTTGAGCAGACAGCGGCGTGGCAATGTGTGATGTCATGATTGTTTGCTCGTTTCTTTTAGGGGAGTTCTATCCACTTGTTCAGCTTTTGGTAGCAGTACAAACCCCAGAATAGGGGTTTGTTTTGGGATGCTTACCTTTATGGGTGCCTGACCCCGTCGATGGCAGACATAGAACGCTTCCAACCACACGGGGATTTCTATAGGCCATTGCTTCCTATGCCTCTCTGAGGGGGCCAGATTCTGGCTCGTGGTCCCCGGCAGACCCACAGAACTCCCTACACATGACTGATGTCAAAGTTTGACATTAGTATATCAGCCTAGTAAGCTCCAGGGAGCCAAAGGGGCTCCCCTCCAGAAAAGCTTTGTTTACATTTTCTATAAAAGCAAATGACTGAAATATACAAATGGATGAAAAGTATAACAAGGATATTAATAAGATACAAAATATATTAATAATTATCACTTTCATGTTCTGATAACACTAAATCATGCATACTTCGACAATAAACATTCTGACGATAACTTTTTGAAGTCACTAAATTGGACAGAGCTTTCCTTGGAGGACATTTGAAAAGATCCATTACCCTGATGTAGAATGTCTCCCTGCCCAGAGTATTACGATTCACTCATTTCAAAACTGTATGTATCTAGCCTTAGGAAGCATTCTAGTGAAATATCTCAGAAAATGCCCTGATCAATACATCCACCATACCACTTGTCTAGCAGTCTGAAAATTAAATGCCCATTTTAACAGAAACCAATCTTATTATATCACAAATCGGGAAGGAAAGAGAATAGCTTTATCAGTAACCAAACAAATGTAAGAACAGTTTTAATGTTATCATTAAACACCAATCACATTAACCTGGGAAAATCTTGCTTTAAATTGCACATTCCTTTGGTTAATAATATTCCCTTTTAGCATTTAGAAAACATCTCAAAACTTTCAAAGGACAGAATACGTATACGTCATTTTCACAGCTGAGAAAATTGTATACACACCGTTAAGTGTCTTATCTGCCGAGTAAAGAAAAAGTCTTAACTACATTAAGCAATATGCAAATAAATCAACCAAGTTATGATAAGTAAATGAGAGCTGGGAAAGTGTGCACAACATATGTGCTAGGTGAGAAAATTCACTGGGGCTGAGGTGATGCGAACCTACGATCAAGGCATTACTAGCCTCATACTCTACCACTGTACCACCGTCACTTGCATAATATATCTTACAGTCCCTAACTCGGCTTTTCTATGCAGGGATGAGTTTCTAGACATCTTGCTCTTAAGTAATTTTGTTAAGATGCATTCCAGGACTAAAAATCTGATTACATTACTGTACTCTACATACAAAATTTTAATGTGTACACAATAATATGTACATTAACAATTATTATACAGATTTATCATTAACAATTCATATAGTTCATTAGCAATTATATAAATCATATTATTACTGTAAAAGTGTTAATTTTAACAAAATAGTAAGAGTCCAACACAATTTACTGTGGTGTAGGTCACAAATCTCAATTATTGGCTATGCTATCAGTGCAGTGAAATTTCAACAAAAAATCAACGCTGAATGTTATGAAACGCCATTTTCTGGGTGAGTCCCTATGGCTCCCTGAAGTGGTCCCCTGCCTACCGGGGACCACTAGCCAGAACATGGCCCCGGCCCCCCCCCCCCCCTCAAAGAGGCACAGGGAGCAATGTCCCTGGAAAATCCCCGTGGTTAGGGGTTATCCTTATCTGCCATCGACCGGGGTTAGACACATAGAAAGGAAGGCATAACAAAACCACCGCAAATTCCTGCACCATGCTGTGTGCCCGACGGAAGGAAGGACCCCACTGCCCCTGGCCAGCTTGGTAAGTACTGGTCACAAAGCCCCAACCAAGAGATGAGGCATCCGTGACCACATCGAGCGAGGCCTCAGGTAAACGCCAAGGCACTGAACAAAAAAAAAAACAGAGAGGAAGCCGGCGATACAGCAACAAATGCAAGGCCTCCAGAGGACAAACCCAGTGATCGCGAGAGAGGCAGAAGGAACATCTCCGAAGGAACCAGAACAGACACCAAAGCCAAACCCACCCCAGTGGGTAGACCAACACAGGCAAGTTCAGACCCGCACACAACTGCTAAAGCAACCACCGAGTGACCCGGGACCCGCCTTCCCCCGGAAACAGCCGAAGATGGGAACACAGCCGCAGCAACACCTCTGGAGGGAGAGACATGGAAGCGGTCTGAGAGTCCCAGACAAGACTCAACCAGGTCCAGTTTACCAGGAACCCAAACCCAGCGAGCTGGGAAAGAACCACACCCCTGGTGAGCAGACCAACTGGGAGCTCACACCAGTCAGTCGTCGAGATAGGCCAGAACCCAAACCCCTAGCAGACGCAGACTGATAACCACGACCCAGGTAAAGACACGTGAAAAGAAGAGATTCCAGATTGAAGCCAAAAGGAAGGCAACGAAAGTGGCAAGCTAGACGCCCCACCACGAAACCTAACCAGTCCCTGAACCCTGAATGAATAGTAACGTGCCTATACGTGTTCTTGAGGCCCAGGGACACCATCCAGGCACCCGGCTCCAAAAGAAGCCGGACCTGAGACAGAGTGGTCATCCTAAAGGACGGGCAAGGAACCCAGGGGTTCAGACTGGACAAGTTCAGAAAACAGATCCACAGTCCCATTTCAGCACTGGAAACAGACGGGAAACCTGAGGGACGGGGTCATTTCCACCACGTCCAAGCGCCCTCTCTGAGATGACCTGAAAGTGCAGGGAAAGAAGCCTGCCCCGCCAGACCAGATCCCGCCAGGAGGAGCCGCCGCCACCCAACGCCACCACAGGCCGGATGACACGACCCGAAATGCCCACAAATCACCACAAATGTATGCCCGTGACATTCTGTAGCCTCTTTGTAATTTTCTATGGATTAACAGTGGAAAATTGCTAGTTATTCTATTCTGCTGCCCAGCCTATTGTTCATGTATGTGTACACATGCACACAAGTGTGTGTGTGGCAGGTTATACTGAAAAAACATCTTGAAGCAGTCATGGCTCAGAAATGGTGTCCAGCTGTTAATGAATTTGCAGAATCTAAATGAATGCTTCTATAAACTTCAATTATTTATGAATGTATATTTACAAATACTTTACTATGCATTTCTGTGTATCTGCATATAAAAACCCATGTATTACTATATACTTTACATATAAAACCAGCGTTGAATGTATGAAACGCCATTTCCTGGGTGAGCCCCGGAGGCTCCCTGGAGCTTATCGGCTAATGTATGTTATGTTAGACCGGGACACTAGCTATGGAGTTCAGACCTACCAGGGACCAGCGCCAGAACCTGGCCCCTTCAGAGAGGTTTCAGGGAGCAATGGCCCTGGAAAACCCCATATGGTTTGGGGGTTTTCCTTATCTGCCATCGACCGGGGTTAGGCACCCAGAAAGGTAGGCGTAACAAAACAAACCCCACATGGTAGAAAACTACAACAAACCGAACAGAGAGGTAGAAAAACTCCCTACAATCACAAGGAAAAACAATCAAACAATCACTTTACTTTACTGCCGCGCCGTTTGTCCGCGCAGCCCTCCCCTCCCCGGAGGGGAGGGGGGGGGGCCCCGGACCTCACCGCGCCGGCTGCCGTCAGTTCGGAAACTAGGCTTCAACCAACGCGAAAAATCCGCCGACCGGACGGGAGGGAGGGTAGCCAGGGAGCCTCCGGGCTCACCCAGAAAATGGCGTTTCATTACATTCAACGCTGGTTTTTCTGTGGGGAGCCCCTACGGCTCCCTGGAGCTAATTACCCAAAGAGAAGGAAAAAGGGGACGTACCCGGGAGGCGGCGGCCACAAACTCCTCAACGCGAAGTCGAGACAACTGGCTGCAACCTGCGACCCAAAGCAACACAAGAACGCCGAGGAGCACGGACGTTCACCAAATAACGGGCGGCCAGGACCCTGTTCGATCCAAAAACCACGCGCCCGAATATGTGCCCAAGACATATTACCAACACAGCAGCCAAAGCCGCAAACTTCCTAACGGCATGGGCACGAGGATAGACCGCAGGCTGGCTAGATTTAATAACCTTGCAGACAACCTGGGAGACCCGAACCCTGGAACAGGGAACGAGGGAAACTGGATCAACCCAAAGCGCATCCCCAGCCATACCGGCCGAAGCGCGCAAGCAACGGCGAAGTGCCGCAACTGGACACACACATGATGCACCCCCCGCCGAACCAACCAAGCATCAATGACCCACGGACCCCTCCGGAAAGCAGCCGTCTCGTTCTTCGCCAGAAAGAAGGCGAAGGCTGCAAACTGACAAACCTACCCCCAGGACCAAAGAGCAGAAACCCCTGCGCCGGAGGAGGGCATGAAGCTCCCCTACCCGGCCCCCAGAGGCCAACGCCAACAAAAACAAAGCCTGGGAAAAATAATCAGGAACCGAAGGGGCCACCACAAACCGAGGAGAGGAAAGATAGAAGAGCACCCGGTCCAGGACCAGGACGGCTCAGGAGGCGCATGAGCAGGCCGGAGGTGAAACATAGCACAGGAAAGCTTACTAAACGGGGCGGATGTAACGTCGACCCCGAAAGCTAGCTCGAGCGCTCCGCCAGCGCCGCACGAGACGAGGCGACAGTATCAGGCATCAATCGACCGTCCTGAACAAGCCAAAAAAAGAACGGACAAAACTGATCCGAAAGAAAGAACCCTACAAAGAGCCAGAAAATGGCGAAAAGACGCCAGGAATCCATACTGTCGCCGAAACGAAGCTCTCAGGTGGGACACCATCAACGAAGCCACCTGATCACCATAGAATTGGTGATACCCCGTCAAAAACCCCAGACGCGAAGAGCAGAGGAGAAGGTCGAACCAGCCCCGTACCAGAGCGGACCGACCTGCTGAAAGAGGCGGAGCCGCGGTAAACGTCCCGGGTTCGGGCACCGAGTCAACAGCACCCGGAAACCAAGCCGGGCCGGCCAACCAATGGGCCACAAGGAGTACTCTCCCTGGAATG
>WNGS01164858.1:60997533-61032511 GCA_020271785.1 Procambarus virginalis
GAATGTCTCCAAACGAACCAGAACCCGAAGCAACAGCTCGACCGGAGGGAAGAGGTACAGGGAACCCCCGTTAGACCAGTCCCGCCGAAGTTTGATACAGTGCCACACAAGAGGCTAGTGCGAAAGTTGGAGATGCAGGCTGGAGTGAAAGGGAAGGTACTCCGGTGGATAGAGGAGTACCTAAGCAACAGGAGACAATGAGTCTGTGAGGGGTGAGGTCTCAGATTGGCGAGACGTTACAAGTGGAGTCCCACAGGGGTCAGTCCTTGGACCTATACTGTTTCTGGTATATGTAAATGATCTCCCAGAGGGTATAGATTCGTTCCTCTCAATGTTTGCCGACGATGCAAAAATTATGAGGAGGATTGAAACAGAGGATGATAGTAGGAGGCTACAAGATGACCTAGATAGACCGAGTGAATGGTCCAACAAATGGCTGTTGAAGTTCAACCGAGTAAATGCAAAGTAATGAAACTAGGCAGTGGAAACAGGAGGCCAGACACAGGATACAGAATAGGAGATGAAGTACTTAATGAAACAGATAGAGAGAAAGATCTAGGAGTTGATATCACACCAACCTGTCTCCTGAAGCCCACATAAAGAGAATAACGTCTGCGGCATATGCGAGGCTGGCTAACATCAGAATGGCGTTCAGGAACTTGTGTAAGGAATCATTCAGAATCTTGTACACAACATATGTAAGACCAATCCTGGAGTATGCGGCCCCAGCATGGAGCCCGTACCTTGTCAAGCACAAGACGAAGCTGGAAAAAGTCCAAAGGTATGCTACTAGACTAGTCCCAGAACTAAGAGGCACAAGTTATGAGGAAAGGCTGCGGGAAATGCACCTTACGACACTGGAAGACAGAAGAGTAAGGGGGGACATGATCACAACCTACAAAATCCTCAGGGGAATCGACGGGGTAAACAAGGATGAACTATTCAACACTGGAGGGACGCGAACAAGGGGACACAGGTGGAAGCTGAGTACCCAATGAGCCACAGAGACATTAGAAAGAACTTTTTCAGTGTCAGAGTAGTTAGTAAATGGAATGCACTAGGAAGTGATGTGGTGGAGGCTGACTCCATACACAGTTTCAAGTGTAGATATGATAGAGCCCAGTAGGCTCAGGAATCTGTACACCTGTTGATTGACGGTTGAGAGGCGGGACCAAAGAGCCAGAGCTCAACCCCCGCAAGCACAATTAGGTGAGTACACACACACACACACACACACTAAATAAATAAGTATATGGAGCAACACTTGGCAAATGGAATTTAATGTGAATAAATGCCATGTTATGGAATATGGAATTGGAGAACATAGACCCCACACAACCTATAAATTATGTGAGAAATCTTTAAAGAATGCTGACAAAGAAAGGGATCTAGGGGTGGTTCTAGACAGAAACTATCACCTGAGGACCACTTTAAGAACACTGTGCGAGGAGCCTATGCTACACTTTCTAACTTCAGAATTGCTTTTAAATACATGGATAGAGAAATACTAAAGAAATTGTTCACGACTTTTATTAGACCAAAGCTGGAATATGCAGCGGTTGTATGGTGCCCATATCTTAAGCAGCACATCAACAAACTGGAAAAGGTGCAAAGACATGCCACTAAGTGGCTCCCAGAACTGAAGGACAAGAGCTACGAGGAGAGGTTAGAGGCATTAAATATGCAAAAACTAGAAGATAGAAGAAAAAAAAGAGGCGATATGATCACTACATTCAAAATAGTAACAGGAATCGATAAAATTGATAGGGAAGAATTCCTGAGACCCGGAACTTCAAGAACAAGAGGTCATAGATTTAAACTAACGAAACAAAGCTGCCGGAGAAATATACGAAAATTCACTTTTGTAAACAATGGTAGATGTTAGAACAAGTTAAGTGAGAAGGTGGTGGAGTCCAAAACCGTCAGTAATTTCAAAGCATTATATGACAAAGAGAGCTGGGGAGACGGGATACCACGAGTGTTGCTCTCATCCTGTAACTACACTTAGGTAATTATACTTAGGTAATTACACACACACACACACACACACACTTAAACACAATGTAATAAAATAAATAAATCACATTGCATAAAATAATAAAAAAGGTAGGAGTGGTTGAAGAAAATATTAATTAAAAAGTGTTCAGTGAGAAGCCAAAAGGTCTTCTCTGAATGCTCTTTATTCTCTTCTTTGAGATATGGGTCCCTACAATTGCACCAGAGGTGGCATCCTACTAAAAAAATAAACATTATATATATATATATATATATATATATATATAATATATATATATATAATATATATATATATATATACATATATATATATATACATATATATATATATATATATATATATATATATATATATATATATATATATATATTATATATATATATATATATATATATATATATATATATATATATATATTAATTATTGATGTATTATATATATTGTGTGCTATGCTTACCAGGAGGGGCTGCTGCAGACAGTTGTTTTGCTTTCTCTTGAGCTCTCTTAAGAGCATCCCTGAACCAATCAGGCTGGTCTTCATCTTTCACTGTCTGATTACTCAAGTCATCTTCCTGCTAAAACCAAAGTTTTTGTAATACATGCTAATACTTTATGTGCATTAACACAACAATTACAATTTGATCAGGAAGAAGTGTTTCCATATTTAAGTTAAACTAAGTTTACTGCTGTGAATCAGATGGGCTCTCTGCTACAGGATGTCTTGATGGCTAGACACGACTGGTGTGACCTTTTCCACTAGTTAAGTGTCCCTAATGTTAAGTACTTGAGACACCATTCTATTCTGGTGCTACATTTGCTGGAACATGTGGATTCTGTAAGCTATACCCCAGGAACTTCAGCCAGTGGAGCACATATAATTAATATCGGGTTAAGACTATCGTGCTCCCGGCAGAAGGCTCTTTCCCCTTTTCCTCGTGCGGCGAGCATTTCGGGTGACCACATGGCAACACTGAAAAGTGTATGCTCTTTCGGTCTGCTCACCTTAATTTTCCATGCATGTATTTAAATTTGGTATCAATTTGTTCCTAAGAGAATGCCCTAGAGGAATATATATATATGTATAAAATTTCACCAAAGCCGACGTTAGACCCGCACCAAATAAAAAACTATGGCAATCGTTAGCTGTGAGCACCAAACAGCAATGAAATGTTTATGCTCTTTTCAGGTTGTCAACCCCAGAATTCTTCTACGTCATTAATTTTGGTAAAACTGTGATCGCAATAAAATTCCGTACACAGACATATGAAAATAAAGTACAAAACATGGGCGCGCCCCACCCGCAAGACCGTGGGAAGTTGCCCAAGGGTTACCCGCTATCGCATGCCCAACTGCTCATCAGCTACACCCCTACTGAAAAGTGTATAAGCTTTTTCATATTTTTTACCGTAATTTTCGATGTACGCATTTCATTTTGGTATCAATGTGTTCTCAATTAAATGTTCTAGCGGACCATATGTATATCGTGTCACTAAAGCTAATGTGATGCCAGCACCAAATAAGTCGTTTGTTAGCCATGCACGCCAAACACTCCAAACATGTTGCTACTCTTCAGGTTTATCAAGTCCAAACTTGATTCGACATCGTTCTTTTTTGTATCACTGTGATTGCAATAAAATTTCCTGCACAGACATATGCATATAAATTAAACAACATGGGGGCGCATAACCCGCAATGATCCCTAAAGTTGCCGAAGTGTTACCCACTAGAGCACACTCAGTGCCACACACGCTACACCAAATACACCCGACAAACACATACAGTTTGCTAACAGAAGTTTTTGTGCTACATTGTTCATTGTGGTATCAAATTATTCGCAATGAAATGCCCTAAATAGAAAGAAAGACAAATGTGGGAAAGACACGCGAACCAATATAAATGCCAATAATAACCGAGATTTGCACAGGTTCAGGACACGAGCCAGCGGCGCTCCGGTCATGAGCGTGATAAACAAAGCACTAGGCCCACCGCATGGCCTGACGACCCAGAATGCCATGTGGCATATGGAGGAGAGTGGGAAGACAATGATGCTCATTTTGAAACCATCTAGAAGTTGATTGGATGACAATTTAATTTTTTACAAATATTTTAATGGATGACGCGCGCGATAGTCATCGAATTACATTAACCACTTAACTGCGTCAACCGAGTTTTCTCGGTAGGCGGGAAACTGCGCCAACCGAGAAAACTTGTTTTGATTTTTCGTAACCAATTCTAAATGTGTACAAGGTTGGTTGTGTACGAAATGGACTCTTAGGACTTCCAGTGAGAGGCAGCCATCTTGCAAAAAAATCCCAGAATGCCCTAGGGCTGCTGGCTGGGTTAGTACTGAATGAGCAACCATGGGTGGCGCACGCGCCTCTGGCTCCCAAACACATGTCCAACATGGTGTTGAAAGATAATGCTCTGTCGGTGAAATTCAAACCTTATTGTTTGAAGAACATAAGGGTCATAATATTGGAGAAGCCAGGCACAATAAGGACCTAACACAAAGGTCGGATGCAAGTGATACAGCACCTATGAGGACGATATAGCGAGCGTATCCAGTTGTAGCTCTGAGTGTCACCCTTGCAATCCTATGCTATTTATTTAGATGATACTTAGACGAATCGTTTTCTGCGTTCAGTGATGATGCATCTGATACAAATAGCATAGATGAACAGTGTTAGCGGCTTCCATGGTGGTGTTTTCCATAGATATTTTCAAGAATACCTGAATCTCTTCCCAACTGACGGACACTCTTGAGGTAAGCTGAAACTCTTCCTGTGTGGGACCATACAAAGGGATCTTTTCAAGACTACCTTACAAATTGATCTTTTCCTATAATCTTTTCAATACTACCTTATGCTTTACAAGCTTGGTTACATGCAACCTACAAGTTCTAAAGCCAAGGGTGTACGTGAGTGCGTTATTTGCAAGCACACAGAATGAAGAAACAGGAAGCGAAAATTTATCTATACCTGGTGCACTGAGAGCAAAGTCGCGCTGTGTACCATGGGCTACTTCATTGATTATTACTCACTTCCGAAGTACTGAGTGTGTAATACAGTGTGTTACTGTGTAAATAGTGTGTGAAACCGTACATATTGTAATTTTAGTGATTTTTTAACATGTAATATTGCGACAATAAACATTTATTGTGGACACATTACTGACATGTATCACAGTTCCATGGAACATTATGAACATTCTACCATATACATATTGTAAAGGACACAAATATGCATCATATACGATAAAAAAAAACAAATAAAACCGCATTGGAAATACATAAAACAAATAATTGAAAATATATTTGTGGCAACACCTGGTGCTTGAATGGCCCACGCGACCGTATCTGAGCGAGTCACGCACGGACAACCAGGCCCTGATGACGTCACAGCGCATCTTGTCCACGTCCCTACAGCCAAAGTAAGTGGAATTTGGTACTTATTTTTACATAGACATGTTCAGGGAAGGGAATTTATCATTTTACGAAGAAAAAGGAATTTTTGGGGAACACTTCATTTCATGCGCACCGGGGGAATTTCTCAATAAACTTCGCACAGCACAGTGGTTAAGGAGCAAAACTTATGACGATAATAGGCATCATCGGAGAGCGAGTGTTAAGCTTGTGCTGTCCCTTCATGGAACGTAGGTCTCCTGCCTATGTGGAGTCAGAGACAAAACATAACATACGATGTGGTAGAGCATTTTAGTGTTACTTGGGGGATTAATTAATAAATAATGTTTGCTTTAACTAGAATTTGGCTCCTCCCTTGTTTTGAGTTAGGTAGTTATTTCCTATAGATCAGCCTTTATGTTTTGAATTGTGGGAACTAATTCTCAGGTCGGGCCTTGCCTAAACTTCTCCAAGATTTATTCTCGTAGAGAAAGTTATTCTCCGTTATCAATCATGACATTTAATTTACAAGCTCCCAGATTTCAACAATGATCTATTTGCTTCCTCAAAAAAAATTTGAGTATCTCCCTGGTCACATTTCATATGGTTTACAAATGAAAATAAACAACCTTGTTTAAATGACTTACTTTAATGTCAAATTCTGTTTTGACTTTTCCAAGATCTGGACTGGTGAATGATGAGAAATCATGTTCCTGAGACAATGAATTGGCTGGATTCATGTACTTTAATGAATTAATTTGACTTAAGGGTTTCAACTTGTTTGTAGCTGGTCGTGATGCTTTGTACATGTCTGTAATGCCAGGTTTCTCCTCTTTCACCTCTGTAAAATAAAGATAAACCTAAAAAATCTTGGAAGAAACTTTAATGGGTAGATGAAGGAACAAAAAATAGACAAAATTATAAGACAAAAAAGTAATTTACAAAATATGGAAATACGGCAAAGCAGTGCTTCTCAACCAGGTGATTGGGTAACCAATGGGTGAAAATTAGGATAAATAAGAATGATGGAGTTATTTTATATACGTGTATATCTGTGTCCTGTATTGTATTTATGTTCTGTACAGTATACAGTATAAATGCTACAAATCTTTGTTATATATTCATGTATTGTATAATGTACATTTGTTATATATTCATGTATTGTATAATGCACATACTGTACTTGCAGCACAAAATTACCTGTAACATATCACAAATATAGTAAATTTATTAAATATAGATTTTGCACGATTCCATCAATTTCTAAACTTTCAAATCAAGAACAGTAAGTATGTGACTTCATTTGGGAATAAAAATTTGCCCAACAACTTCTGTATTTGTGTGAGCACTTGAAATGCACACTAATTACAAACGATTATTATTTGTCTAATATCTGATGTTGCCTTCACATGAAAACCTACCTAATCAGTTTTTACTTTTTTAGCTGTAACCTAACCATAAGAGGTAATATGGCCAGGCTACATATATACACCCATGCTTGCCTGTGCAACCTCGGGTTTATACACCAAGAATCCTGCAAGCCATATTTTTTCTCTCTTTGGTATGTTTTTTAACTAGTCTTTAAACCACATTCAATTAATTTCCCAGAGCAGAATTAAACAATTACTGTAAAAATAAATTGGATTTGTATTGTTCATACAAATTGTCAAATTCTTTCAATTGTGAATGAGAAAATAACAAGAAACTTATTTGCTCATATCAATCATGAATGTGGGTGTTGAAATGATTTTTCCATTGTTGCTTGTCACGTCTAATGAGCGTGTAATTTGTGTAAAGTTCCCCAATTCATGTTAGCATTCTCATATTAGAATGTATCTTGTTAGATCAAACTAATTCCCCATTATCAGCATAACCCATTCCACATATGACTAGTTCCTTAACACTACTATCGAGCATTGCCGATGAGCACACAAAATGTTAAATGCTTTCACTCGCAATGTTTATACTTAATAATAAGACTAAGCAAAAATTATTGCATGACGACACTTGCGTCATCACCCACTCTCTGAGTTTGGGTTTTATACCGCATAATGTGTCATTAGGATGCGAAAGTGTTAAGTTTCTTGACCTCATTTTGTTTCCAGCTCCCAACAATACCATGTCATATTTCTTTGAATTTGAAGCAGCTGTCCTTGTTCAACTTGTTCATTCTCCTTGGATTTCTCTTTGTCTATACTAATGCTGAAAGATTAAGTTCCCTTAATATGCCCTTGTAATTTAATTCTCCTAATTTAGGTACTGTACTAATCTTGCTGCAAGCCTTTATAATTCAACATTATAAATGTTGAAAGACAACCATTATTTATTTGGTGAGATTTCTATGTTATTCCTATACATGATACCTAATTATGGGCAGTCTGAAAGAATCTAAGAAACCTTTAAAAGCAAGAAATAACAATTCCTACCTGTTTTTTTCTCAGCCAGCTTTTTGAACTGTTCAAAAAAGCTGCCATCATTACTAAATTTATTGGGAACCTGAGGCACTGCTGCTACACTGTGGAGAAAAAGAATACATAATAAATTCTAGTACTGTATTGTAAATGTTACAAGTGAATCATAAAACAAATTCTATTTGTAGAACAGTATTGAATTAACAAAAAGAATAAGAGAAGATATTTCCTCAATTTTAAAACACTTGTTGTAACAAAACGCACTTAAAAAAGAATCTCATTTATGACCAACTTTGAGAAATAATGGAATCATTTGGACATGATGTGAATGCTTATGTTTTAGATTAAATTAAAAAAAATTATATATTCTGTATTGTACCATTTTTTTTTTAAATACTGTGTTTGTTTACATCTTTAGCAAGTAAATGCAAATACTTTTTAAAAACAAAATCTTACTAATTGACATGAACAATACCAAAACAGTATTTGGCTATATCGTGGTAGTAGTAATGGTTGGTACAGCAAGAGGACGGAGGTTAGAAAGCTGGCATGGTGAAGGGCCAGTTAGGAGACAACAAGACAATTCCTCTCACAAGTACTATGGCTTGTACACCTCAAAGGAAACACAACACAAAACAAATGGCAAGGCAAGGCAGGGTTAGGGCTTGAGAATGGTCCAGGACGGACCGAAACGTCGTCGTCCCTTCACCTTCTAGTGTGCGGTCTGGTCAACAAGGCAGGGTTAGACTGTCTAGCTTGTTTAGACTAGATAGGCAAGGCAAGGCTAGGCTAGTTGTCTAGTTAAGTTTGGCAAGATAGGCAACACTAGGCAAGACTAGGATAGGCAAGGCTAGGCTAGGCAAGACTAGGATAGGCAAGGCTAGGCTGGGCAAGACTAGGATAGGCAAGGCTAGGCTGGGCAAGACTAGGATAGGCAAGGCTAGGCTGGGCAAGACTAGGATAGGCAAGGCTAGGCTGGGCAAGACTAGGATAGAGAAGGCAAGGCTGGGCAAGACTAGAATAGGCAAGGCTAGGATAAGCAAGACTAAGATAGGCAAGGCCAGGCTGGGCAATGCTAGGATAATTATGCTAAGCAAGGCTAAACATGATAAGACTGAACTGTTGTGTACAAAGTGACCTCTATCCTATACACTGCACGTCACTACTCTCTTCATATAAATAAATTATACCAATCGAGTGAAGAGTTACGGGGGAGTAAAGATGGTGACGCGTAGAAACGTCCCACCCCAACACGGCACACACACACACACACACACACACACTTACACCACAAGCAACAAACTCCCCCCCACTCCCTACACTACAACAAACACCTTCCACTACAAGCAGCAGATGAGCACCAACCTGGGAGTAGGCTGGGGTATAGGCTGGGCTATAGGCTGGGGAGGCTTGGTGGGTAATGGGGCGCTGAGTCTCTTGGTCTTGGCGTCTCCTTGCTGCTGTTCCCTCATCTTCCTCTCTATCTCGCGCTTCCTCTTCAGCAGGATCTCTTCTTGCTTCGACATTTCTCGCATTCTAACTTGAACTGGATACTTGTTGGACATGGTAGAGCGGTGGGGAGTGTGAGAACACGGAGGAGGTGTTCACTTTGGCCAGGCGGGGCGGCCATGCGGCGGCAGAGATCCCTCCCCTACCCCCCTTCTTTTTTTTTTTTTTTTTTTTTTTTGAGATATATACAAGAGTTGTTACATTCTTGTACAGCCACTAGTACGCGTAGCGTTTCGGGCAGGTCCCTGGAATACGATCCCCGCCGCGAAGAATCGTTTTTTCATCCAAGTACACATTTTACTGTTGCGTTAAACAGAGGCTACAGTTAAGGAATTGCGCCCAGTAAATCCTCCCCGGCCAGGATACGAACCCATGACATAGCGCTCGCGGAACGCCAGGCGAGTGTCTTACCACTACACCACGGAGACTGTTCCCCTCAACCACCACCCACACACACACACACACACACACGTACGTACACACGTACATACACATACACACACACACACACACACACACACACACACACACACACACACACACACACACACACACACACGCAGACGCTCACACAAAGCGTTATATGACAAAGAGTGCTGGGAAGACGGGACACCACGAGCGTAGCTCTCATCCTGTAACTACACTTAGGTAATTACACACACACACACACAACACACACACACACACACACACACACACACACACACACACACACACACACACACACACACACCAATCCTGGACCAATCCAGTCAGTCCAATCCTGGAGTATGCGGCTCCAGCATGGAGTCCCTATCTAGTCAAGCATAAGACTAAACTGGAAAAGGTTCAAAGGTTTGCCACCAGACTAGTAACCGAGCTGAGAGGTATGAGCTACGAGGAGCGACTGCAGGAATTAAACCTCACTTCGTTGGAAGACAGAAGAGTTAGGGGGTACATGATCACCACATTCAAGATTCTCAGGGGAATCGACAGGGTTGATAAAGACAGGCTGTTTAACACAAGGGGCACACGCACTAGGGGACACAGGTGGAAACTGAGTGCCCAAATGAGCCACAGAGATATTAGAAAGAACTTTTTTAGTGTCAGAGTGGTTGACAAATGGAATGCATTAGGAAGCGATGTGGTGGAGGCTGACTCCATACACAGTTTCAAGTATAGATATGATAGAGCCCATTAGGCTCAGGAAACTGTACACCTGTTGATTGACGGTTGAGAGGCGGGACCAAAGAGCCAGAGCTCAACCCCCGCAAGCACAACTAGGTGAGTAACTAGGTGAGTACACACACACACACACACACACACACACACACACACACACACACACACACACACCACATACACATACACATACACATACACACACACACACACACACACACACACACACATACACATACACATACACACACACACACACACACACACACACACACACACACACACACACAGGATACAGAATAGGTGATGAAGTACTTAATGAAACAGACAGAGAAAGATCTAGGAGTTGATATCACACCAAACCTGTCTCCTGAAGCCCACATAAAGAGAATAACGTCTGCGGCATATGCGAGGCTGGCTAACATCAGAACGGCGTTCAGGAACCTGTGTAAGGAATCATTCAGAATCTTGTACACCACATATGTAAGATCAATCCTGAAGTATGCGGCCCCAGCATGGAGCCCGTACCTTGTCAAGCACAAGACGAAGCTGGAAAAAGTACAAAGGTATGCTACTAGACTAGTCCCAGAACTAAGAGGCATGAGTTATGAGGAAAGGCTGCGGGAAATGCACTTACGACACTGGAAGACAGAAGAGTAAGGGGGACATGATCACAACCTACAAAATCCTCAGGGGAATCGACCGGGTAAACAAGGATGAACTATTCAACACTGGAGGGACGCGAACAAGGGGACACAGGTGGAAGCTGAGTACCCAAATAGCCACAGAGACATTAGAAAGAACTTTTTCAGTGTCAGAGTAGTTAGTAAATGGAATGCACTAGGCAGTGATGTGGTGGAGGCTGACTCCATACACAGTTTCAAATGTAGATATGATAGAGCCCAGTAGGCTCAGGAATCTGTACACCAGTTGATTGACAGTTGAGAGGCGGGACCAAAGAGCCAAAGCTCAACCCCCGCAAGCACAATTAGGTGAGAACATACATACATACATGCATACATACATACATACATACATACATACATACATACATACATACATACATACATACATACATACATACATACATACATACATACATACATACATACATACAGACATACATACATACATACATACATACATACATACATACATACATACATACATACATACATACATGCATACATGCATACATACATACATACATACATACATACATACATACATACATACATACATACATACATACATACATACATATACATACATACATATACGTCCAGTCAGCAATAGCTATTTCGTGACAAAATCCAATACAGCTTATATTGGTGAGACACCACTGTGATGAGGAGTATAAATATCACAGAAACTGTAGGTTAATGCGTGACATAAGTGAGGTTAGATGAGACATCTTCAAGCACCTCCTGAAGGCTGGGGGAGTGTTATTGTGGAGGCTGCTGTTACTATGCCCAGATGTTGGAGGGTGGGGTTTGACCCCCCCCCCCCCAAGTTGACCGCTTGCAACCGTTCTCGCTCTTTCATATAGTCAATATTGACTTATTAAATACGTGCATATGTGACATACTAATTTTTTTGTGACTATTTTAGTCTATCTTGAAAAGCTTCATAGAAAACACCGACCTTACCTAACCTTCTTAGTATGTTAAGATAAGCATCTTATTGCTTTGTAATTACAATTATTACTTATCCTATCATAGGTATAAGCATCTTATTGCTTCGTAATTACAATTATTACTTAACCTATTGAAGGTATAGGTTAAGTAATAATTGTAATTACGAAGCAATTTGCTTATCTTAACATACTAAGAAGGTTAGGTAAGGTCGGTGTTTTCTGTGAAGCTTTTCAAGGTAAACTAAAATAGTCACAATAAATTAGTATGTCACATATGCACTTATTTAATAAGTCAATATTGACTAAGAAGAAAGTGCAAGAACGGGTTGCCACAGAACGTCTAAGGTTACCTGCCACTCTCGCTGACCAAGGGTATCGGCCCCCCTCCCACACACACACACATGCATCTGATTCTTAACTTACAATATTTATGATTTACCAATTTATGTTACTACATAGACTCAATTTCACAATACTGTATGTATAAACTTGGAACTTAAAATTTGTCAATCTGTTTCATAAATTGAAAACTTTGTGGTAGCGGATCCCATACCCATCTTGTGGGCGGTAGTGGGCCCCATACCCATCTTGTGGGCGGTAGTGGACCCCATACCCATCTTGTGGGCGGTAGTGGACCACATACCCATCCTGTGGACGGTAGTGGACCCCATACCCATCTTGTGGGCGGTAGTGGACCCCATGCCCATCCTGTGGGCGGTACTGGACCAGATACCCTTCCTGTGTGTGTAGTGGCCCCCATATCCATCTTGTGGACCCCCATACCCATCTTGTAGGCGGTAGTGGATCCCCATACTCATCCTGTGGTCATTAATGGACCCCATACCCATCCTGCAGGCGGTAGTGTACGCCATACACATCCTGTGTGTGGTAGTGGACCATATACCCATCCAGTAGGCGGTAGTGGACCCCATACCTATCCTATGAGTAGTTATTGGGCCCAGACCCACCCTTCAAGTGGTATGGACCCCCTTACCCACCTAACAGATGATAGTGGACACTATACTCATCCTACAGTAGGTAGTAAACACTATACCATCCTGTTTGCAGTAGTTTACCCCATAGACATTCCAACGTAACATCGTTTTCTGTTTACGTTCCTACAATACATTCTTTAAAGATTTTTAATGCACAAACTAGTGTAAATGATTTTGCTTGGTGAAGCACTATTATTCTATGTAATAATTTATAGTGCTTATTATAATTTGCTAAGAACAACTAATATTTCACAAAACAAAATTACGAAACTTCAATTGGATGTAGCTGATCTGTAATATTCTAAGAGCATGGACAATACCAGGTAAATATCACAACCCATATGGGACCTGAAAACTACAACTTTCATTATAAGTGAACCAGTCACGACTATTTGCTGTCTAAGGCGATGGACGGGTACTGTGAGACGTAAGTTGGTACGTGAGGAAGAGTTTAGGCCTTGGAAAAAATGTAACTGGGAATATACCACATATGTACTAATTCATATTCAACACATTCACTTTAAGCATTAAGTCATATATGTGCTGTCTTGTGCGAGAGCGGGTTGCAGTAGTGTGTGGTGGTGATCGTTGTGTGTGGTGGTGATGGTGTTGTATGTTGGTGATGGTGGTGTGTGGTGGTGACGGTGGTGTGGGTGGGAACGGTGGTGTGTGTTGGTAACGGTGGTGTGTGGCGGTGACGGTGATGTGTTGTAGTAACGTTAGTGTGTGGTGGTAACGGTGGTGTGTGGTGGTGATGGTGGTGTGTTGTGGTAACGTTGGTGTGTGGTGGTAACGATGGTGTGTTGTGGTAACGTTGGTGTGTGGTGGTGATGGTGGTGTGTGGTGGTAACGATGGTGTGTGGTGGTAACGGTGGTGTGTGTTGGTAACGCTGGTGTGTGGCGGTGATGGTGGTGTGTTGTGGTAACGGTGGTGTGTGGTGGTGATGATAGTGTTTGGTGGTAACGGTGGTGTGTGGTGGTGATGGTGGTGTGTGGTGGTAACGGTGGTGTGTGGTGGTGATGATAGTGTTTGGTGGTAACGGTGGTGTGTGGTGGTGATGATAGTGTTTGGTGGTAACGGTGGTGGGTGGTAGTGATGGTTATGTGTGGTGTAACGGTGGTGTGTGTGGTGGTGATGATAGTGTTTGGTGGTAACGGTGGTGTGTGGTGGTGATGGTGGTGCGTGTTGCGATGGTGGTGTGTGGTGGCAATGGTGGTGTGTGGTGGTGATGGTGGTGTGTGGTGGTGTTGATGGTGTGTGGAGGTGATGGTGGTGTGTGGTGGTAACAGTGGTGTGTGGTGGTGATAGTGGTGTGAGGTGGTAACGGTGGTGTGTGGTGGTGAAAGTGGTGTGTGAGGGTGATGGTGGTGTGTGGTGGTGATGGTGGTGGTGACGGTGGTGTGTGGTGTGATAGTGGTGTGTCGTGGTGATGGTTGTGTGTGGTTGTGATGGTGAAGTGGTGGTGACGGTGGTGTGTGGTGGTGACAGTGGTGTACTCACCTAGTTGTACTCACCTAGTTGTGCTTACGGGGGATGAGCTCTGGCTCTCTGGTCCCGCCTCTCAACCGTCAATCACAGGTGTACAGGTTCCTGAGCCTATTGGGCTCTATCATATCTACACTTGAAACTGTGTATGGAGTCAGCCTCCACCACATCGCTTCCAAATGCATTCCATTTGTCAACCACTCTGACACTAAAAAAGATCTTTCTAATATCTCTGTGGCCATTTGGGCACTCAGTTTCCACCTGTGTCCCCTAGTGCGTGTGCCCCTTGTGTTAAACAGCCTGTCTTTATCAACCCTGTCGAATCCCCTGAGAATCTTGAATGTGGTGATCATGTCCCCCCTAACTCTTCTGTCTTCCAACGAAGTGAGGTTTAATTCCCGTAGTCTCTCTCCTCGTAGCTCATACCTCTCAGCTCGGGTACTAGTCTGGTGGCAAACCTTTGAACCTTTTCCAGTTTAGTCTTATGCTTGACTAGATATGGACTCCATGCTGGAGCCACATACTCCAGGATTGGTCTGACATATGTGGTATATAATGTTCTGAAAGATTCCTTACACAAGTTTCTAAAGGCCGTTTTATGTTAGCCAACCTGGCATATGCTGCTGATGTTATCCTCTTGTATGAGCTTCAGGGACAGGTCTGGCGTGATATCACCCCCCCAGGTCTTTCTCTCTCTCTGACTCTTGAAGTATTTCATCTCCCAAATGATACCTTGTATCTGGTCTCCTGCTTCCTACCCCTATCTTCATTACATTACATTTGCTTGGGTTAAACTCTAACAGCCATTTGTTCGACCATTCCTGCAGCTTGTCCAGGTCTTCTTGAAGCCTCAAGCTGTCCTCCTCTGTCTTAATCCTTCTCATAATTTTGGCGTCGTCAGCAAACATTGAGAGGAATGAGTCTATACCCTCTGGGAGATCATTTACGTATATCAGAAACAGGATAGGTCCAAGTACAGAGCCCTGTGGGACTCCACTGGTGACTTCACGCCAGTCTGAGGTCTCACCCCTCACTGTAACTCTCTGCTTCCTATTGCTTAGGTACTCCCTTATCCACTGGAGCGCCCTACCAGTTACTCCTGCCTGTTTCTCCAGCTTATGCATCAACCTTTTATGGGGTACTGTGTCAAAGGCTTTCCGACAGTCCAAAAAATGCAGTCCGCCCACCCTCTCTTTCTTGCTTAATTTTGTCACCTGATCGTAGAATTCTATCAAGCCTGTAAGGCAAGATTTACCCTCCCTGAACCCATGTTGATGGGTTGTCACGAAGTCTCTCTCTCCAGATGTGTTACTAGGATTTTTCTCACAATCTTCTCCATCACCTTGCATGGTATACAAGTTAAGGACACTGGCCTGTAGTTCAGTGCCTCTTGTCTGTCACCCTTTTGTATATTGGTACTACATTAGCAGTCTTCCATATTTCTGGTAGGTCCCCCGTTTCCAGTGACTTACTATACACTATGAGAGTGGTAAGCAAAGTGCTCCTGCACACTCTTTCAATACCCATGGCGAGATTCCATCCAGCCCAACAGCTTTTCTCACATCCAGCTCCAATAGGTGCTTTTTGATCTCATCTCTTGTAATTTCGAACCTATCCAAGGTCACCTGATTTGCTGCCACCTCTTCTAGCGCCGTGACATCTCCCTGTTCTATTGTAAAGACCTCCTGGAACCTTTTGTTGAGTTCTTCACACACCTCTTTGTCATTTCTGTGTACCTGTCCTCGCCCACCCTAAGTTTCATCACCTGTTCCTTCACTGTTGTCTTCCTCCTGATGTGACTGTGTAGTAGCTTTGGTTCAGTCTTGGCTTTGTTAGCTATATCATTTTCATACCTTTTCTCAGCTTCTCACACTGACATACTCGTTCCTGGTTCTCTGGTATCTCTCTCTACTTTCTGGTGTTCTGTTATTACGGAAGTTCCTCCATGCCCTTTTGCAGCTCCTTTGCTTTCATACATCCTTATTAAACCACGGATTCTTCCTTTGCTTCTCTGTTTTTCCTGTCGGGCTGGGACAAACCTGCTTACAGCCTCCTGACATTTTTGGGTGACATAGTCCATCATGTCTTGTACGGACTTGGTTCCGAGTTCTGTGTCCCAATGTATATCCCATAGGAATTTATTCATCTCATAGTTTTTCCCTTTCGGTACGCCACCCCTTTGGTTCCCATTCTTTTTTTGGGGGTGATAATTCCTAGCTCAACCAGGTACTCAAAGCTCAATACACTATGATCACTCATTCCCAGGGGGTTCCACTTAACTTCCTTTATATCCGACTCATTTAGGGTAATATCAGATCAAGCAAGGCTGGTTCATTCCCCTCCTCTCATTCTTGTCGGTCCCTTNATTGAGGGGAAGGTTGTCAAGCCTCGTGTTGATAAAATGCAGAGACAGACAGACAGACTACCTGCAGTGTACTATAAACAAAACGTTGGTTTATGTAAAATATTTTAAGGAATGTTTAAAACTCACTTTTTGTGATGAGTGACTAAGTAGTCACTTCTTAACCCTCCTAACAAGTTAGCAACAAGTAATTATCAAAAGAAGGCATCAGCCTTCAGACTATTTAGCACTTTCTGTGGCACTGTACAGTCAAAAATCCTTAGATTCATTCAGCATGCCAATATAAGACTAACGAAATTCAAGTTGTGTGGTAAGGGACAAGGGTGGGTCAAAGTAAATTATACAAATGTATTCTGCATATGACAGTTAACAAAGAGTAGTGAACACATGCTCTAATGAAATGGTGGGTACTGCTCTACCATGATGATTGGTACATGTACCATTATGTATTGTGAATGACAGTGAATATTTTGATTATTTAAAATCAACACCCATACTGTAACCATCTTATCTCTATTTTTTAATTATTATATTGCCCAAGGGGGCCTACTTGTAAAGAAAACATCTACTGATCACAAACAACAAGGTTAGCAAATGTAATATTTACCATACTAGCAAAGGTACTGTAGAGTTTACTTGTAATATCCAAAGTTGTTTAGCAAAAGGAAGAATTTTTGCTGCAATCGATATTTATACAAATGCTGCATTATTGTGAGGTAGACTGTATTTTTTGCATAGTAAGGCATTTGCTGTATCTAGTCAACAATAAATAAAACGGCATCCGAGGTAGCATAAACAGGAACACAAAATCAACAACGCTGTGATGGTGTTATAACTAACACAAAATACAGAAAAATCACACTTACCAGTGGATTTGGTCGAAAGCGATATGCCAGCATCATTCGTTTCCTGTATGCATCATACTCGTCATCCTCTTCCAGGAGTGCTTCAGGTCTCTCCACACCCAAGCCCTGGCTCTCTGAACGGCCATTCCTATTATGTGAAAACTATTTAAGAATGTCGAGAAGCAGCAATAAATATCTACTGAACATAGAGAATATGCAAGTCTAATGAACAAATCCACAAGGGCCGTGACGAGGGTTCAAACCTACGTTCGAGAGGATCCCAGACGCTGCATTAAATGTTTTAATGAGGCCGTAACCTTCGTCACAGCCCTTGTGGATTTGTTTATTTGATGCATCACGCTATTGTGATTTCTGTGTGCAAATCTAATGATAATTTGGAAAGTATATTTATTACTAAAACTCATTAACTGAAATTTGACATTTTCTTTAATACTTATGTCCATCTGAGATAACTGAATTTAGCAAAAAAAAAATGCAATTTCTTTGCAAATCTGTAATTTAAGCCACAGACGTTACATAGAAATTTGGCACCCTACATTTATATTTACGAACTTAAATATGCCTGTTATTCATTAACTCTGCCTAATAGAGGTAAAACTAGACCTAGTAGTGCAAATCTGGCTATGATGTATAAAAAATGCAATATATTATCATTTTATATTACTGAATACGAAATAAAACCAAAAACACAAAATACTGTACACTTCTAAATGAGAAAATATAATTGAAACGAGACCAAAATTTGGCTCAGTGGAAGGGCCAGATAAAATGAAGTAATGGCACGCAAAGTATTAAAAAATGTCGAGGGTCACTGTAGAATGTGTAAACACCAAGTGGGACATGCACCACTTAAAACACTTTCAATCAAAACTTAACATTTAAAGATTATACCGTTAACTATAATTGTCTGCATATAGCATTAAGGTTCATAATATCAGCCATCTTGTTTTCTAGGTGTTTAGTGCACACTTAACTTTGAGAGATGCCACTATCTACTTCATTTATCTCCACAAAATTAACTGCCAAACATTTCCTCTTCAGTTGACATTGTTTGATAATGTGGTGTGGGAGGTTTGCGGCAGAACAGTGTATGATTTGGCATGCTTGGTCAGCACAGACTCCTTAACCCTTAAATGGCGCATAGCTATATACCATTTGACACCCACAGGCGCATACAAAAAAAAAAAAAAAAAAATTTTTCTTCCTAACCTGTTAATTTGTGTTCACTGATCACGGGAAAAATAATAAAAAAATCGTAAGTTGAATATATTAGCCGCTATAGGGCAGGGAAGTCTGGCACAAAACAGGCGCTCACTCAGCATGCGTCCCAGGCGGTCTGTTGATCGCCAGCTGTCAGGCCGGAGTTGCCACAAAGAGATAATTGCCTAATTATTTCAATGTCTGATTGATTTTTCGTAGTTTTTTTGCTGTAATATTATTCAATAGTGTGTAGTGTGATATATTTATATAATGAAATGGGTGAATCATCGCTGTACTCAAAAATATGGTGTGCTTATTATTGATTCAATTATGTTCATCAAACAGTGAACAAATACTTTGTCGGTTGTTACACTATATACACAGGTTATATAAGTATCTGCATGTTTTGTTCACCATAACGAACCACTAAGTTGCTACTATGAGTCAAAAAGTAACGAGGAGTGACCGCCGTGTACCACCCAGCCACTCATGCCCTCCCTCAAGTCATCTGACTCGCCCACATTCTCCTCCCACAATACTGTTTTTGCTTTTATTCACTATATACAGACGCTATATATAAGTATCTACATTCGTGTTCACCATAACGAACCACTAAGTTGGTATGCTGAGTGGCAGTGCCAGCCCGCCACTGGCTGCCACTGATGGACCTCACAGTCAGCTGATGGCTGCCGCCCTCAAGGCCAGACGCACTAATATTTCTCCTTAACAATACTGCTTGTGGTGTTATTACGCTATATACACACATTATATATAAATATCTACCGGTTTTATTCACCATACTTGTACAAGTAAACTGGTATGGTGCCCAAAGATCATCATGGTCACCAGTAAACAACACGATAATTCCTGCAGACGACGCTCCTCTCTCACCAAAATGGCGGCTCCCAACCTCCTACTCTTGCTGTTTATACCCTCTATACACACTTTATATATAAGTATCTACATTTGTGTTCACCATAACGAACCACTAAGCAGGTATGGTGAGTGCAGTCAATAAAAGGTGGCCACACACAGTCAGATAACAACGCCACCACCCTCCCTCCCACAGCATTACTCCTCCCTCCATGGAGCACAGCGCTAAATATCATCACAATCCTCTTATTATCAGACTCATGGTCAGTTTTATCACAGTCAGGGGTCTTCTGTAATAATATTATCGCTTCGTAATAGCATGAACAAGTATATTATGGCATTTTTAGGCGATGCTGTGGTCACAAGCTGAACAGCAGTGCTGTGAGCTCATGCTGCGTGCGTCAGGCTTGGTAGCTTACTCGATACTGAGGCCCCTAACACCCAGGAGTTTGGCCCACGATTTTTTTTTTAAAATGGCGTCTGTTTACAAGAGCCCTGATGAAGGTGTGGTGAACCCTGTGTATCCGCGGGCCGTTTAGTACTCCAACGCATCATATGATGCGATGCGCAATTTACTGCAAGTCGGTCAAAGCATCATATGATGCGATGCGCAATTGAAGGGTTAAAGCAACACAAACCTCTTCCAGCCTGTGCATAAACTCATGCCTAACCTGTGTAGATTTGCAGTTTACAAATTTGGCATAAAGCAAAAAACCATGAAACAACCACATTATTCAATGCAGGGGGAAGACATGCACACACGCACACTATACGTACTGGTTAACAGGTGCTGTTATTCCTTTTCCTTCTGCACCAAGACCCATTCCTTCTGTCCATCCCATGCTCTTCAACATTCTGTAGCCAACATTGTCTTCAGTAAGTTTGTGTTGCTGGTAGTCTGAAAGATCAGGATCCCGTCCCTCCTTTATTGCTCGATACTGCAATGTAAAACAATAATTAATAGAGTTTGTTTCATTTATTATACAAGGATGTAGGTAGATAGTAAAAAACTATCATGCCATTGATAAGTGAAAAATATTTAAGGCATGAAAAAACTTTTAAGAGCTAAAAAATGTCAAATTACCTTTTGTAATGGCAAAATTTTGTTACAATTATGAATAAATAAGGTTTACTATAATTAACATTTGATTCATAAACACAAATCATATTAATGTGATATATATCAATGATGATATACAGTTCAGTACATCAAAGTCACTGGCAATGCCAGGGTCGTAGGTTCGTGCCCACTTATAGTCCTAGTGGATTTTCTCATTAAAATTTGATTCATATGAAATGAAGATTACATTTGACTTAAGGTCTTGGTAGTACAATTGAATTTGACTGACTCAAATCATGGAATTCCGGGCAAGACAGAAGTGGTTGGTCATGTTTCTTTTCATCTAATGCCTTTTTCACCTACCAGTAAATAGGTACCTGGGAGTTAGGCAACTGTTGTGGGGTTGCATCTTAGGGAAAGTCAGTAGTTCGGAGGTAAGGGGGGCTTTGATAGAAGCCAAAAGTATACATACATGCAGGCTGCCTGTCCTTTACAAAACAAATTAAATAAAAATATAATACATAACAAAATGTTTACCATGCAAAACTGGCATCTAAAATGATAAAATGTGCAAATACAAATACACTTTACCTGAGGGAATCTCAGGAAGCAGTCTAAATGAAGTCACACAAATCAACTCTTACAGATATGACACATTTGCCCTGAATCAACAAATAGTATAACTAGAAAACACCCTAGACTTTACTTTTACAATGATAAATTGGTTAGGAACATAATGATTATAAATACCCATTATTCAGAACACAACCTAATCTAAGATCACAGCCAGTCTGAAATCCAAGGAGGAGAATGCAGCAAATTCAATTTGAATAATAAACAAGAGTAACTGGAAACTAATAAACCAAGATCTTGCAGAAATAAGCTGGGAAGAAAAGCTAGAAAATACATACCAAAATCAATTACCTCGAGAAAATAGGCACAGTAGCACTAGAGATACTGTATGCTCAAGCCACATATCACTAAGCAAAAGAAGTGGGTTGCAAATTGGAATTAGAACGGCATTTTGTCTGTATAAGAAGAAAACAAATTGCAAAACTTGAATACTGTTCTAGCCTAAGAATTACAAGACAGACCATGTAGAGAAACTGAAGTAATTGAGCTAAAGCTAAAGGAATCACATAAAATGCCTGAGACACAAAAAGAGCAAAAGGCCATCAGTGTAATAAGAGAGGAACCAAAAATATTTATGCAAAATCTAGATAAAAAACTACAGCTGGCATTGGGCCCCTGTGCAAGAGATGAAAGTTTAACAGATCACAACTAAAAATTGAATGAAATATTGAGGAAACAGTGTGATTCGGTTTTCAGTAAAGCCCTGAATGCACTGAGGATCGATAATCCAAATAAATTGTTCATGAGTGTGGCACCAACATCAAATTATATGTCAGCTGTCACCCTAACCCCATTGCACTTGGACATAGCTATACCCAGACACTCTGTTGACCAAACCACACTACAAAGTGAAGGGACGACGACGTTTCGGTACGTCCTGGACCATTCTCAAGTCGCAACTGACTTGAGAATGGTCCAGGACGGACCGAAACGTCGTCGTCCCTTCACTTTCTAGTGTGGTTTGGTCAACATATTTCAGCCACGTTATTGTGACTCATCGTCCCATACACTCTGCATCAGAGCCTGATTCCTAGGATTCCAGCTTCATCAAGAACTGCAAATAAAACACCATCACATGCTCTAAACATTACTTGGAGATGGAGGCCTGATACTGGTGTTATTCCCAACATACTTGAAATAGCAGTGCTAGCACCAATCCACAAAGGTGGTAATATGAGCACAGCCCAAAATTACAGACTGATAGCACTAACATTACTTACCATAAAAATCTTTGAGAGTGCTAAAGAGCAAGATCACAAAACACATGGAATTGCAGCATCTACATAACCCTGGACAACATGGATTCAGAACAAGGCACTCATGCCTCTCAACTGCAAAATCATGACATAACCTTAGTTGCCATGAAAAACAAGCTAAATGCTCCAGTACTTTTCCTCATCCTCATATTGGACATTGAGAGTATACAGACACATACACATGGACACAAACTAAAATACTGTATCATCTTTTGCAAATCACACTAGGATTTTTATGAGTAGACAATATAGAGGGCACTGCAAACATATAAATTAAAGTAAATCCTGTCTTTTATTATGGGCCACAGAAAATTATTTGTTTAATGAAGTCTGAAATTTTAAACTAATTAAACTTGGAACTAACTTTAGGTTCCTGCTCCATGGGAAAAATGAAAATATTAAAATGGAAACCACATAAACTGCAGTCAAACCGACTATAGAATAAAAAGGCAATACAAAAGATTTGGGAGTAATCATGTCATAAGACCTTAGTTTTAAAGAACACAAAGTAGCTATCACAACCAAGAGAAATGACAGGTTGAATGACAAGAACCTTAAAAAAAAAAAAAAAAAAGAGATGCCAAATCAATTATCATAATTTTGTAAGACATTAGTGCTCTCTAGAGGCATATTGTTGCACAATAACAGTCCCATTCAGAGTTGGAAAAACCCATTCAGGTCATTCATTCAAAATGAATGACCTGAAGAATTTACAAAGATCTTTTACTACCAGAATCAACTTTATAAAACATATAAATTCTTGTGCAGATGAAACATCACAATAACGTGGCTGAAAAATGTTGACCAAACCACACACTAGAAATTGAAGAGACGACAATGTTTCAGTCCGTCCTGGACCATTATCGAGTTGACAAGTCGATTATCAAGTCGACCATTATCATAATCGACTTGATAATGGTCCAGGATGGACTGAAACACCATCTCTTAAATTTCTAATGTGGTTTGGTCAACATATAAATTCTTGGGACTGGTTAGTTTAAAAATCAGTCTTCCATAGGGCACATTTAACAAAAAGGAAAATAATTCACACTTGGAAAATGTTAGAGGGGTCCGATTCCAAATCTGCACATGGAAATATCAGTGCATGAGACCAGGAAGCATGGGAGGAAGTGCAAAATAGTCCCATTGAAAAGCAGAGGTGCAATAGGTATACAGAGAGAATTCTCTCAACATCAAGAGCCTAACACTTTTCATCATACTCCCTCTAAACATAAGGGACATAACTTGCTGTTCTCTTGTGGTGCTCAAAAGAGAACTTGATAAATACCTCCAAAAAAATACCTGATCAACAGGGGTAGTGATCCATGTCAGGCTTTAAGCAGCTGCATCTAACAGCCTAGATGACCAAACTACCAACAGGAGGTAGTCTGATTCTAAGTCTGGATCCTTAGAACCAACGAACGGTAATCGAAAGGCAAGGGGTAAATCTGATACAGTATTCAATTTCCCTCTATTCTTATATACACCAAATTGAAACCCTTTTTTAATATTACCATATTACTTGGTGTAACAAAATTATTGAAATTTTCATCCAGAAAACCTGTGTATGGCTTAAAAAAGTCTAAACAATTATTGATGGCCCACATCTCCTTCGAGCATGAAACATACCTTTTCCATAAATCTTGCTAATTCATCTGGTGGTAAAAAGTCTCCAATGTGATGTTTTCCCTCTGCCATGTTTGTTAGTTCTGAAGCTTTTGCATGGGTCTCCTGCATTTCTCTGGCCCGCCTTAAAACAGATTTTACTTCATTTATAAAAGATACTAGGCATGTTCATTGCTATAATGGTAAAACTAATTCAGCATTACAATTGTTTATTTATGACAATTTATATTGCTGGGTATGAAGAACCTAATGAACAAAGAAAAATATAGCACATATTTAACACATTTTATGCTAGATACATAATTCAGCTGTTATAGGTACAAAAGTCAAGTTTGCTAACCTTTTATGCTCCCAGGTACCACCATCAACATCTTCATCAGAATCATACTCATATTTAACCTTTCCTTGTTGTTCTAAACGCTCTGCCTCCCTCTTCTTGGCTTGGAGAAGTTGAAACACTACATTCATCTGTTGGAAGGCAAAGTTTTGCATTATAACTAGCAATGTTTCAATCAAATGAGGTCAATAAAAAAAAAGTATCCCTGAGCCTGTATATTCCCTTATATGAAAGGGTCATGTAATGACTAAGGAGAGTGCAATGATTACAGAAGAGTGCAAATAGCAAGGTAAGGTGTAATAAGGTGTGTTCTGCGGCTGAAAAAGCAATNCAGTAAGGAAGGATTGGTGGACAGAAGGTCCACAACCCCCCACAGACAGTGCAACACCGAAGCCTGCGGTAAGTCACAAAGAAAAATTGTAGGAACTCGGTTTTAAAATGAAACACCTGAAAAGTCCAAAAGCAGGGAACTGAACATGGACGGAGGCCCACCCGAGCATCCAACATCAGGATAGTCAATAAGCACTGACCCAGATACACAGACAAGTGTAGCATAGGAGGAGAAATGGAAATAGGCAAGGAAAACCCGAATACAGACCAAGGAGCGGCCGGGAAGGAGTTGGAACACGACCAACCACAAAATGTGTAGTGGAGAGCGTACATACCCGAGGGACCTCATGGACAACAGGTGCAGCTAGGCACCGAAGATAGGCAAGGAATGAGAGTCCAGATAGGGAAAAGATCCAGGTGCCGACAAACGAAACCAAAAGCACCGAAATGCGGCGCAGAACCCCACAGGACAACAAAGAACAAGATACATGGACAAAGGAAAGTCACTGAAGACACACGCAAGATGACCAAACACAACACACCACACCAAACACCCCAGTTAGGAGCCATCGACACAACCCCACCAAGCGGGAGAAGAGACAGTAAACAAGGATGGAGCAATTACCAAGGGTGGCACATGCCACTCTTGTGGCACGTTTTATACACAAAACAATGTGTATAAATTGGCTAAGTTTAGATTTAGGAAAGACTTTAGTAAATACCGGTACGGTAACAGGTTGGTTGATTTGTGGAACCAATTACCGCGTAACGTGATGGAGGTGGGGTCCCTCGATGGTTTCAAGCGTGGGTTGAACATGTATATGAGTGGGATTGGGTGATAATAAGTAGGAACTGCCTCGTATGGGCCAATAGGCCTTCTGCAGTTACCTTTGTTCCTATGTCCTCATGTTCGTATGCACAAGGGGACACAGGAGGAAGCCGAGTATCCAAAGGAGCCATAGTCATGAAAAAGAACCTGATCAATGTCAGAAGAGAGAGGAAGTGGAAGGCACTAGGATGCTATGTGGTGGAGGCAGACTCCACCCACAAGAGCAAACGCAGATAAGATAGAGCCCAGGAGGCTCTGGAAACTGCACAACCGTCGACTGACAGGAGAGAGGCGGGGCCAAAGAGCCAGAGTTCAACCCCAGCAAGCACAACTAGGCACGCACCCCACCAAACGTCGAGAACCAGCACCTGGCCGACAGAAGCGCCAGACATGACAACCTCACCTGCAGAGCTGAGACACGACTGTGCCACAACACAGTCGAGCCAAGTAACATACCAGGAGCATCACCAGTGGTGCGCTCGAATGCCATGCATAATAGAGGCAATAGGCATTGTACGTACCGTTACCTGAATAAAAGTTGGAATTCTAAGGAGAAATATGTCCAGAGGTGCATGCCCCGCAGAAGACGAGGAGCAATACAGAGGGGGAGGAAGAGGCGCCACTTCGAGCCATTCCACACCCGGAAGCAGAGGAAAGAACGAAGTGACGCCCCCATATATAAAACCCACAACACCCCCAGCATCCAGAGGGTTACGACGGGAGGGAGAAAATGAGCAAGAAGCCGTAGAAAACCGTGAGAAATGATGCGGAACACACAAGTATACCGCCCATAAACAAAACACACACCCCAGTCCCAGCGCGCGAGGTACGAACGCACCACCCGTCCACCAGGTGGTGTGGCTCGTACACCAGGCGGACACACATATCGTACATACACATAACGTACAGACACATTGAATACACACCTCGTACAAACACCAGGAAGGCGTACGTAATGAAGGCAAGGAACGTCGAAACTGGAAGTAGAGACAACACGAAAACAAAACAAGGCGAAACCGAAACGAAAGAAGACAGAGGATGGAAGGTAACCAACGAGGCCAACAAAAGACCAGAGGGAAACCACATCGGAAGTCTAACAGACGTTCCAATAATATAGGAAGGTACGAAGAGAGGTGCGAACCAACGAGAACCACCACAAGCAAGCACAAACGCACAGAGGTACATATGGACAAAAATATACCCCTGATCAAGACACGCAGGGACCCTGATACGAAGGGAACAGTGTCACGACGTAAGCGCGAAAAGGGTAAGGAAAAGGGGGCGAAACACACACCCCAGGAACGACGGGACCGAGGAACCCGAAGGGACACGGAACCGAACCCAGGGAGGAGTATACCCGAAACCAATATGAACAGAGGGGAAAGGAACAACCCCACTGCGGAACTGCCAGCCCCTCACCAAGGGTACAAAGACCCAAGAGGGGCAAACAGGGCAAAGGTCCCCCAGGCAACCCCAGGAACCTCTATGGCAAGACCTGGGGCCAAGCCACATCCCCAAAGTCCCAGCTTGACAAGGAAAAGCCGGGGAAGCCGTACAAACACTAAGGAAGGGAGCCCACTGGTCAGACCCATACAGCACGGCTGTCCACTCATGGGAGCCAAGTGGGGAGTACCACCAACAAAAAATATCAAAATAAAAACACCTAGAACAGTAAAGGGGGACCATAAAAGCAGACCCCCCCCCCCATCAGGCAAAAACAAAAGAAAACCCCACAAGAGGACAACGTACCCAGGTGGAACAGAGCCCGCCGCTGTTATTGGTGAAAACTAGCTGTGTGGTATCCCTACCAGTGACGAAAACTACCACCTACCCAGAGACAAACCAGGGCAACAAAACCCCAGCAGACTCCAAGGGCGGCCCAGTATCGAGCAGTAAAGAACACAGCGGAGGTAGAACGCAAGATGACTTATGGAAGGTGGCCCGGCCAGTAATTCCATCAGCCAAGAACTGCCAGTTGGATCGCCGGCACGGAGGGTCTGGGGCTCCCCCTTCCCCCTCCCAGGAATGGGGGTGGGGTTGCGCAGACGGTGGCACGGCGACATGACGACGTCATGCTAGTTTGATAATTTTGTTTGGGGAGTTCTGTCCACTCGTTCGGCTTTCGGTAGCAATATTTTCACCAGAATAGGATGTTTGTTTTGGGGCGCCTACCTTTCTGGGTGCCTATCCCGGTCGATGACAGACATAGAATGCTCCCAACCACAAGGAGGTTTTCATAGGCCATTGCTCCTCGTGCCTCTCTGAGGGGGCCAGGTTCTGGCTCGTGGTCCCCGGTAGGCAAGAACTCCTAGCATTTTCACTGATGCTAGAAAGTTATACATATCCATTCAACCTGGATAGCTCTGGGGAGCCAACGAGGCTTCCCCAGAAAATAACAATAATGATAATTTAATGTAACAAAGTTATGACAAAATTAGTAGAGCAAAAACCCCCTTCTCCTACCTTCCTCTAGGATTTTTAGGATGTTAAATGCTTGCAATTTTCTGCCCTAAGATTTAAATAGTCACAATAGTTAACAACTAAAGGTCACAATTTCCCAACAATATCTTCAATGATGTCTCAGAATTATTTGAATAAAAAAAAATAAATACTACTATTATATCCAGTAACATGATTCAAAATAGTCAAGTGCACTTCTCCAGTAGATTTATCACAGAGGAACACTTTGCAAATAAAAGTTTGCTAATACTGCGCCTACAGTGTAACGAGTCAATATAGAATTAAACAAGCCTTGTAGTTTAATGGATTGGATAACAAATCACAAGTTCTATATAAATGCTGATAAACTGCACATCTCTGTGGGGTTTCATAATTGATGCACCTGATGCAGCACATTAGTTTGTCAGGTTGTGCAAGTGTCAACTGTGCAATAATTAATGCAATAAGATCCATTAGTTGCTTACACACTTTAGATAATAAATGATTTATCCTCTATATCAAAGGTATCTTGAAATTTGGAAATTTTAGCAGGATGTTATGTATACAAATTCAACAGTAATGCTAATATCCAATTATTCTGCCTTAATTTTATAATCTGCCACAATGTGATTCCCAAGTAACAAATATTACATTAGTCAACAGTACATTTGGTAAATCACTACTTCAATAATGTCATGAAAACAGGTTGAATTAAAATACATTCACAATACATATAACAAAAGTCTGCAAACTAAGAAATACCTGTAAATTACCAACCTGATGGGCACAATATCAAAGAGTGGCACCGATTCCATGCTAAATTAACGTTATCAATTCATCAATGTTGATGACATTAATTCAACATTGACTCATTTTGCTTTTTGGGGGATATTGTGTCCACTGGAATGTGAGAACATTGTGGTGGTGACATGCAATTTAAATTTAACCATTTACTGTAGAGAAAAAAAGTCTAAGCATAAACAAAATCAGATTTAAACGTACTGAGTACAGCATTAGTTAAGACCTATTTGAACATTACATTCTAGAAGTAGAACATTACATTGACACTAAATTATATAATAAAATGCTTGGCTGAGGTTTCCTATTAGAGAATGCATTAACTGATCACAGTTTGTATTAGTTTACAGCCACATTAATTAAATTAAGATGGGGGAAAATAAATAAAGATAAAAAAGTAAATACTTACTGTTACAAAACTTAAGTGGATGGTTGCAAAATACAATTATTTGTACTTTCTACTGAAATTATTAAACCCCAAGTGTCATTTTCTCGAGTTGAAATCAGTAAATAAACTATTCTAGCACGTGTTCTCAGGTGTATTAAAAACAAAATAATCATTTCAATTGTACTATGAGCAGCTTTAATAGTCATATAATAATGTACATAAGAAATGGGTCTCAAAGTGGTTTATTTATTAAATATAGTTATACTATATTTTATTTACAAATTGTAGTTAAAATATAGTTGCACTTCATTTTAACATTCTTGAGATTAATTTCATAATGGTTAAAAATGATCTACCTTTGATATATTTAGTGTATTCTATTATACAATGGCAGTGGTTGAGAAGCATACCAAAACAACACCACTGTAAGGTACAGATAAGTTTCAGTCTTCCAGGCATGCTAATTCCCAACACATACTGAGCCTCATCCATAGACATAATATACTTCTCAGAAAGAGGTTTTAATAACAAAATGTATGGCTAATGTTATTATGAGCAAAGAATTTTTGTCCACATAGTGAAGATGTGACAAACTTCTCAAAATTGACTGATTTGCTTCATAAGAGCAAAGATATTTAAAGATAAAATAACACAAACAATTTATCCTTTTTAAAATTCAAACACAAAATAGATTAGAAAATTTAAGCTATAACCAGCATTTTACTTTATGAAGTGAGGATGTACATAAGAACATTCAAAATAACTGATCATGATATTAATGTTTATACTTTTTATGTACTAGTGTATATTGGCAGGAGGTTTTCATTCAGACATGTTTCATTGAATTATGATTGCATATTCCATGTTAATTATTCTCTTGTTTAGGGCTTCTTTCCCTCTAACTAATGCTCTTGCATCATGGTTTTGGAAGAGGATTTCTCTGAATGTCACACGTGTTCAAGGCTGACGAAAACAACAAGACTAACAGTATAATGTATTATACTTATTATAATTTACACAATGTTTCGAACCTACAAGGCCCAATCTCAATTGAGGAATGACAAGACGTAAGGAAACCTCCGATTTATAAGACTGGGAAGTCAGTTGCATACAAAATTGTCAAGTGAATAATTATGTATGCAACTGATGCCCCAGTGTTATAAACCAAATGTTTCCTGGTGTCATTCTTCACTTGAGAATGAACCTTGTAGGTGTGAAATATGTAAATTACAAAAAGTACAATACATTATACAGTAGTTAGCTTTGCTCTTTTTGTCAACCTTGACCAAATGACATTCAGAGAAATCCTCCTGCAAAACCAAGATGCAAGAGCACTAGTTACAGGGATAGGAAGCCCCAAACAAGAAAATAATCAACACAGAATATGAAGTCATATTCAATGAAATATTTGTGTGTAGTGTAAACAAAGCTGAAATTGTGTAAATTGCAAATTGCTTTTAATTGGGTAGCAACCTTGGAATTCTCTGGGATAAAGACCCATACTTGGTTCATGCCAAGTACCGAGAACATACAAGTTGGCCTCATAAACCAAGGAAGCATTTTTATGGGACAGCAGTTTAGGATTTAGCTCACTCGTCCAAATGAGTATTTTTTTTACATTTAGTTTCAAATTTCATTTACCTGTCTCTTAAGGTAACTTTCCCTTATTATGTACTTGTTTAAATTGCATGATAGCCAAAACAATGTGAAATTCAATTTGTAATAAATGATACCAATAATAATTAACCCATTCTTATGATCATTAACCAGAACATAGGAGGATATATATGTACTGTTCCATTTCAATATAAAACAGAATATACAATAGAGTATAAAACTGACAGCAAATAGATTGTCTTAAGATGGTGTAAATGTATCATAATTTTTATAAAAATGTTAACGTAATAGACTTTGATCTACATCGTTATGAATAAATTGTATTTTACTTAAACTACAATCAAAAGAATACTACTCAATAAATCATAACATCTCAATGCTTGAAAAATACATTCAACATACAGGTAGTGTACTGTAAAAACTGTACCCCACCAATAAGACACTGTTAAAAATGATATGGAAACAAAATATATTTTATCTTTGGCTATCATCTTCTGTACCATGTGCAACTACTCTGCTTATGGACTAAATATCCATCTACTATCAACTCCTTCAGTAATACGCTCTTCTGGGATTGTTCTGAAATAAAAAGTTATGAAATATAAAATAACAGTACAATTTAATTTGGAAAGAAGCAAGGAGATATGTCAGATGGTGAGATCACCAGCAGAATCCCAGTTCTTCCTGCCCCAAGCAGGGACAGGCAAGATCTAAGCCCCACCTCCCCCCAAACCTCTGCTAACTATTCCACAAGAGAATGATCCTATCCAAATAGCCATGCCCCGGAACAGCTTCCTACACTAGTGTGGAGTGTGAGATAATGGACATAGGAAAGTCAGCTTCAAGGTAATGTACTCAAGTATCAATGGGATTACAAATAAAGCAAGTGAGCTGGTCAAAAGTGCACAGGAAAAAAAAATATTCCACAATGATACCAACACGAACGACGTAGCACGAGAATTAAGGTGAGAAAACTGAACCGAGTATACACATTTAGGTGTCGCCGCACGTTCGCCTGCACCATTAGCCCCATGACGTCAAAGTCTGCAGTGCTCACGTGCCGGGCGCGATAGTGTTAATGTTTGCTGATGATGTAAAAACAGAGTTAATTTGGAGGATGTAGCAAGAAATTAAATTATGACTTGGATAAACAATGAAGGGCCCAGGAAATGGTTACTGGATTTTAGCTTGAGCAAGTGTAGTGAAACTGTGTGCTGGGAGCAGGCAGCCAGATACAAGGTACCAATGGGAGATGAAACCTTTTAAATACTAGAAAGAGTAAGGGACTTGGGAGTTGATATTACACAGAATCTATCTGTCAGTCTGCATTAAATGGATAATCTCAGCAGTGGCCTAGGTTGGCCTACACAAGAATTGGCTTTTTAGAGCTCTGAATAATGACCCATTCAGGAACTTGTATGCTACATGTCATTAACCCTGGAATATGCCACACCTGTCTGAACTTCTTCCTTACCTTGTCAAATGCCAAATGAAGTTGGACAAAGTTCAAAGGAATACCACCAGATTAGTTCCAGAGCTGTATAACTGAGAGATGCTAGTTACAAAAACTAATTGAACTAAACCTAACACCACTGGAAGACAAAGTTGCTTGGGATGACATGATTGCTATGTACAAAAGCCTCTGTGAAATGATAGAACAGAAAAGAACATTATTTGGGATGACTGGTACATAAACAAATTGATATAGGTGCAAACCTGAGTACCCAAATGAGCCACTGACAGTAAAAGTGGATTTCATGGATTCCCTATTCAAAGTAATGAAGTGATGGAAGCAGACTTGACACAATTTCATATATAGATGTAAGACCCCAACAGGCTTGGAAACCTGTACATCAGCCAATTTAATGTTGAGAGGTGTGTGACCAAAGAGCCAAAGCTGAACCTCTGAGAACATAATTAGTTAGGTATTTTCTGGGTCACATGGTAAGTATAGTATATCAGCTTTGTTGTGTGGGAACACAGATGGCAGTCACAAAGTATGTAATTGAGGGGAAGGTTGTCAAGCCTCGTGTTGATAAAATGCAGAGACAGACAGACGGACTACCTGCAGTGTACTATAAACAAAAATGTTTGGTTTATGTAAAATATTTTTAAGGAATGTTTTAAAACTCACTTTTGTGACGAGTGAATAAGTAGTCACTTCTTAACCCCTAACAAGTTAGCAACAAGTAATATCAAAAGAAGGCATCAGCCTTCAGACTATTTAGCACTTTCTGTGGCACTGTACAGTCAAAAATCCTTAGATTCATTCAGCATGCCAATATAAGACTAACGAAATTCAAGTTGTGTGGTAAGGGACAAGGGTGGGTCAAAGTAAATTATATAAATGTATTCTGCATATGACAGTTAACAAAGAGTAGTGAACACATAATGTAGTACCAATATACAAAAAGGGTGACAGACAAGAGGCACTGAACTACAGGCCAGTGTCCTTAACTTGTATACCATGCAAGGTGATGGAGAAGATTGTGAGAAAAAACCTAGTAACACATCTGGAGAGAAGAGACTTCGTGACAACCCATCAACATGGGTTCAGGGAGGGTAAATCTTGCCTTACAGGCTTGATAGAATTCTACGATCAGGTGACAAGAATTAAGCAAGAAAGAGAAGGGTGGGCGGACTGCATTTTTTTGGACTGTCGGAAAGCCTTTGACACAGTACCCCATAAAAGGTTGATGCATAAGCTGGAGAAACAGGCAGGAGTAACAGGTAGGGCGCTCCAGTGGATAAGGGAGTACCTAAGCAATAGGAAGCAGAGAGTTACAGTGAGGGGTGAGACCTCAGACTGGCGTGAAGTCACCAGTGGAGTCCCACAGGGCTCTGTACTTGGACCTATCCTGTTTCTGATATACGTAAATGATCTCCCAGAGGGTATAGACTCATTCCTCTCAATGTTTGCTGACGACGCCAAAATTATGAGAAGGATTAAGACAGAGGAGGACAGCTTGAGACTTCAAGAAGACCTGGACAAGCTGCAGGAATGGTCGAACAAATGGCTGTTAGAGTTTAACCCAAGCAAATGTAATGTAATGAAGATAGGGGTAGGAAGCAGGAGACCAGATACAAGGTATCATTTGGGAGATGAAAATACTTCAAGAGTCAGAGAGAGAGAGAAAGACCTGGGGGTTGATATCACGCCAGACCTGTCCCCTGAAGCTCATATCAAGAGGATAATCATCAGCAGCATATGCCAGGTTGGCTAACATAAGAACGGCCTTTAGAAACTTGTGTAAGGAATCTTTCAGAACATTATATACCACATATGTCAGACCAATCCTGGAGTATGCGGCTCCAGCATGGAGTCCCTATCTAGTCAAGCATAAGACTAAACTGGAGAAGGTTCAAAGGTTTGCCACCAGACTAGTACCCGAGCTGAGAGGTATGAGCTACGAGGAGCGACTGCAGGAATTAAACCTCACTTCGTTGGAAGACAGAAGAGTTAGGGGGGACATGATCACCACATTCAAGATTCTCAGGGGAATCGACAGGGTTGATAAAGACAGGCTGTTTAACACAAGGGGCACACGCACTAGGGGACACAGGTGGAAACTGAGTGCCCAAATGAGCCACAGAGATATTAGAAAGAACTTTTTTAGTGTCAGAGTGGTTGACAAATGGAATGCATTAGGAAGCGATGTGGTGGAGGCTGACTCCATACACAGTTTCAAGTGTAGATATGATAGAGCCCATTAATCAGGAAACTGTACACCTGTGATTGACGGTTGCGG
>WNGS01164858.1:61035136-61054669 GCA_020271785.1 Procambarus virginalis
TAACTAGTGGGCTGGCCCGTAATTATAATTATATATACCATACACTTGTATGAACTCGCAGCAATTTAACAAACAGAACACTTCCCCATATGAGAGAATCGAACCATGGGCCAGCAGCTGCCAGGCCAAGAAGTGTTCTGTTTGTTAAATTGCTTGCAAGTTCATGCAAGTGTATGGTATACTGTTTAGTTTTAGTTCATTTATTATGCACCCCATACCCATCTTGTGGGCGGTAGTGGAAAGGGTTACAGAGGCACATAATGGGCTCAGGGACTGAACCCCACAATTCATTTAGCTAAGCAAGTTACAATCTTGATGAGCTAGTTACAAAATTCAATATAAGTCGTCACATCAACAATGGGTTCGAGATCGACCTCAAATACAGGTTCTAAATTAAGCAACTGACATATGTGGAGAGCTAGTGTCACAATTTATATGTTTGTCCTGCACACCGCCCCCCATCCAGTGGGCAGCGGTGGATAGGTTACAATCACTCAGTTACTACCTACAGTTAGCAAACTGGGGATATTTGGCTAAAATTTCTGGTAGCAGATCATTTTGAATGAAATATTTACACATCGCTGGAACATTGGTTATAGAATTGTCTCTAAATTCACGTATCTTTTCGCACTCCATCACATAGTGACGGAGGGTGTGCGAATAATTTTGTTGACACAGTTTACATTTGGTCAGGTCTACATCGGCAGATAATGAGAATTCCCAGAGATACTTGTAACCGAGTCTAAGCCGAGCAGCAGTAACATCTAGAAGTCTGCTGATTTTATTGGATGATCCATAGATGTGTGGCTCCTCTTGCATGATAGTATGATGATAGATGGAATTACTGGTGTCAATTTCACTTTGCCTCAGATCTACAAGATCTTGTTGAAGTTCTCGGTGTACTGCTGCTCTCAGATTGCTCATTGACAATCCAAGGTTACACTCAACGGCTCCTTTAAAGGCAGATTCTTTGGCTAACTTATCAGCTCTATCATGCTCACTCAGTTACTACCTACAGTTAGCAAACTGGGGATATTTAGCTAAAATTTCTGGTAGCAGATCATTTTGAATGAAATATTTACACATCGCTGGAACATTGGTTATAGAATTGTCTCTAAATTCACTTATCTTTTCGCACTCCATCACATAGTGACGGAGGGTGTGCGAATAATTTTGTTGACACAGTTTACATTTGGTCAGGTCTACATCGGCAGATAATGAGAATTCCCAGAGATACTTGTAACTGAGTCTAAGCCGAGCAGCAGTAACATCTAGAAGTCTGCTGATTTTATTGGATGATTCATAGATGTGTGGCTCCTCTTGCATGATAGTATGATAGATGGAATTACTGGTGTCAATTTCACTTTGCCTCAGATCTACAAGATCTTGTTGAAGTTCTCGGTGTACTGCTGCTCACTGAAGACACGAGTTTTCCCTAGTAAATATGATTGATAGAAAGTGAGTGTTTGATCAGAAGCTATTCCTCTGGTGTCGTTGGGAGTGGGGGGGGGGGGAGATTTCGTGGTGGAAAACCCACCCAAATTTCTGCCCTTTTAAAGATCTGAGGGTAGCCTAGTGGTTAATGCTCTGGCCTGGCACCTGATGGTCCATGGTTCGATTCTCTCATGGTGAAGTGTTCTGTTTGGTATATATATATATATATATATATATATATATATATATATATATATATATATATATATAAACACCAAGAAGTGTTACCCAACCCCTCATGAATATACATTGAGAGGTTATACTTTAATTCTGGATACAATCTTGGGGCTAAAGTATTCTTGCCAGTTGGTCAGTATAGCACCTGTGTGTGACCTTGTAACAACCCTGCTGATAGGCCTTAGGCAGCTAATGGCCTCAGTGGCTGCTACTGAAAACACAGGTCTCGAGAATCGCTTAGCTATGTTTCCTTTGTTTCTTATTAGCAATAAATGATCTAACGTATTACAATACCAATTAGTGTCATTCATGATAGGCTGAGTTTTGTATTAAAACGTGGCATCACTCAGTACGATACAAACAACATAATTGTCTAATTGCATGGAGCGGGCTATGAATACCCGTGGGTGGTGGGCCAGGGGGTGCGGGCGGCAGAGAGGCGACCCCCTCGGTACAACGTCACTACTGCGCTGGCTGGCAAGACCAAGGAGGCGCTGGAGGGTCCCAGGCTGGTGTCTCGTCAGTTCTCTCGTCTCGTCGTGTCCTCCGGCTCATCCGTCACACTCAACTGTACCATAGAAGATGCTGGAGACGTCTCGGTGAGTACATTTTACACCTTGTGGTGGATGACGGTGGTCAAGGGTGATGGGATTGCCTGTAAGCAATTTATTAAATCTGATAGAGCCTGTAGGAAACAACGGGATGAGTCAGGTCAGGGAGGTCAAGGTTTGTCATAATTTTTTTGTTTTAAGTAATGTACAAAGAGGGTTAATAATGGCTGCAGGTAAACTATTATAATATTTCATTCACCTGGGCACTAGGAGAATATAATAATAGTTTAAGAGTTCAGTGTAGCGGGACTTAAAGGAACAATATTCAGAGGTAACATAATCACAAAAGATACTGAAAGGAATAAGCAAAGTAGGAAGGTAGTCTTTTCTAGAGTAAGGAAGGAAGCCTTGTAAATCATATCTGCAGGTTCGTCAAACGTGCAGAAAACAGCAATTATACAATTCTGTAATGGAGGAGATTTGAGCTAACTAATGTTTTACCTTGTTTACAAAGGTAACGTGGACCCGAGACAAGGTGGTCTTGACGGTGGACAAGCTCCGGTAAGTGCTTATAATCCATTGTCATCTTTAAGTTACAATTGACTAATATACTGTCCTATCTCCCATTCACCAGCTATTCCACTTTCCACCCCTACCTTTCATCTGCTGTTCGCCTTCCCCCTTCAACTATAAATGTTCAGTCATTTGAATACAGTTTTCGATATGATTAGTTTGATGATTAATTATCCTTTACCTTGCAGATATACGAGGGACGAGCGGGTGAGTGCTCTTCACGAGAGTGGGTCACGAGACCATGGCCTGCGCTTCGCCCGTGTCCAACCACATGACTCTGGTGTCTTTAGGTGTCATGTTGACACACAACCCGAGCAAGTGGCTGAGGTCAAGCTCATAGTCATAGGTAAGGCCTTCAAGTAGCTGCCATTCATTTAAGCACATTATGTAATCAGAGTAAACTCAAGGAATGTTATAACAACCTCACTCAACGATATCTACGAAAATGTATAATTATATATACTGAATATCCCCACTTCCCCTCTCGTTCCCACCAAGTATTATTTTCCTGTATACAAGTCTAACATGCTGGTGGTGTTGCCTGTAATTTATTTATATTTATATACAAGAAGGTACATTGGGTTTGTGAGAATACATTGAATAGGACAGTATTTCCAATCTTGTAAAGCGACTAGTACGCCACTAATGATAGTAATAGGAATGATATGGATTACAGACGCTTACTCTGTGATCTTTGGATCGTCTGAGGTGTCAGTGGCTGAGGGAGCAACACTGTACCTGCTGTGTATGGTGCTGCAGGTCAGTGATGTACCGGAGTACATCCTCTGGTATCATAACACTAACGTTGTTGACTACTCCAGAAAGAGCATCTCGGTGAGTAATAATTACATTACTGTTCTCAACGTTATAAAAATAAGTAATGGTTAAGCGGATTAGAGATAAATATACACCGCCTGTAATTTGATCTCGACAATTAAATATGAAATGTTTAATATTTGTCTGAACTAAAAATATTTAAGTTTGCTTTTTATAGAATTTGCGAGAAGAGTAGACTGTAGGTACAATATTACTCGAGCAACAAACTAAGTCTTTAAGATAAGATGTATAACTGCTGTTGCAGTCTAGAAATAATGGGAGGCCAGAATTAGCATTACAGTTTAGATTGACCAAACCACACACTAGAAAGTTAAGGGACGACGACGTTTCGGTCCGTCAATCGACTTGAGAATGGTCCAGGACGGACCGAAACGTCGTCGTCCCTTCACTTTCTAGTGTGTGTTTTGGTCAACATATTTCAGTCATGTTATTGTGACTCCTCATCTGCATTACAGTTTAGAGTTTTAAAGATGTATGTATACAGGAGACTAAGCATGTTTAAATAAGGGTATCTGGATAAGGAGTTCGTTATAGTTCTGATTGCTGATTAGTGCCGAATAATTTAGGGTCCGGATTTGTTTTATTGAATCACAGATAATGGTAGGCGAGAAGAGGATAAATGTGTCAATGGCATTGAGTAGGCGATTCCACGTCTGACCGTCGGTGGGGACTGTCGTTGCCGCTGTACGTTCCAGTTTTAGCCGGCCAGTGGTTGTGCGCGGTTGTTAATGGTCTCTGTTGCGGGTCTTTGTGGCTGTGCTGGCCTGTGGGATAGGGTTGCCCCTTACACCGTGTCCAGCGAGCTTCGAAGATTGTACTGGAATTCACTTTACAGGCGACTTACCCAGCGAAGGAAATTATATTGATTGACCTCCTGCGGGTGGATGTGGCAGTGGTATGTGGAGTGCTGATTATCTCCAGTCACAGGGCAGTGGTAAAGTTCAGTTCACCGGTCTTCCGGGACTTTATCGACTACTATAAACTACTTTATCAATTACCGCGTAACGTGGTGGAGGTGGGGTCCCTCGATTGTTTCAAGCGTGGGTTGGACATGTATATGAGTGGGATTGGGTGGTTATAGATAGGAGCTGCCTCGTATGGGCCAATAGGCCTTCTGCAGTTGCCTTTCTTCTTATGACGGACGCTCCTTCCAGCTGCCTGGGGATGTTGGATCCGTGACCATCTCTGATCGGAGTGGCACGTCCACGTATGTGGCCGTTCACGGAGCAGCGTTCGAGTTCCCGGAAGACCTTTTGCGGCGTTACTTTACCCAGTTTGGACGTGTTTTATATTTGTATGAACGTCGTCTCCTCTTTCAGTGGAAGGGCATCCCGAATGGGACCCGGACATTGACCATGCGCCTTAAGACCACTATCTCGTCTTCCGTCATTCTTATGGGTTTCTACATAAGGATATTCTATGTTGGCCAGCCCCGTACTTGCTTCCGTTGCGGGTTGGCACTCGGGCTGCAGGTTGCCGTGCTGGCGGTGTGGGCCATGTGAACCTCGTCTGGGAGAAGGATTTCTTCCCTCTGAAGGTCCAGGGGGCCTCTGTGTGTGTGACGACGAGGATGCTGTATCCGGGCCTTCGGATGGGCCGGTGGTGTCGCAGGTGTCTGCGGACCCCCTACTTGGCGGTGAGGGTGACGAGGCGGTGGTGCATGTGCTCCCTCCTCCGCCACCCCCTCTTCCGGCCGTGTCCTCCGTGGTAAGTGGTGCCGGAGCGCCGCCTGGTACTGAAGGGTTGGGTGTGGTGCCTGTTCCTGTGGAGGCTCCGGCTGTGAAGCCTATAGTGATGTATTTATTTATTTATTTATTTATTTATTTATTTATTTTTATTTATTTATTTATTTATTTTTATTTATTTATTTATTTTTTATTTATTTATTTTTATTTATTTATTTATTTTTATTTATTTATTTATTTGTATTATTTATTTATTTGTATTATTTATTTATTTGTATTTATTTATTTATTTTTATTTATTTATTTTTATTTATTTATTTATTTTTATTTATTTATTTATTTTTATTTATTTATTTATTTTTATTTATTTTTATTTATTTATTTATTTTTATTTATTTATTTATTTTTATTTATTTATTTATTTTTATTTATTTTTTATTTATTTTTATTTATTTATTTATTTTTATTTATTTATTTATTTTATTTATTTATTTATTTTTATTTATTTATTTATTTTTATTTATTTTTATTTATTTATTTATTTATAAGAAGGTACATTGGGTTTGTGAGAATACATTGAATAGTACAGTATGTACAATCTTGTAAAGCCACTAGTACGCGCAGCGTTTCGGGCAGGTCCTTAATCTAACATAATTTTAAGTAGGTAATTTCTATCAGAATTGATAAATGATAACAAATACATTGCAAGAGAAAAATGAGATGAGAGAGCTTAGTAAGTATATTAAAGTACATTGTTATATTAAAGCTCTGATTGATTACATTGACAGCTTGATTGGTAATATAAACAAGATTAATAGACACCATACAGCAGATTGACAGCACATATAAGAAGACAGCAATGATCACAATGGTAAAGATATTCAGATTGGGTACATAAAGATTGGGAGACTGGGTAGCAATACATACAGATAAACAAGATTAATAAACACCATACAGCAGATTGGCAGCACATATAAGAAGACAGCAATGATCACAATGGTAAAGATGTTCAAATTGGGAACATAAAGGTTGGGAGATTGGGTAGCGATAGATACAGTGCAATGTATGGTCCGTTGCCTCCAAGAGTTGCCGCGGCTGAGGGGGTTGCGTGGTCGTGAGATACGTGACCGTGCGCGAATGACCTGCAGTTCTGGTGGGGAAGTTGACAGCTCTGATGACTTGCACCCAGATTCCAAGCGTTCGAGGCGGGCTCTCAGTTCGTCTCCCCGGGAGGTGCTTCTTGGGAGGACGTGGGGGAGTTTGAGAGTTCGCTGTCCTAGGAGGATGATGCTACGGTTGCTGCTGGTGGTGTGCCTGGTGCTCCTGCGGTGAATGTTGGTGGTGTGGCAGCTGTGGTGGCTGTCCCTGATGGGGCGGCCCCTGTGGTGATACCGGTGCTTGGTGTGGAGGTCACGTTGTTTGCTCCTGTCCCCCCCCCCCTCTTCTAATGCCCCTGAGTCTTCGGTTACTGGTTCTCTGGGTTGGGGGGTGGGGGTGATGCCCGGTTGTGGTGGAGGGTGCTAGGTGGGATTTAGTTCTTGTCTTAAAGAAGGACCCCCTGTGTACCCCCCCTGTGCCAAGGTCCTCCGTGCAACAGTTCCCCCATGTAGCCATTCCCTGTGCTACAGCCGCACGTGCAGCAGCCCCCCCCCCCCCCATTTTGTAGGACTCCTTGCAGGACGTTCGTGCGTGGCCTCAGTAGCTGCGTCCACCGTGGCGGGAGCCCACCGAGGAGGAGTGGGGGTGTTCGAGGATTATTAGATGTAGCATGTATTCATGCTGCGCGCGGATGATTGTTATGCCTTCCTGTTTCATTGTTTCTCTTTGAATTTATGTAGTGCTATTTTTCTTTATAATATTTTTATGATGTAGATGTTTGTTCTCGTTTAATTTGATATGGTTCTATTTTTTATTTGATTTGTATTGTTCTGGTGCTCAGTTGTCTGTGCTTTTTATTGTAATTATGTGTTATCTTAATAGAAATACAAAAATGGTGTTGAGTAACAGCGACAGTGTTACAATTAGCATGGAAGGACCTTATAGGACCATGGAAGGACCATCCAAACACCTAGAACAATTAGCATGGAAGGTGTAGTGTGTAGTGGCGCGAGTGGGGTAGGAGGTTATACAATTACTTGTACATCATGTTCTTATTTTAGATCGCGTGGGTATGTTATAAAATATTATGTGGGTTGGCTAGGGGGACTGGTACTATTAAGGGGTAAGGGTAAGTAGACTAGAGGTATCAAGATATGGGAGAACAAAAGGCCGGCCCCCAAAGTAAAATATCCACAAGAATAAATGCTTGCTACTAAACCTGGTTAGTCTAGGAAATGATTATTGAACTCCCACACAGGAATAAGGGATACTCTGTTCAACCTTACTTATTTATTAACCCCTTAACACCCCCCATACACAATCTCACCAATAACAATTTAATACTAACTTTACCACACAATCTTACGTTAAAAGCCTTGGTCCACGTAGGCAGGATACAAGGTTTACACTGGTAACAAGCTAGGGTAAAGCTCTACTATAACACACTCGATTCAGCCTAGGGTAGGGGACCACGTGGTACACTGGGACCCCAGTTAGCATAACAGGTACAACAACTTAAATATACTTACTACACCCCAGGTATACTACTCTACACATATAACGATAGGTATGCCAGACATATACAAACTGAGTAATGGAGTACTTAACCAACTAAGTCACAGAAATACAGAAGTAAGAGGAAGGAGGAGAGCGCGTCCGAACAACACAGCCCCAGCAGAGAGAAGACCGTCCCAGCAGCATGCGTGAGTGGTGCCGGGAAGAGCCCAATTGATCATACAGCTATACACATTAAAACATCTTCCCCTTATGCCTCATATTGCTACTTTCCTCATTCTACGGGTAGTTAAACTTATAACAATGTTACTTAATCCACAACAAGTTTAAGAGTCTAAATGCTTTGTGAGCTACACGAATAGTCGTACTTCTGGCAGGGATGATTACAAACAGCTACATCTCTCTATGCGTGCCCTGCCATATTGTCGTTACTAAGCTCAATTTTGACCTCTGGTTTCCATCTAAAGAACCCAGAGTCGTAACAGGGTAGCTTAAATATTATTGCACAGTTGTTAGTTATTAGGATCTCCAGCTTGATATATTAGGGTTATTCTAGCTGTTTGATGAATATAAAGGTTGGCTTTTAGTTCGTGATTTACTGAAGAGTAATGTTATGACTGGTACTAGAACATCTGAAGCTGTTTTGTACATATTTGGTATGTACAAAATAGCTTCATACTATTTCGTATGATAGGTAGCCAGCTTTAATTCATTGTGTCGGGGGACAGGAAGCCAGAGTGTATTCATACATGGTAGACTTATATCGAGGTCTCCCGCCCCTCCCAAGCCGAATTACTGTCCCTACCCCGGATGCAACCCCATAACAAATTCCTACTCACTGCTAGGTGAACAGAGGCATTAAGTGAAATGAAACCATTTCCGTCCCGCTTGGGATTCGAAGCCGGAATTCTCAATTGTGCATCGCGAACGAACCCGACTGTACTACCGGGGACAGACACAGACACAGACACAGACACAGACACAGACACAGACACACACACACACACACACACACACACACACACACACACACACACACACACACACACACACACACACACAGACACACACACACACACAGACACACACACACACACAGACACACACACACACACAGACACACACACACACACAGACACACACACACACACACACACACACAGACACGGGCTGCTTCCTGGGGTGTGTGTGTGTGTGTGGTGTGGAAAAAAAAAAAAAGTAGTTAGTGTAGTTAGTAAACAGTTGATTGACAGTTGAGAGGCGGGCCGAAAGAGCAAAGCTCAACCCCCGTAAAATACAACTAAGTGAATACAGACACACACACAGACACACACACAGACACACACACAGACACACAGACACACACACACACACACACACACACACAGACACACACACACACACACACACACACAGACACACACACACACACACACACAGACACACACACACACACACACAGACACACACACACACAGACACAGACAGACACAGACAGACACAGACAGACACAGACAGACACACACACACACACACACAGACACACACACACACACACGCACGCACACACAGGAAAGTATGACGAGATAAGGGACTTCCTAATGGGAATACCATGGGAAACAGAACTAAGAGAAAAGACTGTACTAGATATGATGGACTACGTCACCCATAAGTGCCAGGAAGCTGCAAACAGGCTTATCCCGGCCCAAAAGGAGAAAAAGGAAAAGCAACAGCAGAATCCATGGTTCAGTCGGAAATGTAAGGTAGCAAAGCAACCGAGCACAAGTACATGGGAAACTACAGGAATAACAGAAAACCAGAGAGCAGGGAGAGATACCAGAGGGCCAGAAATGAGTATCTCAGAGTGAGGTGAGAAGTAGAGAGATAGTATGAAAATGACATCACAAGTAAAGCCAAGACCCAACCAAAACTGCTCCACAGCGACATCAGGATGAAAACAGCAGTGAAGGAATAAATGATGAACCTGAGAAAAGGAAGGAACAGATAAGGAACAGAATGACAAGGTGTGTGAAGAACTCAACAAGAGCTTCCGGGAGGTCTTCACAATAGAGCAAGGAAAAGCTCCTATACTAAGAGAGGCGGTGACAAACCAAGCAACCTTGGAGGAATTTGAGCTCTCTAGTGATGAGGTCAAATGGAATCTGTTGGAGCTGAATGTGACAAAGGCTGTTGGGCCTGACAAAATCTCACCGTCGATACTAAAAGAAGGTGCAGAAGCACTAAGTGTGCTACTCTCTATGGTGTATAACAGGTCACTAGAAACAGGAGACCTATCGGAAAGCTGGAAGACAGCTAATGTAGTTCCAATATACAGAAAGTGTGACAGGAAAGAGACACTGAACTACAGGCCAGTTTCCCTAATTTGAATACCATGCAAGTGATGGAGAAGATCGCGAGGAAAGGCTCGTAGAACATCTGAAGAGAGAGTTTTGTAACACCCCACCAGCATGGGTTCAGGGATGTTAAATCGTGCCTCATAGGCTTAATAGAATTCAATGACCAGGCGACAAAAATTAGGCAAGAAAAAGAAAGGTGTGCAGACTGCATTTTCTTGGACTGTCAGAAAGCCTTTGACACAGTACCCCATAAAAGGCTCTTACAAAAGTTGGAGAAACAGGCAGGAGTAAAAGGTAAGGTGCTCCAGTGGATAAGGAAGTATCTAAGCAACAGGAAACAGCGAGTAACTGTGAGGGGGAGACATCAGAGTGGCGAGATGTCACCAGCGGAGTCCCACAGGCACAGTCCCCCCCCCCCCACAAGCACAGCTCTGAACTTGGGCCCATCCTGTTTCTGATATATGTAAACGACCTTCCAGAGGGTATAGACTCATCCCCCTCAATGTTTGCTGATGCAAAAATTGTGAGAAGAATCAAGACAGATGACGATAGAGAGTACAGGACGACCTGGACAAACTGGAGGAATGGTCTAGAAAATGGCTGCTAAAGTTTAGCTCAGGAAAGTGTAAAGTAATGAAATTAGGCGAAGGGAGCAGGAGGCTGAGCACAAGGTACCATCTGGGAGGTGAAATCCCGCAGGAGTCAAATAGAAAGATCTGGGGGTTGATATCACACCGAACCTGCCCCCGGAGGCCCACATCAAAAGGATATCATCAGCGGCATATGCTAGACTGACCAACATAAGAACTGCCTTTAGAAACTTGTGTAAGGAATCGTTCAGGACCTTGTATACCACTTATGTCAGACCAATCCTGGAGTATGCAGCTCCAGCCTGGAGTCCATACCTAGTTAAACACAAGGCAAAGTTAGAGAAGATTCAGAGGTATGCCACCAGACTCGTCCCAGAACTGAGTGGTATGAACTACCAGGAAAGCTACGGAAGCTAAACCTCACAGCCCTTGGAAGACAAGAGTAAGGGGAGACATGATCACCACCTATAAAATTATCAGGTGAATTGACAGGGTGGACACAGACAAATTACTTAACATGGGTGGAACACGAACAAGGGGACACAGGTGGAAACGTAGTACCCAAATGAGCCACAGGCACATTAAAAATTATTTTTTTCAGTGTCAGAGTAGTTAACAAATGGAATGCATTTAGGCAGTGATGTGGTTGGGGCAAACTGCATACACAGTTTCAAAAGTAGATTTGATGGAGCCCAATAGGCTCCAGAATCTGAACACCAGTTGATTGACAGTTGAGAGGCGGGACCAAAGAGCATAAGCTCAACCCCCCCCCCCACAAGCACAACTAGGTGAGTACACATACACACTCGCTCACTAGCACATTTATTTACTTTGTATTTAAATGAGCGTATTAGAGACAACATTTGAGGCCCTGGCGATGAATAAATATACATAAGTGAGATAGTTGCCAGCAGCTGTGAGAAAGTAAGTTATCTTTTATCAACCTGTCCTCTTACAAATTACGTCTGAATTTGGCCGTTTGCCCGTATGGCCGAAAATGGACGTAATTTGAAAATGAACAAAATTTGAAAATAAATTTTGGAATTTTTTTCCAAAACAGTAAGTTAAGGGTCCTCTGGTAGCTTAGGTGGGCAGGAAATTCTCCTAACGTTTCAAAACGTCATGTAAAAACGTTAGTTGAAAGTTTCTTCTCATAACCTTACCGAGTAATCCAGGCGATTCAAACAGAAAACGGGACAGTACATCACTTTCGTGAGCCGATTTCATTTTAAATTACGTCCATTTTTGGCCATAGCGTGCATACAAGCGAAAAGCAACGTTATTTTTAAGAGGACGGGTTGATATAGCGTTTGTCAACAAACCACTACTGCAGTTAGATTGAAGACGATCCGATTAATTTATTTATTTATTAAGCCACCCAAGAAGTGGCACGGGCCCGTAAGTGGTAGATTTTTTGGAGTGAATGTGATCTTTGGTCGTGAAGTGACGATCCGTTGTTGTTGTTGTTATAGATTCAGCTACTCGGAACAAGTTCCAAGTAGCACGGGCTATGGTGAGCCCGTAGTGGACTTGCCTGGCGAGTGACGATCCGTAATTTGACGGCATATATTCCACGCTTCACCTAACTTCCCGAATTTACCATCTTGCTGGTTACCTTACGGATGACCTGATTGATTCCCGGAAGCCTTGAGAAGTTTCAATTGTAATTTATGTAAAAAGTGTTAGTGTAGAACTTCTTGGAATGTGGAATTCTTACGGATAAATTATGAGGATTTAACAGGCACGTCAACTTTCCTACAATGAAGCTTCTAAGATCTTAGTAACTGTTACTCCTAATATAGTTGTTATTGAAGCAACAGATTGAATCATCCACACCAGGATCCCAAATGTGAGCACAAGTCGTACCAATGTTACCACGACGTTGGTACTTAAACTGTAAAAGACGTAGTGAATTGGAATCACCACTCCACCTGTCCAAGTGACCAAGGAACGATTCACGGATCTCCACCAGTGTTTCAAGTGCTACCGGTACATCCCACCGACGCTGCCTACTCTGCAATGGCTCGCACACTGCAGTTTCACCTGACTGTCTCCACCGGCAGGAGAAAATAAAAAAGATGGCAAGCACTACCTTCACCTCACCTCGGCTAGCCAACCCGCCTACGTCCCTTTTCCCGGCCTTGCCCGAGAACACACCTGGGTAAGCCCCTGCTACCTCACCACCACTTGGTCCCTCGCCTCCGCAGCCCTCACTACCACCAACCAAGCCTGCAGTTACCAACAACACCCTGGTACCAGTACTTCTACACCTCGCCGACAAATTGGTGGGCAACGACGTCAACCTATACGTCCACACCATCAACCGGCTGCTCGCCGCAAATGGACTACCGACGGTGACTGTACCAGGCGACCTCCCAGCTCCTGCAACTGCGAGGTGACCTCCCGACCCCGCAAGAGGTCCCACAATCAGTCTGGTAACAGGGACGTCACCCACCCTGGCTGCCCCTACCAACGAAGACGACGACGGACCACCCGAGCCTCCCACAACCAACACCAGGAGGCTCTCCAGAGCCACCACTTACGAGGACGAACACAAAAGTATTTGCCTTGTGTTCTTCATTCCGCCCGACGAGTTCAGTGGCAACGCAAATACCAGACGAAAATTGGCCCACAAATGTAACAAAATAATCAGCCAGAACAAATACCCGCACCCCATGTATGTCTACGCAAACACCACGAACTTCTACACAGACCTCACCATACTGAAGAATGAATACCGCCACCCAGAATTTCACCGCAAATTCCCAGACGAACAAATGCAATTCTTCGAAAAGGACGACGATCCTGATGTTACCAAACTACCGTGGTTGTTCTGTTAAGGTATAAAGCGTCGCTTTGCACATTAAACTGCAACCTGGCGACCAAGCCTCCTGCGGGCCATGAACTGCGAGCGACCACGAAGCGACCAAGTTCGTGGAGATGGAGATCCATCCACAGATCTCCAGTATCAACTATTGATACTGGTAATGGCTCCAAAGAGCCTCCACTTACGGGATATTTATGCCTGTGCCACCTTTTGGGTGGCTTAATCTTTATAAATCAATCGTAGTGAATTAGCTGAGACCTGACGTTCCCAGACACTTCACATAATCTCTGGTAACATTGTTTTGTTCATGAGGCATCCCTCCCAAGCAGGGCACAACAGGTACCTCCACTTTTCACCCTTATATGTCCCTTCTCTCCTCTAAGGTCCAAATAAGTCCCTAAAACTGTCCTTACAGTTTAGCCTTTTAATTAAAGCAAACGTCTGCACTTTTTCAATATTAATTTTACATGATAGCAGTCCAGGTCGTAAAAAAGTATTTATATCAATCATTTTGAGATTGTCTTTAAAGATTTTTAGTTGTTAATTTGTTTGTTAATCAGGTAAAGACAGATGAAGAGACCAGATCAAGTGAGCTACAAGTCCGGAACATCAATCATACTGACGCAGGAAATTACACCTGTGAACCTTCCAATGCCACACCAGCCTTTGTTTCAATTGCAGTATTTAAGGGTGAGTGTTTCATTTACAGTATTTAAGGAGTGAGTTTTAAGTTGTTAATCCCTTGATTGTGTGTTGACATAATAATTAAAAGTCCCAGTTGTGTCTAGTTACAAATGGCAGGATGGACAACCCAGCTGATTTTCTTCTCGTTGGGGAGTGATTGTTCACACTCACTGCTATGGTGGTATGTCACTCACACGACCACACTCACTGCTATGGTGGTATGTCACTCACACGACCACACTCACTGCTATGGTGGTATGTCACTCACACGACCACACTCACTGCTATGGTGGTATGTCACTCACACGACCACACTCACTGCTATGGTGGTATGTCACTCACACGACCACACTCACTGCTATGGTGGTATGTCACTCACACGACCACACTCACTGCTATGGTGGTATGTCACTCACACGACCACACTCACTGCTATGGTGGTATGTCACTCACACGACCAGTGACGCTGCCTAATAATAATCTCGCCCTCCGGGGCAAAATTTAAGTTTAAATAGATTTACGGTTCAAAGAAATGAATACCATTCTACATTACATTTTAAACCTTGCGTGTTTTTGAAGGTGAAATGTCACAAGGCGTTTTTATGAATTGGTTAAAACACTATCTTGGTTTAACAGCCGTATACCGTGAGTGGGCATGCACTGTCCACTATACCGTGGGGGGTTGGCATGGTGTACGTTTGTTTGAAAGATTCAGCATTGCACAAATAATTTGCCTTCTGGATTTTTTTATTTAGCTTGGACATTCTGCTCTTTAGCTCAAGAATTCCATTTATAGGCTCCTAATATAAACCTCAAAAACTCCTAATTAAAGGATTAGCCTAATTTATAGGCTAATTTAATAGAGCCTAATTTATAGGCTCCTAATTAAACCTTAAAAACTGAGGTTTTTGCTTTGTTTCTTGTGACCTAGTTCTAACCTTGGAGTGTTAGAACTTTTCAAAACTTCATAGTAAGAATTAATTTTCAGTTTTGTGTTGGATGCATAACAAGAGTTGCATTTTATTGCACTTTATGAGGAATCTACCTCATCACCTCAAGTATTTATCGTGAACTCAATTGTACACTCAGATTTATTTTAAAATAAGCAATATTATTAATTTTCATAACACGTAATCCTTATAATTAAATGCAGCCGTCTTCGTATCGTCCACTCTCCTTCCCCGTCTGAGACTGTGGAGTCTGTTGCACACTATAGTGCTTTTGGCACACCTGTCTGTCACAAATGTAAACGTGGTTTCTCTCCCTCTTCCTTCCCAGCGGATAAGGTTGTCTGTCCTTCCTTCCTCCTCTTTCTTTGTTCCTGCATTATCTTCGTAGCGGTATCAGCGGACCTCCCTATGGAATTTCCCCGTAGTCGTTGCTTCTACCTCTGATGCTGCCCCCTATTCCAGTACACATTGTCGTTTGTCCTTACTCAGCCCCAACTCCCTCGACCCAACACCACCACCTGTCGTTTCGCGTATGACCCTTACCACCCTCTGAACACAACTTATTGGTGGATTTACTATACCAACCAACTCAGACCTACCCTAGTATCCTAGTACCCAATTTGAATCGTTGCTCTAGATTTTTCTTTCTTTTCTTTCTTTATTTTTCTGTTTTTTCCCATTCTTCAATGGGATTTACATAGGTTTTATTAAGTTTGTAATAAACCTTGCGTGTATTATCTCGGTTTTTGCCTCTTTGTACCAAAGGTTGTACTTTGTATCGGTTCTCTAGGAACCGATGCTTGGCACCCGTCCTGATCACTTCCATGGTTATTCCTTTCTTTCTTATCCTCCAGCATTTGTTGGAACCGCCAACTACTGTTTATTGATCCGAAACGCAGTTCCCTTTGACCCCCTCTTTTTCAGTTTAACGTTCCTTCCACCGCCGAAACGTCGTCGTTCCTTCACCTTCTAGTGTGTGTGGTCTGGTCAACAGGTACATTGTAGCAAGGTTTTATATCAACAAATAATATAAATTGACAGAGGTGATTACACTGGTAAAAATACATGTCTTAAGTACTAATATTGGGGAAGTGGGTAGTAAAAGATACAGTGTGAGTTTGAAGCACAAGGTAGGAAACTATGAGGATGAAATTAGGTACTTTTTGCTTTTACTTTGAATAGAGTATAGGTTGGACAATTGTTTAATTCATCAGAGAGTGATTTCAATAGACTGTGACCTTTTATTTGCATGGGGTGTTTGCACAGATTTAGTTTGACTCTGGGGATATGAAAGATATATTTACTTCTGGTGTGGTGCTCACGGGTTCTATTACACCTATCAAGGAAAAGTTTCAGATCAAGATTAGCATTTAGGAACAAGCTTTTGTACACGTAACTAGCACATGAGAATGTGTGGAATGAGTGTACGTTTAGCATGTTAAGGGACTTAAACAAAGGGGCTGTGTGTTGTCTGAAGACTGGGTTTGTTATAGTTATGATAGCAGATTTTTGCTGAGTTATGATGGGCTTGCAGGGGTTGAACCCCCATGTACAGATACCATATGTAAGATAGGGATAGACATTGAAAAAATTATCTGACTTTAGAAAGTATACCGACCGTTTTGGCTGTGTGTTGTATGTGGGTGTTGAAGTTCAGTCTCTTGTCTGTGTCTTTCCCACATTTTTTATTGTTAATGTTAACATTGTCTATATGAAGCTGAATTTGATTTGATGATTTACTACCAAATAAAATGTAGTAGGTATTTTCTAAGTTTAGTGTGAGTTTGTTGGTTGACAACCATGAGTGACTTTTTTTTATTCATTATTGACAATATTATTTGGTGTGTGGGGGTTGAAGTCAGAATAGAAAAAATATCGTCAGCAAATAGTATAGGTTTAAGAATGTTAGAATCATTTGGAAAATCACTGTCCTGAAGAGAGGTCCTAAGATGCTGCCCTATGGCACTCCTACTGTTAACCTCCCCCCACTCTACCCTTATGTTATTGATGGCTACATATTGGTGTCTGTCACTGAGATAGGAACGAATATAGTTCAGAACAAGGCCTCGGATACCATAGTGGTTTAGTTTAAGTAAGTGATAGTTATGGTTTACAGTATCAAAGGCTTAGGTTAATGAAATCCAATTGGGAACTGATTTTTGTCAAGGGCTGTGTAGATTATATTAAGCAGACTAATTATGGCATCAGTGGTACTCTTTTGGAAACAGAAACCAAACTGACAGGGACTTAATATGTAGAGTTTTACAAGGTAGGAATAGAGCAGCTTGTAAATAAATTGTTAAAATATTTTTGAAAGTATATTTAGATTTGATAATGGTCTGTAATTGCTTATATCAGTTGTCTCGCCTCCTTTATGAACTGGCGTTACTCTTGCTTTTTTAAGTATTTCAGGAAAAGTATGACACTAAAGATTTGTTGAATAGCATGGAGGTAAGGCCCTTACCCTCCTTTTAACTCAGAGGAGCGATGAGAGCCAAGGGGAGTAGTCAGAGAGGTCAAAGGACGAGCAAGGTCGGGGCCCCAATGCAGCAGGGGCTACAGAGCCCGGTCTTCCAACATAGTCCGACTCTGGGGCTTGGTCGCTCACCCCACAAGCATGAGAAGGTAAAAGAGGAACAGAGTTCAACATAGGTACGAAAGGGAAAAACATTTATTCACGAATGTGCCCCCATACCCACCATGGAGCCACAATTAGAGGCAGGACACCCAACAAGAAGCTATCGCCGATCATGCCGGGGCCCCCTAAGGGTGCGTCGTGAGTATACACCCCACAAACGCCACCTTAAGAACCCTCAGTCCGTCGAGATCGGGTTCAGTGACGAAAGGAGGATTGACAATAAAAGGTTCCCCTCGCTCACGACGTTGGGTACTACAGTTCTATGGGTGCAAGAGTATGCCTCTTCAAACACCCAGGTGTCCAAATAGAAGAAGTACAAAAGAATAACCAAAACAAGCAAAAGATCAGCAGGAAATGACAAGCAGACAGGAGAAGAGGGGGGAGAAAAACGAAACAAAAGGAAAAGGCACCCAGCAAAATTTGTAAGGACAGCTGCAGGAGCACAAGGCTACAAAAGGACAGGGGAACGCCTTAAGGAGCACCACACTCCGACAGCCGCCCACCAAGCCCCTCCACGGCAACAACGAGATGGACAGGGAGGGGGAGCAGGTAGTAGTAGTCCGGTCTGGGCCCAATGTAACGGGGCTACAAAGCCCGGTCTTCCAGCACAGTCCAACTCAGGGGCCTGGTCGCCCACCCCCATGAGCCTGGGTAAGAGAAGTAGTGTCGTCATCCATGTATCAGTCGTTCTAAAAGTTTGGGGCCTGGGACCAAGGGATACCACCTACCAGGGCCGCCAGGGAGGCCCAGCGTGGGCCAATGCAAGAAGGGTGCATCGTCCCCAGCAGTGCTCCCTCTTTTCAACAGGGGAGTCCTAATACAGTACATCGTCCATTCTCCCACACTGGTGCTAAGACCCCATTCCCCCTATTGCCCTAGCCTGGACACCCAGGCTAGGTATACACTCAGGGCGACCCCTCCAGTGGGCGGTCCGATGGCTCACAAGGCCCCTACGTGGTGCCCTTCTGCACGTACACCACCCAAAGAGGGGCAGGAGAGGGGCAAAGCAACCCTCACCGGTCCAGGGAAGTGTAGGCTCACGTACACTTCCCCAAGTAAATAGGGAAGTGTACGTGAGCCCCTCACCACGTCCAGGTGACACCACAGAGGGGGATGTTCCTGAAATGACAGGCTGAAACCAAAAATAAAATGACTGACAAGGATGGCGTGTATGGAATGCTACTAGAAATAAGATTTTGTCAAGGACCCAGGTTTTTTTTTTGTTGGGGGGGGGGGGGGGCAGAGAGATTCCTGCGTTGGCCTTAAGTGAGTGGCTTGCCCACTAAAGCTCTGAGCTGAAGACTGACGGAAGAATCAGTGAAGTTAAGCCATAGAGGCAATGGGATAGCTTAGCAGAAATCTTAACAATTAAAAAATAAAAGAAAATATGGATGAAAAAATGGGTTCACAAGGCAAAAAGTAATGGTAGATGGCCAACAGGCTTTATTGGAGGTTTAGCCATGTGACAGTTGTTACTTTGGGGAGGTTGCACTAGTTCTAAGAAATGTAAACCTAAGCATCTCACTACACCACTTACTATCCAAACTTGACTAATGG
>WNGS01164858.1:61061602-61076938 GCA_020271785.1 Procambarus virginalis
GGCAGGTCGGGACCTCGTGTTGGTTCTGAAAAGGGATGTTCGGAGAGAGGAGCCCCCGCGGGTGTCCCGTCCGGTGGTTGCTGCGCAGCACTGTGAGGCTGCCGCGGTTACAAGTGCGCTGCCCGTTGCCTGCGCCGGTAAAAGGAAGCCTATCCCGTTCATCTAGCCGACGGCGCGGAGTATCATGCGACGTCCAACCCTATAGTTATTACCTTTCATAACATAGTGGAGCCTATTCCGTGGTGCCCCACGACTGTCTGGGTTCCGGCGTATAAGGTATTTGCTAAGGGTGTGCCGATTTCGAGGCCCGAGCCTCGGACGACCCTTAGTCTCCCTATTCCGGAATATATTCTGGCGATATGGGAGGCGTATTGTACTCTTTTCCCGGCTGCAGAGTGGCCGGAAAAGTATGCACAGGACTGATAGTCTGTGTGCTCGCGGTTTCTATCGGGTGTATCTTGGATTTTAGTCTGTTATGTGGTGTATGTTATGTGATGTGTATTGTGTGCCCTTCAGGCCGTGGTTTTCTAAATGTCCCTGTTCTTTTGGCGATGCCTTTTCATGATCTATGTTTCTTTATTTGTTGTATTCTGTGCTCTTTTGGCTATGCCTTTTCATGTTTAATGTTTCTTTACTTTGTTGAATTATATGCCCTTCTGGCTATGATGTGCGATCTCTGTTCTTGAATTATTATTTCTTCTCTGTTTAATTTGTGTATTGAAGTGTATTTGGGTCTCGGTCCTTCAGGCCGGTGTTAGGTTTGTTTGTTGGGTACCGATAGTTTTTGTACTGTTTGCTATGAGCCTGTGTTTTTTTTTTGCTCACTTGCATTTGTTTATCCTTGTACTGCTTTTGTTTATATTTTTTGCTGAATGTGTTTACCTTTGTTCTGTGTTTCAGTACATTTTGAGTTTGTACTTTGTTATGCTGTGCTGTCGGCCCTTCTGGCTGATGGGTTTTGTTCTCTGTGGTTTATACTGTGTTTCTTTGTTTTTATTGTATTTAATTTGCATGGTTGCATGTAAAAATAAAAAAAAAAAAAAAAATTGAACTTCCACTCAAATTCGCTGAGCAACGAGCTGCCTTGGACCGTGAACGAGAGAAAGAATAACTTCATTTCCAAGAACAACAAGCTGCCATCGCTCTAGAGCTGCGACGTAAACAGCTTGAACTGGAAACTATCCACATCACTCAGCGCTAGGAAGCTGAAGTTAACCTCCCGGTACGTTTTAATGTTTATCACGCCATTAAGTTAATGCCATCTTTCGTAGAGACTGATGTAGATTTATTCTTTACTGCATTTGAGACTCTCACTGATCAACTCAACTGGCCTCAAGATACGTGGTCTATGTTTCTCAGGTCTCATTTGACAGGTAGAGCTGCCTTGACCCTCAGTTCTCTGGCTTCAGAAACGGACTACAAAGTGTTGAAACAGGCAGTGGTTGATACATACATTCTACCCGTAGAGAGTTACAGAAGTTTAGAAAATACATTAAAACTAGTGCTACTACTTACCTAGAGTTCGTTCAAGATAAAAATAGATATCTAATGAAGTGGCTGAAATCAGCCCAAGTCAACACCTTTGCAGATCTCCTCAACCTTATCCTGATGGAGGAATTCCTTCGCCGTGTTCCTACTCCCATTCGTCTCTACCTTTCAGATAAAGGAGAGACCAACCTTACTAAGTGTGCGCAGTTGGCTGATACTTTCAGCCTCGTTCACCGATTGTCATTCGACACCCCTCATGGTAAATCATCTTGGTCAAGTCCTGCTAAAGTCAGTAATAATGATAAAGACTACTCACTTTTCTGCCGATACCGTAAATAATATGGGCGTACCATAGACAAGTGTACCAGGCCTCACTGTAAGTCTAGCAGTTGAGATCGGCAAGCCCAAATGACCTCCTTCTAAAAAGCCTGTAATGAATATTCATGTTCCAATGAACATCCATATAATGTAATGTAGTCCATTGTAATGAATATCCATGTCCTCGACCAGGCCTCCAAGGCCTGGTCGAGGACCGGGCCGCGCGGGACACTAAAAAGCCCCGAAATCATCTCAAGATAACCTCCATCCTCTGATCTTTCTCTCTTCAACAGACACCTATACCCCGGAACTGTCTCTACCAGCAGTAGGGAGTCAGAGGGAAGGATCCCAGTGAATATCTTGAGGGACACAGCTGCTCTACAATCGATACCTCTCAAATCAGCTATACCCAACGTCACCTACACCGGAGAAACCGTCCTCATCACTGACCTCACTGCAACTACTCCATACCCACTCGCAAGAGTCAGCCTAGATTGTTCGTTTGTTCGTGGTGAAGTCCAAGTCGCCATCAAGGAAAAGCCTTTCCCCATGCCAGGAGTTCAACTTCTCCTGAGCAACAACTTGGCAGAAGATCAACAACCCACGAACCTCATCATCAGAGACAAATCCCAGGTATGTGACTCATCCGTAGATCTTATGAAAAATATTGCAGAGGAGATCCAACCGACCGACGATTCTGAGGACATCTCCCAGCCTGTCATGATGACGACGTGCCAAAGCTGCTCAACCGCAACCAGCCGCTCCAGCTGTCCCTCAAGATTCTCAGGGCCTCCCACCGAATCTTAACCTGTTGGAGTTCTGTAAATTGCAGAGAGAGGATCAATCCCTAACATCTTTATTCTTTCAGGCTGAGACACAATCAGACGCAATCTTGTTTTTTTTTGTAGAAAACCAAGTACTCTACCGCCGCTATAGACCCAGTAAATTGAAGGAGGACGACGATTGGGCTAACTTCAACCAACTGGTAGTTCCTACCAGCCTACGGCCAGATATCATGCGTCTGGCCCATGGCCCTTTCTCACACTACGGCTTCTATAAAACCTACAATGCTCTGAAACAGGACTACTACTGGCCAGGTATGATTCGTGACATTAAGACCTTTGTGAAAACGTGCCACACGTCTTGGATGACAGGTAAGCCGAACGCTCCTCTATCAAATGCACCACTGATTCAGGTACAAGTGTCTTCAGAACCGTTCAGCCATCCCATCAACAACAATATCGAGCCTCTGTCCAAGACAAGCTCAAGTAATTTTCATATCAATAATATCCCGTGTTCTACCAGGTTTCCTACAGCAGTTTCCGTCAAGAACAGAGCGGCTGCTAATGTTGTGGAGCACCTCGTGAAACAGTGCCCGCAGTGCGGACATCCCCAGGAAAGTCAGAGCAGTTGTGACACCATCTTCTCCAACGACCTGATATAAGATAATCAACATTTCCAAGTATTGTCTAGTCCTTCTTGTTGTACTTCTGATTGCAATGGTTCTAAATCATCTCTCTGTTCCAACACCAGGAAAGCTGCTCCTATCTACGAACCAAATCCAAATAAACGTGCTCCTCTCGACAACTTTACCAGCTCTCATCTAAAATATTGTAAGACAAACTTACCTTCCATTGCATTTGAAAGGCGTAAAACATTATCTAGTACTAATTCCATTCATGCCTCGCCAGGTCTTAGGAAACCCTTCGTCTTCCATGTCAACAACAGCAACACTGGCGATAGGAACCCCATGACACCACAGCGAGATGGGATCGTGCACTCCAGCTACTACCATCATAAAGGAGCCACTCAACATCCAGCCCAGCGTGCAACACAACGACCCATCAAATCTACATGGTTACAATCTCATTTCCTCGGACCTCAATATTCTTCAACATATCTGCATACTCCAATGTAAGAACTCAACATCAAGAACAACAACAATACGTGCTCAGAAGCCATGTCTAGACAGACAACCACCAACCCTCCCTACCCCCCCCCCCCCACCCCGCAAGTACCCGACACACCACTTGCTGTCTGGGTAATGTTTCATAATGACATAAAATGCAAGAAAATTAAGAATACAATAATTATGTTACTTTCTGATTACATTTTTGTGTTTGGATAGGCAGGCAGGAAGGTTACTCAGTAGACAAAATATTGAAGTTCTTGCGGGGCAGGATCAAGTATAACATTTGGGGTTTAAGGCTCATGCTCGGTGATATGGAAATTTGTTTACCGAGAATTATATAAAATATATGTAAATTTAATAATCTCCCCTGTATTTTAATGTAAATTTATTCTCCAAATTTTGTAAATCGTTTAACGGAAAATAAGTATAACATTCAGGGATTTTTAAAGATCATATTCTGTACTATTGGAAAACTTGTTCACTACGAATTGCAATGTATAATTGTCTTGTAAAACTTTTATATAATTTAATTTAGATTGTATTTTCTTAAATAAAGATAAAAAAAAACTCCACTCGCCAGTCTAACCACTTACGATAGTTACATGCACATCAGCACCACCTACACTAAGGCCTGGCCGCCTACATAAGCAGTTCACCACCCGCCAGACCTCAGAATACTCTTATTATTATTAACATCTTTATTGACAAAATTTATTACAATTTTGCCTAATCTGAGGATTTTGATAGTCTGATTAAAGTGAGGATAATGCTAGTATTCACTGTCACGCAGGACAGAGGGTCATACATAAGACAATAGGTCTAAACTGTAGGCTGAAGCACATATATATCACGGTTACAATCAATGTTTTAATGTATGGATATGTGAAAACAAGTTTCTATTGTGCACTGCCACACAAGGGCAGGGATGGGTTCATAGGTGATGCAGCTTAGAAGTAATATACATAAAAATTGTTCTTCATTCTTTAAATGGACAAGCAAATTTTGGGTAAATTGTTAGGATGTCGTCCAGAACACCCGAGTCAATAAAATAGTTACACAGTTGGTGGTACAAGAGGCCAGGTCTAAAGTCCTTTACGGTTTCACATTCATCAATGTAGTGTTCTAGTGAATGCATTAAAGGTTTATCACAGAGTTTACAATCTGAGTATTCTGGTAGTGGCTCAGTCTCACTAACCTGCCAGATGTGTCTATAGCCAAGGCGAATTCGCGCAATGACTACATCACATTGCTTGGTTCGGCTACTATGCTGACCATACAAATACCTATTATTACAAAACTTGTCATAACTTTTAATACTGCAGCTTTCAGGTCTCTGGGCATTTCTTAGTTCTTCTAAATCTGAATTAATTTCTTTAATTTGTATGTTTCTAATAACTGCATTAGATAGTCCAAAGTCATAATCAATGTTTTCTTTCCTGCAAGCCTCATCAGAATACTCTTAGTGCTTAGGCTGCAAGATCTACTCCCGCTCCCCTGGGTGTCGGTAGACTCGAACAGTTCTTGTATAAAGTATGTATACTTTATACATACATGTATACTTTATGTATACACTGTGCTATATATCCTGCAATTTTGCTATAAACGTAACTGTCACATGTTTATATTTCTTTCACATTGTATTTTGTGTTCTCGCCATTTATCATAGAGGCATTGTATCTGTTGTTGAAGTCATTTTGTTATATTAAATATTTAAGTTTTTCATTCTTTTAGAATTTATCCCGCAACTCTCACACCGTAAAGAGGTCAGAAGCAGTTTTATTTACTTTGTTTTACTTTTTATTTAATGTGATGGCATTTCACCACCCCCAGAATAGCCACTGCTCTATTCTTTCACTTTTACGTCACAACATATATACAGTTTAAGCACTGTTTATTCACAACAATAAGCACACTGCATATGACTAAAGCTAGGGCAACAGAAATGAAGAGAGTACATATTCTACCGACCTGTATATATATATATATATATATTAGGGTACCATATCTGGTGCAATGCAGGGACCCACATCCTCGAAGAAGCAACAGAGAATTCAGAGAAGAAGTGGATTCTCACTAACTGAATTCTTTTCTTTCTTTCCTAGCCACCCCTATTATTTTTTGTATGTTTTGTTTTATTTATTGCAATGCTACAGTTTACAGAGAACACACACAACACACAAATATATAACAATTAAACAATTAAACTATATAATATATATATATATATATATATATTATATATATATATCTCTATATATATATATATATATATATATATATATATATATATATTATATATTTCTAAAATTTATTCCCCATACCTTATTGTCTCGCTTATGACTAAATTGTTTTCTCATGTATTTATCCTAACTTGAATTTTATGTGTAAAGTTTTTAAAGTGTGAGTATAGACTAGGCTTTCATCCAGGCTTCAATGTAACACTTGGTTCAACCTGAGCTGCCGTAGAGTGAGGACGTGTCGCCTGACCACTCCTGTAGTTTAGGTGGTTGCCGTTTTTGCTGGCAGGGGGTGTGGGTGTCTCTACCCTCCCTGCTGTTCCTGGTGGTGTGGACGTGGCGCTTTTGCGATGGGCGGCCATCTTCCTGCTGTCGTGAGGGTCAACTCCATAGGTTTGGAGTTTACTGGCTGTGCGGGTTACCCGCTCGTGGATTTAGTCTTGAGTGACATGCTCAAGGTCCCGGTCATGGATGTCTACGGTGTCGAGCTGGTCACTGCTCACCGTGTGATTATCAAGTTTGTGGGTGAGGCAGTGTACCGTGACTTTCTCCGACGGTACGAGGGGCGTACTTTGCAGCTGCAGGATGGCAACGGGTCTGTGGTCATTTCGGACCAAAGTGGTGCTGTGACATATGTGAGTGTCCATGGCGCCCCCATGAAGTTTCCCGAGATCCTCCTCCGGCGTTTCTTCCAGAGGTATGGCCCGGTCTCGGTGTGCGGATGAACTCGCTGTCTTCTGGGAAATATTCGGGTGTGAAGACCAACATTTGTATCCTCGGGATGCGACTGAGGTCGGACATTCCATCCTCTGTCCGGCATTTAGGGTACTACGTGCGGGGTGTATATGTACTGCTTCGGCAGTACATATACTAAAATTGGAACGATACAGAGATTCAGTTATTATTATTAACATCTTTATTGACAAATTAATCAGTGATACGATCACTTACACATGAAATATTCAGTTCCTTCCTCATGTTTAGTAATTTAGTTGTACAGGGGCATCCGAGGATAATCCTCATCGCTTCGTTTTGCATCTTTCCCAGCCCTCCAAGCATTCTCTCAGGCACTAGAGCAAGCATGGGTGCAGCATAATCGGAGACCTAATATATGAGAGATACATCATTTTGACAATTCTCACACTTGCACCATAGCTTGGATGGTGGCCTGCCACAGCCCAAAGAGCACGGAGCCTCTCTCTACATTGGCGACCCAATCTGGCTACAACATTGCGGTACAGTGGAGCTTCAAGACCAAGGTATTTGTATCTGGTTACATAGTCGAGCAGAGAGCCATCATGCAACTGCATTTTGCGAACGGCCCCACCCCGTCTGGGTGGGCGTCGGTTCAGGATCTCTGTTTTCTCTACTGAGATGACTAAGCCTAGTTCTTGACATGTGTGCAATACAGAGTTCAGAACACTTTGGGTGTTGGTATACCCATTGGTGTGGATCAGTATATCATCCGCATAGCTAATGATGTGTTCGCTGGGCCTTCTGGTTACGGACGGACCGAAACGACGTCGCCTCTTCATCTTCTGGTGTGTCGGTCTGGTCATCATATCTTTAGCCACGTTATTGTGACTCGTCTTCTGCATACGATTTTATGTTCCGTTCTGACATATAGCTTTTCTAAGGTCAGGGTTGTGTTCGGCAGACCTCCACACATCTATATATGCTTGATAGACAATGTCATCTGTATGTATAGATGTCATCTATAGGTAACATATATCTATCTATCTAACAGATATACATTGTATATCTGTACACTGTATTTACGGTGTATGGCAGACGTTAGTTTTCATTGCAAACCTGAAGCCTTATGCGACCTAGGGCTTCAGTGGCTTTACTTTTTTATGCTAAGGCACGTTTTTACATTGTTAAATATTTAGAAAAATTCTTAATTTGTTTATTGTGAATATAAAATCATCTATAAAAATGGCATTACAGTTACGCTGACATAAAATGCTACAGTATTTAACACTGAAGAATCCCTACAAGGGCGATGGGGTGGAGGGTGTGAAGCCTGGCTGCTACTCCCAGTCACCCCGGGGACACACGCCCTCTTGCCTCTCACTCCACCACAACAAACATTTCATAGCTCAAACGTCGTCGTTTCTTCATTTTCTCATGTGTGGTTTGGCGGTCACAGATCAAACATAAAAATGTATTGGTAGTTCTGAAATTTTATTTGAGAATAAGATAATATTCACAAGGGTCTCAAATGCACGATCGTTTAAATAATAATAATAATAATAAGTCACTGAAATATTTCTGCGTTAATTTGTGAGCTAAAGGCTATTTTTCCCTCTTGAGACACCGCCTGTGGTTAAAACAATGTGTTCTGCCTGGAGGAAGATGCCCATACTCCTTCTTGCAACAGTTTTGTGCTGTACACCCAGCTTACTAGGTGAGTTTTTACCAAACTCTTCCGCTTAATTAATGGCATAAATGTAAGACGCACTTGTGCTTGTATTTCCTTTCATACGCATCAAAATTCCCTCTAACCACGTCCATTCTGCGTTCTAAGGGATGTCAATTAAATGGACTCAGCTGAAGGGGATATAAGTAATCGCTCGGTTATGTTTCCTTTGTTTCTTATTAGTAATAAATGATCTAACGTATCACAATACCATTACAAGAATGTAATTACTATGCTATGTATCCTCACAATCCCAATGTACCTCCTTGTATAAATAAATAATAAGGGGGTCCTAATGTCCATTTGAAGAGTTTGAGGGTGTTCTGATGCGAATTTAAGAAGTTTAGTGGGGATCCGAGCGACAGGAGAGCTGCATCATGGCTTTAACTGTAATTCTGTTACAATCTTTGGCCAAGTCTTGAGATTTATTTTTATTTTGTATTGCCTAGCTTACTTTGATTATTATATGATGTTGATAATATTGAATTAAGTTGTTGCATGTTGAATTCTTTAAGCCTGTTAGCTGGATAGTAATTCTTGCACAGCCCAATATGTTAATTTACTTTGCAGTGGAACAGTGAAATAATTTACATACATCGTTACTATTAGCTAGGCATGGTTGGGATATAAGTAATTTGCACATTGCATTTACATTAAAGAAGTTGCTTGATGTAGGCAATTTAACATAGAAGCATGGATGATCTGTCTTAACTAGTGGGCTGGCCCGTAATTATANGGTCGTGATCGAACTGGGTTCCCACTTTTCTTCTGTTAGCTCTGGTTATCATCTTCCTCAATCATTACTTCTTTGTAAGCCCGTTCTTGAATCTCATCCCTTAAATTTTCGCACTCATCTCTGCCTTCCCTATAATGATCCGTTCTCTCTCTCTGAACTTCAGTCTCCCCTGGCCCTCTGCGGTTCTACAGCAGCAAACTCGGATAACATTCATTATGTTATCTCATAACATAATGAATGTTATGCTTCGCCATCTGCCTACTTACACGTCTCGGTATTTACTGAGTCTGTATAACCAAATCTGGGAGTCGTCGTCAGTCCCTGAAGACTGACTCGATGCCGGTTGTACTTCCTATTCGGGAACCGGGGTCTCTCGAGACATCCCCCAAGACTTCCACCCTATTGCTCTAGAGATTTGTGTCTGCAAACTCTTTGAGCGAATAGTAATAAGCATCCACTACGGGCTCACCATAGCCCGTGCTACTTGGAACTTCTTGTTCCAGGTAGCGAATCTTTAACAACAACAACAACAACGAATAGTAAATGTTCGTCTGATGTGGTTCTTGGAACATCATCACCACCTCTCTCCTTCTCAATTTGGTTTTCGCAAGTGTCGTAGCATGACTGATGTCCTGATGAACTTGGTCTATATTCGTACTGCTTTTGCTGCTAAGACTTCCGTTGTTGCTGTCCTTTTTGACCTGGTAAAGGCTTATGACACAACCTGGAGATAACATATTCTGTCCCAACTTCGTTCTTTTGGCCTTCGTCTCTCTCTCTTCCTCCAAAGCTTCCTCTATCGTCGTTCCTTTCGAGTCAGGTTTGGTGACACTCTTTCTGCCTCTTTTCTGCAATATGAAGGTGTACCCCAAGGTAGTGTTTTGAGCACTACTCTTTTTTCTGGTTGCCCTCAATGGTCTTCTTTCCTCCCTTCCTTCTGGCATCTTCTCCTCTCTTTATGTCGACGATCTTACTCTTTGCTGTCACGGTGATGATTCGCCTCTCCTTCAACGGCGGCTTCAACTTGTGATTGATGCCATGTCATCTTGGGTCACCAATCATGATTTCAAGTTCTCTGCAACTAAGACTTGTGCTATGACTTTTACTCGAAAGCATGTCATCCTTCATCCTTCTTTGTCGCATTATGGTCATCCCCTTGTGTATAAAGATTCTGCGAAGCTTTTGGGGTTAATCTTTGACACTCGTTTGTCTTGGTCGCCCCATATATCTTACCGCCATGTTAAATGCTCTAAGATCCTTGACCTACTTAAGGTTCTGTCACATACTTCTTGGGAGCAGATAGACCCATGCTCCTCTCTTTGCATTCTTCTCTCGTACTGTCTAAACTCGATTATGGTTGCCCCTGCTTACTCTTCTGCTTCTTCTTCTACTCTTCGCCGTCTTGATCCTTTGCACCATACTGGGTTGCGCCTCAGCTCTGGTGCTTTTCGTTCGACTCCTACCCTCAGCTTGTACGTTGACACTGGCTTCCTGTCTCTCCAGAACCGCCGAGATCGCTACTGTCTTCTCTACCTTGTGCCGTTCTTACAACACCCTCACTCTCACCTGTGTCATGCTTTGACCTTTCCCCCTCCTGTAGTTCCTGTTCCCCTTTACCACCTCCCTCTTTCTGTCTGGTTGTCTCGTCTGCAACATTCTTTTTCGGTAAGTATTACTAATATTTCTCCTCGTGTTTTTCCATCCTTGCCCCCATGGAGGGTCCCCCTTCCTCAATATTGCAAATCCCTGACCCACATCACAAAAGCTTTTACTCCTCCTACAATTCTGGAACGCCTTTTCCTTGAGCACTTTTCTTCAAACTCCCGCTCCGTTTCCATCTTCACCGACGGTGGTAAGTCTGCGGACGGTGTAGGCTACTCTGGCCACAATTATATGTGTCACCTACCTCCGGAGGCCAGCATCTTCACAGCAGAACTTTATGCTATTCTTTATGCTCTTCGTCTCCTACTTTCTCGTTGTCAATCCTCCTTTGTGGTTGTAGTTGACTCGTAGTGCCCTCATGGCTCTAGGATCCTTTAATCCTGTCCATCTGGTGGTCGTCGAGATTCAACATTGGCTGTTTCTTATCTCTAGGAAATTTAAATCCATAGAGTTTTGCTGGGTTCCCAGCCATATTGGTGTTAACTTAAGTGAGCGTGTGGATGCTGCCACTAGAGAAGCTATCCGCTCTTGTCCCATCTCCCATAAAGGTATTCCTTATTCCGACTTTGACCCGGTGATTCATTCCTCCATCCTTGCCCGTTGGCAGGGCTGTTGGTCTTCTGTTGTTGGTAACAAACTGCATACTCTTAAGCATATTGTCTCCCCGTGGCTTTCCTCCTACCACCGTAACCGACAGTCGAAAATGGCTCTAGCGAGGTTGCGTATTGGCCATACACGCTTAACTCATGGTCACTTAATGGAGTGCGCCCTGCTCCTTATTGTCCAAATTACATTGTCCCTCTTACAGTCGTGCATATTCTTGTTGAATGTCCTAACATCCAGGACGAGCGTGTGTCTTGCTTTCCGACCGTCCCTCGCGGTCACTTGTCCCTCGTTAGAATTCTTGATGAATCGGATACTTTTGATATCGTTTGCCTTATGCGTTTCTGTTCTTGTATTGGCATCCTTGGTGATATTTAGCGCCCTCTGATTATTCTGCACATTTGATGGTGCTACATAGCCTTCCCGGTTTGGTGCCTTCTTTTGATAATTACTTACTTGTACCTTCACTATTTTGCTAAAGTGTAGTATATATTTGTTTTAACATTCGGAAACCATTTCATATGTTGAGCATTGAATGTTTTTTTTATATATTATATGCTTTAACTATATTTATCTCTACCCGCAATGCTTCTGATGAATGAACAACTCAGGCGGAGACTTATGTGAGTACTATAGGCCGCTGCCTCCACCCACTTGCTAACTTGGAGATAGTTCATGTAATAATAATGGTAATAACAATAATGACTAATTGAAACTATAATAATGATAATTACAAAAGTAAAACTTGGTCTTGCGTCGTAATAAAAGGAAGGACTCGATGGTTCAGTGCCACTACACAGTGCGTAGTAATCCATATATATAGCTCTGCAGGAGGCCTGGTCGACGACCGGGCCACGGGGACGCTAAGCCCCAGAAACACCTCAAGGTAGTGGGGGATTCTTGGCCAGATGGATGATTTCTTGTAATGTTCTTTTGGACAACGGAGAACGTCGAGCCAGACAAACCGTGCCCATCTTTGACCTTGACTATAATATGAACTTCATTAAGATTACCTTCAGTTGCGAGGCTTTGAAACCTCTGCGTGACAGTGGACATGCAAAGGTCAGAGCTCCGGCACGAACGTTTTGGGTGCCTGATCTCGACCACGCACCTTGGACCGTCTTCTGACCTCTTCGTTAGACCTTCCTTTGACCTCTTACATCTCATGATGCCATACACGACTCTTAACATCCTTTGATGCCATACACGACTCTTAACACCCCTTGATGCCATACACGAGGGGGTGTATGGCGTGAGGGGGCTCTTAATCCCTCCTCTTTCAAGGTCCTATTATGATCCGGGCACCAATCTTTTTGTGTGACTATGAGACGTGTATGAAATATGAGGACGACTCCTGTTCCCACTTAACAAAACAGATTCCCACGACGAGTCAACGATTCAGGAACCAATATACACACCACTCACTACTTCGAGCTGGTCAGAGTATCTAGATGTTGTCCTGGAGTCAACCACTGGGTTGTCTCTGTAGTCTTCCCCCCCCCCCTCATAAAATCCCATTACAGGTATAACCTTTACGTTGCGAGGGAGTTTTACTCATTCCCTTTCCAGGGTGGCAAAGTAGTGTGTGTTAATGAGCTCCTCTTCTGGTCCCACCAGGGTGCGGGTGGGTTGGATTACTGAAGACTCTCCCTCCATCTCTCTGTTGGCATTGTGGACTGTTAAGTGTAGTTCATGGGGGCCCTCTCCTGACTATAGGAATGGCGGGTGTAGCCAGTCACTGGATGATCTTACGGGTCCCCAGACCCGCCCACTATAGTGGAGTCACTCATGTGGGCGCCTTGTGGGTATGTATGGACGTCAGAGTCGGATTGAGGAGGGAAAGTGTCTTTATATCAACTAGTGCAAAATCTTGTAGCAGTGCCCCCCTCTAGTAAATGAGAATTTTTTTTTTTTTTGAGATATATACAAGAGTTGTTACATTCTTGTATAGCCACTAGTACGCGTAGCATTTCGGGCAGGTCCCTGGAATACGATCCCCTGCCGCGAAGAATCGTTTTTTCGTCCAAGTACACATTTACTGTTGCGTTAAACAGAGGCTACAGTTAAGGAATTGCGCCCAGTAAATCCTCCCAGGCCAGGATACGAACCCATGACATAGCGCTCGCGGAACGCCAGGATGCTGAGGAAAGGTACCCTCTCCCGCATCAGCTTACGCTTGACTCCTCTCACTGTCCTGGGAGAAGGAATCCCATCACCTACGGTGAAATTTATAGTTATTTTTCCGATCATCGCCCTCTAAGACTCGTGTGTGGATAATCAAGCCTGCAAGTCTACGCCCTCTGGAGGCCTCGACGCCTTACCGACTTTTCTCTTATGGATGTCCCTAGTACTGAACATCAAGTGAGCTTTCTCCAGCCAATTGTTTCGCACAGGCTCACATTACATCATCGACCTCCTTGCTGATTGGTTCATTTTCCACCTCTTAATCGTTCAGCCATAATACCATCTGACCCCCATTGGTTCAAACACTACACGTAGGTTAACCACATTAGTCCTATTGAATGCTATCCTTTCTCCCCTTATAAACTGTTACAGATAAGAAATAAATTCTACATCTTTTAACAACTAATCACGTCAAAAACTAAATAAAATATACCTAACAGATATTTGCGGTGTAAAGGTTGTGTTTACGCCTCACAGAGAGCATGGTATCAGGAGGGACTGCTGTAAACACCCGCAGGCGGCCTTGCCTCCACCCTCGCATGTTTGCACATATAAACAACAGTATATCTGAGGGCGAGGTTCATAAATTAAAGCGACGTCGAAGTAAATGTATAAAGCATGTTTTATTAAGGTAGTGGACTACGAATTCATTGACATAACCGAGGTCTTCTGTATATTTGTATATACTGTATTTTGTAAACCCAGTAACTACAGTAAGGTATGTATTATCATGCTTAAGTATTTTGTACTTAGTTGTGTTTGCGGGGGTTGAGCTTCGGCTCTTTGGTCCCGCCTCTGCACTGTTTTGTGGTTATATCAATAGTCAAACTCATTGCTTTGATAATTTAAGTAACACTATATTTTAGATAGCACGAATTTCAAAATATATACAGTAATATGATAGGTAGACAAACTAGTAAAATGTTAAAATTGTAACTCACTTGAATATCAGTAAAAATCCATTTTTTTCTCGAACCAGACTAAAATGCTGTTCATAACATATATATTGAAATGATACCATTTGCGACAGAACAATAGCTATGATGGCCACCTTTATAATTGTAATATATTTTATATTTGTGTTTTACAGGAAGAATCGCCAGTCCACACGCAATTGTTAGCAGCTCTAAAACTGTTTAATTTGAGTAAGGAAGAAGGCTCTATTACTTACGTGTGATCAACCACTACAGAATACTTCTGCCCACCTTCTTAATATTTACCTCACCAGAAACACCATATAAAAAAACAGGAAAGGCAACACTAAACGAAAGACGGTTAAGACATTAGACAAATATAATTATATTTATAAATTACCAAAGATGCCAAAACATTTATGTTGGTGAAATTCGATGAGATAAGATGGAAGGCAGACTTATTTAGGGGCAAGCGAGCACTTAATAGGGAGGATAGTGCAAGTGAATGGCCAATAGCGCAGTTGTAAGGGTCTCAAAGTCTAGGAATTATACAGTATTCAAATGTTGTTTTAACATAACCATAGAAAACTAAACATTTCTAAGATCTGAACCTAAAATCTTGTCACGCTTTGATATTATTTAAAGAGTAATGTTAATTAAATTTTTTTTTAGCAAGGTTTGTATCTGATTGTGACTCGAATGCAATGCAGATCTCCCTTGTCAGAAAACTCACCTTTGACAGAGCTTTCATCCTTGACAGAAACCTCACCCTTGGCTGAACCCCTACATTTGACAGAACATATATCCTTGATAGAACCCCCTCCCTTGGCAGAACCCTCTTCCTTGACAGAACCCCTCAC
>WNGS01164858.1:61087879-61099958 GCA_020271785.1 Procambarus virginalis
ATTACTTAGGGAGTAAAGTGTATAGTTAAAAAAAATTAAGTAGAAATTACAGTGAATTTGTTATTGTACTTTTAGAAAAGACAAAATCCTTAATATGTGGAGACAACTAAGTAAGGAATTAAATGATCTGGAACGTCAACGATACAGGTAATATATTGTAAGTGATGCACTATAATTCAGTCGTACTATAATTATTATGTATCTTGGTAAGAAACGTAATATTATCTTGTGCCAGACTCAACAGTTGTAACCTCTAATATAAAAGAACATAACATGGTCAGCGAGTGTGTGACGTCACAGTGAGTTATCGTCACATGGGCTAGATGTTGTGTTTTTATTGTTGAACCTCGGTGACTGTCCCTCTTCACACACTCTGTGACTGTCCCTCTTCACACACTCAGTGACTGTCCCTCTTCACACACTCGGTGACTGTCCCTCTCCTCACTACTCAAGTTGTTCTGCTCTCGTATGGCGTCCTGAACGCTATCTAAGAACACTTGAACACATGACCTCGAGAGAACCCATACTTTTGAGAGAACCTTCACCTTCATAGAAATCTCACCCTTGGCATAGTCACCCTAGGCATAGTCACCCTAGCAACACGTGCAAATCTCAAGTTTGAAGCGTAAAATAGGGATTGTGTGTACATCTGTGTTCGTTTGCTGCGTTTGTGCGTCTCTGATACATAATTATACATACGTGAGTAATTATGATTGATTGTAAATAATTTTATTGTAAGATACTTGCAACGTTGAACCTCAGTGAGGAAGCCTCCCAAGTCATGTTCAATCAGTACCCAGGTCAGGCCCACTCAACCATGGATACCGACCTTCCGCTCTATCTAGGTGCCCCTTGACGCCTCAACTCCTGCCGTCATCTACACTTCATTGTGATGGCATTGATCATGACAAGTACCTCAACCCATTATTGATGCTGTTGATCACAACAAGTAATCCGTGATTTCTGTTGTGACATCACAATCCAAGACGTGATTGGTTGCTGTAAACGTCATGTATCCCCCAAGGCGTGATTGGCTACTGTTGATGACGTCAGATCAAGCAAACTGTGACAGATTGTAGATGATGAGTTTAGCACTAGAGATCAAGTAAGGTGAATGATTATATTTTTGTGTGTTATCAAGAAGTAGTGTTCAAGCACTACTGTAGCCTAATATAATAATACACCGATTTGGATAAGTGGAAAACAGTTTAACCATCCTCAGATTAGGCAAAATTGTAATTAATTTTGTCAATAAAGATGTTAATAATAATAACCGTCATTTTTATAATAACGTAAATTCTTATTATAATTTTAATAAAAATCGGAAGTAATTTAATCTTTTACAATAATTATGCAAAGTTCTTGCTTCAGTAATTTCCCGAAGCACGGATGTGTCATCGTGTGTACTATCTTGCATATATATAAAAGGCGAAAATTTGTCATTCTGTATATTCCCAGGTTACGCAAACGTTGAGAAATTTATGAATAAATGGCTACCAGGGGAGAAGACTATTTATAATGGGAGTTTATATCCCCCGGGTGTCCTTGCCCACGGTGTTCTCTTGGACAATTCAGTCCACAGATTTCACAGGAATCAAATAATCGGAAACGTCTTGTTTAATAGAGCCGAGTGTGTCTCGGCTCTATTATTATGATTCTATCATATTAGATTCAAGTCTCGGTTATGATTCTAGCATAAATTTTCTCTATATTTAAATAAAAAAATTATTCATATATGGTTGGACATAAGATTTATTCATATATGGTTGGACATAAGATTTATTCATAAATGGTTGTTATTTATTCATAAATGGTTCAGTTATTTATTCATAAAAGGTTCAGTTATTTATTCATAAAGGGTTCAGTTATTTGTTTATAAATGGTTTATTTATTTGTTCATAAATGGTTCAGTTATTTATGAATAAATAACTGAATAAGTTTATATAAAAATTGCATTGTAATAATTACCTAAGAGAAAGTCGCTAACATTTTACCACGTAGACATTCTTGAGTTGGTCACTCGGGAAGGCATCTCAACACTTAACTCTCTAATGTTCATTTTAACTTTGTATTGGTCCTAACGCGTGTCGCTGAAGGTATCGATCCCTTGAAGCTGTCTTTTGAGACTTCTGCGGGAAGTTAAGTTGTCATCTGACTCTTGGGGCGTTTCCCAGTTATATTTCTTGACGGTTAATATCGATTCTGGAATCTTTTTATGTCTGCATTTTTGGTTGAATGATGATTATCAGCGGCAATATTTAGAACTAAAATATATAAGTTGGTGCTTTGGACTCATTATTTATCCCACTTTTCGTGCTAGTTTATCATCGGCGAATACAAAGAATTTGATTCTCAAACAAGGGTAAGTGTTTGATTGTTGGTATTATTGGGATAGGGAAGTGATGTTGTAAGATCTAAATCCCCCGCCTCTGTGTTGGACAAACTTGAAGTAGTACAGAATGAGGCCATCAGGATAATTCTTGGTGCTCCAAGATGCACAAGAATCATCAACATGAAGGAAGAACTGAAATTTCCAACCATACTTGGGAGAATTATGTAATTCATGATTCAATACAACCTTTTTCCTTAAAGTCATGAGAGACCCTACATCTCTGGCATTGCTCAGAGACAAATTATTCAGTGCTGTTAACACCCCCGCCAATATACCGACTGGTGCCAATATACCAACTCACTTCATTTATGAATGCAGAATAGAACCAGTGAAGAGCAGAGGTGCCATGGGCACGATCAGAGAACACTGTATGAACATCAGAGGTCCACGGTTGTTCAACGTCCTACCAGCGAGCATCAGAAATATTACAGGAACAACCGTGGACATCTTCAAGAGGACACTAGATTGTTTCCTTCAAGGGGTGCTGGACCAACCGGGCTGTGGTGGGTATGTGGGCCTGCGGGCCGCTCCAAGCAACAGCCTGGTGGACCAAACTCTCACAAGTCAAGTCTGGCCTCGGGCCGGGCTTGGGGAGTAGAAGAACTCCCAGAACCCCATCAACCAGGTATCATCCAGGTACTAGGTATGATAAATGGCTGAGTAAAAATGCCTATAATCTCATCAAACTCAACATTCCTTTTAAGCTATCAAACATTCCTTTGTTGGGAAAATCGGAGACAATATACCTGTCTCCGATATTCCCTTTTATCTGTACCCCACCATTCAAGTAGCATACACACCTGTCACCAAGAAAGGTAATGAGAATCTTGCTCTTCTCAAAGCTGTCGCACCTGAAACAATTGCCTCCTACATCGAAAATTTAAGATCTCACGAGTACTGTGTCTACATTGACGGCTCAGTCCAATGTTCTACTGGACGGACTGCAGCAGCATGTAAAGTTTTATAGAAATAATGTTTGTACACAGACTATCAGTGTCAGGTTAAACCACTGGCTGACCTCCACACAAGCAGAACTAGCGGCACTACAACTAGCAACCAGTACATTAAAACAATAGGAGGAGGATTAATATTTTGTGATTGAAAGTCTGCTCTTCAAGCAATTGAAAACCTCTCCTGGAATATCGACTGCAAGAACTCTCATACTAGCAATTATAAATGACCTAATTGCTACACAGAGTAAAGAGTTTCGAATCTCATTTTTATGGATACACTCTCACATAAACTTTAACCCATCATAATGAGACAGACATTGGAGCCAAATTAGCGTGTAACAAAGATGAAGTTGAACTAGATCTAGGTATCCTCATCTCTGCTGTCAAAACTGTATATTTCCAAACACTCAGGTCTGATAGGAGAGAAATTACTGACTCCCAACTACCTGAAAGCACCAGTATAAAAAAGCTATGATTTATTCAGATCTGAAAACTGTGTTTATGGGCAGCGCAAAACGTCCACCAGACTGTGAGACACAGTGGTTGCCAGGATCAGGTTGGGTTACCGTTACCTGTGGCAGGTGGCTACAGGTCACGGATCTCCCAATCCTGAGCACTCCAGGTGCAAACTCTGTGAGCAGGAACTGGAACATGACCTCCCACACTACATCACCAAATGCCCAGTTATCAGACCATTCAGACCCATTGGCATGATGTACCTGGAGCTTTGCAATTGCTTTATTCACTCTCGTGTTCTTGAGCATATCCTCATAATGCACCCAAAATTAGCCAGTGCAGGCTACTGAACATATGGCCCTGTATGACTAACCATCCTGCGAGATGGGGACTTTCAGTATCACTGCTACCTTATTGACTCTGTGTTCATAATATCCTCATAATGCACCCAGAGTTTGCCAGTGCAGACCACTGATCACATGTCTGCATGACTAACCACCCTGTGTGATGGGGATTTTTAGCACCACCAGGAGCCAATGCTTGGTACTCGTCCTGGTCAGTTTCGTGTTTATTCTTTTCTTTCCCTCCCCCCAGCTTTTGCTGGGGCCAATAACTCTACAGTTCTCTTGATTCGTACTGATATTCTCTTCGTCCCCATACTTTTTTTCAATTCCTATCTTTTGTTGTTCTGTCCCAGTCTTTGTGAGTAAAATGGCATACGGTCTGTTCTATTTATCTCCCCCCAAATGTCCCACTTTCCCTTCCTGACCTTAAGCAGCACCTGGACTGCTTGCCAGAGCCGGTGCTCCTGTTGGATGATTTCAACTGTCGACATACCCTCTGGGGTGATGTTCTGACAAACACCCGAGCCCGCCATCTCGAACCGTTCGTCCTCTTTTCTTCCTTGTCTCTTCTGAATTTTGATGAGCCCACTCATGTGGACTCTCGAACTCGCACCCTTTCCTGTCTTCATCTTTCTCTCTGCTCGTCGTCTCGTTACTTAGATCTCACGTGGCGGGTTCTTGATGACCTCCATAACAGTGACCATTTCCCCATCTTTGTTTCTTTTTTCTCTTTTCACCCTTCCCTAGGTAGCAGTTTGCCAAGGCTGACTGGTGCCTATTCACCCTCTGTGCTTCTCTCTCCGACCTCTCCACTCTGCCTCTTCCTCGCGCCCTTCTCCTTTTTCATGATACCGTCGTCGACGCTGCCCCCTGCTCTATTTCTCGCTCTACCTCCCAAAGCACGCGTTAGTGCATTCCCTGGTGGAATGCGGACTGTGCTCGGGCTGTTCGCTGTAAGCGTGCAGCTCTTATATTTTGTTTCGGAAGGCAAGTGCCGTGGCCAGTAGGACCATCCGTACAGCTAAGCGTGAGAGTTGGAAATCTTGTATTTCCACCATTATGTCCGATACTCCTCTGCCACAGATCTGGAAGAATATCCTCAAGATTGCGGGTAAGTTCGTTCCAGATGTGTCTCCGGTTCTTCACCTCCGTGGTATTCTTGTGGCGAACCCAGTGAAGGTCGCGACCGAACTGAGTTCCCACTTTTCGACAGTTAGCTCCGGTTCTCATCTTCCTCAATCCTTCCTTCTTCATAAGCCTGTTTTTGAATCTCGCCCCTTTGATTTCCGCACTCCTCTCCGCCTTCCCTATAACGATCCCTTCTCTGTCTGAACTTCAGTCTGCCCCTGCACAAGGCACTACAGGCTCACCATAGCCCGTGTTACCTGGAACTTTTTGTTTCAGGTAGCGAATCTTTAACAACGTCAACAAGTCTGCCCTGGCCCTCTGCTGTTCTATGGCGGCAGGCTCTGATGACATTCATTATGAGATGCTTTGCCATCTCCCTCCATGCACGTCTCAGTATTTACTGAATCTGTATAACCAGGTCTGGGAGTCGTTGTCGTCAGTCCCTGGGGACTGGCTCAGTGCCGTTTTACTCCCTATTCGGAAATAGGGGTCTCTCAGGACATCCCCTCAGGACTTCCGCCCTATTGCCCTCACGAGCTGTGTCTGCAAACTCTTTGAATGCACGGTCAATGTTCGTCTGATATTATTCTTGGAACACTATTACCACCTCTCCCCTTCTCAATTTTGGTTTTCGCAAGTGCTGCAGCACGACTGATGTCCTAGTGAACTTGGAGGTCTATATTCGTACTGCTTTTGCTGCGAAGAACCCCGTTGTTGCTGTCCTTTTTGACCTGGAAAAGGCTTATGACACCACTTGGAGATTGCATATTCTGTCCCAACTTCGTTCTTTTGGCCTTCGTGGTAATCTCCCTCTCTTCCTCCAAAGCTTTCTCTCTCGTCGTTCCTTTAGAGTGAGGCTTGGTGTCAATCTCTCTGCCTCTTTTTCGGCAATACGAAGGTGTACCCCAAGGTAGTGTTCTGAGCACTACTCTGTTTCTGGTTGCTCTCAATTTTCTTCTTTCCTCCATCCTTCCTTGGCATCTTCTCTGCTCTCTATGTCGACGATCTTACTCTTTGCTGTTGAGGTGATGATTCGCCTCTCCTTCAACGGCGGCTTCAACTTGCGATTGATGTCGTGTCTTCTTGGACCACCAATCATGGCTTCAAGTTCTCTGCAACCAAGATTTAGGCTATGACTTTTACTCGGACGCATGTCTTTCTTCGTCCCTATTTGTCGCTTTATGGTCATCCCCTTGGGTACAAAGATCCCGCTAAGCTTTTGGGGTTAATCTTTGACACTCGTATGTCTTGGTCGCCCCATTTCTCTTACCTTCAAATTGAATGTTCTAAGGCCCTTAACCTACTTAAGGTTTTGTCCCATACTTCTTGTGGAGCGGATAGGCACACGCTCCTCTTTGCATTCCTCTCTCGTCCTGTCTAAACTCGATTATGGTTGCCCTGCTTACTCTTCTGCTTCTCCTTCTCCTCTTTGCCGTCTTGATCCGTTGCACCATACTGGATTGCGCCTTAGCTTTGGTGCCTTTCGTTCGACTTCTACCCTCAGCTTGTACGTTGACACTGGCTTCCTGTCTCTCCAGGACTGTCGAGATCGTTACTGTCTTCGCTACCTTGCACAGTCCTTACAACACCCTCACACTCGCCTGTGTCGTGCTTTGACTTCCCCCCCCCCCTTATATTTTCTGTTCCCATTGTTTATGTTTATGTTTATGTTTATGTTTATTCAGATAAGGTATATACATACAAGTGAGGTTACATTAATGGATCGAATTATAGGTAGAGCTAGTACATGCAATGCCTAAAGCCACTATTACGCAATGCGTTTCGGGCAGGAAGAACATTAATATCTAGAACTTAATATTAATAGAGCATAAAGAATAAAATGTGTTGAGAACAAATACAAATAAAGATAAAAAAAAAAGGGGGAACATGACTGAAAAAGCAGCACAAATACAAAAGGTTGACAAAGAGCGTTGATTAAAAAATAACAGACATGGGTTGAACTAGAGGGGTAAGGTAGGTTACAGGGAATTTATTAGGTAGTGTTTAGTTTTTTTCTTAAACTGGTTGAGAGAGGTACAGTCTTTAACATGGATGGGGAGGTCATTCCACATTCTGGGTCCCTTGATTTGTAGAGCATTTCTAGTTTGATTAAGCCGTACTCTTGGAATATCAAAACTGTATTTATTTCTGGTGTGGTGCTCATGGGTTCTGTTACAACCTTCAATGAAGCTTTTGAGTTCAGGATTGGCATTACAGTTCAGCGTTTTATATATGTATGATACACATGAGAGAATGTGCAGTGACTTAATACCTAACATATTCAGAGATTTGAGTAGGGGTACCGAGTGATGTCTGGGGCCAGAGTTGGATATTGTCTTAATAGCAGCTTTGTGTTGAGTAATTAGAGGACGTAATGAAGTCATTCTCTACTTCCCTTTTTCTGTCAGGTTGTCTCGCCTGCAACATTCTCTTTCGGTTAGTATTACTAATATTTCTCCCTGTGTTGTTCCTTCCTTGACCCCGTGGAGGGTCTCCCTTCCTAAATATTGTAAATCCCTGAACCACATCACTAAAGCTTTTACCCCTCCTACAGTTCTGAAACGCCTTTTCCTTGATCACTTTTCTTCACACTCCCGCTCCATTTCCATCGTCACCGATGGGTCTAAGTCTGCAGACGGTGTAGGCTACTCTGTTTTTTTCCTGACCACACCTATATGTGTCGCTTTTCTCCGTAGATTAGCATCTTCACGACAGAACTTTATGCTGTTCTCCATGCTCTTCGTCTCCTGCTTTTCCGCTGTCAATCCTCCTTTGTGGTTGTAGTTGACTTTCGCAGTGCCTTCCTGGCTCTGGAGTCCTTTAATCCAGTCCATCTGGTTGTAATCGAGATTCAACATTGGCTGTTTCTTATCTCCAGTAGATTTAAGACAGTTGAGTTTTGATGGGTTCCCAGACATATTGGTGTCTCTTTAAATGAGCGAGCGGACGCTGCCGCTAAGGAAGCTATCCACACTTGTCCCATCTCCCGTAAAGGTATTCCGTATTCTGAGTTTTACCCAGTTATTCATTCCTCCGTCCTTGCCCGTTGTCAGGGTTGTTGATCTTCTGTTACTGGTAACAGAAGACCAATCGCTAATCTCCGTAAGTTCTTCAGCGATTGCTTTGAAATTTTGACAACGTTCCATTCGAACACGTGTGTGTTTTTATATGCCTACTATATAGATGCCACACCTGTTTCAGGTAAAAACATGCATTTTTTTTAAATCAGTGCCATCTGTTGCATGTAAAAGGAACACTCGCTATTCTAAATATGTTACGATTCCATTTCAGTGTTTTTGATTGCATTGATAAATTGAATTTTCATAGATTTCGATTTATTTTCATTTGGATTTAATTATTTTGTGTGACATTGCATTGGAATTGAGCTGTGTTGTTTACCATAACCGTTCATTTCGTGAGTATAGTTTATTTTTAATTTTTAAATTGTTTTTATTTCTTTTTTTTAACCGTTCTTTTTATTTTTCAATGATGGAACATCAGATCATTTGATGTTCCCACTTTTTTGATGGGAACATCAGATCATTTGATGTTCCCACTTTTCTGATGGGAACATCAGATCATTTGGGAACGGTGGAGAGGATGAGGGGACGGGAGTGGGGGATGGTGGGAGGACGAGGGACGGGGGAGGGAGGGAATGGTGGTGAGAACGAGGGAATAGGTGGAGTGGGGAATTTTGGGAGGACGAGGGGGGGGGGGAATGGTGGGGAGTATGGGGGACAGGGGGAGGGTTGCTGTGGCTCAGGCACAGGACTCACTGCAACGCATGGCTGGGTACAGCTAGTAGTTTCATATATATCCACTAATTGGGATGTAGTGGTTAACATCCGTTCATTAGCCAAATTGATGTGCAATTTATTTGTTTAGCTTACATGTCTCCAAGTTAGTGTACTGAATGCCTATTTTTGGTAATCTAAGATGTGCTACTTTACTTGTGAAAGGTTATAAGATGGTTATCTTTTTTCTTTACCTGTTGCGGAAATTTAATTTAAAAGACTTTGTTTTTATAATCTTTGGGGTAAGGTATAAATATATTATTATTTGTTTGAACACATATGTATGCTTGATATACTTTTTTAACTGGAATAAAAGTTTATGTTAATTTACTATTGCAGCACCGCTAGGTTTCGTGCAAAATATTGGGAGCAGCTCAGGAGCCCGGGCCAGCCAGCTACGAGTACCATAGCCCCTACACGGCCGGCACCTCCACCACCACAGTGCCAGAGTCAACCACCTTGGCACAACTTGGCTCTCCAGGGCCCTGGTCCTTACCAGCTGAGCTAGGACAGGCGAGTCCATTAGCCAATATACAGTCATTGAAATCCAAATTATTATAATGTAATGTGTGCTGAATTAAGCTGCTTATATAACATTTGTAGTCTTTACATACATTTACATTTCGTTTAACTTAGAATCTTTATCGATTATTCATTAGGATTCATCAGCCCCAAACTTGAAAGAGGGACAAGTACCTCCAGGCTGCGTGCTGTCGTGGAGGGGAGGGAAAGGTCTCAAAGTGTTCTTCTTTCAACAAGAGGGGCATATTGTCTCTCCTCAGATGCCTCTCACACTGAACGTCTACAAAAGATAGGTAAGACTGCACCGGGTTTCAAAAACATCAGAACTTTGGCTTTCAAATGTATTTTATGGATGTTTTAACATTTTCTGTGACCATAGCATGTGCAGGAGTGTAAGTTCATGTTTTCTTGTGTGTTACTCAACATTGCTTAATGGATTGTTTCATTACTCAAGTACTGCTGATTAATAACTTGCATCAAATTCTCAAGATTTACTCGTTGTAAGTGGCACACCATTGTGTAGCTGGAGACGACGATGGAAGAAGGTGGAGAGAGAATGTATTTGTATGGCATTGGTAATATAGACTATCAAAGATTTCGCTAATTTTCAATCGAGGCTTCTTTTGTTGATCAATTTGTATATTGTTAATTCATTTAATATTTAAAAGTCAAATTCTTTTCTAGGTGGGAGTCCTTGTGCAGATGATCCGGACTTGATGGGGGTGATAGAGGTACCAGGCTGCTGGCGACTTAAACTGCGAGGGAAGAACACCTATGTTCTCCACACTACCGGGACTGTTATACAGACTGGGAATGTTTACGTGTTTAATGATGACTCCACCTGCCCCGGTAAGACCTCTAGTCTTCTCTTGCTGCTTTACCTTCACTTCTTGTGCGTTAGGCTACAAGTTTGTAGGCTTCCATTTTTTTTTGTACCCAGAGTCCATATATATGGGCACGGTAGTTTGTGTATATATTTTTATATACTTATTCTTGTTCTTTCCTGTCTAACGTTAAACTCCGAGAACAGAATAGATAAGACTCACTTTTAGTTATTTTCGAATATTTTGGACTCAAAAGTAATGGAGAAATTTTAATTAAGAAATCTGCAAGTTAACATTATTTACACAAAATATATGATACGTTCAATACGCTTAGCTGAAATTGAATTAAATTAATATTTTCTCTACATTTATAGTTATATGTATATTTGGAGCCATATTGCAGTATTTTGTAATGTGGTTTGTGGCACAACACTGACAGTGCGAGTGGTGGTACTCCAACTGCCTCTGGATGTGACCAAGACCATGGAGACCGACTTGTTGGCTCTCTTAAACGAACTGACTGACCTGCGCAACGAAAAGGAAGGAGTTGTTGATAAGATAACAACAGGTGTTAGCTCAGGTGAGCCAGGAAAGTACACTCTAACATCATTTGTTAACATTTCCGTCTAAAGAATATAATCTAGATCACTGGTTCACAAACTGGGCCATGGCCCTGGAGAGTTTTTTCAATATGTAGGGGGTCATGGGTTGAGGCAGTGTGCAGGTTATGTAGGGGGTCATGAGTTGAGGCAGTGTACAGGTTATGATGCCTAAGGATAGGGGGGGAAATAACAAGCTTGTCGAGTGAGCTCTCAGGTTGCTAAGAAAAACAAAATGTTAATACCGAGTGTAGGTGCCATTAAATAACGATGCTACATGAAAATGGGTAATGACCAATTTCAATTTCTTTCTTTATTATATACCCCATAGCCATCCCGTGGGTGGCGGTAGAAAGGGATATAATCGGTTCAGGAACTGAACCCCATAGTTCGTTTAGCTAAGCAAGTGACAGTCTTGTGAAGCTAGTTACATAGTTGTTAACGTTATATATACAATGTACATATATATACATCAATGTACACAAATACATATACATATCAATAACCTTTTTATATCACAAGTGATTTAACAAGAGGCTCAAAACAATCACTATGCAAGGCACTTTACATCTATGGTGAGTCACACAGTTACTAGTCTTGCAGCACACCCACCCAACTGGGCGGCAGCTTTACAGTCATGTGCAGGCTGCACCTACAGTAAGCAATCTTTTGGATACTTTGCTAAGATTCTTGGCAGTACATCATTATGAATGAAGTACTTACACATTTCTTAGACTCCATTGATGGTGTTATCTCCGAATTCCGCGATTTTTTCACATTCCATTATATAATGACGCAAAGTATGCGAATAATTCTGCTGACAGAGTTTACATTTAGTCAAATCTACATAAGCAGATGATGCAAATTCCTAGTGGAACTTATAGCCGAGCCTAAGCCTAGCAGAGGTAACATCTGGAAGTCTGCTAACCTTATTGGATGACCCATAGACGTGCGGCTCTTCCTTTGTAATGGAATGATAATAGATGGAGTAACTGGTGTGAATTTCACTGACCGTAAAGAGTTTGGGAACCACTGAATGATACTAGAGCATGATTCGCAAATAATCA
>WNGS01164858.1:61108766-61144115 GCA_020271785.1 Procambarus virginalis
ATATATATATATATATATTATATATAATATATATATATATTATATATATATAAATATATATATATATATATATATATATATATATATATATATATATATATATATATATATATATATATTTATTATTTGCCTCGCGTTATTAATGTGGAGCGGCGAGGCATGATAACATTAACTCAAGACATGGGAATCCCTCAGCTAGATTTTTTGATTGTTGACATCGGAGGCGGTTAGATTATTGTGCACCCCATACTCGTCCTGTGAGCGGTAGCGCAAAACAGATTACAGAGGGCACAAAAGGTCTTTATCAGACCACAACGGTGATAATTACATTAACAATTACAACTATCCTTCACACATTATTACAATATCAGCTAGTTCCAGAGAATGATCTATTTCAAGAGCTGTATATTTACAGTAAGTCATTATACATTAATGATAGGTCTTATCGCTAATACATAATTGTTTGAGCAATGGAGATATTACAGAATCATAGGGGAACTGCTGTTTATTATTAGTTTTCTTCACAATACACTACTTGTTTCTTAATCTCGTGTGCCATTTATCTACTGGGAGCGAAATATTGATACAGTGCAAGAATTTCAGGTAATTTATCCTTAGTAATAAAACAGGTTGCCATATTATACAGCGTGAGTTTAGATTTATCTCTAAATGGCTCAATTTTACTACAATCCAAGATATAGTGTTCGAGTGTGTGTCCATAACACAGTTTCCTTCTAAACTTTTCTTTAACTTTAAACGAAACTAAGGATTGTTATCTTCAGATTGTTTCTATCTACAAATGTGTTACTTTAGGTGTAAAAATTAACTGATAATCGAGGCAGATAATTTTATTGATATCTTCGGCTCAGAGGTTCAAGGTTAAGAGGTATAGGATATCGAACAACGTTTTGTAATTTAAAGAAAATTTACCACCACTCAATAGAATATTTATTCCTCCATATCTCTTTGTGATTATTACAACGTTCCCTATTCTTCTTATCGTAGCATAAAACAAAAATGCATCGTCTAATACTATTTTAAATCAAATTAAAAAATAATGTAATGTATTCTACCTAATAGTGTTCCACAGTTTCTAGTGTGTGGTGCTCCGGCGGACACTCCCATACACTACTGTCAGTGTGTGGCGCCTCCACTCACAACAAATATTTAACTTTTAAGCTGTTCACAAATGTCTCCACCAGAGAGAACACAAACTCATACCACGTGTTTCCTGAGAAGGTCTGGTATGAGGCTTATATTAAGACTTTCAAAAGATAACATTTCTCGTCTACTGACCAAGATATTAACTTTGGTATTATAGCCTCATATACCACGTGTTTCCTGGGAAGGTCTGGTATGAGGCTTATATTAAGACTTTCAAAAGATAACATTTCTCATCTACTGACTCAGATATTATCTTTGGTATTATAGCATCGCAATTTAGTACATTATAATTTAAGAGTTTGAAGCCAAGTAGAAAACTAATATTCCTAATGTGCGCATCAGTGATATTAGGGGGATATTTAACACATCAGTGACTAATATCCCTGATGTGTTTATTTTAGTTGTTATTGTTCAAGATTGGCTACTTGGAACAAAAAGTTCCAAGCAGCACGGGCTATATGGTGAGCCCGTAGTTTTATTTAGTGTGTAAGCCAAGTTTTTAGGAATTATTATTTTGTTATTTTTATTATTATAAGTAATAATGTAATTATTTATGTTTATTACTTCTGCACCATCACACCGCAAAGGACTTTAGCAGTTTTATTTACTTTGCTTTACTTTTTTTTGTTTACTTATTTTAATGTGCGCAAGTCAACAACAGCTGCCAGGATTTGCTGCACTTCCTGCAACACGTCACATAGTACTTATAGTAACGATGTGGACCATCCTACATATATTGACGAAATGGGCAATTAGAAAGTAGAATTTGGTACTACTGAATGTAGACAAACCGGGAAAGGTTTTGTATTATGTCGGTAATAAGACCTAACCTAACCATCCTATACCTGATGCACGCTATCTGAGGCATAATAATAGTACACATTATGTGCTATACTAAAGCTAGTAATATTTAAATTTGGTTTTAGCTTTATTTTTCCGGATTATATAAAGTTAATAGTACCAAATTCCACTAATTGTCCATTACGTTATTATATGTACGACGATTTACATAGTGACAAACAGTACTATCTAAACAGGAGGATGGGTTGATGTATCCTATTGTTGCCAGACCGGAAGACTATGGCGGCCCCTCCCAACTTCCCACTCTTCTCTGTCCTTGGCCGGCGCGTTGGTCGTAATGTGGCGGAATTCAGTTAAAGTATTGGATAATACAACCTGTTTTCAAAAGCGGGTTTACAGGTATATGTTAAGATTGACTGACTGACTGAATGACTGACGGACGACTGACTGACTGACGGTGGGTTAAATAATATTCGTGTTTTTGTAAACAAATTATGTTCAAAGCTTCGACTGGAGATTATGTACTGTTGTCTCCAGTCGATTATATCCTGATTATATCTGTGACTCGAGATGTGTTGCATTCACTTCCAGCCTGTTTTGTAAATATTTTATACACAAATCATCATAATCTAACCTGAACAAAGCCACAAGGGCCGTGATGACGGTTTGAACCTACGTCCAGGATGATCCCAGACGCGCCCTAGTCGATTGCCCCACGACAAGGAAAAGAATTACAGCCGGAAAAGAATTACTACTGGCCTCACATGGAGCCCGCGGTCTCTCAGAGACTCAAACCGGTTACAATTTTTTGTGACCACAAGCGTCACTAAAAGCGTCACCACATGCGTCACCACAAGCGTCACCACAAGCGTCACTACAAGCGTCACTACAAGCGTCACTACAAGCGCCACCACATGCGTCACCACAAGCGTCACCACATGCGTCCCCACATGCGTCACCACATGCGTTACCACAAGCGTCACCACAAGCGTCACCACATGCGTCACCACAAGCGTCACCACAAGCGTCACCACATGCGTCACCACAAGCGTCACCACAAGCGTCACCACACGCGTCACCACACGCATCACCACACGCATCACCACACGCGTCACCACACGCGTCACCACAAGCATCACCACAAGCGTCACCACAAGCATCACCACAAGCGTCACCACAAGCGTCACCACAAGCGTCACCACATGCGTCACCACAAGCGTCACCACAAGCGTCACTACAAGCGTCACTACAAGCGTCACCACATGCGTCCCCACATGCGTCACCACATGCGTCACCACAAGCGTCACCACAAGCGTCACCACAAGCGTCACCACATGCGTCACCACAAGCGTCACCACACGCGTCACCACACGCGTCACCACAAGCGTCACCACACGCATCACCACACGCGTCACCACACGCGTCACCACACGCATCACCACAAGCGTCACCACAAGCATCACCACAAGCGTCACCACAAGCATCACCACAAGCGTCACCACAAGCGTCACCTCAAGCGTCACCACATGCGTCACCACAAGCATCACCACAAGCATCACAAGCGTCACCACACGCGTCACCACACGCGTCACCACAAGCGTCACCTCAAGCGTCACCACATACGTCAATATGTACATTTAATTTATTTTCATTTCATCTTAGCAAAGCGTGGCCAGTTATGCTAATCTAATTGTAATATTTGTTAAAAGCTCGGTGATAAGGTTAGGTTGACATATGACTGGAACTGTTTGTTGACTTGGATCATCAAGGTCTGGTGGTTGACGGTCGATGCCTCCAAGTTCTGTAGCCTCTGGTCCGGCTTCACATTTTAAACTTTAGTTTGAACGTCTGATACTGCAGGGCATTACACACACACACACACACACACACACACACACACACACACACACACTAATATATATATATATATATATATATATATATATATATATATATATATATATATATATATATATATGTCGTACCTAGTAGCCAGAACGCACTTCTCAGCCTACTATGCAAGGCCAGATTTGCCTAATAAGCCAAGTTTTCATGAATAAATATATATTCTCTAATTTTTCCTTATGAAATGATAAGCTACCCATTTCATTATGTATGAGGTAAATTTTTATTTATTGGAGTTAAAATTAACGTAGTTATATGACCGAACCTAACCAACCCTACCTAACCTAACCTATCTTTATAGGTTAGGTTAGGTTAGGTATCCGAAAAAGTTAGGTTAGGTTAGGTTAGGTAGGTTAGGTAGTCGAAAAACAATTAATTCATGAAAACTTGGCTTATTAGGCAAATCGTGCCTTGCATAGTAGGCTGAGAAGTGCGTTCTGGCTACTAGGTACGACATATATATATATATATATATATATATATATATATATATATATATATATATATATATATATATATATACAAATATTTTTCCGTATATATTATACAGAAAACACACACACATAACAATAAATTTTCGAAGACCTTACCCTGGAAACACAAACAGTAACTTTCTCTATTTTCCGCTTGTTACAACTTGTAAAGTTGTTACATCTTGGCTTAACGTGTTTATGACGTATTAGAACGTTGTTACAACTTGATATATTGTTTTTTATAACTGGTTAGGAGGTGTTAAAACTTGTTTGAACGTTGTAGCAGCGTCGTAGTTTCGGCGTGTGTTTGGCGGGAATGCAGCTCTTTGGAGATGGGGTGCGTGCCCAAGATACAGCAAGCATTTCCTCTCTGGATCGCGACACTGAGGCGCTGGAATAGGAACAGCTGAGCGACTTGAAGAGGATGGAGGGAAGAATAGGGGTTTTGGATGCCCACGATGCTTTGTACCTTCTCTCAAGGTGCCTGACTTTGCCTAGGCTTACCTGTTTTCCAGGCTATGCTCCATCCATTGACAGTCCAAAATTAACAGAATATGACGCACTCCTGAAATCAATAACCATGAAAGTGTTAAACCTCTCCCTACAGGATGACCAGTGGGACCAAGCAACGCTCCCAGTTAGACTCGGGGGTATAGGTATTCGCAAGGCGACACAGTTAGCATTGTCTGCACTCTTATCCTCAACCAGTGCTACAGGGGAATTAGTGAATGAGATACTACCAGACTTGCGGTCGTTTGGAAAGTAGGTTGAGGTTGAGAGTTAGCAAGATTATCCCACTGGCTGGCTCCATCCGTGAATCCCTTAGATATTTTGGTAGTATTTCATTTACTAATTTACTTGTAGCACTGGTCGAGGATAAGAATGCCGGTAATGCTAACTGTATCACCTTGCGAATACCTATACCCCCGAGTCTAACTGGGAGCGTTGCTTGGTCCCACTGGTCATCTTGCAGAGAGAGGTTTAACACTTTCACGGTTATTGACCTTAGGAGTGAGTCATATTCTCTTAATTTTGGGCTGTCGAAGGAGGGAGTACACCTTAGGAAATAGGTAAGTCTGGACAAATCCAGGCACCTTGTTAGAAGGTACAAAGCATCGTGAGCACCCAAAGCCCCTATTCTTCCCGCCATCCTCCTCAGGTCGTTCAACGTTTCTTCAAGGATTACCTCAATGGCGCTCGAGCCCAGAGGTGCCCCTAGCAGCACACTGTCGGTGGGAGCGATCACTGGGGCTCCTGGCAATAAGGTTCGTACTGCATCTATGATTGGTTGACTAGATGAGATGATTTCACACTTTGATGGGTTTAGGGGGAGGCCTAACTTCTCTCCCTTAGATTTCACCAACTGTAGATCATCTAGAAGGGACTCCTGTGTCCCTGCCAGGGTGCCATCGTCCAGGAACCAGATGTTGAGTTCGCTGGTCAACCTGCTTGTGACCTCTTTAGCAGCCATGCAGAAAAGGCAAGGGACAAGTGGGTCTCCCTGCTGGACACCGTCTGCAGAAACAACTTCATGTTCCCGAAACAACAGTATATTTGAAAACCCACACCCCAGAAGTGACTTGAACCCATACTGGCAGAAGCAATGCATCTGATGTACAGGATCTCTTAACCACTCGAACAACACGACCGGACAAAAGAGGATGGTAGCCGAGGCTAATTCTTCATCCCCCCGCCGGCACTCTGTTGGTAATCTTGGGCATGGTATTTTATCAAATCACCTCATTCTTTTGGGCACACGTGAGGAACACAAATGCGAACAAGCCTGAACAGTTTCCAGGCATATATGCAACTGAAAACTCGGCTACCATCCTCTTTTGTCCGGTCGTATTGGTTGAGTGGTTAAGGGATCCTGTACATCAGATGCATTGCTGATACGTATAAATATACTGTTCACAACAGTATATTTATACATATAAGTTTTAAATAAAATAAAATGACAAATTATAGGGGAAGACATTGTGTGAGTGTACACGGGTGCCCCACAAGGGGAATTTTTTTTGTTTTTTGAATGACATGGTGAATCTTATCTATCTTATCACTGACTGCTGCCTTTAGGATCTATGTATCAGTTTGTGATAGCGGCCTCTCTGCTTTAACAGCATCAAACTGAGGTATCACAACAAATTCACACATAAAGACAATTTCCGATGTGTTTTGGTAGAAACGACGCCATGTTTCAGGGCATCCTAGCTCAGAAAAGCAACTGTACAGTTCCCTTTCATTTTACCATAAAAGTAAAAGTGTAAACGTTAAGTAATTACAAGTGGAGAACAACTCTTAGGGCAGTTGCATTTCCTGTGTAGCATTGAATTTAAATATCGCAATAAAAATTCTAAGTTCATCTTGTCACAATTTTCATGGATGTTCTCCACGGTGTTTCATGAAAGGGTCTTCAACTTCTCAACCCCCCTCACTGTCTGGCCCGTTGTCGCCATGAGGGGGCTTGGTGGGCAGTTGCCGGAGTGTGATGCTCCATGGGTCAGTCCTCTGTCCTTTTGCAGCCTTATGCTCCTGCTGCTGCCTTTACCAATTTTGCCAGGCCCCTTTTCCTTTTACTCGTGTTTCATTTTTCTCCCCCCCCCCTCTTCTCCTATCAAATTGTCATTTCCTGCCGACCTTTTGCCTGTTTTGATTATTCTTTCGACCTTCTTTTGTTTTGACGCCCGGGTGTTTGAGGAGACATACTCTTGCACCCGTAGAACTGTAGTACCCAACGTCTCGAGCGAGGGGACCCTTTTTTTTTTGTCAATCCTCCTTTCATCACTGAACCCGCTCTCGACGGACTCATGGTTCTTAAGGTGGCGTTTGTGGGGCGTATACTCACGACGCACCCCTGGGGGGCCCCGGCAAGATCGACGATAGCTTCTTGTTGGGTGTCCTGCCTCTAATTGTGGCTCCATGGTGGGTGTGGGGGCACATTCGTGAATGAAAGTTTTTCTTTGTTTTCATGGCTGATAATGTTTCCCTTGTACTTTCTCAGGCTCGTAGGGTGGGCGACCAAGCCCCCGAGTCAGACTGTGTTGGAAGACCAGGCCCTGTAGCCCCTGCTGCATTGGGCCCCGATGACCTGACTACTCCCCTCAGCTCCCCTCCCTCCTCTGCGGTAGGGTCGAATCCCCAGCCCCCAGTGGTGACCACCTCGTCCCCTGGCACGGCTTCGTCTCTCATTGTGACTACTGCGCCTTTTACCCCCTCTCTCTCTGGGGGTTCTCAACGTCGTTCCCGCCACAGCCGCACTCGCACGATCCCTTCCCGTAATACTACTAACAACGTCTTGTTTGGTCCGCTACGTGGGCTAAATACTTTGATCTCTACCATCTGGATTCTACTCCTCAAGACGATTTCTCCCTCCATAAACACTTTGTTGATTCAGTAGATGCCTCTGTTACTTTTAACTTCACCAGATATGGTACGCGTGTCATCACTGCTCCTTCTCAGGATGCAGCTCCTCGCTTAGCCGCTTTGTCCTGCATTGGAGAGACCCCTGTTCGGGTCTCCAAAAACGCTCGGTTAAATGCCAGTGTTGGCACTGTTCTCCTCCCACACCATGTTGCAACTGGTGTTCGGGACCTCAAAGATTGCCATGAGGATATTAAACATATCCTCGAAGCCCAAGGCCATTCTGTCCTCCAGGTGGACACGTTTACTCGACCCCCTCGTGGTCGTCGCCTTCAGCCCCTTCGAGTTGTAAAAATCACCTTTGATAGTAGGACCCTTCCGCCCTCTATTATTCTTGCAGGTGCCAGAATGCAGGTGCCTGCAGGTGCCAACGTTCAGGAGTACATTCCCTCCCCTAGACTTTGCAATAAGTGTTGGAAGTTCGGGCACGGTGTCCTCAAATGCACCAGTACTGTGTATCTATGCCCCATGTGTGGAGACGATAGTCATTCTAAGCCCGAGTGCACTTCTTCCCAGGCTCGCTGCCTCAATTGCGGTGAGGCCCACCCTACTTTCTCACGCTCGTGTGTACACTACAAAGTCGAAGAAGCCGTCCTCAACTTGAAGCACCATGATCGTCTATCTTTTCCTGAAGCGAGATGCCAAGTTCATCGTCTCACCCGACGACGACCGAGCTTGGGAGCCGGTCGGCCGAGCGGACAGCACGCGGGACTTGTGATCCTGTGGTCCTGGGTTCGATCCCAGGCGTCGGCGAGAAACAATGGGCAGAGTTTCTTTCACCCTATGCCTCTGTTACCTAGCAGTAAAATAGGTACCTGGGTGTTAGTCAGCTGTCACGGGCTGCTTCCTGGGGGTGGAGGCCTGGTCGAGGACGGGCCGCGGGGACACTAAAAAAGCATCGAAATCATCTCAAGATAACCTCAAGATAACCCCTTTTGCGGGTGTATCCTATGCTCGCGTGTTGCGTTCTACCTCTCCTCGTCCTTCCCACCTTCCTCAGTCTCACAACCGTTTCCAGGCCTTAAACCCGACGACACCCACCACCTCCTCCCCTATTCCTGTGCCTCCTGTCCCAGATGGTCTCCCTCCTGGTTCTCTATCTTGGGTTTCACCCCTTCCTACCCAGTCCACCATATCTCCTTTGTCTTCTTCCCCATCTTCCCCCCACTCTTTCTTCCCAACCCTCCCCCCAGTCTCTTTGACCCTCCATGCCACCTGTCTGCCCAGGCTGATATCCATCATCCTCCCAGCAATCTTCGTGTTATTTGCTCCCAATCCTCTTCTCCTGCTGAGACCATTGAGTCTGTCGCCCGGTACATTATTACTGGAACGCCTGTCTCTTCGAGTCAGAAACGTAAGCCTGGCTCCTCTCCTTCTTCCTCTCCAGCGGGTAAGAAGGCTTCACTGTCTTTCTCACCCCCTCCCTCTGACTCTGTCACTACATCCCCTCCCATTTTAGTGGTCGAACCCCCTGTCCCAGATATGGAGGTTTCTTTCGCCCTTGATTCCCTCTTGGTTGCTGCCCTTGCTGTGGCGCACTCCCTGCCTTCTGCCCCCCCTCCTCCAGCTGTCCTTGCCTGCCCCTCTCAGTTGTCTCCTCCCCCTCCGGACCCCGTCAGTCCGCCTCTGGTCTGTCCTCTTGCTCCCTTCCCTCTATCCTTACTAAGTTTACCCATGCCCCCTAACCCTGATTTTTCCGATCCTGCACCTGATCCTGAGATTCTTTAATAAACTGTGTTCTTCTATACCTTTATTTCTTTCTTGTGTTTGTCTCCAGGAACCCATTCTTGGAGCTCGTCCTGGTCACTTTCGTGGTTATTCCTTTCTTTATCCCCCCCCCCCCAGCTCTTGCTGGGGCCCGTAACTCTACTGCTCTCTTAATTCGATCTGATATTCCCTTCGTCCCCCTACTCTTCCGTCACCTGGTCATTGTTCTGCTGCCCATGTTTTTGTGGGTAAATGGTATACAGTCTGTTCTATTTATCTCCCCCCAAATGTCCCGCTTTCCCTTCCTGATCTTAAGCATCTCCTGGACTCCTTGCCAGAGCCGGTGCTCCTTGTGGGTGATTTCAACTGTCAACATTCCCTCTGGGGTGATGTTCTGACGAACACCCGAGGCCGTCTTCTCGAACCGTTCGTCCTCGCTTCTTCTCTATCTCTTCTGAATTCTGGTGAGCCCACTCATGTGGACTCTCGAACTTGCACCCTTTCCTGTCTTGATCATTCTCTTTGCTCGTCGCCCCTTTACTTAGATTTCACGTGGCAGGTTCTTGATGACCTCCATAACAGTGATCATTTCCCCATCCTCGTTTCCTTTTTCTCTTTCCACCCTCCCCTCTCCTTCCCTAGGTGGCAGTTTGCCAAGGCTGACTGGTGCCTATTCACCCTCCGTGCTACTCTCTCTGACCTCTCCTCTCTGCCTCTTCTCGCGCCCTCCTTCTTTTTTATGACACTGTCTTCAACGCTGCCCTCCTTCTATTCCTCGCTCTTCCTCCCAGGGCACACGGAAGTGCGTTCCCTGGTGGAATGCGGACTGTGCTCGGGCTGTCCGCTGTAAGCGTGCAGCTTGGAAGAAACACCCGCCGCGGCAGACGGCTGATTCTTTTATTCTGTTTCGGAAGGCAAGTACGGTGGCCCGTAGGACCATCCGTACAGCTAAACGTGAGAGTTGGAAATCTTATGTTTCCACCATTACGTCCGATACTCCTCTGCCGCAGATCTGGAAAAGATCCAAGATTGCGGGCAAGTTCGTTCCAATGTCTCGCCGGTTCTCCACCTCCGTGGTACTCTTGTGGCGGATCCAGTGCAGGTCACGACCGAACTGGGTTCCCACTTTTCTTCTGTTAGCTCTGGTTCTCATCTTCATCCTCCTTCTTCTTTGTAAGCCTGTTCTTGAATCTTATCCTTTAGATTTCCGCACTCGTCTCCGCCTTCCTATAACGATCCTTTCTCTCTTTCTGAACTTCAGTCTGCCCTGGCCCTCTGCGGATCTACGGCGGCGGGCTCGGATGACGTTCATTATGAGATGCTTCGCCCATCTCCCTCCGTGCACGTCTCGGTATTTACTGAGTCTGTATAACCAGGTCTGGGAGTCGTCGTCCGTCCCTGAGGACTGGCTCGATGCCATTGTACTCCCTATTCGGAAACCAGGGTCTCTCGGTGTACCCTAAGGACTTCCGCCCTATTGCTCTCACGAGTTGTGTTTGCAAGCTCTTGAGCGTATGTATGGTAAATGTCCGTCTGATGTGATTCTTGGAACACTATCGCCACCTCTCTTCTTCTCAATTTGTTTTCGCAAGTGCCGCAGCACGAATGATGTCCTGGTGAACTTGGAGGTCTATATTCGTACTGATTTTGCTGCAAAGACCTCCGTTGTTGCTGTCCTTTTTGACCTGGAAAAGGCTTATGACACGACTTGGAAATACCATATTCTGCCCAACTTCATTCTTTTGGCCTTCGTGTAATCTCCCTCTCTTCCTTCAAAGCTTTCNCCCCCCCTCCTCCAACTGTCCTTGCCTGCCCCTCTCAGTTGTCTCCTCCTCTCCGGAACCCGTCAGTCCGCTCTGGTCTGTTCTCTCCTCCTTCCCTCTCCTTACTAATTTACCCATGCCCCTAACCCTGATTTTTGCCGACCCTGCTCCTGACCCTGCTCCTGACCCTATCCTGAGATTCTTTAATAAACTGTGTCCTCTTTACCTTTATTTCTTTCTTGTTCTCTGTTACTGTCCCTTCTCTTTGATAATGTCTCTTCTTCAGTGGAATATTCGTGGGATTTTATGCCAACTTCCATGAACTCCAACTTCTCATTACACAGTTACGCCACTTTGTGTTTGTCTCCAGGAACCCATGCTTGGTGCTCGTCCTGGTCACTTTCGTGGTTATTCCTTTCTTTCCCCCCCCCCCCAACTTTGGGGGCCCATAACTCTACTGCTCTTAATTCGCTCTGATATACCTTCGTTCCCCTACTTTTCGTCCCCTATCCATTGTTCTTCTGCCCGTGTTTTTGTGGGTAAATGGTATACAGTCTGTTCCATTTATCTCCCTCCAAATGTCCCTCTTTCCCTTCCTGATCTTAAGCACCTCCTGGACTCCTTGCCAGAGCCGGTGCTCCTTGTGGGTGATTTCAACTGTCGACATTCCCTCTGGGGTGATGTTCTGACAAACACCCGAGGCCGTCTTCTCGAACCGTTCGTCCTTGCTTCATCTCTATCTCTTCTGAATTCTGGTGAGCCCACTCATGTGGACTCTCGAACTCGCACCCTTTCCTGTCTTGATCTTCTCTCTGCTCGTCGTCCCTCTACTTAGATTCACGTGGCAGGTTCTTGATGACCTCCATAACAGGATCATTTCCCCATCCTCCTCGTTTTTTCTCTTTCCACCCTCCCCTTTCCTTCCTAGGTGGCAGTTTGCCAAGGCTGACTGGTGCCTATTCACCCTCCGTGCTACTCTCTCTGACCTCTCCTCTCTGCCTCTTCCTCGCCCCCCGCCTCCTCCTTTTTATGACACTGTCTTCAATGCTGCCCTCAGCTCTATCCCTTGCTCTTCCTCCGGGGCACACGGAAGTGTGTCCCTGGTTGGAATGCAGACTGTGCTCGGGCTGTCCGCTGTAAGCGTGCAGCCTGGAAAAAAACACCGCCGCCAGCAGACGGCTGATTCTTTTATTCTGTTTCGAAGGCAAGTGCGGTGGCCCGTAGGACCATCCGTACTGCTAAACCTGAGAGTTGGAAATCTTATGTTTCCACCATTACGTCCGATACTCCTCTACCGCAGATCTGGAAGAAGATCCGCAAGATTGCGGGCAAGTTCGTTCCAGATGTCTTGCCGGTTCTCCACCTCCGTGGGACTCTTGTGGCAGATCCAGTGAAGGTCGCTGCCGAACTGGGTTCCCACTTTTCTTCTGTTAGCTCTGGTTCTCATCTTCCTCAATCCTTCCTTCTCCGTAAGCCTGTTTTTGAATTTTCTCCTTTAGATTTCCACACTCATCTCCGCCTTCCCTATAACGATTCTTTCTCTCTTTCTGAACTTCAGTCTGCCCTGGCCCTCTGCGGATCTACGGCAGCGGGCTCGGATGACGTTCATTATGAGATGCTTCGCCATCTCCCTTCGTGCACGTTTCAGTATTTACTGAATCTGTATAACCAGGTCTGGGAGTCGTCGTCCATCCCTGAGGACTGGCTCGATGCCGTTGTACTCCCTATTCGGAAACCAGGGTCTCTCGGTACGTCCCCTAAGGACTTCCGCCCTATTGCTCTCACGAGTTGTGTTTGCAAGCTGTTTGAGCGTATGGTAAATGTCCGTCTGATGTGGTTCTTGGAACACCATCATCACCTCTCTCCTTCTCAATTTGGTTTTCGCAAGTGCCGCAGCACGACTGATGTCCTGGTGAACTTGGAGGTCTATATTCGTACTGCTTTTGCTGCGAAGACCTCCGTTGTTGCTGTCCTTTTTGACCTGGAAAAGGCTTATGACACGACTTGGAGATACCATATTCTGTCCCAACTTCGTTCTTTTGGCCTTCGTGGTAATCTCCCTCTCTTCCTTCAAAGCTTTCTCTCTCGTCGTACCTTTCGAGTCAGGCTTGGTGCCACTCTCTCTGCCTCTTTTCGGCAGTGTGAAGGTGTGCCCCAAGGTAGTGTTCTGAGTACTACTCTTTTTCTGGTTGCCCTCAATGGTCTTCTTTCCTCCCTTCCTTCTGGCATCTTCTCCGCTCTTTATGTTGACGATCTTACTCTTTGCTGTCGAGGTGATGATTCGCCTCTCCTTCAACGGCGGCTTCAACTTGCGATTGATGCCGTGTCATCTTGGGCCACCAATCATGGCTTCAAGTTCTCTACTACTAAGACTTGTGCCATGACTTTTACTCGGAAGCGGGTCGTTCTTCGTCCCTCTTTGTCACTTTATGGTCATCCCCTTGAGTACAAAGATTCCGCGAAGCTTTTGGGGTTATTCTTTGACACTCGTTTGTCTTGGTCGCCCCATGTCTCTTACCTCCGTGTTGAATGCTCTAAGGCCCTTAACCTACTTAAGGTTTTGTCCCATACTTCTTGGGGAGCGGATAGGCGCACGCTCCTCTATTTGCATTCCTCTCTCGTCCTGTCTAAGCTCGATTATGGTTGCCCTGCATACTCTTCTGCTTCTCCTTCTACTCTTCGCCGTCTTGATCCTTTGCACCATACTGGGTTGCCCTCAGCTCTGGTGCTTTTCGTTCCACTCCTACCCTCAGTTTGTACGCTGACACTGGCTTTCTGTCTCTCCAGGATCGCCGTGATCGCTACAGTCTTCGCTATCTAGCGCGATCCTTACAGCATCCTCACTCTCGCCTCTATCGTGCTTTGACTTTTACCCCTCCTGTAGTTCCTGTTCCTCTTCACCACCTTCCTCTTTCTGTCCGTTTGTCTCGCTTACAAGATTCTCTTTCGGTTCGTCTTACTAATGTTTCTCCTCGTATTGTTCCATCCTTGCCCCCGTGGAGGGTCCCCCTTCCCAAATTTTGTACTTCTCTGACCCGCATCACTAAAGCTTTTACCCCTCCTACAGTTCTGAAACGCCTCTTCCTTGAGCACTTTTCTTCTCACTCCCACTCCGTTCCCATCTTCACCGATGGGTCAAAGTCTGCTGACGGTGTGGGCTACTCTGTTGTTTTTCCTGACCACACTTATATGTGTCGCCTTCCTCCGGAGGCTAGCATCTTCACAGCAGAATTCTATGCTATTCTCTATGCTCTTCGTCTCCTGCTTTCCCGGGGGCAATCCTCCTTCGTGGTAGTAGTTGACTCTCGTAGTGCCCTCATGGCTTTAGGGTCCTTTAATCCAGTCCACCCTGTGGTCATCGAGATTCAACATTGGCTGTTTCTTATCTCCAGTAAATTTAAGTCGGTTGCGTTTTGCTGGGTTCCCAGCCATGTTGGTGTCTCTTTAAATGAGCGTGCGGATGCTGCCGCTAAGGACGCTATCCACACTTGTCCCATCTCCCATAAAGGTGTTCCTTATTCCGACTTTTACCCAGTTATTCATGCCTCCATCCTTGCCCGTTGGCAGCGTTGTTGGTCTTCTGTTATTGGTAACAAACTGCGTACTCTACAGAGTCGTGTGTCCCAGTGGCCTACCTCCTGCCACCGTAACCGGCGGTGGGAAACGGCTCTGGCTAGGTTACGTATTGGCCATACCCGTTTAACTCACGGTCACTTAATGGAGCGCCACCCTGCTCCTTATTGTCCAAATTGCATTGTCCCTCTTACGGTTGTACATATCCTTGTTGAATGTCCTGACTTCCAGGACGAACGTGTGTCTTGTTTTCCGACCATCCCCCGCAGTCGCTTGTCCCTCGATAGAATTTTGGCGACTCGGATACGTTTTGATATCGTTCGCCTTATGCGTTTTTGTTCTCGTATTGGCATCCTTGGTGATATTTAGCGCCCTCTGATTATCCCGCACATTTGATGGTGCTACATAGCCTTCCCGGTTTGGTGCCTTCTATTGATAATTACTTACTTACTTGATACATCTCTGTATACTCACTTAGTTGTGCTTTCAGGGGTTGAGCTTTGGTTCTTTGGTCCTGCCTCTCAACTGTCAATCAACTGACAGTGTGTTAAGTTTATGTTAATTGAGCGTCTACTGCATGCTTGGTCGAAGTTTAAATATATGATTCAGTTGTCGCAAAAATACCTCTAGCCATATCATCACTAATAGTTGAATAGTACAAACCTGCTTTGCAAGTGCGCTGTGGAATTATTTTATTGCTTGAAGGAAGTCCCGCCATCGTATTCTTTTAGTTATACATTCATTCTGTAATGCCTTATGTGAAAGAGGACCTGAATGCAACAACAAATAAGGAACTGAACACCCTGGGATCCTCGGAGTCTGTATGGTGCAACATACTGGCTTAAGATGGTAACAAAGTGGGAGTATGCTACAAAGCTGACACACTCTGTAGCATCGTAACACACAGTAACAGCAGAGGAAGTTACTGATCTGCATAATGTGATCAATGCTGCATCACAAACCCAAACTCTTATAATGGGCGACTTTAACCATGAGATAATAGATTGGGTAAATCTAACATTGCAAGCAGAAGGATTTCAATATTTAGACCAGGACCCAGATTCATAAAACAGTTATGCAAGCACTTACGAACGTGTACATCTTTTCTCAATCTTTGGCGGCTTAATTTACAATTATTAAACAGGTAATAAGTTCCGAAGCACCAGGAGGCTGCTTATATCAATAACAACAGTTGACTGGGAAGTTTTCATTCTTGTAAACTGCTTAATAAATGTAAACAAAGCCGTCAAAGACTGAGGAAAGATGTACACGTTCGTAAGTACTTGCGTAACTACTTTGTGAATCGTCCCCTGTTGCAAGACTCCTTTCTCATACAACATGTGAGAACCCACTCGAGCTAACAGCATTCTGGACCTTGTGATAACATCAGAAGAGGACATGATCGATCAAATTAAAGTAGGGGAAAAAGCTCACCCCATCGTGTGATCACAATATTCTAAGATGGAATACAATTATAGAAACACTCTTAAAGGTCCAGGATGATGACCTTCTAGATTACCATCGAGGAAACTATCAGGGAATGAGAGAGGAATTGCAAAACAGCTCATGGAGGGAGCTGATCGGTGATTATGGCATAGAAACTTCACGGGATAATTTCAAAAAGGTCATTACTGAACTCACTCAAAGATTTGTGCCAAAAAGGAAAAAGAAAAGAAAGGGAACTTGATGGATGACACAAGTAGTAAAAAAGAGCTTTGGACTAAATTCCATCCGTTTAGTTAACAAAGTCGTAAAGTTACTGGCAGATGCATTATGCATACCACTGAAACTCCTTTTCATAAAATCCCTGGACCAAGGAATAGTTCCCTTAGATTATAAATATGCAAGTGTTGCCACTATTTGTAAAAAAAAGGGCAGAAAGAGCTTGGCAAACACTACCGTCTGATCAGCTTGATATCACACATCTTGAGATTATCTTGGGATGATTTCGGGGCTTAGTGTCCCCGCGGCCCGGTCCTCGACCAGGCCTCCACCCCCAGGAAGCAGCCCGTAGCAGCTAACTCCTAGATACCTATTTACTTCTATGTAACACGGGTATCAGGGTGAAAGAAACATTTTGTCCATTTGTCTCCGCCTCCACCGAGGATCTAACCCGGAAGCTCGGGACTACGAATCCGAGGCGCTGTCCACCCAGCTGTCAGGCGCCAAGCAAGTTGCCTGCCTGACATCTGCAAGCTCATGGAGAGAATCCTAAGGGAGGGAATCATACAACATCTCAGAGAGCAATCTTGTAAAATCACGCGACATGGGTTTGTTAAAAGTAGATCCTGTCTTACAAACCTGCTCACATTTCCGGAAACGGTAACCGGCTATTCAAACAAAGGACTTCCGGTAGATGTAGTTTACATGGACCTTGCTAAAGCTTTTGACAAGGTACCACATGAAAGAGTGGCAGTGAAATTACAGGCACATGGAATAAATGGGAGAATAATGGAATAGATAAAATAATGGTTAAAACAAAGAAAACAAAGGGTCGTACTAAAGGGACTGAATCTGACTGGATAAATGTGGTAAGTTGGGGTGCCACAGGGATCCATTTTGGGGCCAACCCTTTTTGACATATACATCAATGACATAGATGAAAATATTACAAACCACTTCATCAAATTTGCAGATGACACTCAGATCTCTGGTAAAGTGGGAAGTGAAAATGATATTGAGACCTAACAAAAAGATCTGCATGAACTCCACAAATGGTCAAATGACCGGCAAATGCTTTTTAATGTGGATAAATGCAAGACCTTGCATGTGGGGCATAACAATCCACGTTACAACTACCAAATTCACAACACTACCTTACATCAGATTGATGAAGAAAAGGACCTTGAAGTCAGAATACATCATTCACTGAAAGTTGAACAACAAGTCGGAGAGGCAGTAAAAAAGCTAACCAAACCCCTGGGAATAATCAAGAATACGTTTACCTTAAAGAAGTTAGTCATTCAATTGTGTAAGTCTTTGGTGAGCCCCTATCTGATTATTGCATCTAGGCATCTTTCTGAAGACCTCATCTTCGGAAAGGCTTAGTTGCTCTGGAGACGGTGCAACACTGGGCAATTAAAATCATCCCAGAGCTAAGTCATCTCTTGTACCAGGAACGGTTCAGGGCCACAGGACTAACAACACTGCGAACCAGACATGACAGGGCTGATCTCATCGAAATTTTCCTAACAATTTACCCAAAATTGCTTGTCCATTTTAAAGAATGAAGAACAATTTTTATGTATATTACTTCTAAGCTGCATCACCTATGAACCCATCCCTGCCCTTGTGTGGCAGTGCACAATAGAAACTTGTTTTCACATATCCATATATTAAAACATTGATTGTAACCATGATATATATGTGCTTCAGCCTACAGTTTAGACCTATTGTCTTATGTATGACCCTCTGTCCTGCGTGACAGTGAATACCAGCATTATCCTCCCTTTAATCAGACTATCAAAATCCTCAGATTAGGCAAAATTGTAATTAATTTTGTCAATAAAGATGTTAATAATAATAAATCGAAATTTTAAAAATATTGAACACATAGTACCTGTAGATTATGTGCGTATGGTTTTAGATGACGCAGATTTACAATTGAGTAAGGCACATGTTCCGTGTTTGTATAATTTTTAACTGCAAGTGTATATATATATATATATATATATATATATATATATATATATATATATATATATATATATATTCACCTTTAATGCAAGTAATATATATATATATATATATATATATATATATATATATATATATATATATATATATATATATATATATATTCACCTTTAATGCCGTCTACAGATGTTTAGACAAATTGCCGTTAGGCCTATTCGCGAGGTTGTAAATATATTATGTTCGGGTTTGTGCTTGTAATATGTATGGAGGTGTATAACCTAGTGCTGTACGCTGTAACTGAATCACACGTGAATTTTGCCATTTCATTCTTTATGCAAGTTGAGTTTTAATGCATTGCTATTGAAGCTTGTGTCGTTATGAAGACTGTAGACGCTGGACAATGTTGTAAGACTACTCGGGTCTGGCGTAACGTTGTGAATAACCTTCGCTTCATTAACTTCCATTACCTCACTCAGGTGACTCGCCTGCCTGCCTGCCTGTCAGCCTCACCAAAGCGCAGCTCCAATATTGGAGCCAATGTAATGAACATAAACTTTTATAATAAATTTGGAATAGTAAAATTAGAATACATTATGAAATGATGCTCAACGTATCTGTACTCCCAAGTGTACTGTAGAATGATATATTTTAGATGACAGCTTTTACTTATAAATGTCATAAGGTCTGTGTTTTGGTTCACGTGTTCATTGTACTCTGAAGACATTTATTAACAGGATTACAATTTATTAGCTTTGGAAGAAGGAATGTAAATATTTATCAGATATTTACAAGGTGTAAAAATACCCAACGTGTCGATAGAGATCGCGAACAATACCCTGTTACTTATTAAGTTTCGAACCCTGTGCTTGGAGGAACGACTGAGCGCAGTTTCTTAAATGTTGGCCTTGGCAACCCATCATAATTGTGGACCTTTATGTAAAACGATCAGCGGGTTGTGTTCTGGGGAAACATGGCACGTAATAACCCAACCGGTTCCTGTCTAAAACCGGTCCGAAGCCTAAATTCCAACATTAAAAAAACTGGTGTCTTCCTGTTCGTGTTCTGATAGTCATGTCAAATATCTCCTCACATTTTGAGAGATGATCACGTAAAACATTTTGTATATGTTACGCCACTCGCTGTGTTGAGTAATGCTAACCTTGTTGCCAAATACTGTGTTTGTGAGTCCATACGTGTATTGAACTCTCAAGGTGAGACAGTGAATGGCTATCCCAACCTCCACACTCCTGAGCGGTTTCCTCTACCTCCCAGAGCCTTATTCCCAGGATAATATATATATATATATATATATATATATAATATATATATATATATATATATATATTTATTATTTGCCTCGCGTTATTAATGTGGGGCGGCGAGGCATGGTAACATTAACTCAAGACATGGGAATCCCTCGGCGAGATTTTTTGAGTGTTGACACCGGAGGCGGTTAGATTATTGTGCACCCCATACTCGTCCTGTGAGCGGTAGCGCAAAAAAGATTACAGAGGGCCCAAAAGTCGTTATCAGACCACAGCGTGATAATTACATTAACAATTACAACTATCCTTCACACATTATTACAATGNTTTCCCTAAATTGTAAGCAATTTGACTTGTATATTATAACAGGCACATAATTTTTGTAGTGTTCTCTGAATAAGATGCATAATCTGATAACACACTTGCTGTAATTATTTGAATAGCCTTATATCTCAGAGAACTAATTGCCATTAAAATCTTTATGATCAATACAAAATATTTCTTTAGCATATATAATCTCTAAATAATTTATCAAAGCAAATACTTATTTTCTTATATTTGAGCCAGACTACATGGCTGGTCAGGAAGTGTGACACGTGTGACTGGTGCTGTTCACACTTGAGACTTAAAGCATTAACCATCTGTCCTGTGTGAGGTAGATGGTCAGGTCCTGCATAACTGTGTCTAGAAACATCAGTGAATAGTTAGTTGTGTTGAATGCCATGTTGTTCTTATTTGACCATTGGAGTGTTATGAATTTGTGCTAAAACCACACTTAGAACTTCCTCACTTTAAACATGTAACACATGTAATTTTCTTAAATACTATTAGTGTAAGTGTAAATAAATACTTAATAAATGGTTAGAACCATGTACTTTACAGTATTTGCTCTCTGTTACATCCCTGTGTTAAATGCTCACTGTCCCCCTAAAATTATAATATGTGCACTTAATGAATCAAAACTCATTTCTAATATGTTTATCAATGAATATGTCTGTTTTATTTCTCTCATTTTTGCCAAGCTGGTATATGTAGAGTTATGTTACAAAAATAGTATAGTTACTGACATTTCCCTTATATTTTTATGTATGTATGTCTAACAGTGAGCTTCATATTTCCTGAAGAGTTGTGCCTGTGGCTTGTGCATTAAGAGATAATCACAGTGGCCACTTAGTTTGCTGAGCATCATGATGTGTCAAATATTCTCTCTCTTAAATTATACACCAGGGAGAAAATCAAAAAGAGAAGGAAAAATATTTATATATTTAAGGATAAAGTATGGCAATTACGAACAAAAAAAAAGACCATGGAAGATTGTGATGATTTTCTAAATTTAGAACAAACCAAATGATCATTGGTGTAACTGTCAGAGTAAAATGTTCAGTGAAATTATTGTACATGTGGTATCGTAGAGTATTGTAAGAGAGTCCTTCTGGCTCTGGCTGTAATTAGAGTTTACAGTACTATTATTGTAGTGTGGTAAAATATATGGTATATTTTGTTGATTTCTCAACCTAAATAGAACAAACATATTTTTGTATTTGCTATTCCTCATTAAATATAGTACAGTAACCCTAGAGGCAGAACAAAGCCAAATAATAACATTAAATAACATATACAAATGTAATTGTCAAGTCATTCTTTACATAGAAATAAGACATAATAATTTGATACAACCAGTTCATTAAATTATAATATATTATTTGGTGTAGGAAGCTTGAGACATGATTTCACACAACCCAAAGCAAACAATAATTACTTTTGGTGACCTGTGATGAACCAACCCTATAGTTCTGATTGTAATCATTCATCTCCTTATTTGTTGACAACCTTGCAGTTATATTGTGAACATAACAAAGGAAAAGTAGTGTCAAACGATTGTAATTTTTAATTGAACTCTTGTTGAGCTCATGCTGTTTTAAGAGCAAGATTAGATCCAACACTCCAGTGGTTAAAATGAGAAAATGCTTGTAAATAGATTTTTTTGAGTGTGTACACATAAGCTCCTTGAGATTAATTTCTAGCCAAAAGGTTTGATTCACTCAGTAGCTGAGTAAGTGGCTATATTATATTTATTTTATTGTGATGATGATCCTTATTTGCAACAGTATACATGATGTATTTCTTGATATTTGCATGTGCATATGCATATGTGTGTGTGCACTTGTATTAAAGAGAGAAAGGGAGAGTTTGTGCATTCACATATTAATATGTGGGTAGTGATCTTGAATCTACTCTGTGAAGACAATTTCATATTTATTTCTTAGCATTAAATTTGTTGGTATGGTTGCTATTTTGTTGAAATGCATGTAGTTGAAATGCATGTAGACTCTGTGTAGACTGACATGAAGAAAATTATTACCAGTAGTCAGAGATTTCCAGCGGGTTACCTCGTACTTTTCTTTTTTTGCATTATTCAGCTTTTATCCACAAGAATTTTGAGGCATTTTTTTAATAATTACAGACAATTTAATTTCAAATAATTTCTTCATGTACAGTATTCTAGCCACTTAGGTTGTGACCAAAGCTTCCCTAGTGAATTAAACCTTCAGAAGATAAACCAAAGAAATTAATTTTAATATTATAGACATATAAGTTACTAATTTGTACTGTGTAATTACTGTAGCCCAAAACTGTGGGCTCTTTGGGATGATGTATCAGTCAACTAGTCAGTTAATAAACTCAAAACATTCATCATATTTTTTTACATCCTGTGTATACGTAGTGTTATGACACCTTCCTCTAAGAACAGAGAGGCCAACGTGAAGTCCATATATGGTCAGATGTATGGCAAATGCTTCCAAATATAGAAAATGCACGACCTTATATGTGGGGGGCACAACAGTGCATATCTCAGCTCTGTAGTTCCCCATGGCAAAGTGGTAACACACTTGCCTGGCGTTTCGAGAGTGCTTTGGCCTGGCTTCATATCCTGGCTGGGGAGGATTTACTTGGAGCTAATCCTCAACTGGAGCCTCTTATTCACCCAGCAATAAATAGGTACCTTGTTGCTAAACGATTTGGCAGGCCGTATTCCTGGGAAAATTAGGATTAAAGACTTGCCTGACATGCTATGTGTGCTAGTGGCTGTACAAGATTGTAACTCTTGTATGTATGTATGTATGTATGTATGTATGTATGTATGTATGTATGTATGTATGTATTTATTTACTTATATATATACAAGAAGGTACATTGGGTTTGTGAGGTTACATAGCAGGTTGTTAACATTCTTGTAAAGCCACTAGTACACGCAGCATCTCGGGCAGGTCCTTAATCTAGCAGATAATTTTAAGTAAGTAAATTCTAGCAAAATTTATAAAATGTTAACAAGTACAATGCAAGAAAATTGAGAGAGATTAGTAGGTATATTAAAGCACATTGATAGCTCTGATTGATAGCATTGACAGCTTGATTGATAATTTAACAAAGATTAATAGGCACAATACAGCATAATGATAGCACATATAAGACAACAGCAATGATCACAATGGTAAAGTTGTTTGGCTTAGGTACATAAATATTGGGGAATTGGGATTGGGTAGCACTAGAAACAGTGCAAGTTTAAAGCACAAGGTAGGAAACTATGAAGATGAACTATTAAACTATGAAGATATGTTTTATATATATATAATATATATATATATATATATATATATATATATATATATATATATATATATATATATATATATATATATAACAACATTACCGTCCGTCCAGCAGATTGATGAAGAAAAGGACCATGGAGTAAAAATCCACCAATCACTAACAGTTGCACAAAATTTCAATTTCAATTTCAATTTCAAAGTGGAAGTTGCAATAAAATAAAATAACCAAACCCTAGGAATAGTCAAGCCAGCCTTTGACATCAAGGAAAAAAGGTAGTTCAGCCACGTTATTGTGGGCCCATGTGCAAAGGAAAGATAGTTATTCACCTATTTATTACATTTATTACAATTACATTTACAAAACAGTGTTCTTAAATGCAAACCCTGTCCTGAAACTGTTCTTGGAGAGATGTAATAGAACACATAATCATCACACTGGAAATAAATATCTCTTTGATATCCCCAGAGTCAGACTTTATCTGTGTAAACACTATGCAAATAAAGGGACCTGGGGCCATATTCACGAAGCAGTTACGTACGTACTTACGAATGTTTTTCTGCTTAGCATCTTCGTAGCGTCTACGTCGGTATTCAGGCAAGTATTTAAGAAGGAAAATCTTCGTAAGTACACTGCCTCAAACTAAGGACGCTCGATTTAGACCACTCGATCGTAGCTTTATGTAAACTGGATATAACTCAATTTTTCTCTACTACACAACATGGAGGATTGATTTTACTATAAATAAACAATATAGTTGGCGAGTCTCGTCAAGAGGCGTTTCTTCGTGTTATATGCATTCTCTGCTTGAAACTTGTAGTAAATATTTCTTTTATGATATTAGAATTAGTTTTATAATAGCAAGATATTATACCAGTAGTTATTAAGTAAATAAACACTGGTGAACATGAAATATGGGAGAAAGTGATGATCCCGGGCTGCTGGGAGCATTTCTATCACCAAATATGGGTATTTCACTAGCAGTGACAAAGAGAATACTTAAACAAATATCTAATGAAGATCTCACCGACCTAACAAATTCACAAAGACCTGAAAGCTGTAGCATTAAATATTATGATAGATATCGTGAGGAAACATTCACATATGGGACTAATAGAACAAGAACCCGGCAATGTGATGTTATAGTGGCCAGAATACGCCTGGGATATAGACGTATCTGGCAGCTTTCTCAAAACCCAAATGTCGAGTACACAATGTGTCAACTTTGTGAAAGAGAAAACATGCACTCTCTTGAACATTATATTGTAGAATGTCCCATACTGGCTGACTTTCGCCCCCCTGGGCTAAGGTATGCTGAACTCTGTAATTACTATATGAGTACTGGAACACTTGATGATATATTGGACTTGTACCCAAGATTGACCATGTAATAGATTAATTATACAATGTATGTGATGTAACTATATAACCTGAGCTTGTAAAAGCACCTTAATCGCCTTCAGTGATTAAGTGCTTAATTGCACACTAGTTTCTTTATCAGCTATCTCACCCTGTCAGAGTAAATGAGATAAATGTCTGTGAATGCATGTGTGTATATATGTATATGTGTGTGTATGTGTATGTATGGGTATAAAGTATATATGGAAGCTGATCAGAATTACATTTCACCTTTGTAAATGTACATTAATGACACTGTGTAGATGACACATCGAACACTTTATGTAAGGCATACATAAATCTGTGTATCTATGTATTTACGTATATAGGTTAGCTTAGCATTTTTAAAAGCACCGACTCACCTTCAGTGGTTGATTGTTCAATAAACCCTTGAACTATATGTTTAACCCTGTCTATGGAGGACAGAAGAAAATGTATATATGCTAGTTAGCATTGTTAATGTGTGGCCACGTCTGTGGTAGAAAACAATAAAAAAAAAAAAAAAAAAAAAAAAAAAATAAAAAAAAAAAAAAAAAATAAAAAAAAAAAAATATGCCCCTGTTCACCTAGCAATAAGTATAACTAGGGGTGTACCTTAGCTATACATACCCATTTTTTAATTTATTTTGTTTGGTTTTATTTTTAAATTCAATCTGGGTGAGACATAAAAGAAAAATATCCTGCACAAATGATGTTAGGTAAGGAGTTAGTTTAGTTCATTTATTATGCACCCCATACCCATCCCGTGGGCGGTAGTGGAAAGGGTTACAGAGGCACATAATGGGCTCGGGGACTGAACCCCACAATTCATTTAGCTAAGCAAGTTATAATCTTGATGAGCTAATTACAAAATTCAATATAAGTCGTCACATCAACAATATAAGATGGGTAAAAACTTCAAAAACTTTTCTCATTGAATACTTAAACCTATAATTATGACAATATGGACTATTATGACCTGTTAAAAAAGAGGGGGTAAGTAGGGGTCCAAGACCTCTTCCTGTTACACAATTTGGCTGTGTGTAACAATAAGTAATTATCAAAGAAGGCACCATGCCGGGAAGACTATGTAGCAGTAAGGCAGTGAGGTGAGGCAGCTACTTATTGAGGAATGCTTATTTCATTTAATTTACCTTATAAGCTGAGGCAGCTTATTTTATTTGAGGAATGCTCAGCTGATGAACAAATCCACAAGGGCCATGACGAGGGCTCGAACCAGCGTCCGAGAGGATCCCAGACGCTGCCTTAATCAACTGAGCTACAACATGATAAAAGAATTGCAACCGGAAGTTCTCCTGGCCTTACTCTGATCCTGCAGCCTCTCCGAGAGACAGTCGATTAAGGCAGCGTCTGGGATCCTCTCGGACGTAGGTCCGAACCCTCGTCACGGCCCTTATGGATTTGTTCATTTGATGCATCACGCTATTGTGATTTGTGTGTGCTCAGCTGATTCCTCTACATTTAGCATTGAACAAATTTGTGTCCAAGACCTCTTCCTGTTACACAATTTAGCTGTGTGTTTATAAAATTTTTGTAAGAAATACATATTTCTTGGACATTTGGGATAGAGTTATTACTAAATGCATTCATTTTTCACATTCCGTCACAAACTGATACAGGCTGTGGGAATAATTTTGCTGACACAGTTTATATTAATCTGGTCAGATTTACGTTAACCACTCCTGACTACAATTTAATTTTTGTTAATTTTGTAAATTTCAGTTAAAAAAAAAACGACCTTTCAGTATGTATAAACGTAATGAAAGGTTGATTAAATGGGAGTGAGCAGCTGTGAAGTTCAAAATCATACTGGTAATGTCACGAGGAGAGGCTGGGTGTGGAGCCAGAGCTGTGTAGTATAGTGGCCGCCCGCATGCTGCAATACACACTGCTACTGATCAATATACGAGACTGTGCAGTCACGCAACTAGTAGACATCCGGATGGCTGCTTCAGTTTAATAACAATTAACATTTTATGTATGACGACTTACGACATAGTTATGTATGACGACATATTTATGTATGCGACATAGTTTTACGACTATGAAATTCTAGAATATATTTATTTTCTTGAGAAAAATTCTAGAAAAAAAAAAAAAATATATATATATATATATATATATATATATATATATTATATATATATATATATATATATATATATATATACATACATATATATATATATATATATATATATATACATATATATATATATATATATATATATATACATGTCTTACCTAGTAGCCAGAACCCACTTCTCGGCCTACTATGCAGGGCCCGATTTGCCTAATAGGCCGAGTGATTTTCTTTATTTTCAATAAATTGTTTCCAATTAGTTTATTTGAATTATTATTATTATATTATATTAAGAACATAAATTATTGACTTAGTTGTGTTAGTTTAGGTTAGGTTAAGATAGGTTAGGTTAGGTTAGGTAGGGTTGGTTAGGTTTGGTCATATAGCTTCGTTAGTTTTAACTCAAATTTAAACAAATTAACTTTACATAATGAAATGGATAGATTTATCATTTCATAAGAAAAATTAGAAAAAATATATAATTCAGGAAAACTTGGCTTATTAGGCAAATTGGGCCTTGCATAGTAGGCCAAGTACGACGTTCTGGCTACTAGGTACAACATATGTCTATATATATATATATATATATATATATATATATATATATATATATATATATATATATATATATATATATATATATATATATATATATATATATATAGCGTTAGAGAAGGTAAAATATGTGTAAGGTTTATTTACACAATATAGTTTCCTAGTAATTAATTTATAATTAATAAGGATGTTAATTACTGATACTGTTAAAGACTGTTGATGTAACATTGCAGCAGATCAAATAATGTTGGGTATTTTGATTGTCTCACTCCCGGTCAACAGTCAAAATATGATGAGGGAAACGTGATGACTCTCCATGTCCGGGGCTGCGTCAGAGTTACGTCACAGGAAGTATATACGTAGCACTTCTTCACATTTACAGTAAAAATCCATAGTGGATTTTTACTTCTAAAACATTCTGCAGTTATCTTGCCATGGTATTCTACGTAAATATTAGCAACAAATCAAATTATCTATACAACATCTCGAGGGTGACAAGGTGCGCAGAAGCCGGGGATGAGACTTACAGACCTCCGCAGTCACCATAATGCTCGCTGGCAACTGGTCGGGGCTCACGTGGTCGCCCGCCACCGTCGGCTTGTTAGTGCACCTCAGGTGGTGGTTGTGGGCGCGGCGGTCGCTAGTTCACGGCGATTACATCACTACAAATGCCCTTTCCGTATAACTGGATTATAACTTGATCAAAAATTTAAGAACAGAAATGGAATCAATGAATCAAGTGAGTTCACCAGCTGTTTTTTGTAAGATTTGTCAAATATAGATCACGTGCATGCCAGAGCTGGCAAACATTTAACTTGGCAGCCCCATAAGGAGTGCCAAGAAGTGACAGTGCCAGAAAACTAAAATATTTCTCTGCCTCTTATCAGTCGTGTTATTGACGGTTCTCACCGACTAGAGATAAAAGTCTTACCTGTGGGCTCACGTGCTCCTTACCTCACCAGTATGAAATAATTCCAGTTGTCAGGAGACAGGAAAGCTTTTAATTAGACATATATCATGGTCATATATCACAACACCGACCATTTTCATGATGCAAACCACAACAGTTGTCTAACTCTCGTGTGCCTGTATGACTTCTATAGGCGAGTAGACGCATTGGTTGTAAGGAAACAATCCCAACCATTTCTGTCCCTACTGGGAAAAAACAGAAAGTCCTCACGTATCTTATGCATTTAAAAGGTACCATGTTGGAAATTTGATGAGCAGTGTTATCGGATCCCAGGATCATATTAATGCGTGTTTCTTTATAATTACTGCTTATTGCTTGCAAACATACATAGGGTGATGTAGCACGTCATACAAGGTATTAGTGTGGCTTTAGTTGTGAGCATTCCATACTCATCCTGTAAACAGTAGTAAGTGCATTCCATTCCATCCTGTAAACAGTAGTTAGTGTACTCCATACCCTTCCTGTGAACAGTAGTGCACGCCACACCCATCCTGTGAACGGTAGTGATGGCGCATATTGAGTGGAGCGTCTGTATAAATAAACAACTGGGCCTCTACCCTTCAGACACAACTACTTGTCATACTCCTCGCACTCAAATGTATTGTCTCCAAACTTGACATCTTAATTGTAAGCGAATCTTTATCCATAATTACGTTTAATTGTTTAGGAAACGATTGTAACGTGCTCGTGTCTGAAGTTGGATGTAGATAGTATATATAAGTTGATTACAACATATATTGCCTGTAGGCAGCCTGAGAACAATAATACACCAAGAACTTCATTAGACCCTGTTGACCTGACACGTTAAATCTACACGAGTTATTCCATCCATCATTACACTGCCCTGCAAGAAGAGCCACATACCTGTCAATCATCCAGTAAAGGGGTTGTTGTTGTTGTTATAGATTCAGCTACTCGGAACAAGTTCCAAGTAGCACGGGCTATGGTGAGCCCGTAACTTACCTGGCACAGGAGCTGGGCAAGAAGCACGGGCTATGGTTAGCCTCGTGGACAGGAGATGTCTCCCGTGCAGTAAAGGGGGTAGAAATAGCCTAAGCTACTCTATCCCTTTGGATGTATTTCTTTTTGTCTCAATAAACATACTTGAACTTGAACATCAAGTAAAATTAGCAGACTCATAGATGTTACTACTACTCGGCTTAGACTGGGTTATAATTATTTTGGGGGTTTACACTAACTGCTGATGTAGACTTGACCAACTGTAAATAGTCATCAAAATTATTCGCTCTGTGATGGAATGTAAAAAAATTATGAATTTAAATATAACTATCATAAATGTTCACATTTCTTGAACTATCTTATTCAAAAGATCTACTGCGATGAACGTTAACCAGATATTTTCAATTTGTTAATCATTCAAATATTGGCAAGCACAATAAGGTAGTGCTTACCTATCAGTGACTACGGAGTGAAAAATTGCTTTTTATGCCCCGCCTCCTATAGCCCTCCTCCGCCGCCCACTACATGGGTGTGGGGTGCACGCTAGGCAAATTATATTGTAATTTTTGTTCATCAACTAACAAACACTCTTTAAGGCCACAGTGATGTTAGTTCTATGAAGTATGAAACGAAGATACTGGTGATATATTTATATGTTAACTTATAGCATCGATGAGCTTGTTACATAATTTGCTTAGCTAAACGAATTTTAGAGTACAGTTCCTGAACCCATTATGAACCTATACAACCTTTTCCACTTCCACTCACAAGATGGGTATGGGATGCATGATATATAAATAGACTACAAATAACAGTGGTCACGATTTACATATTGAGCCACAGAGACATTAGACTTGTACACATTGATGGTATTAACAGAGTCCATTTCATGTGGTCTCCATCTCATGTTGACCTCCGAATACATGGTAGAACTGATGAGTTAGCCAAAGAACCTGTCTTTAAAGGAGATGTTGAGTGTAATATTGGATTGTCAATGAGCAATCTAAGAGCAGCAGTACACCGAGAACTTCAACAAGATCTTGTAGATCTGAGGCAAAGTGAAATCGACAATAGTAATTCCATCTATCATCATACTATCATGCAAGAGGAGCCACACATCTATGGTTCATCCAATAAAATCAGCATACTTCTAGATGTTACTACTGCTCGGCTTAGACTCAGTTACAAGTATCTCTGGGAATTCTCATTATCTGCTGATGTAGACCTAACCAAATGTAAACTGTCAACAAAATTATTCGCACACCCTCCGTCACTATGTGATGGAGTGCGAAAAGATACGTGAATTCAGAAACAAATCTATAACCAATGTTCCAGCAATGTGTAAATATTTAATTCAAAATGATCTACTACCAGAAATTTTAGCCAAATATCCCCAGTTTGCTAACTGTAGGTAGTAACTAAGTGACTGTAACCTATCCACCGCTGCCCACTGGATGGGGGGCGGTTACCTTACCTTGAGGTGCTTCCGGGGCTTAGCGTCCCCTCGGCCCGGTCGTCGACCAGGCCTCCTGGTTGCTGAACTGATCAACCAGGCTGTTTGATGCGGCTGCTCGCAGCCTGACGTATGAGCCACAGCCTGGTTGATCAGGTATCCTTTGGAGGTGCTTATCCAGTTCTCTCTTGAATACTGTGAGGGGTTTGCCAGTTATGTCCCTTATGTGTAGCGGAAGCGTGTTGAACAGTCTCGGGCCTCTGATGTTGATAGAGTTCTCTCTCAGAGTACCTGTTGCACCTCTGCTTTTCAACGGGGATATTTTGCACATCCTGCCATGTCTGCAGGACAAACATATCAATTATGACACTAGCTCTCCACATATGTCAGTTGCTTAATTTAGAAACTGTACTTGTGGTCGATCTCGAACCCATTTATGATGTGACGACTTATACTGAATTTTATAACTAGCTCATCAAGATTGTAACTTGCTTAGCTAAATGAATTGTGGGGTTCAGTCCCATTATACACAGTTTCAAATGAAGATTTGATAGAACCCAATAGGCTGCAGAATCTGTACAAAAGTTGATTGCCACTTGAAAGGCGTGACCAAAGAGCCAAAGCTCAACCCCCGTAAGCACAACTAGATGAGTACATAATCACAGCTAGAGTCTGGGAGGCGTCACGACCAAGCTCATCTCACTGATGGAAGCTTATGTTGATACATCTCTCCCCCTTCCCCGCTCAGCTCGTTGCTGCCGTGAGGGGGGCTTAGTGGACAGATGCCGGAGTGTGATGCTCCTTGGGACAGTCCTCCATCCTTTTGTAGCCTTGTGCTCCTGCTGCTGTCCTCTCCAATTGTGCTGAGCACCTTTTCCTTTTCCTTCTGTTTCGTTTTTCTCCCCCTTTTCTCCTATCTGCTTGCCGTTTCCTGCCGACCTTTTGCTTGTTTTGGTAATTCCTTTGGACTTCTTCTATTTTGACACCCGGGTGACTGAGGAGGCATACTCTTGCACCCGTAGAACTGTAGTACCCAACGTCGAGAGCGAGGGGAACCTTTTATTGTCAATCCCCCTTTTGTCACTGAACCCGATCTCGACGGACTGTCGGTTCTTAAGGTGGCGTTTGTGGGGCGTATACTCACAACGCACCCCTGGGAGGCCTCGGCATGATCGGCGATAGCTTCTTGTTGGGTGTCCTGCCTCTAATTGTGGCTCCATGGTGGGTGTGGGGGCACATTCGTGAATGAATGTTTCTTTTCGTAGCGATGATGTACCCTGTTTCAACTGTTTCTCTTTTACCTTCTCAGGCTCGTGGGGTGGGCGACCAAGCCCCCGAGTCGGTTTGTGTTGGAAGACCGGGCTCTGTAGCCTCCGCTGCATTGGCCCCGACCTTGCTCCTCCTTTGGTCTCTCTGACTCCTCCCCTCGGCTCCTCTCCCTCCTCTGTGGTTGGGTCAAGCCCCAGGGCCCCCAGTGGTGACTACCTCGTCCCCTGGCACGGCTTCGTCTCTCATTGTGACTACTGTGCCTTTTACCCCCGTGACCTCCGGGGGTTCTCAACACCGTTCCCACCACGGCCGCACTTGCACGCTCCCTTCCCGAAATAGTACTTACAACGCCTTGTTTGGTCCCGCTACGTGGGCTAAATACTTTGAACTCCACCATCTGGATTCTACTCCTCCTGACGATTTCTCCCTCCATAAACACCTTGTTGATTCAGTAGATGCCTGTTACTTTTAACTCCACCAGTTACGGTACGCGTGTCGTCGCTGCTCCTTCTCAGGATGCAGCTCCTCGCTTAGCCGCTTTGTCCTGCATTGGCGAGACCCCTGTCCGGGTCTCCAAGAACGTTCGGTTAAATGCCAGTGTTACATGTTGCAACTGGTGTTCAGGACCTCAAGGATTGCCAGGAGGATATTAAACATATCCTCGAAGCCCAAGGCCATTCTGTCCTCCAGGTGGACACGTTTACTCGACCCCCTCGTGGTCATCGCCGTCAGCCCCTTCGAGTTGTAAAAATCACCTTTGATAGTAGGGCCCTTCCGCTCTCTGTTATTCTTGCTGGTGCCAGATGCTCCGTTCAGGAGTACATTCCCTCTCCTAGACTATGCAATAAGTGTTGGAAGTTCGGGCACGGTGTCCTCAAATGCACCAGTACTGTGTATCTGTGCCCCTTGTGTGGGGACAATAGTCATTCTAAGTCCGAGTGCACTTCTCTCCAGGTTCGTGCCTCAATTGCAGTGAAGCCCACCCTACCTTCTCATGCTCGTGTATGCACTACAAACTCGAGGAAGCCGTCCTCAACTTGAAGCACCGTGATCGTCTGTCTTTTCCTGAAGCGAGATGCCAAGTTCGTCGTCTCACCCCTTTTGCAAGTGTCTCCTACGCTCGCATGTTGCATTCTACCTCTCCTCGTCCTTCCTGTCTTCCTCAGTCTCACAACTGTTTCCAGGCCTTAAACCCGACCACACCCACCACCACCTCCCCTATTCCTTTGCCTCCTGTCCCAGATGGTCTCCCTGGTTCTCCATCTGGGATTTCCCCCTTCCTACCCAGTCCGCCATATCTCCTTTGTCTTCTTCCCCATCTCCCCCCACTCTTTCTTCCCGACCCTCCCCCCAGTCTCTTGACCCCCCACGCCACCTGTCGGTCCAGGCTGATATCCATCATCCTCCCAGCAATCTTCGTGTTGTTCGCTCTCGTTCCTCTTCTCCTGCTGAGACCATTGAGTCTGTCGCCCGGTACGTTGTTACTGGAACGCCTGTCTCTTCGAGTCAGAAACGTAAGCCTGGCTCCTCTCCTTCTTCCTCTCTGGCGGGTAAGAAGGTTTGCTTTCTTCCTCACCCCCCTCCCTCTGACTCTGTCACTACTCCCCTCTCCTATTTCAGTAGTCGAACCCCCTGTCTCTGATATGGAGGTTTCTTCCCCCCTCAATTCCCTCTCTGTTGCTGCCCTTCCTGAGGTGCACTCCCTGATTTCTGCCCCCCCCTCCTCAACTGTCCTTGCCTGCCCCTCTCAGTTGTCTCCTCCTCCTCCGGACCCCGTCAGTCCGCCTCTGGTCTGTTCTCTCGCTCCCTTCCCTCTCTCCTTACTAAGTTTACCCATGTCCCCTAACCCTGATTTTGCCGACCCTGCTCCTGATCCAGACCCTGCTCCTGACCCTGCTCCTGACCCTATCCTGAGATTCTTTAATAAACTGTGTTCCTCTTTACCTTTATTTCTTTCTTGTTCTCTGTTACTGTCCCTTCTCTTTGATAATGTCTATTCTTCAGTGGAATATTCGTGGATTTTATGCCAACTTCCATGAACTCCAACTTCTCATTACACAGTTTACGCCACTTTGTGTTTGTCTCCAGGAACCCATGCTTGGTGCTCGTCCTGGTCACTTTCGTGGTTATTCCTTTCTTTCTCCCCCCCCCCCCCAACTTTGCTGGGGCCCATAACTCTACTGCTCTCTTAATTCGTTCTGATATTCCCTTCGTTCCCCTACTTCTTCCATCCCCTATCCATTGTTCTGCTGCCCGTGTTTTGTGGGTAAATGGTATACAGTCTGTTCCATTTATCTCCCTCCAAATGTCCCTCTTTCCCTTCCTGATCTTAAGCACCTCCTGGACTCCTTGCCAGAGCCGGTGCTCCTTTTGGGTGATTTCAACTGTCGACATTCCCTCTGGGGTGATGTTCTGACAAACACCCGAGGCCGTCTTCTCGAACCGTTCGCCCTTACTTCATCTCTATCTCTTCTGAATTCTGGTGAGCCCACTCATGTGGACTCTCGAACTCGCACCCTTTCCTGTCTTGATCTTTATCTCTGCTCGTCGTCCCTCTACTTAGATTTCACGTGGCAGGTTCTTGATGACCTCCATAACAGTGATCATTTCCCCATCCTCGTTTCCTTTTTCTCTTTCCACCCTCCCCTTTCCTTCCTAGGTGGCAGTTTGCCAAGGCTGACTGGTGCCTATTCACCCTCCGTGCTACTCTCTCTGACCTCTCCTCTCTGCCTCTTCCTCGCGCCCTCCTCCTTTTCTATAACACTGTCTTCAACGCTGCCCTCAGCTCTATCCCTCGCTCTTCCTCCCGGGGCACACGGAAGTGTGTTCCCTGGTGGAATGCGGACTGTGCTCGGGCTGTCCGCTGTAAGCATGCAGCCTGGAAAAACACCGCCGCCGGCAGACGGCTGATTCTTTTATTCTGTTTCGGAAGGCAAGTGCGGTGGCCCGTAGGACCATCCGTACTGCTAAACTGAGAGTTGGAAATCTTATGTTTCCACCATTACGTCCGATACTCCTCTACCGCAGATCTGGAAGAAGATCCGCAAGATTGCGGGCAAGTTCGTTCCAGATGTCTCGCCGTTCTCCACCTCCGTGGGACTCTTGTGGCAGATCCAGTGAAGGTCGCGCCGAACTGGGTTCCCACTTTTCTTCTGTTAGCTCTGGTTCTCATCTTCCTCAATCCTTCCTTCTCCGTAAGCCTGTTTTTAATTTTTCTCCTTTAGATTTCCACACTCATCTCCGCCTTCCCTATAATGATTCTTTCTCTCTTTCTGAACTTCAGTCTGCCCTGGCCCTCTGCGGATCTACGGCAGCGGGCTCGGATGACGTTCATCATGAGATGCT
>WNGS01164858.1:61154400-61210162 GCA_020271785.1 Procambarus virginalis
CTTCTCACAGTAGGCCTTCTCAAAGCAGGCCTTCACACAGCAGGCCTTCACACAGTAGGCCTTCACACAGCAGGCCTTCTCACAGCAGGCCTTCAACAGCAGGCCTTTCACAGCAGGCTTCACACAGTAGGCCTTCACACAGCAGGCCTTCTCACAGCAGGCTTCACAGCAGGCCTTCACACAGCAGGCTTCTCACAGTAGGCCTTCTCACAGCAGGCCTTCACACAGCAGGCCTTCACACAGTAGGCCTTCACACAGCAGCCTTCTCACAGCAGGCCTCACACAGCAGGCCTTCACACAGCAGCCTTCTCACAGCAGGCCTTCACACAGCAGGCCTTCTCACAGTAGGCCTTCACACAGCAGGCCTTCACACAGCAGGCCTTCAACAGTAGGCCTTCACACAGCAGGCCTTCTCACAGCAGGCCTTCTCACAGCAGGCCTTCACACAGAGGCCTTCACACAGCAGGCCTTCACCAGCAGCCTTCACACAGCGGCCTTCACACAGTAGGCCTTCACACAGCAGGCCTTCACACAGCAGGCCTTCACACAGCAGGCCTTCACACAGCAGGCCTTCACACAGCAGGCTTCAAACAGCAGGCCTTCACACAGTAGGCCTTCACACAGTAGGCTTCACACAGCAGGCCTCCACAGCAGGCCTTCACACAGCAGGCCTTCACACAGCAGGCCTTCACACAGCAGGCCTTCACACAGCAGGCCTTCACACAGTAGGCCTTCAACAGCAGGCTTCTCACAGCAGGCCTTCTCACAGCAGGCCTTCACACAGCAGGCCTTCACACAGTAGCCTTCACACAGCAGGCCTTCTCACGCAGGCCTTCACACAGCAGCCTTCTCACAGCAGGCCTTCAACAGTAGGCCTTCACACAGCAGGCCTTCACACAGCAGGCCTTCACACAGCAGGCCTTCTCACAGTAGGCCTTCACAGCAGGCCTTCACACAGCAGGCCTTCACACAGCAGGCCTTCACACAGCAGGCTTCTCACAGCAGGCCTTCACACAGCAGGCCTTCACACAGCAGGCCTTCACACAGTAGGCCTTCTCACAGCAGGCCTTCACACAGCAGGCCTTCACACAGTAGGCCTTCACACAGCAGGCCTTCTCACAGCAGGCCTTCTCACAGTAGGCTCTCACCAGCAGGCCTTCTCACAGTAGGCCTTCACACAGCAGGCCTTCACACAGTAGGCCTTCACACAGCAGGCCTTCTCACAGTAGGCCTTCACACAGCAGGCCTTCTCACAGTAGGCCTTCACACAGTAGGCCTTCACACAGCAGGCCTTCACACAGCAGGCCTTCACACAGCAGGCCTTCTCACAGCAGGCCTTCACAAGCAGGCCTTCTCACAGCAGGCCTTCACACAGCAGGCCTTCACACAGCAGGCCTTCACACAGCAGGCCTTCACACAGCAGGCTTCTCACAGCAGGCCTTCACACAGCAGGCCTTCACACAGCAGGCCTTCACACAGCAGGCCTTCACACAGCAGGCCTTCTCACAGCAGGCCTTCTCACAGTAGGCCTTCTCACAGCAGGCCTCACAGCAGGCCTTCACACAGTAGGCCTTCACACAGTAGGCCTTCACACAGCAGGCCTTCACACAGCAGGCCTTCACACAGCAGGCTTCTCACAGTAGGCCTTCTCACAGCAGGCCTTCACACAGCAGGCCTTCTCACAGTAGGCCTTCACACAGCAGGCCTTCACACAGCAGGCCTTCTCACAGCAGGCCTTCTCACAGCAGGCCTTCTCACAGTAGGCCTTCACACAGTAGGCCTTCTCACAGTAGGCCTTCACAACGCAGGCCTTCACACAGCAGGCCTTCACACAGCAGGCCTTCTCACAGTAGGCCTTCAACAGCAGGCCTTCACACAGCAGGCCTTCTCACAGTAGGCCTTCACACAGTAGGCCTTCACAGTAGGCCTTCACACAGCAGGCTTCTCACAGTAGGCCTTCACACAGCAGGCCTTCTCACAGCAGGCCTTCTCACAGCAGGCCTTCTCACAGTAGGCCTTCACACAGCAGGCTTCTCACAGTAGGCCTTCTCACAGCAGGCCTTCACACAGCAGGCCTTCACACAGCAGGCTTCTCACAGCAGGCTTCACAGTAGGCCTTCACACAGCAGGCTTCTCACAGTAGGCCTTCTCACAGCAGGCCTTCACACAGCAGGCCTTCACAACAGCAGGCCTTATCAACAGCAGGCTTTCTCACAGTAGGCCTTCACACAGCAGGCCTTCACACAGCAGGCCTTCACACAGCAGGCCTCTCACAGTAGGCCTTCACACAGTAGGCCTTCTCACAGTAGGCCTTCACACAGCAGGCCTTCAACAGCAGGCCTTCTCACAGCAGGCCTTCACACAGCAGGCCTTCACACAGCAGGCCTTCACACAGCAGGCCTTCTCACAGTAGGCCTTCACACAGCAGGCCTTCACACAGCAGGCCTTCTCACAGCAGGCCTTCACACAGCAGGCCTTCACACAGCAGGCCTTCACACAGTAGGCCTTCACACAGCAGGCCTTCTCACAGTAGGCCTTCACACAGCAGGCCTTCACACAGCAGGCCTTCACACAGCAGGCCTTCTCACAGCAGGCCTTCTCACAGCAGGCCTTCACACAGCAGGCCTTCTCACAGTAGGCCTTCACACAGCAGGCCTTCACACAGTAGGCCTTCACACAGTAGGCCTTCTCACAGTAGGCCTTCACACAGCAGGCCTTCACACAGCAGGCCTTCTCACAGCAGGCCTTCACACAGCAGGCCTTCACACAGCAGGCCTTCACACAGCAGGCCTTCACACAGCAGGCCTTCTCACAGCAGGCCTTCTCACAGCAGGCCTTCACACAGCAGGCCTTCACACAGCAGGCCTTCACACAGCAGGCCTTCTCACAGCAGGCCTTCTCACAGCAGGCCTTCACACAGCAGGCCTTCTCACAGTAGGCCTTCACACAGCAGGCCTTCACACAGCAGGCCTTCACACAGCAGGCCTTCTCACAGCAGGCCTTCACACAGCAGGCCTTCACACAGCAGGCCTTCACACAGCAGGCCTTCTCACAGCAGGCCTTCTCACAGCAGGCCTTCACACAGCAGGCCTTCACACAGCAGGCCTTCACACAGCAGGCCTTCACACAGTAGGCCTTCACACAGCAGGCCTTCTCACAGTAGGCCTTCTCAGCAGGCCTTCACACAGCAGGCCTTCACACAGTAGGCCTTCACACAGCAGGCCTTCTCACAGCAGGCCTTCACACAGCAGGCCTTCTCACAGCAGGCCTTCACACAGTAGGCCTTCACACAGCAGGCCTTCTCACAGCAGGCCTTCACACAGCAGGCCTTCACACAGCAGGCCTTCTCACAGTAGGCCTTCTCACAGCAGGCCTTCACACAGCAGGCCTTCACACAGTAGGCCTTCACACAGCAGCCTTCTCACAGCAGGCCTTCACACAGCAGGCCTTCACACAGCAGGCCTTCTCACAGCAGGCCTTCACACAGCAGGCCTTCTCACAGTAGGCCTTCACACAGCAGGCCTTCACACAGCAGGCCTTCACACAGTAGGCCTTCACACAGCAGGCCTTCTCACAGCAGGCCTTCTCACAGCAGGCCTTCACACAGCAGGCCTTCACACAGCAGGCCTTCACACAGCAGGCCTTCACACAGCAGGCCTTCACACAGTAGGCCTTCACACAGCAGGCCTTCACACAGCAGGCCTTCACACAGCAGGCCTTCACACAGCAGGCCTTCACACAGTAGGCCTTCACACAGTAGGCCTTCACACAGCAGGCCTTCACACAGCAGGCCTTCACACAGCAGGCCTTCACACAGCAGGCCTTCACACAGCAGGCCTTCACACAGTAGGCCTTCACACAGCAGGCCTTCTCACAGCAGGCCTTCTCACAGCAGGCCTTCACACAGCAGGCCTTCACACAGTAGGCCTTCACACAGCAGGCCTTCTCACAGCAGGCCTTCACACAGCAGGCCTTCTCACAGCAGGCCTTCACACAGTAGGCCTTCACACAGCAGGCCTTCACACAGCAGGCCTTCACACAGCAGGCCTTCTCACAGTAGGCCTTCTCACAGCAGGCCTTCACACAGCAGGCCTTCACACAGCAGGCCTTCACACAGCAGGCCTTCTCACAGCAGGCCTTCACACAGCAGGCCTTCACACAGCAGGCCTTCACACAGTAGGCCTTCTCACAGCAGGCCTTCACACAGCAGGCCTTCACACAGTAGGCCTTCACACAGCAGGCCTTCTCACAGCAGGCCTTCTCACAGTAGGCCTTCACACAGCAGGCCTTCTCACAGTAGGCCTTCACACAGCAGGCCTTCACACAGTAGGCCTTCACACAGCAGGCCTTCTCACAGTAGGCCTTCACACAGCAGGCCTTCTCACAGTAGGCCTTCACACAGTAGGCCTTCACACAGCAGGCCTTCACACAGCAGGCCTTCACACAGCAGGCCTTCTCACAGCAGGCCTTCACACAGCAGGCCTTCTCACAGCAGGCCTTCACACAGCAGGCCTTCACACAGCAGGCCTTCACACAGCAGGCCTTCACACAGCAGGCCTTCTCACAGCAGGCCTTCACACAGCAGGCCTTCACACAGCAGGCCTTCACACAGCAGGCCTTCACACAGCAGGCCTTCTCACAGCAGGCCTTCTCACAGTAGGCCTTCTCACAGCAGGCCTCACAGCAGGCCTTCACACAGTAGGCCTTCACACAGTAGGCCTTCACACAGCAGGCCTTCACACAGCAGGCCTTCACACAGCAGGCCTTCTCACAGTAGGCCTTCTCACAGCAGGCCTTCACACAGCAGGCCTTCTCACAGTAGGCCTTCACACAGCAGGCCTTCACACAGCAGGCCTTCTCACAGCAGGCCTTCTCACAGCAGGCCTTCTCACAGTAGGCCTTCACACAGTAGGCCTTCTCACAGTAGGCCTTCACACAGCAGGCCTTCACACAGCAGGCCTTCACACAGCAGGCCTTCTCACAGTAGGCCTTCACACAGCAGGCCTTCACACAGCAGGCCTTCTCACAGTAGGCCTTCACACAGTAGGCCTTCTCACAGTAGGCCTTCACACAGCAGGCCTTCTCACAGTAGGCCTTCACACAGCAGGCCTTCTCACAGCAGGCCTTCTCACAGCAGGCCTTCTCACAGTAGGCCTTCACACAGCAGGCCTTCTCACAGTAGGCCTTCTCACAGCAGGCCTTCACACAGCAGGCCTTCACACAGCAGGCCTTCTCACAGCAGGCCTTCTCACAGTAGGCCTTCACACAGCAGGCCTTCTCACAGTAGGCCTTCTCACAGCAGGCCTTCACACAGCAGGCCTTCACACAGCAGGCCTTCACACAGCAGGCCTTCTCACAGTAGGCCTTCACACAGCAGGCCTTCACACAGCAGGCCTTCTCACAGTAGGCCTTCACACAGCAGGCCTTCACACAGCAGGCCTTCACACAGCAGGCCTTCTCACAGTAGGCCTTCACACAGCAGGCCTTCTCACAGTAGGCCTTCACACAGCAGGCCTTCACACAGCAGGCCTTCTCACAGCAGGCCTTCACACAGCAGGCCTTCACACAGCAGGCCTTCACACAGCAGGCCTTCTCACAGTAGGCCTTCACACAGCAGGCCTTCACACAGCAGGCCTTCTCACAGCAGGCCTTCTCACAGCAGGCCTTCACACAGCAGGCCTTCTCACAGTAGGCCTTCACACAGTAGGCCTTCTCACAGTAGGCCTTCACACAGCAGGCCTTCACACAGCAGGCCTTCACACAGCAGGCCTTCTCACAGCAGGCCTTCTCACAGCAGGCCTTCACACAGCAGGCCTTCTCACAGTAGGCCTTCTCACAGCAGGCCTTCTCACAGTAGGCCTTCACACAGTAGGCCTTCTCACAGTAGGCCTTCACACAGCAGGCCTTCACACAGTAGGCCTTCTCACAGTAGGCCTTCTCACAGCAGGCCTTCACACAGCAGGCCTTCTCACAGCAGGCCTTCTCACAGCAGGCCTTCTCACAGTAGGCCTTCACACAGCAGGCCTTCTCACAGTAGGCCTTCACACAGCAGGCCTTCACACAGCAGGCCTTCTCACAGTAGGCCTTCACACAGTAGGCCTTCACACAGCAGGCCTTCTCACAGCAGGCCTTCACACAGCAGGCCTTCTCACAGTAGGCCTTCACACAGCAGGCCTTCTCACAGTAGGCCTTCTCACAGTAGGCCTTCTCACAGTAGGCCTTCACACAGCAGGCCTTCTCACAGTAGGCCTTCACACAGCAGGCCTTCACACAGTAGGCCTTCTCACAGTAGGCCTTCACACAGCAGGCCTTCTCACAGTAGGCCTTCTCACAGCAGGCCTTCACACAGCAGGCCTTCTCACAGTAGGCCTTCTCACAGTAGGCCTTCACACAGCAGGCCTTCACACAGCAGGCCTTCTCACAGTAGGCCTTCACACAGTAGGCCTTCACACAGCAGGCCTTCACACAGCAGGCCTTCTCACAGTAGGCCTTCTCACAGTAGGCCTTCACACAGCAGGCCTTCACACAGCAGGCCTTCACACAGTAGGCCTTCACACAGCAGGCCTTCACACAGCAGGCCTTCACACAGCAGGCCTTCACACAGCAGGCCTTCACACAGCAGGCCTTCACACAGCAGGCCTTCACACAGCAGGCCTTCACACAGTAGGCCTTCACACAGCAGGCCTTCACACAGCAGGCCTTCTCACAGTAGGCCTTCTCACAGTAGGCCTTCTCACAGTAGGCCTTCACACAGTAGGCCTTCTCACAGTAGGCCTTCACACAGTAGGCCTTCACACAGCAGGCCTTCACACAGCAGGCCTTCACACAGTAGGCCTTCACACAGCAGGCCTTCACACAGTAGGCCTTCACACAGCAGGCCTTCACACAGCAGGCCTTCTCACAGCAGGCCTTCACACAGCAGGCCTTCACACAGCAGGCCTTCACACAGCAGGCCTTTCACAGTAGGCCTTCTCACAGTAGGCCTTCTCACAGTAGGCCTTCACACAGCAGGCCTTCTCACAGTAGGCCTTCTCACAGTAGGCCTTCTCACAGTAGGCCTTCACACAGCAGGCCTTCTCACAGTAGGCCTTCACACAGCAGGCCTTCTCACAGTAGGCCTTCACACAGCAGGCCTTCTCACAGTAGGCCTTCTCACAGTAGGCCTTCACACAGCAGGCCTTCACACAGTAGGCCTTCTCACAGTAGGCCTTCTCACAGTAGGCCTTCACACAGCAGGCCTTCTCACAGTAGGCCTTCTCACAGTAGGCCTTCACACAGCAGGCCTTCACACAGTAGGCCTTCACACAGCAGGCCTTCTCACAGTAGGCCTTCTCACAGTAGGCCTTCACACAGCAGGCCTTCTCACAGTAGGCCTTCACACAGCAGGCCTTCTCACAGTAGGCCTTCACACAGCAGGCCTTCTCACAGTAGGCCTTCACACAGCAGGCCTTCTCACAGTAGGCCTTCTCACAGTAGGCCTTCTCACAGCAGGCCTTCTCACAGCAGGCCTTCTCACAGCAGGCCTTCACACAGTAGGCCTTCTCACAGCAGGCCTTCTCACAGTAGGCCTTCTCACAGTAGGCCTTCACACAGTAGGCCTTCACACAGCAGGCCTTCTCACAGTAGGCCTTCTCACAGTAGGCCTTCACACAGTAGGCCTTCACACAGCAGGCCTTCTCACAGTAGGCCTTCACACAGCAGGCCTTCTCACAGTAGGCCTTCTCACAGCAGGCCTTCTCACAGTAGGCCTTCTCACAGTAGGCCTTCTCACAGTAGGCCTTCTCACAGTAGGCCTTCTCACAGCAGGCCTTCTCACAGTAGGCCTTCTCACAGTAGGCCTTCTCACAGTAGGCCTTCTCACAGTAGGCCTTCACACAGTAGGCCTTCTCACAGTAGGCCTTCTCACAGTAGGCCTTCACACAGTAGGCCTTCTCACAGTAGGCCTTCTCACAGCAGGCCTTCTCACAGTAGGCCTTCTCACAGTAGGCCTTCTCACAGTAGGCCTTCTCACAGTAGGCCTTCTCACAGTAGGCCTTCTCACAGTAGGCCTTCACACAGTAGGCCTTCTCACAGTAGGCCTTCTCACAGTAGGCCTTCTCACAGTAGGGCTTCACACAGCAGGCCTTCTCACAGTAGGCCTTCTCACAGTAGGCCTTCTCACAGTAGGCCTTCTCACAGTAGGCCTTCTCACAGCAGGCCTTCTCACAGCAGGCCTTCTCACATCAGGCCTTCTCACAGTAGGCCTTCACACAGTAGGCCTTCTCACAGCAGGCCTTCTCACAGCAGGCCTTCTCACAGTAGGCCTTCTCACAGCAGGCCTTCTCACAGTAGGCCTTCTCACAGCAGGCCTTCTCACAGTAGGCCTTCTCACAGCAGGCCTTCTCACAGTAGGCCTTCTCACAGCAGGCCTTCTCACAGCAGGCCTTCTCACAGCAGGCCTTCTCACAGTAGGCCTTCTCACAGTAGGCCTTCTCACAGCAGGCCTTCTCACAGTAGGCCTTCTCACAGCAGGCCTTCTCACAGCAGGCCTTCTCACAGTAGGCCTTCACACAGTAGGCCTTCTCACAGCAGGCCTTCTCACAGCAGGCTTTCTCACAGTAGGCCTTCACACAGTAGGCCTTCACACAGCAGGCCTTCTCACAGTAGGCCTTCTCACAGTAGGCCTTCTCACAGCAGGCCTTCTCACAGCAGGCCTTCACACAGTAGGCCTTCACACAGCAGGCCTTCTCACAGTAGGCCTTCACACAGTAGGCCTTATCACAGCAGGCCTTCTCACAGCAGGCCTTCTCACACCAGGCCTTCTCACAGTAGGCCTTCTCACAGCAGGCCTTCACACAGTAGGCCTTCTCACAGTAGGCCTTCACACAGTAGGCCTTCTCACAGCAGGCCTTCACACAGTAGGCCTCACAGCAGGCCTTCTCACAGCAGGCCTTCTCACAGTAGGCCTTCACACAGTAGGCCTTCACACAGTAGGCCTTCTCACAGCAGGCCTTCTCACAGCAGGCCTTCTCACAGTAGGCCTTCACACAGTAGGCCTTCTCACAGCAGGCCTTCTCACAGTACGCCTTCACACAGTAGGCCTTCTCACAGCAGGCCTTCTCACAGTAGGCCTTCACACAGTAGGCCTTCACACAGTAGGCCTTCTCACAGTAGGCTTTCTCACAGTAGGCCTTCTCACAGCAGGCCTTCACACAGCAGGCCTTCACACAGCAGGCCTTCACACAGCAGGCCTTCTCACAGTAGGCCTTCTCACAGCAGGCCTTCTCACAGTAGGCCTTCTCACAGCAGGCCTTCTCACAGCAGGCCTTCTCACAGTAGGCCTTCTCACAGCAGGCCTTCACAGAGCAGGCCTTCACACAGTAGGCCTTCACACAGCAGGCCTTCACACAGCAGGCCTTCACACAGCAGGCCTTCACACAGCAGGCCTTCACACAGTAGGCCTTCACACAGTAGGCCTTCTCACAGTAGGCCTTCTCACAGTAGGCCTTCTCACAGCAGGCCTTCACACAGCAGGCCTTCACACAGTAGGCCTTCTCACAGCAGGCCTTCTCACAGTAGGCCTTCACACAGTAGGCCTTCTCATAGCAGGCCTTCTCACAGCAGGTCTTCTCACAGTAGGCCTTCACACAGTAGGCCTTCTCACAGTAGGCCTTCTCACAGTAGGCCTTCTCACAGTAGGCCTTCACACAGTAGGCCTTCTCACAGCAGGCCTTCACACAGTAGGCCTTCTCACAGCAGGCCTTCACACAGTAGGCCTTCACACAGTAGGCCTTCTCACAGCAGGCCTTCTCACAGTAGGCCTTCACACAGTAGGCCTTCACACAGTAGGCCTTCTCACATTAGGCCTTCTCACAGTAGGCCTTCACACAGTAGGCCTTCACACAGCAGGCCTTCACACAGTAGGCCTTCTCACAGTAGGCCTTCTCACAGCAGGCCTTTTTACTGTATTAAATGACTTCGTTAATGCTAAAGCACGAAGTGTCCCCCCCCACCTCTACTCTTCCATATTTACTAATGCCTAACAGCACCGGCCATTATATAAAGATTGTTAATACTGTACTATTCAATGTATTCTCACAAACCCAATGTTCCTTCTTGTATATATATATAAATAAATAAATAAATAAATAAATATTGTGTAGTGCTCACTACTTGTACCATATTATTTACAGGATTAAACTTAGCTCAGTGAAAAATTGTAGAACATATCATAACAGTGAGACGAGTAGGTTCTGCTTTGTTTTGAATTTGGAAAGGTTATATATTATTGCTATAGAGCATCATACTGTTATTAACTGTGTTCTCTTAATAGATGGAAGCCTCAACAGGAGAGACAGTGGTGTTGCAAGAGGTTGACTTAAGTGCCTCTGGCAAGTATTTATGTGAGGTTCACGCAGAATTTCCTGAATTCATATGTGTTGATAAAGAAGCTACCATGACAGTTGTTGGTAAGGGTTGTTTTGTTTTGCTGTTATATGTATCTTTGTGTGTGCCTTGTGTATATATATATATATATATATATATATATATATATATATATATATATATATATATATATATATATATATATATATATATGTGTGTGTGTGTGTAGGCATGTTCTTGTGAAAGTTATGTTGCTTCATGTTTGCAAGTCAACAGTTTCGCTGTGATTATGCTGTACTACATATATATGCTTTCATTGTCTGCCCATATTTACACACACACACACACACACACACACACACACACACACACACACACACACACACACATATATATATATATATATATATATATATATATATATATATATATATATATATATATATATATATACAGTATATAGTGTGTGCATGTATATATACACACACACAATCACACCTACATATATGTATGCACTTTTTTTTAATAACTTCACAAAGATGCAGATTCTAAAGTATATCATCATGGTACACAATTTATTATTAAATAACAAGTCATCTGTTAAACAAAAAAAGATTATAGGAGCTGCACTACACAATTTAAAACTGTTTATATGCAGTAATATGAAAAAAATGTCATCTCTTGGCGTGTTGTTGGATCTTCAGTGGTGAAAGGTATGGAGGTGGTAAGTAATCTTATTATTTGTTGTCAAATCCTACAACATACCAAGGCCCGTTTAATGAAACGCTGAGTCAGCCCTTCTTCATACTAGGAAGTACGTTCATTAAAGCACTAAATGCACGTAGTGTATTTCGATAATATTATTATAGTGCAAAAATGTACTGTCTCTTGTATACTTACTTTGACAAGCCCTTAGCCTAGTATTTTCTTTACCACTAAATTCTTCCGGATCCTCAAGCAGGCCACAATTTCACATATTTGAGGATGCAATGCAACATTGAATATTTTATTATTTATTTATTTATTTATTTATTTATTTATTTATTTATTTATTTAGCTCTATATATACAAGAAGGTACAATGTATTATGAAATTATATACGTTGGTGAATAAGCAATATTACAAAGCCACTTAAGTAGTGGACCAATAGACTGTTATTGGGGCTTTAATAGACCTTCAGATCTATTGTTGGTTGAACCAGTGTATTGCATCTTCAGACACGAAATTCTGAATTGCTTGAGTATCCACAATAATTTTACATTAAAGAAAATGATGGGCCTGTGGCTTATTAGAGAAAATGAGTATACCACAGACCTTATTTTAGCATTATATTAATAATACAAAAATGTTCTAAGACCACTTAGTGCTTTAATGTACATCCTGACCTGAGGATAGGTAGCAATAAGTATACATTACACCTGAATAGATTTGTGGATCAATTCTTAATGATATACAGTGCACAAGATCATTAATGGCTCTTGTAGTACAGTGGTCTAGTCCTCAACTCACAATGTAGGATCCTGGGTTCGATACCTGGGTGGGACAGAAACGGCTGGTCATGTTTTTTCACCTAATGCCTCTATTCACATATCAGTTTTATAGTCAGGCAATTGTTGTGGGGTGCATCCTGGGAACTTATTAGATGATCTCGGGCAGTGGTTTCCACGTTCTCTTCTCTGGTGCACTTTTGGAATAAAAATTTGCTCCTGGCACACCAAATTTATGATTGATAAGAAATCCATTAAAACAAAACTCCTTTTAATGGTCGACTCATGATACGGAAGACAACTACCATATAAGATGACCATGGGACTTCTGGAGAGTGTACAACTATGCTGCTTCATGACAACATGAGTTATTCCCGAAATATGCTTATAGACGGGGCTCTTACATAAATATTGTGTTTGTGTTTTTATATATATGTTTGTTTTATATATATACTGTATATATTTATATATGTGTTTATATATTTATATATGTTTATATATATATATATTATTTATATTGTGTTTTATAATCTTATTTATGTTAAGTCTAAGTTGAAACAAACTAATTCTTATCTTGTCAACACAACGAAGCCTTCTCTTTTCTGGGCTCTGATATTTGTCATAGCTGAAAATCCTGGTTTACAACAATATGTTGTGGAAAACTGTAAAACAATAGCTAATGCTCGTGAAGTGATGCATGGATACTGTTTCTCTTTATTGTTCTTAAATCTCCTGCCAAACTTGTCATTCCTCTCTCTCTCCACACTCTTTGGGAGCCACTCTTGTTAGGGGGTTTTTGGTAAGTCTAAATAAAGGCTTCCTGCCCCTGACAACAGAAGTTATATGAACAGTGTTACAATAAATTTAGATTGCAATTAATATCATATCATTCTTACCAAATTTACAACAAAATATTTGTATCGACATAACGAGTACACAAGTCCATTACTGCACTAATGATTTTGTGCTGCTTCAAATTTATTTCAAACTTATTAATTTAATTGGTAGCAAACACAATATTTCATTTGTTTATTCCTATGATACTTATAATCGACAAATAAGGTCATTTGAGTTTTATGACCACTGCCTGTGGCGTTGTGTGAGAAGGCAGACTGGGCCACACTAACTAGCATGGTAGTTGTTCCCTTAATGTACTCTTGTGGTAACTCCTCTCCTCCCTATATTATGTGTCCCTTGTCTTAAGTGATTTTGTCAACATTAACTGTTATGCACATAATATAAAAAAAATATAGATTTAATGTAAGCTGGTGTTTGAAAGATACAATACATTGGTTACAGCACCTTAATATAGGATGCAGGTTTCATCCCAAAATGTGGTCTAATAATACACTTACATGTATTGGGTCTTTTCTTCACCTTCACTCAAATACTTGGGTATTGTAGTAAGTTACTCCAAAAATGCAATATTGTTTATTGCAGAAAAGTTCGTGAAGATGTATTTTCTAGTTAATACAATTTCATGTGAATCACATATTATTCATCTGCAAGATTTGCTTTAACAAATGCAAGTTGCGCATTAAGAGTTTAATTTTACATTTAAGATTGTACAAATTAAACTGTTTTCCCTTTTCACATGCTGTTCAAGAGTCATCAAAAATATTTAGATAGTTCAATGCCTTTATTGTCCACACTGTTGTAAACCAAACTCAGCAATACAGATATTCAATTAACAGAATCATATAAGGAATGTTTAACATGGCCCAGATAAGAATGTTGTCCTGACTAAGTCTTGGACAGCAAGATAATTTATTAAATAGGTCGTTGATAATGACAGTTATCGTTTACTCCCTCTTTGATTGTCAGCATTTTTGATAAACTTAGTCTTGAATAATAAAGATATCTTGTTATTGTGATTTTAAATAACAAAGATATATTGTTATTGCGATTTTAAATAACAAAGATATCTGGCAACTTTGATTTTGTAAAGTAAAACAATTAAAATACTGTTACTAATTCATTGTATTCTAGACAGTTAAGATATAGCATCCATTCATCTGTATGATGGACAATAACGGTGCGAGTTTACAAATATCAATATACAGTATATACTACACACACTATAACAAACAAAAATTATACCATATTTGTTTGATGACTCTTGAAATATATCACATACAGTGTGCTTTATTTTTGTTGTTAGTGATACCGGAAGAGCAGCCCAATATTGAGGGTGACGTAACTGGCCACTATGGCGTAGGAGATAGTGTCAAACTTAACTGCACAGCAGCGCCCTCCATCCCTGAGGCTTCCCTGGTTTGGTTCATCAATGACAAGCAGGTCAGTTGAAGACTTAATTTGAGTTTAGACACATTCAAGTTGGAATAACAAAAATAGTAGTATGATGATGATAGATGAAGTAGATGGCAGAAATATTTAACACAAGTAGCAGAATTAAGAATTAATGTAAGCCATTAATTTTTTCTGGAAAGAAGTTATTTATTCTTTGAGCATGCACAAAAAAGGACATTTTTCAAGTGGTTTTTGGATTTTGAGTAGATTTCTATGAAATAAATGAACCTAATTGTAACATTTTTGTCTTAAACAAATTACTCCTCAATACCTGTCGGGTAAAAGTTACAGGCTTACATCCCAGACACATTTTATACTTCATCCCTCTTCATTCTCTCAGAAAATGTCTTGTGTAAATACTGATATTTGTGCCCTTTTTCTTGACTTATTGTCAATTAAAAAAAATATGTACTAAACTATTGGTAAGTTTTCATAGTAATGTAGTAGATAATCTTTTATTGTATATACCTGTCAAACTTCTTGTGAGGGGTTTAGCATCACCTCCTGGCTCTGTGATGCTGGTTGTATGGCTCTGTATTGTGTAACACAATTATAGTAGTTTCAGTGTCAAACACAATTCTTCGGCAATGTAATATTTTACCATTTGGGATTAAATTTCCGTCACTCCTGCTACTGCTTTATACTCCTTTAACTTACCAGTGTTATTCCTGATTATTTTTCATATGATGGTAATATCTCTTAACTCATTCTTTTATCCCATTTCAAAATTCTCTGTAGGCATTTAACTGTTGTCAAGTCTTTCTAATGTGAACACTAGACAAATTAGAATAATAAAATAATTAAAAATGTTGACTTTTTTATTTTTAATTGAAATTTGGTTTGTTTAATCTTTCAAGGTTCCCACTATGAGCTTCGTAATGATTTTGCTTCTTGTATGTATAAAAATACTTGAGATCTTTGTTGTTTGTTCCAGTTTTCTTTCTAAGTTTCATGTGGCTAATTTGCTTTCCCGGTGACTATATTTCATGGCCTCTTGTACAACTTTAGTAATATTTGTGAAGTTATCCCATGATACTTCAGTCCTTTGATCAATTTCTTTCCTCTGTGTAATAATTTGCAGTTTCTCAATCATTCTTAGATAGCTTCCTCGAAATTATTCATACAGGGTAGTAATCATAGTATTATCTGGATCTTACTTTGGGTTTCTAGAGTTGTTTTCCATCTCAGGACATTGTGGTTGCAAGTGGGAGCAAGTTTCTCTCTTACTTGAATTTGATAGTGCACTCTCCCGCTGTTAGCACAAGTTCTGGAGTACTGTTTCCACAGGGTGGCTGGTGGGATATCTACAGATATGTTTATGTATATGTATATGTGTAGTATTACACACATGAAAAACACAACAAAATATGTGTACAGCATTATTGGTATTTTGTGCTGTATTATTTAAATACAGTATTGCATGCTTAAAAACCAGTGTTGAATGTAATGAAACTGCCATTTTCTGGGTAGAGCCCAATCGGCTCCCTGGAGCTATTGGACTGATATTAGCTAATATTAATATAGGGCTACACTCATATAGAGTTGTCGTGCCTACCACAGACCACTAGCCAGAACATGGTCCCTCAGAGAGGCGCAAGGAGCAATGGTCTATGAAACTCTCATGTATGAAAGTATGCATGTCTGCCATCGACCGGAGTTGAGCACCCAGAAAGGTAGACGCTCCAAAACAGACCCCTTCTGGTAGAAAAATTGCAACTCCGAGACCGAACAGAGGCTAGAAACTCCCCCAAAGAAAACAAGCTTACAAGCAACACGTCATCACCCCATGCCACTCGTTGGCGCCACCCCTTCCCCCCCCCCCAGGAGGGGGAGAGGTGGGTCCAGGCTCACTGAGCCAGCAGCCGGACCGTCAAATGAAAACAAAAACCGCCGACCAGGAAGAGGGAGGGTACCAGGGAGTCTCCAGGGCTCTAACCAGAGAATGGCATTTTCTGTGGGGGAGCCCCATCGGCTCCCTGGAACTAACAACCCAAAGAGCAGGAAAATAGGGACTTATCCAGGAGGCAGCTGCACCGCACGACTCATAACGAAGACGAGACAGTTGGCTGCAACCGCCGACCCAAGGTGACAATAGACTGCTGAGGGCCTGGCACATTAACAAGAAAACTGACAGCCAGGACCCCTGTTCGATCTCCAAAACCCATCACACCCGAATGTCAGCCCAAGACATATTACCAAACACCGCAGTCACATCTGAGAACTTACGAACATCATTGGCGTGAGGGTAGACCGCAGGCTGGCTAGACTTGATAACCCTGCGGACGACCTGAGACCTTAGCCCCTGGAACTGGGAACAACAGATACCGGGTCAACCCGCAGCACGTTCCCTTACACAGAAGCCAAGACGGGCAGGTAACGCCGTAAAGCCGCAACCGGACACAAAACATGATGCACCTCTGGTCTGACCAACAAAGCATCAATAACCTGTGGACCCCTCCAGAAGCTCACCATATCGTTCTTCACCAGAAAAGAAAGAGCTGGCTGCAAACAAACAAAACGTCTATCCGGACCAAAAGAGCAAAAGCCTCTCCGCTGGAGGAGGGCATGAAGCTCCCCGACCCGACCTCTAGAAGCCAAAGCCAACAAGAACAAAGCCTTCTAGAAACAGTCTTGGCCTGAAGGGGCCACCACAGAAGAGAAAGAAAGGAGAGCACCTGATCCAAAGACCAGGATGGCTCAGGCAGTGCAAGAGCAGGCCTAAGGTGAAAAAAGGCACAGGAAAGCTTGCGAAATGGAGCAGAAGTGTTATTCATTCGCTGGAGCGGCTCCACCAGCATCACATGATACAAGGCAACAGTATTTGACATAAGATGCCTGTCCTGAAATAGCCAAGAAAGAAAAAGGAACACAAGACGATCCAAAACCGAAGTCAACCTAAGCAAGGAAAGGAAGTGGCAAAAAGACCGCCAACAGACTTCCTACTACTGCCAAGAAGAAAGCACAGGTGGGAGACCATTCAAGAAGCCACCTGGTCACCATACAGATGATGATACACCCACATCAGAAACTCCAGATGCAAAGCACCGGCCCAATCTACTGAAAGAGGCAGAGCCTCGGAAAACACCCCGGGTTCGGACACCGAGCATGCAGGGCTTGAAACCAAGTCTGGGCCGGCTATCATGGGGCCAGAATGAGAACCTTCATCCGAAAGGACTCGAGCTGCTGACAAGGAGATGCCTCAACCTTGCCAACGTAAAAAGGTCGACCTCCAGAGGCCCGAACGTCGGGCAGAACCAACTGAATGAGTCAGTGTCCATTCTGTGGAGTGGACAGGGGAAGGAACTGTGACAGGCCCTCTGCCAGGACGTTGGTCACGCCCCGGATATGAACTACACAGAGAGTTAAACCCTGAAAACTCAGCAGAAGAGTCACCCGAAGCGACCAGCCCCAAAGAGCCATGTTGAAAGGCCACATACTAGAAGGTGAAGGGACGACAGTGTCCATTCATTGTCGTCCCTTCTCCTTCTAATGTGTGGTCTGGTCAACTTACTTTAGCCACGTTATTGTGACTCATCGCCTGCAAGAGCCATGTACCTCAGAGACCCCCCCCTCCCCATGGTTCAGGCAATGAACCACCAGAATGCAGTCTGAATGGAGCCGTATATTGGAGAGCCTCGGCAAGCCAAATCCAACTCAGCGCAGGCCACACTGTCGCAAACTCCTGCACCTTACTGTGAGTCTGACAGAAGGATGGAGCCCACCACCCCTGGCCGTCCTGGTGAGCACTGTCGCTCACCAGCGACAGAAGGAAGTTGCCTGGCCCACCAGCCCTGAACCACTCACAGGGGGAGGAGCCGCCCAATGCCAATGCCGGCTGGAACACACGACCCGAAACGCCCATGAATCGTGGGACCAAGCGTGAGCAAACAGAGTCAGCCTCTCTTCCCCCTCAGCGACCCGTCAAAGGGCTGGCAGGGAGAACCTTCTGCCCTTCTGAGTACCCAAACTGCATGCAGAGCGAGCATGGCTCTAACCAGATGAAGCCGGTTCTGGAACAGGCGTAAAAAACTGGCACCAAAGTTTCACCTCGACCATCAGATACCAGAACCCTGGCACGACCCTTCCAGGAAGCATGAGAGTGTGCACCCCGGACAAACATATTCGAAAGAGGGCGGCAATTAGCAGAAGTTGCCTGCAAAAACTGAACAACCACCAAGTCTGCAAACAATTGCGGACAAAACAAAAACGAAAACAGAAGAGCCAGGGCCCATGTGGAAACCAGCCTGTGAGATTTATATTTATTTAATTTATATGAATTTATATGGAATTTATATTTACGTTAATTTATATATTCGATAGCAATTGGTATGATGTTAAGTGGACTGTATTTCTGCAATAATCTCACAAATCGATCCTTACACATTAGGGGGGTTTATATTAAATTTATATATATGCAGCCAATCAAACTACAGTATTAACCCTTACACTGCTCAGGGTCCTGGGACATTTATGCCCCTGTGCGCAAGAAAAAAAATTAAAAATTGTTTTTTCGTGTTCTAAACATGTTAATTTGTGTCCCCTGAGCACGGGAAAAATAATAAAAAAATTCTATTGTACATACCATTGACACAATTGAGCCGACAAGTTTGCTGATGACGTCACAGAACGTGAGCGCTCAAGGGTGCTGCGTCAGGCAGCCATATACCTCACGGCAGCTCACGCGGCCCGAGTTGCCGCGAATTTATTTTCGCGGAATTATTTACAGTATTCTTGGGTCATTTTACACAATTTTTTTTCGCTAGTATTGTTCCAATTATTACCACTAGACGTTGTATTATAATAAAAATGGTATAAACTCACTAGGTGCTCACATATTAGTGTCACAAGTATGCCCACCAAAATGGTATAATTTACAGGAAATGTTCAATGTATTTGGGATTTTTTCAATATAAACACAAAAATTAACTTGATATGTACATTTATTTACCAAAGAATTACACATTTAGTACTCCTGGAGACTGTGATACTGTGCGAAACAGTCGACATGGCACAGAGGGACAGCACACGCTTTGCACCATGTCAACACCAATTTACGTTTCTGTGGCCTCAATTTGGTACTGGAACACACAACACACCGACGCTGGCCTGCTGCACGAGCTCCAGTTGGTGGTAATTTCTTAATTTGATGTATCAGAAAGGCCTTCCTGTAAGCGAGCCTGGGTGCAGGAGCATGGTTCAATATTGGGTCTCGGATGGGTCTTTGTATGCCAGGTATGTCCTTGCCAAATTTACCTAGTAACTGTTTCACAACTTGAAACTAAATGAATGGAAATATGGTTTTCTACTGTTTTCACAAGAAACATGTTGTAACTGTTCAGCATTGTCTGTGTAATAATTTGCAGTTTCTCAATCATCTTAGATAGCTTCCTCGAAATTATTCATACAGGGTAGTAATCATAGTATTATCTGGATCTTACTTGGGTTTCTAGAGTTGTTTTCCATCTCAGGACAGTGGATTGCAAGTGGGAGCAAGTTTCTCTCTTACTTGAATTTGATAGTGCACTCTCCCGCTGTTAGCACAAGTTCTGGAGTACTGTTTCCACAGGGTGGCTGGTGGGATATCTACAGATATGTTTATGTATATGTATATGTGTAGTATGTACACACATGAAAAACACAACAAAATATGTGTACAGCATTATTGGTATTTTGTGCTGTATTATTTAAATACAGTATTGCATGCTTAAAAACCAGTGTTGAATGTAATGAAACTGCCATTTTCTGGGTAGAGCCCCATCGGCTCCCTGGAGCTATTGGACTGATATTAGCTAATATTAATATAGGGCTACACTCATATAGAGTTGTCGTGCCTACCACAGACCACTAGCCAGAACATGGTCCCTCAGAGAGGCGCAAGGAGCAATGGTCTATGAAACTCTCATGTATGAAAGTATGCATGTCTGCCATCGACCGGAGTTGAGCACCCAGAAAGGTAGACGCTCCAAAACAGACCCCTTCTGGTAGAAAAATTGCAACTTGAGACCGAACAGAGGCTAGAAACTCCCCCAAAGAAAACAAGCTTGTCATCACACCGCATGCCACTCGTTGGCGCCACCCCTTCCCCCCCCCCCCAGGAGGGGAGAGGTGGGTCCAGGCTCACTGAGCCAGCAGCCGGACCGTCAAACGAAAACAAAAACCGCCGACCAGGAAGAGGGAGGGTACCAGGGAGTCTCCAGGGCTCTAACCAGAGAATGGCATTTTCTGTGGGGGAGCCCCATCGGCTCCCTGGAACTAACAACCCAAAGAGCAGGAAAATAGGGACTTATCCAGGAGGCAGCTGCACCGCACGACTCATAACGAAGACGAGACAGTTGGCTGCAACCGCCGACCCAAGGTGACAATAGACTGCTGAGGGCCTGGCACATTAACAAGAAAACTGACAGCCAGGACCCCTGTTCGATCTCCAAAACCCATCACACCCGAATGTCAGCCCAAGACATATTACCAAACACCGCAGTCACATCTGAGAACTTACGAACATCATTGGCGTGAGGGTAGACCGCAGGCTGGCTAGACTTGATAACCCTGCGGACGACCTGAGACCTTAGCCCCTGGAACTGGGAACAACAGATACCGGGTCAACCCGCAGCACGTTCCCTTACACAGAAGCCAAGACGGGCAGGTAACGCCGTAAAGCCGCAACCGGACACAAAACATGATGCACCTCTGGTCTGACCAACAAAGCATCAATAACCTGTGGACCCCTCCAGAAGCTCACCATATCGTTCTTCACCAGAAAAGAAAGAGCTGGCTGCAAACAAACAAAACGTCTATCCGGACCAAAAGAGCAAAAGCCTCTCCGCTGGAGGAGGGCATGAAGCTCCCCGACCCGACCTCTAGAAGCCAAAGCCAACAAGAACAAAGCCTTCTAGAAACAGTCTTGGCCTGAAGGGGCCACCACAAATCAAGAGAGAAAGAAAGGAGAGCACCTGATCCAAAGACCAGGATGGCTCAGGCAGTGCAAGAGCAGGCCTAAGGTGAAAAAAGGCACAGGAAAGCTTGCGAAATGGAGCAGAAGTGTTATTCATTCGCTGGAGCGGCTCCACCAGCATCACATGATACAAGGCAACAGTATTTGACATAAGATGCCTGTCCTGAAATAGCCAAGAAAGAAAAAGGAACACAAGACGATCCAAAACCGAAGTCAACCTAAGCAAGGAAAGGAAGTGGCAAAAAGACCGCCAACAGACTTCCTACTACTGCCAAGAAGAAAGCACAGGTGGGAGACCATTCAAGAAGCCACCTGGTCACCATACAGATGATGATACACCCACATCAGAAACTCCAGATGCAAAGCACCGGCCCAATCTACTGAAAGAGGCAGAGCCTCGGAAAACACCCCGGGTTCGGACACCGAGCATGCAGGGCTTGAAACCAAGTCTGGGCCGGCTATCATGGGGCCAGAATGAGAACTTCATCCGAAAGGACTCGAGCTGCTGACAAGAGATGCCTCAACCATGCCAACGTAAAAAGGTCGACCTCCAGAGGCCCGAACGTCCGGCAGAACCAACTGAATGAGTCAGTGTCCATTCTGTGGAGTGGACAGGGAAGGAACTGTGACAGGCCCTCTGCCAGGACGTTGGTCACGCCCCGGATATGAACTACACAGAGAGTTAAACCCTGAAAACTCAGCAGAAGAGTCACCCGAAGCGACCAGCCCCAAGAGCCATGTTGAAAGGCCACATACTAGAAGGTGAAGGGACGACAGTGTCCATTCATTGTCGTCCCTTCTCCTTCTAATGTGTGGTCTGGTCAACTTACTTTAGCCACGTTATTGTGACTCATCGCCTGCAAGAGCCATGTACCTCAGAGACCCCCCCCTCCCCATGGTTCAGGCAATGAACCACCAGAATGCAGTCTGAATGGAGCCGTATATTGGAGAGCCTCGGCAAGCCAAATCCAACTCAGCGCAGGCCACACTGTCGCAAACTCCTGCACCGTACTGTGAGTCTGACAGAAGGATGGAGCCCCCACCCCTGGCCGTCCTGGTGAGCACTGTCGCTCACCAGCGACAGAAGGAAGTTGCCTGGCCCACCAGCCCTGAACCACTCACAGGGGGAGGAGCCGCCCAATGCCAATGCCGGCTGGAACACACGACCCGAAACGCCCATGAATCGTGGGACCAAGCGTGAGCAAACAGAGTCAGCCTCTATTCCCCCTCAGCGACCCGTCAAAGGGCTGGCAGGGAGAACCTTCTGCCCTTCTGAGTACCCAAACTGCATGCAGAGCGAGCATGGCTCTAACCAGATGAAGCCGGTTCTGGAACAGGCGTAAAAAACTGGCACCAAAGTTTCACCTCGACCATCAGATACCAGAACCCTGGCACGACCCTTCCGGGAAGCATGAGAGTGTGCACCCGGACAAACATATTCGAAAGAGGGCGGCAATTAGCAGAAGTTGCCTGCAAAAACTGAACAACCACCAAGTCTGCAAACAATTGCGGACAAAACAAAAACGAAAACAGAAGAGCCAGGGCCCATGTGGAAACCAGCCTGTGAGATTTATATTTATTTAATTTATATGAATTTATATGGAATTTATATTTACGTTAATTTATATATTTCGATAGCAATTGGTATGATGTTAAGTGGACTGTATTTCTGCAATAATCTCACAAATCGATCCTTACACATTAGGGGGGTTATATTAAATTTATATATATGCAGCCAATCAAACTACAGTATTAACCCTTACACTGCTCAGGGGTCCTGGGGACATTTATGCCCCTGTGCGCAAGAAAAAAAAATTAAAAATTGTTTTTTCGTGTTCTAAACATGTTAATTTGTGTCCCCTGAGCACGGGAAAAATAATAAAAAAATTCTATTGTACATACCATTGACACAATTGAGCCGACAAGTTTGCCGATGACGTCACAGAACGTGAGCTCAAGGGTGCTGCGTCAGGCAGCCATATACCTCACGGCAGCTCACGCGGCCCGAGTTGCCGCGAATTTATTTTCGCGGAATTATTTACAGTATTCTTGGGTCATTTTACACAATTTTTTTTCGCTAGTATTGTTCCAATTATTACCACTAGACGTTGTATTATAATAAAAATGGTATAAACTCACTAGGTGCTCACATATTAGTGTCACAAGTATGCCCACCAAAATGGTATAATTTACAGGAAATGTTCAATGTATTTGGGTTTTTCAATATAAACACAAAAATTAACTTGATATGTACATTTATTTACCAAAGAATTACACATTTAGTACTCCTGGAGACTGTGATACTGTGCGAAACAGTCGACATGGCACAGAGGGACAGCACACGCTTTGCACCATGTCAACACCAATTTACGTTTCTGTGGCCTCATTTGGTACTGGAACACACAACACACCGACGCTGGCCTGCTGCACGAGCTCCAGTTGGTGGTAATTTCTAATTTGATGTATCAGAAAGGCCTTCCTGTAAGCGAGCCTGGGTGCAGGAGCATGGTTCAATATTGGGTCTCGGATGGGTCTTTGTATGCCAGGTATGTCCTTGCCAAATTTACCTAGTAACTGTTTCACAACTTGAAAACTAAATGAATGGAAATATGGTTTTCTACCTGTTTTCACAAGAAACATGTTGTAACTGTTCAGCATTGTTACGTCAATAAGGTGGAAAATCATTTTCTTCGTCCAATTCACAGTCTTCCGTACACACTCTACAGCACCCACCATCATGTCACATTTATCAACTAAACTCATGTGTGTTGTAGTCCATCACACAATCTGGCTTATATATTATTTGCTTGTTGTTCTGTTCACCTTGCCACTGTCCACCATTGTACCAGGGTGAATGGTGGTCAACATGTTCACTTCACGTCTGTCTTTCCACCGCACTGAAAGCATTGCACCACTTTTTCTTACCTTGCAATCACCTACTTGCATAGCAGTGTCAAACACAGGCATTTCCTTCGTTTTGGCTTTACTGTTCCACACACAGTAAATCTTGAAGGGCATGACAATCATCTAAGTTTCTTATCCTTCCTATTATCTTAACATGTTGCTGATGATGCTAAGATAATAGGAAGGATAAGAAACTTAGATGATTGTCATGCCCTTCAAGATGACCTGGACAAAATAAGTACATGGAGCGCCACTTGGCAAATGGAATTAATGTTAATAAATGCCATGTTATGGAATGTGGAATAGGAGAACATAGACCCCACACAACCTATATATTATGTGAGAAATCTTTAAAGAATTCTGATAAAGAAAGAGATCTAGGGGGGTTCTAGATAGAAAACTATCACCTGAGGACCACATAAAGAATATTGTGCGAGGAGCCTATGCCACGCTTTCCAACTTCAGAATTGCGTTTAAATACATGGATGGCGATATACTAAAGAAATTGTTCACGACTTTTGTTAGGCCAAAGCTAGAATATGCAGCGGTTGTGTGGTGCCCATATCTTAAGAAGCACATCAACAAACTGGAAAAGGTGCAAAGACATGCTACTAAGTGGCTCCCAGAACTGAAGGGCAAGAGCTACGAGGAGAGGTTAGAGGCATTAAATATGCCAAAACTAGAAGACAGAAGAAAAAGAGGTGATATGATCACTACATACAAAATAGTAACAGGAATTGATAAAATCGATAGGGAAGATTTCCTGAGACTGGAACTTTAAGAACAAGAGGTCATAGATATAAACTAGCTAAACACAGATGCCGAAGAAATATAAGAAAATTCACTTTCGCAAACAGAGTGGTAGACGGTTGGAACAAGTTAGGGGAGAAGGTGGTGGAGGCCAAGACCGTCAGTAGTTTCAAAGCGTTATATGACAAAGAGTGCTGGGAAGACGGGACACCACGAGCGTAGCTCTCATCCTGTAACTACACTTAGGTAATTACACTTAGGTAATTACACCCAGTCTTATTATAAAGCAAGATCGTTAGCAAGGATGGTATAATAGGATCTGTGGACAATATGTGGCCCTGTTAAGATATGGTGAAGCAGTGCCTTCACCACAATCCTGAGAGCCATGTTCGTCATTAGCAGGAATATATACATTTGTGGCTGAATAAAGTATCATGTGTAACACATTCCTGATTCACAGTCACAGAGCACAAAGAATTTCAGTCCCAATCGGTGATGTTTTGAGGAATATACTGCTTGAAGGCAGCAGATCCTTTGAGAAGCACAAGGGATTCATCAATAACCAACTTTGAGCTAGTACGTAGTAATCTCGGAACTTTCCAATAAGGCCATTTAGCACGTGCCTCACCCTCCAAAGCCTATCATCCTGTCTCTCGTCTGCATTATTTGCAAAATGAATGCACCGTAGGATCAACAGAAATCTGTCTCGGGACATATATTTCCCGAACAATGGTGTTGGAACAGTGTTGTCTTTGCTCCAATAATCTGAAATTACGTGTTTCACACAATGTTTCATCAACATGCAATTGCGAAAAAACATACAGTTCACCAACAGTTGTCTCTTTCCAACGCTGTAGTCGTGAAAATTCTGATACTTCCTCACCTTCAATGAGATCGGCCGCAAGTCTGTTCGTTTCGTGAACAATGTGTTCCATGAGCGGCTCATCGAAATATGCAGTAAAGAAGTCCATTTCACACATTTCGTCACCAGTATCAGGGAAAAGATCTGTAATTCCCACATCTCTGTTGTGAAAGTCGGGAATTTGTGGACAAAAATTGTCCCCATCACTCCACACACACAAACCTGCTGCCTTCCGAGAGCCATTAGCTGCCACGGCGAGGAATCCGGGGACCAGGAGCTGAAGCAGGCATTGCAACAGTAGAGGCAGGAAGGGTAGATGAGGAAAAGATTGGAAAATGAGGGAATTTGTTCCTCATTGTCGCATATATGTTCCATGCGGCGGCGCTTGGCTGGGCGGGCAGCTGATGCGGCGAAACTTGTACTGGCACTAGCAGCTGGGGTAAAACTTCTCCGATTCTTCATCACTAAAACCTGAGAAATATTCACCTGTTTCAGACTCGTCGATCATATCATAAACGTGCAATGGAACAGATGAACGACGTGCTTGGGAGCGAGGTGGTGTTGAGTAGTAGCGGGTATTACCCGTGGGGCATCCTCACCCTCGTGGCACCAACATGTTCACCCTCACTATCCGTTGTTTCTATTTCTTCAGGCTGGGTATAATCTTCATCTATATCCGAGTCGTCAATATCAGATCGTCAACGTCCTTGAACAATTCATCTGCAATTTCGTCTTCGGTCAAAGACTGCGCGGCGCGGTGCGCTGCGAGGTCGCACGCTGGGTCGTGATGCGCTTGCCATGGTGTCTGGCCACTAACTAAGGCCTGGAAACAAAGGAGGCCTGCTCTAGATTTTTTTTCAAAATGGCGTCTGTTTACAATCGCCCGTGGCTACGGTATGGGTGACCCCTTTACACCGCGTGACGTTTGAATCGTGCCTGGCACCCTTTGGCGTATATATACGCCATGCGCACGGTGAGACATGTTACTCATGGCGTATATATACGCCATGCGCAGTTTAAGGGTTAAACTACATATATTGGTATACATTAAGGAGGTCCTTATCTATTGTACAGCAGGGCTTAGTCCACCAGGTATAACTAGGATGTTGACACCAAATTATCCTCGTTTAAGGCTAGCTTCCATCACCCGTAACTGATGTATCAAGTCTTGTTCCTCTTGTTCCTGTCAAAGAGCGCTAGCTGTAAAGCCAGAATCCTAATATATGACAGCTATATCAGAGAAAAACACTGTACATCAAATAATAAGGACCAAGGCTTAATTACCTTTTTAAGAGGTTGTTTGCATTTAACCGGTTCACCCTATATCTATTAACATTAACTGGCCAGAAATGATTAGATAAACGGATTTCGGTAAGACACTTCCCTTGTGGTTGTTGACAGCGTGTTGATGATGGCAGAACACTACTCTGATCCCATAACACTTCGTCCAAGAGAAATTATAGGAGCTGATTTGCTACGGTGCGCCTCTGGTCTTAACAAACAATGGCTGACCACTCCTCCTCCACTGACGGCCTTGGCACTTGTCCAGATATCAGTAGCTGATAGAAGGGTCACATTTACTATATTTTGATACTGATAATTAAGTTAATTCAAATGAGATGTTTTTGGTGGTAAAAGTCCAAGACTAATGTATTTAAGAATAATTCCCAACAGAATAGTGGTGAATTTATAATAGTATGTGGCAATGATATCCTGTTTTCTATTGATGGAAAATTCCACTACAAGCTATATGTTCTATGGGTAACTTGTGTATACAACACTGCAGCAATATTATCTGCATACTGCATGTAATATTATTAAATGGTGTCGGATTTTCCGACAGCCCAAGCAGAATCCACAGAGAGAGAGCGAGGGCAGCCTGCTGACATGCAAGGCGAGGCATAAAACAGAGACATTGCCTCCTGGAGGATAGGCGCATACAGTTTGAGCAACGCCGTCGACGCCCTAGCCCCCAAAGTCAACACCTCAGACAATGTCCCGGCACTCAGTACCTCCGCATCCTCCACAAGCCACTCCGAGGACAGCTCAAGAAGGAAAAGGAGCAGAGGACTGAGGCCAAATGCCAGTGAACACGATGATCCTACTCAACCAAAGCAGCCGAAAGGGAAGGGACCTGGACGTGGAACTGCATCACACCAATCTCATGAGGAAGCACAGGGGAGAACAAGCACACATTAAGGAGCTCAAATGCGCCCTCTAGGTACACCTGCAACACCATAGTGAGCTCTTGCCACTCAAGCGTGCAGGTACAACAGATCATATGCCAAGCAATTTGATGATCAATCAAATCATCATCTCAAGATAACACCCCCCCCCCTCCAATGAAAAGAAAGGTCAGTCTGCAAGCCAGGAAGACACCAGAACATCGTGATGCACCCAATACGGAGAAGAAGCCCCAAACTCAATAGAGACCATGTCCATCACAGAAGCAAAATAAGGGTCTCACAGGAGGTAGGAACCGAGGGCCTCCCGAACCTCTGCAGGGAAAATACGAGAGGTAGAAAACCTTTGGAAGGACAAAGTCATGGAACCCAAGGGAACCCAGAAACTAACCGGGAGAGAGCCTACCCCATATCAAATTCGTACAGGTAAGGGGAGGATACGAAAACCCCAAACCTTGCAACAGCAGACCCTGCTCCGAAGGTACCAAAGCCCAGGCAGGATCGAAAGGGGCCCAAGCACCTCAGATCGCCTCCCCCCCCCAAACCTTGGAATCCTCCAAACCAGGATCCTGGACAAAGCCATGCTCAATGCCCTCCACCCTTGAAGAAAAGGCAGAGTCCAAGGGAAAGACAGCAAAGAAAGGGTCCCGTTGGAAAGTCCCAGAAGCCTTGGCGGGAGGAATAGGCTCGAATGCCTAAGTCCCCATATCGAATGGGGCAACCCCCGGAGCCACCCAAGTCTCATCCCCAGCTAAACTCTGCCCTGACTCCAAAACCCTCAGACATTTGGGAGCCGGCAGCAGGGAAGGAGAGGGGTGATCCACACCAACAAGGGGAGGACAAAGAGGTGCGGACTGAGCCAAGGTCGAGGCAACCAACGCCCCCATGTCCGGATCCCTAAAAAATGGGGGCAGCCACAGGGCATTCAAGTGGGCAACCAACCTAGCACATCGCTGCAACCTAAGCCTAGCATGCAACAACACACATGGTGCTTGACCCCTAACCCCAGCTAAAGCAGAATGGGTTAATTGGAGTACTAGTGGAGAACAAGATTTGCAAGACTCCGGGTCGAAGGTGTCGTCGACCCAACAAGCAAATGATGGAGGCAGAACCAGTGATCATCACCCTGAAACAGGGACAACAAACAGCCTTCAAACTCGCACAAGGCGAGATGGGACTCGGAGGACATGTCCATCGGTCAACCAAGCCCGATGGAGTTTCCATGGCCCGTAGGGGGAGGTATCCCTATGGGAAGACCAAGCACTGGTGCTGTCAAAGTCGGTTGAAACCCCATATATTATCCAGGCAAGCTGGCCCCTGTGAGGTGAGCAACCTCAGAGACCCAAAGGAGGACTGCCCTACTGAACCTACGTATCACCTAATAGGAACTTCGGCAGCCTCCCAACAAGCATTAAAGAAAACTAAAAGTAGGAAAGAGAACCCCGAGGAAGCACCACAATCCAGGGAACCAGAAAGAGGCACGGCCACTGTGATTATGCAAGCTGGGCAGCCCAGTGTGCCCCAATCAGTAACAACCACCCCCTTCCCAGGGCCAAACAAAAGCGCCGAGACCGAAGCTGACCCCAAGGGCGAAGTAGAAGTCAAGCAACCGCTACTTCTACGAGAGTGGGAAGCCCGAAAGACCCCCAGGGAAAAGAATCCTGATGTCCAAGGGGTGTACTCACAGGGCACCTAGTGAAGGGAGCCCTAAGCACATGCAACCTTTGGTACCAACTCCTGGTCACCGCACCAATGGACAGCAGGAACCACCACAATCGACAAACTGATAGTCCGGCTGCCTGCTCGGTAGGCCTGGGTTCTCCCCGTCGTGGAAGTTTTTAGCCTCTGTTCTGTCTCAGGTTGCAAATTTGTTTTACCAAGAGGGGTCTGTTTTAGAGTGCCTACCTTTCTGAGTGCTCAACCTCGGTCGATGGCAGACATGCATACTTTCATACATGAGAGTTTCATAGGCCATTGCTCCCTGTGCCTCTCTGAGGGACCATGTTCTGGCTAGTGGTTCCCGGTAGGCATGGCAACTGCATATGACTGAAGCCCCATATTAATATTAGGTAATATCAGTTCGATAGTTCCAGGGAGCCGACGGGGCTTCCCCACAGAAAAGTGTATTATACAGTCTTCATTGCTAGCTACAGTAATTGTATATGTTCTTTCATATGTGTTATTAGTATGTTACTGCCATAACCCATTACTGTAGTATTTCTAAAGAAAGGCAACAAATGTAAGAAGTTAACAAGTCTGTATCACTGTTACTTTTAATTGTTCTGTTAAAAAAAATTTATTATTAAAAAATAATGTCATCAATTCAAGAATTCTTATATTTAAATAACAGCTACAGTGTAACAGTATGAAGTTGTAGGCTCCAGTATGCTTTCTCACTTTTTCAGGCCCCAGAAGAATTTGTACATGAATATGAACTGGAAAAGCTTAGTGATGGACTTGCTGTATCAAGGCTTGGCCTGGACTTCAAGTTATCTCAGTCTGACTTTATCCATGGTGAACTTAAACTGAAGGTAAGAGATGTTATGCTTGTTTATTTACCAATGTCGAACCAAAAGGTTTGTGAGATTTTGTTATCTCTGAATTTCTTTCTCCTTCACCTACTCATATAATTTTATCTTTATTAAATTTTAGCTATCCAATGTATAAATATCAGTGTATTGTATGAACACACCAACAGTGTTTTAAAATCAGTAGGGCAGAACTAACCCTATACATCTCTAACGTCAAGCAGGCACTAATCCAAAGGGATAACATATGGAACAATAGTTCAAATTCAAATTCAAAAATTTCAAATTTTTATTCAGGTAAAAGTACAAACATTGATGAAGAATTACAAACATGATGTTGGATTTATAGATAGAGCTAGTACAGTATAGTACATACAGTACCTAAAGTCACTAATACGCATAGTGTTTTGGGCAAGGTGTGGGGGGGGGGGGGGAAGAAAATTAGACTAAAACTTAATAGTAAATTATATTGAAGTATAAATTGTGTTAAAAAAAGTAGTGTGTAGAATGTAATCTCCCAGCCCTCTTAGGAACAATATCAAGGGTTTACATTGTTTCTACGCAATTGTTAGAAGCCTAGTAAATAATTTTCACACATTGTGTGCAGACACTGAGGTTGAGAACCCGACATCATTAGGATCAACGAGGACGAGACAAAAGAATTGAAGAGGAATTCCATCTTCCAGGATACCATCTAATTTCAGAAAGGACAGAACAACAAGAGCAGGTGGTGTGATTTTATATATAAAAGGGGACCTAACTACAACCTTCAATGAGAAATTACTCACCATGAGATCCTCGGAATGTGTATGATGCATCCTTACCACTTCCTTGAAAGTTCAAATGTCACACATAAAAGGGAGGAATAGCTTTACGCTCAACAAGCCACAGTATGGGATAGAAAACAGTTGATGCTTTTTGCCCGTAACATAGGGTTATAAACCCAAGGAACTGCTTACCCACTGAAGTGGCAAATTGCCCAGAAATTACTTCAGTATAAAATCCAGAAAGAAAAAATCCTCAGAAATAATTGGGGGTGACCTTTGATAAGTCACCCCACCAAGGCCACTAGAGTGAGTGGTTCTCAGGTAAATATAGAGAAAGCACTGTAAATAAAGTTTTTTTAGTTTAGTTCATTTATTATGCACCCCATACCCATCCCGTGGGCGGTAGTGGAAAGGGTTACAGAGGCACATAATGGGCACAGGGACTGAACCCCACAATTCATTTAGCTAAGCAAGTTACAATCTTGATGAGCTAGTTACAAAATTCAATATAAGTCGTCACATCAACAATGGGTTCGAGATCGACCTCAGGTACAGGTTCTAAATTAAGCAACTGACATACGTGGAGAGCTAGTGTCACAATTTATATGTTTGTCCTGCACACCGCCCCCCCCCCCCCCCATCCAGCGGGCAGCGGTGGATAGGTTACAATCACTCAGTTACTACCTACAGTTAGCAAACTGGGGATATTTGGCTAAAATTTCTGGTAGCAGATCATTTTGAATGAATATTTACACATCACTGGAACATTGGTTATAGAATTGTCTCTAAATTCACGTATCTTTTCGCACTCCATCACATAGTGACGGAGGGTGTGCGAATAATTTTGTTGACACAGTTTACATTTGGTCAGGTCTACATCGGCAGATAATGAGAATTCCCAGAGATACTTGTAACCGAGTCTAAGCCGAGCAGTAGTAACATGGGCCGTGACGAGGATTCAAACCTGCCCTTTGTTTCCCAGTTCTTTTTTGGGGGTGATAATTCCTAGCTCAACCAGGTACTCAAAGCTCAATACACTATGATCACTCATTCCCAAGGGGGGTTCCAACTTAACTTCCCTTATATCCGACTCATTTAGGGTAAATATCAGATCAAGCAAAGCTGGTTCATCTCCTCTCATTCTTGTCGGTCCCTTGACGTGTTGACTTAGAGAGTTTCTTGTTGCCACGTCCAGTAGCTTAGCTCTCTATGTGTCAGGTCCTCTATGTGGATGTCTCTTCCCCCAATCTATCTTCCCATGGTTGAAGTCTCTCATGATTAGTAGTCTGGATCCGTTCCTGCTAGCCACAGAAGCTGCTCTCTCTTATTATATTGATGGTGGCCATATTGTTTCTATCATATTCCTGTCTGGGTCTTCTGTCGTTTGGTGTGGGGTTATATATGGCTACTACTATAATTTTCTGTCCTCCAGTTGCTATGGTGCTTGATATGTAGTCACTGAAACCTTCACAGTTCTGATTTACCATTTCTTCAAAACTCCAACCTTTTCAATCCCATCTATGTTAGTGTACATTGCCTTGAAGCTTACTTTCTTTTGTTCATTTACTTGTCCCTTTCTTGGCGAGCGTTCTGCTGGTGGGGAAAGCTGTTCCCTGGGTGAGAAGATCTGTGAGGTGATTTGCAGGGTCTCAGAGGATTTTGGGGTGGGGGTGGGGGTTCAAGGGAAGGGGGTACAGGTAGGGTGTGGGTTAAGGAGATAGGGGGAACATGGAGGGTATGGGGTGAGGGGGGGAGGAGGGATAGGGAGGGTATGGGATGAAGGGGGAGGGGTGGGATGGGGGGGGAAAGGCAGGAGGAGGGACACGGTGGGAATGTGGGAGGGGTAACAGGGTCAGAATGAGGGGGGGGGAGGGAGGGGGAGTGAGCATTTGGGTGGGGCAGGTAGGGTGAGGGAAGGGAGGGTTTCTATGCAGAGGGGGGTGGTGGTGTTGCCCTTCCCTCTGGTGTTGCTGGGATGCTGGTTGTAGGTTCCCCTCTTGTCTCTGGGACTGTCGTGTTGGGGGCTGCGATTTCCTGGTTTACTCCTCTCTCCCTGTGCTTCCTTCTTGCCTCTGCTGCCCTGGCTCTCTCCTCCCTCATCCTGTCCCTCTGCAGGAATACTTTTTTGTATTCCTCCACATACTGCAACTGACTCTTTCTTTTCTAGAATAACCTCCTTCATGGACTCGTTTGTAAACTCCACCTTTACCAGTCGGTTTCTGTCCTTGTTGTACCAGCCCAACCTGAAAACCTTCTCAATGTTTTGTTCAGCCCCTTCCATCTGTAACCCCTTCAGTATCTCATGTACTGCCACTCCGTCCTTGCTATTCCATTCCTGCCTATTGGATCCTTCCTGTTCTTTGATGCCTACAACTACCACTGATCATTTTGTTTCCAGCAGCTGACTGGTGCACCTTGCTGCTTCCTGTGAGGTAGCTGCTTGCATGGCTACCTCCCTCACTGTGTCCATTGCTTCTGAGCTCTTTCTCAGTCTTTCCACAAATGTTTCAGGTACAAAGGCATTTCCTTCCAATGCAACATTCCCACCTTCCCTTTGGATGCTGATCTGATGCTCGGCCTCTTTATTTTTCTCTGTGAGGGATTTGATCTCCTCCCTTGCTGATGTCAGCTCACTTTGCAGGTTGCAAATTGTAATCATCATTTCGTGTATCTCCCCCCTGAATTCCTTTAAAACTAGGGCTAACATTTCCTTCGTTTGGTCACTTTGACTATTCCCTGTGTTCCTGTTGTGTCCTCCTGCCATTGTGTCTCTTTGATATGTTTTGATAGGGTTAAGCAGGGGGGGAGGGGGAGGGAGGGAGGATGGGTGGGGGGGAGGAGGGAGATTGTATGTCGCTCTATCTATGGTGTCCAGTTGTCGTGTAGGTGTGTGTTTGTGTGTTTGCATGTATTCATCTTGTTTTATTCACCTAATTGTGTTTGCGGGGGTTGAGCTTTGCTCTTTCGGCCCGCCTCTCAACTGTCAATCAACTGTTTACTACTTTTTTCCCCACACCACACATGTGTGTGTGTGTGTGTGTGGGTGTTTGTAGGGGGGGAGGGATGCATAAGAAACTGGGGGGTGGGAGGGGGCAGAGATGGTCACTTCAGGTCAGGTGGTCAGGTGGTGAGGGAGATGGAGGGGGTCCCACTATGTGGGAGGATTTTGGGGGTAGGGATGGGGGGGAATATCTGGAATGCTACAGAGGAAGTGAGAAAGGGGAAGGTTAATGTATGTGTGTGTGTGTGTGTATGTGTAGTTAGTGGTAGGGGAGAGTAGGAGTGGGGGGGGGGTAAAAGGAGGTGGGTGAGGTGTTGTCCTCAGATTACAGCGGGGGGGGGGATTAGCGGCTTATCTGGTTTCCAGTGAGCTCACAGTTGCTGTCCTTGTTACCTACCACTTACAATTGTATTATTGAATGGAATGCATTAGTGTCTATATGATATGATATTATATAAACCTTGCACACTGTTGGAGACTTAAGAGAGACACTTACCAGCCAGGCCCCCCCCCCCCCCCCCGCAAGCACTCTAGGTGAATACACGGCGGGTCGTCAGTAATCCTATGTGGTCTTCAGGTCTCCACGGGGTCCCGGCTGGTGCACTGATGCTGCCTCAAGGAATCGATCTTCACTAGCTATCTTCTCTAAATTCACTAAGATAATTCACCACGAGATGTGATTAATGTGTTGCATTACAATGCCACTGTTCGATTTACACTGTCCCGATTCTCACTGCACAGTACACCCGCTCCCTTGACCCTATTGTTCCCTCGGTATACGCGGACCGCTGACCCTACACATCTGCTCCCTATCAAGGCTGACCCAAGACTCCTGTTTGTGTTTTGGTAGATAAGAGTAAAGCTGCTTGTAAATTAGCTTTCAAATATTTTGACAAGATTGGCAGAATTGATATAGGTCTGAAATTGTTGACATCAGTGAGATGGACTGGGTAACCCCCAGTCTATGTTTATGGACTGGGGTTACTCTTGCTTTTTTAAAATATCCAGAAAAGTTTGAAGTTCAAGTGATTTGTTGTAGAGCAATGCAATGGCTGGAGCTAGACATCTGGAGGCTTTTTGTAAATTAGAGTTGGTTGGTATCTCAGAAAGGGCACTTGACTTTGTTTTAAGAGAGAGGATTATCTCATTAAAATCAGAGGAATTAGCAGGAGTTAGAAACAGAGACTGGATAGTTTCCTGTAAGGTAGTCATTAACATTAGTTAGGGAGGGATAGGGTTAGGTTAGGGAGGATGGGATATCATTTGCAAAGGATGTGCCAGTGGATGAGAAGAAACTATTGGGAATGAGAAGAGAAAATGGATGAAAATGGAAAGAATGAATGAGAAGAAACTATATATATGAGAGAGAGATGCAAACCAGGAAAGGCAGATGGGTGGAAATTTTGATTAAGGACATCATACAGGCATTATTTATCAAACTAAAAACATATGGAGGGAAGCTGTAAGGGGAAAGTGTAAAATTTAAAAGTAAAAGAGAAGGACCCATGGAAATGATTAAAACTAGAGCACAAAAAGCTATGGATACTAGGAGACTGTAATGTTAAAATCCATCGACTTTATTGGAGAAGTTTCAGGTGAGAATAGAATAAGGGTAATTAATATAATTAATTGAGGCAATAATAATAATAACCTATTTAGAAATATACATAAGAATATTATACTGGGATTTAATAATTATTGCATAGTATGAATATTTAATAAGGCCACTAATACTTGAAGCATTTTGGGCATAACTTAAAATAATGAAGCATTCCTTCATTAGCACATTACCAACTTCATGTGTATCAGAGAAGATGAGTTGCCAGCGTTATTTGGCTTGACGCCTACCAAAACGAAAGAATCATTGGACCTGATAGTATGCCTATATCCTATCAGTGATATCTAACACTGATAGGTAAAAGTGACCACTTGGTGCTAGATATGTAATATGTATTGTGGTACAACAAGAAGGAAGGAGAAAAAATGAGGGATGAAAGGAAACCTTAAACCTTACCACAATGCTCAATAATGTTACTAGAAGGTTGTAAAATGGTATAGCATAAATGTTTAGTTAAGACAACATTCCAGCAACCAGAAAACTGCAGAATAATGTGATAAAGGTTTTGTCAATTATTTTATGTGTGCAGTGAGGAAGTATCAGGAGTTCGGGGAGTTCTTTGCTAACATCAACTGGGATATTAGGCTGAGAGGATGGAACATAGATATAACATACTTAAGATTTGTTTAGATATATTAAGCATTTATGATGGAGTACAACCCTAAGAAGGAAGAAAGAAAAGAAATAGTAAAATGCTTTAGCTTGTCCTGTTAATAAGCTAAGGCAAATAAAGTGAAAGCATGAGGTTGTTATAAGAAGCCATCAAGGTAACGACAGTACCGCATATACGGGTGTACAAGCAAACATGTAGCACCTACACTAACACTAGAAGAGAAGAGGCACTTAATAAAAAAAATGATAATTGAATCATTTCAAGTAGTTTTTATTCATACATTCATGAAAGTACTGTACTATAGAGTGTTAGTTAATGACTGAAATACTTATGGAAGATTGTCCATGAATTGATCCCCAAGGAAAGCCCCTGGATTAGTGAACAATCAAGGTAGATAATTTATTCAATATGTTTTCTAACATTGGTGTTTGTTTCCTTGACAGTGCACGGCAACCATAGCAACATTATATCACAGTTCAGATGAGCACAGCCAGCAAGATCCTACTGCTCAAGTGAAGGAGGTTCGGGAACGACCAGAGGAAGGAAGCCTTGTTACATCTACTGGTTAGTCATTACAGGAAGGCTTTACAATTGATGCTAATCAGAAGTATTACAGAAAACATTCTCATTAATGTTATAAAATAGACATCTAAAATAATTTGATACAATTTAAAATCTATATCTAAAATAGGGTGTCTGTTTTTGTGTTTGTGTGAAGTAGGAAGCCAGACGCTTGTAGCCTCCCACAACTTTCACACATGGGGCGGTATGTAAATTTTGAAGGCCAGTCAAGGTTGACCCAAGTGCAATGCTTTAAGAAATTTTGGCATTTATTACAAGCCCTCTACAATTTTCATCAAATTTGAAATAAAGTTAGGCGTGTGTTTTCTGTAGACCTTTGATGCTTGCTTCCACAATATTTTCATGGTTTACTTGAAAATGGTGAAAGTGGATTCATTGAAGTTGGGTTAAGAGGGGAAAAAAGGTAGAGAGGGATGCTGGGAAAGACTGGAGGGAAGAAAGGTGGAGAGGGGGATGAGAAAAGTGGAGATGAGAAATTGGGAAAGGTGAGATTTGGGGAGAGGGAATGTTAGGGAGGACAAAAGAGAGATGGGGAGAATTTACCTGAGGGCCACTCTCTCTCTAGTGGCCTTGACGAGGACAGGAAACCAGCGACTTGTCAAAGGTCCCCCCCCCTCATTTATCCTGATTGATTTTAAAATTTAGCAGTGTTTTAACATTTACTGCTTTGGCGGGTAAATGATTCCATGTGTTAACATTGTGATTCCATGTAATGTTTATATAGGTAAAAAAGCATTTCCTGCTTTCTATCCTGCATTATGGTTTGTTCACAGCTTGAGACCATTACTTCTTGTTTGTGCTGTGTCTGACCTTTTGAAGTGTCAAAGATATGGTGAAAGGATGGAAATAACTTTGGGTATACAGTTTGTATACCGTGCTGTATATCTTCTTCGGTTCCTATACAGTACAGGTATTGCTCTTTTGTTTCTTTCAGGCTGATGCCTTCCAAGCATTAAAGGTGTGAAATTTGGTAATAGCGATGATTATGATACTAGATACTTATTGCATCTAAATACAATATCATTAGAATCATAAGAATAACAAGTATGTAATAGAATATGATATCAATTAAGGACAACATATATATATATGCAGAGTATTACAATGGCAAGTTACTATATATAGTAATATAATAATAATTTTTATTCATAAGAATGCATACACAAAGAACTGCCAGGCCCCGCTTCAACCATTTTTCACCTGGGGGGCGGAGCTTGGTGGGGTTCAGCGTCTTGATCGTAGGCCAGCAGATCCCGTAGGTCTATGTAGTTGTTGGCCCATATCTTATCTTGAGATACAGTGGGACGTGCATCCCCAAGAAGGGGATGTCCTGGCCTGTCATGTCCATGGGGGGCCAGGGCTAGGAGGTGGAGGGTGGGGGAGACATGCTCACCCATTGATCGTCGCTTGATGAGGTAGAACTGTGGTCATAGTGCCGTCGCCTAGTCTTGCGTCTCTGCCCAGAGCCCTAGTTTGGGTAGTCACCAAGGGATCCGCATTGGAGTCAAAGTCATCGGACATGCCCTCTGTAGTCGGCGAGGCATAGGGGACTGGCTTTGTCCTCGTCCTGGGCGGCTGAGTCCGTGCACTGCCCTGTCGTCGGCCACGCGTAGTCGTAGGTCTTGCGGTCTTCTTCGTCACACAGGGCGTGGGTGTCCCTGCCCTATCAAACGAAAACAAAGCATTATTTTCCAATCACCGCGGTGGTAGGACATGTCAACACTGCAGGTAACTTAAAGTTAAGTATAGGGCATCCAAAATTGTAACCCATGTAGGACATAGAGAAAACTAGGGATTAACTGTAGGGAAATGGTGGGTGTACAAAGAAATGGCACTGGGAAGGGGGGCAAAGGACAGGGATATTGTTACTTCTAGTTAGGGGCAGCTTAAATGCCCAGCAATAGCGCAAATGTTAATAGCCTCAATAATAACAGCATTAAATTACGTGAAGAGGTCCTGAATGAATGCCAAATTGCGATAACTAATCCAGGAATATGTTTTAATAAATTGACGAGTTAATAAATCTCTTCAGCATACAAGCCTAAGAATTCAGGTAAAAAAAAATTTTGAACACCGCATAACTGCGGATAAGTATGGAACCGTAAGAGTGGTGAATAATACTGCATGCCTTTAAAATGAGGGGGAAGATTAAAATAACGAGAAGTAACGAAATATAAATAGATAAAATAATAAATTTATGTATGGTAAATAAATTTAAAGGGGCACATATAACCATGTTGTGGTGGAACTAATGGGGCTAGAGAGAAGGAAGTATTGTCGGCACAGAGTGGGGGTGGGACATTCCTTGGGGGGCTGCATGAGGTGTCCTTGAGGATGCAAGTCACCAGTAAACAGGAAGAGAATATATTGCAGCATAAATATACTGCAAAATAGAAGGAAACACCAGACTTGTTAAAACTACAGTCGTAGGAAAAGTAACATTGGCTTATCTGCTAGAGTCGTTGGAATCGGGGGCAAGCGGGCTGTCGCCAGCAGGCCCCTCCAAGGCTCCTCCTCCTGCACCACCACCGTACCGGACCAGCTGTGTTTAACGCTGCCCTCTGCCGCCTCGTCTGCAGGGTCGGAGGAGGAACGGAGCCCAGTCATAGAGGAAACTCATATGCCTTGGGAATATATCACGTAGGCTAAAGAATTAAGCTTGTAGGCTAGAGAGAATGACGTGTGGGTCGTAGACTGGCGTGGGGCCCATTGAGAATGGCGCATAGGCCGTGAAGATGGTGCATAGGCCGTAAAAATGGCGCGTAGGCCATGTAAAATAGTGCAGATTACACAGACGCTAGGCACACGTCAGTAGCTCACCAGGAGCGGCATGAATAGGGAATGGGGGAGCGTGAACGCGTCAAACTGAGAGGAACAAAACATTACCTTGGGGTGGCAGGTGTCAAACACAAGATTCCGTTCCTGTGCCCGGAGAATTTGACGTGCCCGCGTAGGAGTTTCGTTGAGGATGATGTTGTGAACCACAGAAGTTGGGGCCGTATCCATGTTGAGCTGGGACTAGACTTCTGAAATCCCTTTTAAGCGTCTGTGCTACTCGGGGTCGTGGACCACGTGGGGCGAGATGGTGGAGCTGCTGGCGTTGACCTTGCTTGAGGTTCGGGCGGCACCTGAAGGTGAGCAGAATTCGCAGCCACCGCCGCTTGCCCTTAAGTACCCCTGGATTTGGTGCGGGCACCGCCTGATGCTACGCAATAGGCCTATGTTTTCCTTCTCCCAGAAATTCTCCGCTTTCCAAGCTCCATTTTAGCACAATTAATCAAATAAAGAGGTGCAATCAAAATGTACATGTCTGATCTAGAACAAGACACTATTGAACAATACATGTGTATTAGAAAATTTAAGTGTTTAGGGCAAGCACTTAAACATAAACAAGAAGATCAATATTAGACTATCATAACCTGGCCCAAGCTCACTCGGTACCCTTACTCAAATCTCTGCATATGTTAGATATTAAGTCACTGCACTCCTCTCGTGTGTACTTTATATAAACAAAACTGAACTGTAATGTCCAACCACCTTAAAAGCTTCCTAGATGGTTAACAGTCCCATGAGCACCACACCAGCAAATACTGTACCTATTGATATTCCAAGTGACACTTAGTCAAACTAAATGCTTTACAAATCAAGGACCTCGAATGTGGAAGGACTTTCCCAATTATGTTAAAACTGTACCTCTCCCAACCATTTAGATAAAAACTACTATAATTAACTCAGTACCTACCTCACCCCTAAATGCAACCCTGTCTACGGTTTAAACAATCGCTTTTGACCAATTGTATTTTTGCTCTTTGCCTCTGCATTTCCCCCCCCCCCTTTTTTCATTTTTTTTTTCTATTTTTTCTCAACACTTTATACTTTATTCTAAATTAGTATTAAGTTTTGTCTTGTGTTTTTCGAAATATTTGTATTTTATTTGTATTTGATATAGGTATTTTACATATAAGTAAGGCATGGTTAAAGAGGGCATAAGTTTCATAAAGATAACAGTACACAAAAATATCTTATATAAGGGGAATATGAGGAAACTAGTACATGATACTTAAGTATAATTTCTTAGTCTTTAAACGGTTTGGAGATCACAGCTTAATTACATTTGGGAGGTCATTCCACAATTTGGGACTCTTGATTTGCATAGCATTTCATCTTTGGTTGGAATATCAAAACTTCAACTCTAGGACAGCAGAGATTTTATTTCTTGTATGGTACCCATGAGTTCTGTTACAGCCCTCTAGAAGTGCTTAAGGTCAGGATTGGCATTACATTTCAGAGTTCTATAAATATAGTATAGAGTACAGTATGTGCAGTGACTTGATATTTAGCATGTTCAAGGTTTTATTTTTTTTTTTTTTTTTTTTTTTTTTTTTTTTTTTTTTTTTTTTAAGATATATACAAGAGTTGTTACTTCTTGACCAGCCACTAGTACAGTAGCTGTTTCGGGCAGGTCCCTGGAATACGATCCCCTGCCGCGAAGAATCGTTTTTCATCCAGTACACATTTACTGTTGGTTAAACAGAGCTACAGTTAAGGAATTGCGCCCAGTAAATCCTCCCGGCCGGATACGACCCCATGACATAGCGCTCGCGAGCCCAGGCGAGTGCTTACCACTACCCACGGAGACTGCTAATGGAGCGAGGTGGTGTCTGGGACTAAAGTGTGTTATTGTTCTATTTGCTGAATAGTGTGGACACTTTGCTACATTGTATCTAATAATAATGGTAGTTTGGTTTCTAGTTTTTATTTATTTATTTATTTATTTATTTATTTATATACAAGAAGGTACATTGGGTTTGTGAGAATACATAGCATAGTATTTACAATCTTGTAAAGCCACTAGTACGCGCAGCGTTTCGGGCAGGTCCTTAATCTAACAGATAATTTTAATAGGTAAATTCTAGCAGAATTAATAAATGATAACAAATACATTGCAAGAAAAAAATGAGGTGAGAGAGATTAGTAAGTATATTAAAGCACATTGAATATTAAAGCTCTGATTGATTACACTGACAGCTTGATTGGTAATTTAAACAAGATTAATAGACACCATACAGCAGATTAACAGCACATATAAGAAGACAGCAATGATCACAATGGAAAAGATGTTCAGATTGGGTACATAAAGATTGGGAGATTGGATAGCAATAGATACAGTGCAATTTTAAAGCAAAAGGTAAAAAACTATGAACATGAAATTAGGTACTTTTTAGTATTGTTTTTGAATGACATAAAAGTTGGACAGCTTTTCAATTCAATAGGGAGTGAGTTCCATAGACTGGTCCTTTTATTTGCATAGAGTGTTTACACATATTAAGTTTAACTCTGGGGATATCAAAGAGATATTTATTTCTGGTGTGGTGATAATGGGTCCTATTACATCTGTCCAGGAAGAGTTTCAGAGCAGGATTTGCATTTAAGAACAGGGTTTTGTAAATGTAGTTGACACAAGAGAATTTGTGGAGTGAGATTATGTTTAGCATGTTTAGGGAGTTAAACAAGGGGGCTGAGTGTTGTCTGAAAGCAGAATTTGATATTATTCTGATAGCAGATTTTTGCTGGGTGATGATGGACTTGAGGTGGTTTGCAGTGGTTGAACCCCATGCACAGATACCATAGTTAAGATAGGGATAGATTAGTGCATAATATAGAGAGATGAGAGCTGAGTTAGGTACATAATATCTGATTTTGGAGAATATACCAACTGTTTTAGAGACTTTCTTAGTTATGTGCGTATGTGGGTACTGAAGTTGAGTCTCCTGTCTAGGAATAGGCCAAGAACTTTCCATCATTTTTATTGCTAATGTTTACATTGTCTATCTGAAGCTGAATTGCATTTGTAGATTTGCTTCCAGATAAGATGTAGTAGGTCTTTTCTATGTTAAGTGTTACTTTGTTGGTTGACATCCATAAGTGGACTTTTTTTAGTTCATTATTAACATTATTTAGTGTATGTGGGTTGAGGTTAGAGTAGATGAGAGTAGTATCATCAGCAAACAAAATAGGTTTCAGAATGTTAGAGACATTAGGCAGATCATTGATGTATATAAGAAATAGGAGAGGTCCCAAGATGCTGCCCTGTGGGACTCCAACGGTTATTGGTAGAGTGGGAGAGGTTATATTATTGATGGCTACACATTGGTGTCTATCACTAAGATAGGATTGGATATAGTCCAGTGCATGGCCTCTGATTCCATAATGAGGGAGTTTACGTAAGAGGTAATTGTGATTAACAGTATCAAAGGCCTTTCTCAGGTCAATGAAGAGTCCAATCGGAAACTCATTTTTGTCAAGGGCTGAGTAAATTATATCAAGGAGACTAATAATTGCATCGTTGGTACTCTTTTTTTTGGGGGGGGAGCGGAAGCCAAACTGACAGGGGCTAAGAATGTTGAATTTTACGAGATAGTCCTCTGTAAATTATGGGTATGTTTGGTGAAAGCATTATTAAGCCACTTTTTATACAAATAAAATTAGTAATTTTGTCTTCATGTTCAAAAATATGAGAACAAAGTCAAGACAATCACAATGAATACTTCAGAATCTGTATATAAAAAATTTGCTTGCCTGTTTGTTATAGTATATGCATGTTGGTTGTATTTTGTTATGTTTATTTGGCTCACGAGTTTACTAAATTTAGTTTTGTTGCATGAGTATGTATTAGTTTCTAATTCTTTTAATGTTTTGTCCTAGCAGACGAAGGCTCTAGCTCTACATCAGTGTCAGGTGGCCTCATTAAGCGACTCCTGGCACTCCATGCCACGCTACTTATCATTCTGCACTCCTGCAGTAGAAGGTCTCCTGATCTACCCTGTGTCTCTGGATGATACACTCAACCATAAAGGGATACAAGAAAATTTAGAAGTGACCAAGATATTCATTTGGACATAAAAGAAATTCTCAAGTTATTTTGGAGAAATTTATAAAGAATACTGTAAACATATATGTTCTCCATTATAAAATGCTGTCCTAAAGTCTCTGCATTTACAAAATAAAAATTGACATCAGTGTATATGTAAAAATATTGAGGGAGGAGATGCAGCATCGGTTGTACAAATTTATAAGAGAAAAAGTTTATACAAGCACTGATGAGAGAGGTAAACAATGTGCTACACAATGCTAGTTTTGTGTACTTTACATCCTCTTATTAATCATTTTACAGGAACTATATGCCCCCAAAATTTGACCTTTCATGATGATAAAACATTTCAATTGGATGTTGAATATCTTTACTGTAAAAACTTGTGTATATTTATTATGATTTTTCATAAATGTACTTCTAGTGACTACTATTAGAAAGTCTGATAATAATTTCTAGATTGTATCATCATGTTGGTTTTTAAACCAAAGGCCACAGTGAGTCTTTCCTTTGCCAAATGAGAGTTTNTCCATATTTGCATATTCCTTTAGCGTAGAATTTGCAAATGTGTTCCGGTTTTTGCGTTTTTCAAGTATTTATATCTGTGTCTGTCTTGTCTACCTCTTTATTGGAGCCATCTCCGCTTTTCGTCCCAATTCCTTCATTTATGCACTCTGTCTCACTGTTGCTCACATCGTTTATATTACCTGACTCTGCAATATTGCTGCTATTATGTACTACAATACCCTCTTCCTCCACATTACTGCTGCGGTTCTCTAAACTATCTGTTCCTGGGTTTTGGTCGTTAACCAATGTTGTCTTATCCCAGTCTGCATATATCACTGGTAGCTTGTCTGTGAATGGTAATCTCTGTGACTCGGGAATGTTTTTCATCAGTTTAGTTATGTTCTCTAACATTAATCTGTCATCTTTGCAGACCCAGTAAATTCCTTGCCTTTTTGTGCATCCTGGAGATACTTCTGTACAGCCCAGGTGAAATCTCATGTTACAGATGCAACACGTTACGCCTACATTACGTTTTCCCAGTACTCCCGAGCACTCGCCACACCTCTCCATTGTCTGATGTATTGTGTTGTATTTGTGGTTTACTGTGTGGATCACTTGTTGATGTCAGTCCTTTTAACTCTTTATAAAGTTATATGTATATTTTTATATATTTAATATTTATAATACTATATGTATACCGTAGATTTGTAATATTATGTATGTTATTTTGTTCAAACTTTATGGCAGGTACTTAGCGTAGGGTAGCGAAGCTGGTCCCCGGTGCGGTACAGGTGACCTCTTGTCGTCCCAGGTTGATGTCACGAGTTTCCAGCTACTCGATTTATAACACTGATTTTTCTTTGCTTGTATTCTTACAAGGGATTTTCCGCCTAATTTCCGGCTTGCAATGGTATTCACTCACTTTATTGCTAATTATTAGATTCACATTTCCATAGTACACTATATGATTTCCGTATTTTATCCCTGTGGGACGTGCCCTGGGGTAGGCCTCGCGTGGCTTGTGGAAACAGCCTACTGATGCCGCTTCTTGCCACTATTCTATATTTCTAGCATTCTATATTTATAATATTCTATGCACGATTTTCCTTCACTTCCAACTTATATGTTGTTGTGGTACCCGTTCCACTTCACTGTTCCACGAATCACCGGTCACTATTTTTTTTCCTCATACACGCACGTACACAAAGCCTCATGCACAGGCCCACACGTGGTCTCCCGTTTATTATCTACTTAACACAAAGTTCCGTTGATAATGACTGTTTTCAAATTTTCCAGCGGGTCACTATGCACTTGTTATGCCTGTAATCGGTAATCCAAGGCTGTGGTCCTAAGAAATCCCAGTTAATGTCACGATTTTAACGGAGCGCGAGCGGTACGACTTCCCTCCCTCAACGGTACGGCTACACCCTCGCACATCAACAAACTGGAAAAGGTGCAAAGACATGCTACTAAGTGGCTCCAAACACCAAACTAAACACAGATGCCGAAGAAATATAAGAAAATTCACTTTCGCAAACAGAGTGGTAGGCGGTTGGAACAAGTTAGGGGAGAAGGTGGTGGAGGCCAAGACCATCAGTAGTTTCAAAGCGTTATATGACAAAGAGTGCTGGGAAGACGGGACACCACGAGCGTAGCTCTCATCCTGTAACTACACTTAGGTAATTACACTTAGGTAATTACACTCCAGTCTTATTATCAAGCAAGAATTTCGTTAGCAAGGGACTGGTATAATAGTTATCTGTGTACAATATGTGGCCCTTGTTCAGATATGGTGTAAGCAGTGCCTTCACCACACTACCTGAGAAGCCATGTTCGTCATTAGCAGGAATATCTACATTTGTGGCTGAATAAAGTATCATGTGTAACACCATTCCTGATTCACAGTCACAGAGCACAAAGAATTTCAGTCCAAATCGGTGATGTTTTGAGGGAATATACTGCTTGAAGGCAGCAGATCCTTTGAGAAGCACAAGGGATTCATCAATAACCAACTTTTGAGCTAGTACGTAGTAATCTCGGAACTTTCCAATAAGGTCATTTAGCACGTGCCTCACCCTCCAAAGCCTATCATCCTGTCTCTCGTCTGCATTATTTGCAAAATGAATGCACCGTAGGATCAACAGAAATCTGTCTCGGGACATATATTTCCCGAACAATGGTGTTGGAACAGTGTTGTCTTTGCTCCAATAATCTGAAATTACGTGTTTCACACAATGTTTCATCAACATGCAAATTGCGAAAAAAACTTACAGTTCACCAACAGTTGTCTCTTTCCAACGCTGTAGTCGTGAAAATTCTGATACTTCCTCACCTTCAATGAGGTCGGCCGCAAGTCTGCTCGTTTCGTGAACAATGTGTTCCATGAGCGGCTCATAGAAATATGCAGTAAAGAAGTCCATTTCACACATTTCGTCACCAGTATCAGGGAAAAGATCTGTAATTCCCACATCTCTGTTGTGAAAGTCGGGAATTTGTGGAACAAAATTGTCCCCATCACTCCACACACACAAACCTGCTGCCTTCCGAGAGCCATTAGCTGCACCACGGCGAGGAATCCGGGGACCAGGAGCTGAAGCAGGCATTGCAACAGTAGAGGCAGGAAGGGTAGATGAGGAAAAAGATTTGGAACATGAGGGAATTTGTTCCTCATTGTCGCCATATTGTTCCATGCGGCAGCGCTTGGCTGGGCGGGCAGCTAATGCGGCAAAACTTGTACTGGCACTAGCAGCTGGGGTAAAACTATTCTCCGATTCCTCATCACTAAAACCTGAGAAAGATTCACCTGTTTCAGACTCGTCGATCATATCATAAACGTGCAATGGAACAGATGAACGACGTGCTTGGGAGCGAGGTGGTGTTGAGTGGTGTTGAGTAGTAGCGGGTATTACCCGTGTGGCATCCTCACCCTCGTGGCACCAACATGTTCACCCTCACTATCCGTTGTTTCTATTTCTTCAGGCTGGGTATAATCTTCATCTATATCCGAGTCGTCAATATCAGATTCGTCAACGTCCTTGAACAATTCATCTGCAATTTCGTCTTCGGTCAAAGACTGCGCGGCGCGGTGCGCTGAGCGAGGTCGCACGTTGGGTCGTGATGCGCTCGCCATGGTGTCTGGCCACTAACTAAGGCCTGTGAAACAAAGGAGGCCTGCTCTAGATTTTTTTTCAAAATGGCGTCTGTTTACAATCGCCCGTGGCTACGGTATGGGTGACCCCTTTACACCGCGTGACGTTTGAATCGTGCCTGGCACCCTTTGGCGTATATATACGCCATGCGCACGGTGGGACATGTTACTCATGGCGTATATATACACCATGCGCAGTTAAGGGTTAAACTACATATATTGGTATACATTAAGGAGGTTCCTTATCTTATTGTACAGCAGGCTTAGTCCACCAGGTATAACTAGGATGTTGACACCAAATTATCCTCGTTTAAGGCTAGCTTCCATCACCCAGTAACTGATGTATCAAGTCTTGTTTCCTCTTCTTGATCCTGTCAAAGAGCGCTAGCTGTAAAGCCAGAATCCTAATATATGACAGCTATATCAGAGAAAACACTGTACATCAAATAATAAGGACCAAGGCTTAATTACCTTTTATTAAGAGGTTGTTTGCATCCTAACCGGTTCACCCTATATCTATTAACATTAACTGGCCAGAAATGATTAGATAAACGGATTTCGGTAAGACACTTCCCTTGTGGTTGTTGACAGCGTGTTGATGATGGCAGAACACTACTCTGATCTCCATAACACTTCGTCCAAGAGAAATTATAGGAGCTGAATTTGCTCCGGTGCGCCTCTGGTCTTAACAAACAATGGCTGACCACTCCCTCCTCACTGACGCCTTGGCACTTTGTCCAGATATCAGTAGCTGATAGAAGGGTCACATTTACTATATTTTGATACTGATAATTAAGTAATTCAAATGAGATGTTTAATGGTGGTAAAAGTCCAAAGACTAATGTATTTAGAATAATTCCCAACAGAATAGTGGTGAATTTATAATAGTATGTGGCAATGATATCCTGTTTTCTATTGATGGAAAATTCCACTACAAGCTATATTTTCTATGGGTAACTTGTGTATACAACACTGCAGCAATATTATCTGCATACTGCATGTAATATTATTAAATGGTGTCGGATTTTCCGACAGCCCAAGCAGAATCCACAGAGAGAGAGCGAGGGCAGCCTGCTGACATGCAAGGCGAGAGGCATAAAACAGAGACATTGCCTCCTGGAGGATAGGCGCATACAGTTTGAGCAACGCCGTCGACGCCCTAGCCCCCAAAGTCAACACCTCAGACAATGTCCCGGCACTCAGTACCTCCGCATCCTCCACAAGCCACTCCGAGGACAGCTCAAGAAGGAAAAGGAGCAGAGGACTGAGGCCAAATGCCAGTGAACACGATGATCCTACTCAACCAAAGCAGCCGAAAGGGAAGGGACCTGGACGTGGAACTGCATCACACCAATCTCATGAGGAAGCACAGGGGAGAACAAGCACACATTAAGGAGCTCAAATGCGCCCTCTAGGTACACCTGCAACACCATAGTGAGCTCTTGCCACTCAAGCGTGCAGGTACAACAGATCATATGCCAAGCAATTTGATGATCAATCAAATCATCATCTCAAGATAACACCCCCCCCCCCTCCAATGAAAAGAAAGGTCAGTCTGCAAGCCAGGAAGACACCAGAACATCGTGATGCACCCAATACGGAGAAGAAGCCCCAAACTCAATAGAGACCATGTCCATCACAGAAGCAAAATAAGGGTCTCACAGGAGGTAGGAACCGAGGGCCTCCCGAACCTCTGCAGGGAAAATACGAGAGGTAGAAAACCTTTGGAAGGACAAAGTCATGGAACCCAAGGGAACCCAGAAACTAACCCGGGAGAGAGCCTACCCCATATCAAATTCGTACAGGTAAGGGGAGGATACGAAAACCCCAAACCTTGCAACAGCAGACCCTGCTCCGAAGGTACCAAAGCCCAGGCAGGATCGAAAGGGGCCCAAGCACCTCAGATCGCCTCCCCCCCCCAAACCTTGGAATCCTCCAAACCAGGATCCTGGACAAAGCCATGCTCAATGCCCTCCACCCTTGAAGAAAAGGCAGAGTCCAAGGGAAAGACAGCAAAGAAAGGGTCCCGTTGGAAAGTCCCAGAAGCCTCGGCGGGAGGAATAGGCTCGAATGCCTAAGTCCCCACATCGAATGGGGCAACCCCCGGAGCCACCCAAGTCTCATCCCCAGCTAAACTCTGCCCTGACTCCAAAACCCTCAGACATTTGGGAGCCGGCAGCAGGGAAGGAGAGGGGTGATCCACACCAACAAGGGGAGGACAAAGAGGTGCGGACTGAGCCAAGGTCGAGGCAACCAACGCCCCCATGTCCGGGTCCCTAAAAAATGGGGGCAGCCACAGGGCATTCAAGTGGGCAACCAACCTAGCACATCGCTGCAACCTAAGCCTAGCATGCAACAACACACATGGTGCTTGACCCCTAACCCCAGCTAAAGCAGAATGGGTTAATTGGAGTACTAGTGGAGAACAAGATTTGCAAGACTCCGGGTCGAAGGTGTCGTCGACCCAACAAGCAAATGATGGAGGCAGAACCAGTGATCATCACCCTGAAACAGGGACAACAAACAGCCTTCAAACTCGCACAAGGCGAGATGGGACTCGGAGGACATGTCCATCGGTCAACCAAGCCCGATGGAGTTTCCATGGCCCGTAGGGGGAGGTATCCCTATGGGAAGACCAAGCACTGGTGCTGTCAAAGTCGGTTGAAACCCCATATATTATCCAGGCAAGCTGGCCCCTGTGAGGTGAGCAACCTCAGAGACCCAAAGGAGGACTGCCCTACTGAACCTACGTATCACCTAATAGGAACTTCGGCAGCCTCCCAACAAGCATTAAAGAAAACTAAAAGTAGGAAAGAGAACCCCGAGGAAGCACCACAATCCAGGGAACCAGAAAGAGGCACGGCCACTGTGATTATGCAAGCTGGGCAGCCCAGTGTGCCCCAATCAGTAACAACCACCCCCTTCCCAGGGCCAAACAAAAGCGCCGAGACCGAAGCTGACCCCAAGGGCGAAGTAGAAGTCAAGCAACCGCTACTTCTACGAGAGTGGGAAGCCCGAAAGACCCCCAGGGAAAAGAATCCTGATGTCCAAGGGGTGTACTCACAGGGCACCTAGTGAAGGGAGCCCTAAGCACATGCAACCTTTGGTACCAACTCCTGGTCACCGCACCAATGGACAGCAGGAACCACCACAATCGACAAACTGATAGTCCGGCTGCCTGCTCGGTAGGCCTGGGTTCTCCCCGTCGTGGAAGTTTTTAGCCTCTGTTCTGTCTCAGGTTGCAAATTTGTTTTACCAAGAGGGGTCTGTTTTAGAGTGCCTACCTTTCTGAGTGCTCAACCTCGGTCGATGGCAGACATGCATACTTTCATACATGAGAGTTTCATAGGCCATTGCTCCCTGTGCCTCTCTGAGGGACCATGTTCTGGCTAGTGGTTCCCGGTAGGCATGGCAACTGCATATGACTGAAGCCCCATATTAATATTAGGTAATATCAGTTCGATAGTTCCAGGGAGCCGACGGGGCTTCCCACAGAAAAGTGTATTATACAGTCTTCATTGCTAGCTACAGTAATTGTATATGTTCTTTCATATGTGTTATTAGTATGTTACTGCCATAACCCATTACTGTAGTATTTCTAAAGAAAGGCAACAAATGTAAGAAGTTAACAAGTCTGTATCACTGTTACTTTTAATTGTTCTGTTAAAAAAAATTTATTATTAAAAAATAATGTCATCAATTCAAGAATTCTTATATTTAAATAACAGCTACAGTGTAACAGTATGAAGTTGTAGGCTCCAGTATGCTTTCTCACTTTTTCAGGCCCCAGAAGAATTTGTACATGAATATGAACTGGAAAAGCTTAGTGATGGACTTGCTGTATCAAGGCTTGGCCTGGACTTCAAGTTATCTCAGTCTGACTTTATCCATGGTGAACTTAAACTGAAGGTAAGAGATGTTATGCTTGTTTCTTTACCAATGTCGAACCAAAAGGTTTGTGAGATTTTGTTATCTCTGAATTTCTTTCTCCTTCACCTACTCATATAATTTTATCTTTATTAAATTTTAGCTATCCAATGTATAAATATCAGTGTATTGTATGAACACACCAACAGTGTTTTAAAATCAGTAGGGCAGAACTAACCCTATACATCTCTAACGTCAAGCAGGCACTAATCCAAAGGGATAACATATGGAACAATAGTTCAAATTCAAATTCAAAAATTTCAAATTTTTATTCAGGTAAAAGTACAAACATTGATGAAGAATTACAAACATGATGTTGGATTTATAGATAGAGCTAGTACAGTATAGTACATACAGTACCTAAAGTCACTAATACGCATAGTGTTTTGGGTAAGGTGTGGGGGGGGGGGAAGAAAATTAGACTAAAACTTAATAGTAAATTATATTGAAGTATAAATTGTGTTAAAAAAAGTAGTGTGTAGAATGTAATCTCCCAGCCCTCTTAGGAACAATATCAAGGGTTTACATTGTTTCTACGCAATTGTTAGAAGCCTAGTAAATAATTTTCACACATTGTGTGCAAACACTGAGGTTGAGAACCCGACATCATTAGGATCAACGAGGACGAGACAAAAGAATTGAAGAGGAATTCCATCTTCCAGGATACCATCTAATTTCAGAAAGGACAGAACAACAAGAGCAGGTGGTGTGATTTTATATATAAAAGGGGACCTAACTACAACCTTCAATGAGAAATTACTCACCATGAGATCCTCGGAATGTGTATGATGCATCCTTACCACTTCCTTGAAAGTTCAAATGTCACACATAAAAGGGAGGAATAGCTTTACGCTCAACAAGCCACAGTATGGGATAGAAAACAGTTGATGCTTTTTGCCCGTAACATAGGGTTATAAACCCAAGGAACTGCTTACCCACTGAAGTGGCAAATTGCCCAGAAATTACTTCAGTATAAAATCCAGAAAGAAAAAATCCTCAGAAATAATAGGGGGTGACCTTTGATAAGTCACCCCACCAAGGCTACTAGAGTGAGTGGTTCTCAGGTAAATATAGAGAAAGCACTGTAACTAAAGTTTTTTTAGTTTAGTTCATTTATTATGCACCCCATACCCATCCCGTGGGCGGTAGTGGAAAGGGTTACAGAGGCACATAATGGGCTCAGGGACTGAACCCCACAATTCATTTAGCTAAGCAAGTTACAATCTTGATGAGCTAGTTACAAAATTCAATATAAGTCGTCACATCAACAATGGGTTCGAGATCGACCTCAGGTACAGGTTCTAAATTAAGCAACTGACATACGTGGAGAGCTAGTGTCACAATTTATATGTTTGTCCTGCACACCGCCCCCCCCCCATCCAGCGGGCAGTGGTGGATAGGTTACAATCACTCAGTTACTACCTACAGTTAGCAAACTGGGGATATTTGGCTAAAATTTCTGGTAGCAGATCATTTTGAATGAAATATTTACACATCACTGGAACATTGGTTATAGAATTGTCTCTAAATTCACGTATCTTTTCGCACTCCATCACATAGTGACGGAGGGTGTGCGAATAATTTTGTTGACACAGTTTACATTTGGTCAGGTCTACATCGGCAGATAATGAGAATTCCCAGAGATACTTGTAACCGAGTCTAAGCCGAGCAGTAGTAACATGGGCCGTGACGAGGATTCAAACCTGCCCTTTGTTTCCCAGTTCTTTTTTGGGGGTGATAATTCCTAGCTCAACCAGGTACTCAAAGCTCAATACACTATGATCACTCATTCCCAAGGGGGGTTCCAACTTAACTTCCCTTATATCAGACTCATTTAGGGTAAATATCAGATCAAGCAAAGCTGGTTCATCTCCTCTCATTCTTGTCGGTCCCTTGACGTGTTGACTTAGAGAGTTTCTTGTTGCCACGTCCAGTAGCTTAGCTCTCTATGTGTCAGGTCCTCTATGTGGATGTCTCTTCCCCCAATCTATCTTCCCATGGTTGAAGTCTCTCATGATTAGTAGTCTGGATCCGTTCCTGCTAGCCACAGAAGCTGCTCTCTCTTATTATATTGATGGTGGCCATATTGTTTCTATCATATTCCTGTCTGGGTCTTCTGTCGTTTGGTGTGGGGTTATATATGGCTACTACTATAATTTTCTGTCCTCCAGTTGCTATGGTGCTTGATATGTAGTCACTGAAACCTTCACAGTTCTGATTTACCATTTCTTCAAAACTCCAACCTTTTCAATCCCATCTATGTTAGTGTACATTGCCTTGAAGCTTACTTTCTTTTGTTCATTTACTTGTCCCTTTCTTGGCGAGCGTTCTGCTGGTGGGGAAAGCTGTTCCCTGGGTGAGAAGATCTGTGAGGTGATTTGCAGGGTCTCAAGAGGATTTTGGGGTGGGGGTGGGGGTTCAAGGGAAGGGGGTACAGGTAGGTGTGGGTTAAGGAGATAGGGGAACATGGAGGGTATGGGGTGAGGGGGGGGGGGATAGGGAGGGTATGGGATGAAGGGGGAGGGGTGGGATGGGGGGGAAAGGCAGGAGGAGGGACACGGTGGGAATGTGGGAGGGGTAACAGGGTCAGAATGGGGGGGGGGAGGGAGGGGGAGTGAGCATTTGGGTGGGGCAGGTAGGGTGAGAGGAAGGGAGGGTTTCTATGCAGAGGGGGGTGGTGGTGTTGCCCTTCCCTCTGGTGTTGCTGGGATGCTGGTTGTAGGTTCCCCTCTTGTCTCTGGGACTGTCGTGTTGGGGGCTGCGATTTCCTGGTTTACTCTCTCTCCCTGTGCTTCCTCCTTGCCTCTGCTGCCCTGGCTCTCTCCTCCCTCATCCTGTCCCTCTGCAGGAATACTTTTTTGTATTCCTCCACATACTGCAACTGACTCTTTCTTTTCTAGAATAACCTCCTTCATGGACTCGTTTGTAAACACCACCTTTACCAGTCGGTTTCTGTCCTTGTTGTACCAGCCCAACCTGAAAACCTTCTCAATGTTTTGTTCAGCCCCTTCCATCTGTAACCCCTTCAGTATCTCATGTACTGCCTCTCCGTCCTTGCTATTCCATTCCTGCCTATTGGATCCTTCCTGTTCTTTGATGCCTACAACTACCACTGATCATTTTGTTTCCAGCAGCTGACTGGTGCACCTTGCTGCTTCCTGTGAGGTAGCTGCTTGCATGGCTACCTCCCTCACTGTGTCCATTGCTTCTGAGCTCTTTCTCAGTCTTTCCACAAATGTTTCAGGTACAGAGGCATTTCCTTCCAATGCAACATTCCCACCTTCCCTTTGGATGATAATCTGATGCTCGGCCTCTTTATTTTTCTCTGTGAGGGATTTGATCTCCTCCCTTGCTGATGTCAGCTCACTTTGCAGGTTGCAAATTGTAATCATCATTTCGTGTATCTCCCCCCTGAATTCCTTTAAAACTAGGGCTAACATTTCCTTCGTTTGGTCACTTTGACTATTCCCTGTGTTCCTGTTGTGTCCTCCTGCCATTGTGTCCCTTTGATATGTTTTGATAGGGTTAAGCAGGGGGGGAGGGGGAGGGAGGGAGGATGGGTGGGGGGGAGGAGGGAGATTGTATGTCGCTCTATCTATGGTGTCCAGTTGTCGTGTAGGTGTGTGTTTGTGTGTTTGCATGTATTCATCTTGTTTTATTCACCTAATTGTGTTTGCGGGGGTTGAGCTTTGCTCTTTCGGCCCGCCTCTCAACTGTCAATCAACTGTTTACTACTTTTTCTGGGGGGAGCCCCGTCGGCTCCCCGGAGCTATCCCAGGCTGATATGCTAATTTCAGACTTTGGCATCAGTCATGTGTATGGAGTTCTTAGGCCTACCGGAGACCACGGCCAGAACCGGGCCCCCTCAGAGAGGCACGGGAGCAATGGCCTATAGAAGCCCCCGTGTGGTTGGAAGCATTCTATGTCTGCCATCGACCGGGACAGGCACCCAGAAAGGTAAGCGCCCCAAAACAAACCCCTATTCTGGTTAAAATTGCTACCAAAATCCGAACTAGTGGATAGAACTCCCAAACAGAAAAACAAGCAAACTAGTGTGACGTCACACGTCACCGCGCCGCTGTCTGCGCAGCTCCCCCTCCCCGGGAGGGGGAAGGTGGAGCCCCAGACCTCCCACGCCGGCTATCCACCCATCAGTTCTTCGGCTGATGCTATAGGCACCGGTTATGTGCTCCGGCTCCAGTGGTTGTTTCAGCACTGCACCTAGAGTGTGGTGTCTGTTTTCTAGGTGGTGCGCGAGCCGGGAGTGATTCTCCAGTACTCGGGCTGCATGCCCTAGGGTTCCCTCCCTAGGTGCCCTGTAAGTACTGCCCTTGGGACCTTGGGGCCACCTTCCACAAGTCCTTGGGGTCTGCCCTGCTAGGCCGTT
>WNGS01164858.1:61214776-61226710 GCA_020271785.1 Procambarus virginalis
GGGGTTGAGCTCTGCTCTTTCCGCCCGCCTCTCAACTGTCAATCAACTGTTACTACTATTTTTTTCCCTCACACCACACACACACCCCAGGAAGCAGCCCGTGACAGCTGACTAACTCCCAGGTATCTATTTACTGCTAGGTAACAGGGGCATTAGGTTGAAAGAAACTCTGCCCATTGTTTCTCGCCGGCGCCCGGAATCGAACCCTGGACCACAGGATCACGCGTCCAGCGTGCTGTCCGCTCAGCCACCGACCCCCTCAGTGTTTGTGTGTGTGTGTGTGTGCACGCTCGCGGACGGTAGAGGGGGGGACCCACGAGGTGGGGTCTGGACCGCTGATAGTAGAGGTAAGTTGACCCCACCTCCGCCAGCGTGATGCGGGGGTCATCAGGGAACACATACTCATAGGAGCTGCTCAGGAAGTCCCACTAACCCGCCACCTCCCAATTCATTGTCATCGTCCTCTCATCCCTAGGGGTTAAGGGACGAGTAGGGATAGGGATGTGGTCAGGCGGCATGAGGAGGGAGTCAGCAAGGCGGACAGCCCGCCTGCTATCATAACTCACACTATATTTCCCATTTCTAAACTTTTCCCCAAACTTTTCCCGTCTCTTTACGCCCACAAAAAAACAGGGCGGGGAGGAAGGAGTCGGCAGAGAAGAGGGAAGATAAAAAGTGGCACTCGGCGCTGATGACAGGGAGGAGGGAGAGAAACGCAAAGAACTAAAAACGACACTTGTGACAAAAATATTGTGGCTTAGAGGGATTGAGGGAGGTGGGGGGGGGGGGTGTCTGTACAGGTCTGATGGTCACTTCATGAGGAAGGCTGGGAGGTATGAGGTGAATAGTGCACGGAGCACTGGAGGGACCCACAGTAGGTGGAGGGAGTGAAGGAGGGCCCCACAGTTGGTGGAGGGAGTGAAGGAGGGCCCCACAGTTGGTGGAGGGAGTGAAGGAGGGCCCCACAGTTGGTGGAGGGAGTGAAGCAGGGCCCCACAGTTGGTGGAGGGAGTGAAGGAGAGCCCCACAGTAGGTGGAGGGAGTGAAGCAGGGCCCCACAGTAGGTGGAGGGAGTGAAGGAGAGCCCCACAGTAGGTGGAGGGAGTGAAGGAGGGCCCCACAGTAGGTGGAGGGAGTGAAGGAGGGCCCCACAGTAGGTGGAGGGAGTGAAGCAGGGCCCCACAGTTGGTGGAGGGAGTGAAGGAGGGCCCCACAGTAGGTGGAGGGAGTGAAGGAGGGCCCCACAGTAGGTGGAGGGAGTGAAGGAGGGCCCCACAGTAGGTGGAGGGAGTGAAGCAGGGCCCCACAGCTGGTGGAGGGAGTGAAGCAGGGCCCCACAGTTGGTGGAGGGAGTGAAGCAGGGCCCCACAGTTGGTGGAGGGAGTGAAGCAGGGCCCCACAGTAGGTGGAGGGAGTGAAGCAGGGCCCCACAGTAGGTGGAGGGAGTGAAGCAGGGCCCCACAGTTGGTGGAGGGAGTGAAGGAGAGCCCCACAGTAGGTGGAGGGAGTGAAGGAGGGCCCCACAGTAGGTGGAGGGAGTGAAGGAGGGCCCCAGAATGAGTCCAGGGAGGGAAGGAGGGACCCAGAATGAGTCCAGGGAGGGAAGGAGGGACCCAGAATGAGTCCAGGGAGGGAAGGAGGGCTCTTGAGTGGGAGGAAGCTGGGCGAGGCAGCAGTGGAGATAAAAAAAAATAGAAAACAAAATTGTGCAGTGAACCAGTGCTTATAAAAATAATTTAAGGGACAATGTACGGAAGAATGAGGAAACAGAAGAGAATAACAGGGAGAGTGTATGTCTGTATATATATATATGTCGTACCTAGTAGCCAGAACGCAGTTCTTGGCCTACTATGCAAGACCCGATTTGCCTAATTAGCCAAGTTTTCCGGAATTTAATATTTTTCTATTTTTTCCTAAACTAACATAACTAAATCAATAATTTATGTTCTTAATATAATAATAATACTTAAAATAAACCAAAAGGAAACAAATGAACAAATCCACAAGGGCCGTGACGAGGATTCGAACCTGCGTCCGGGAGCATCCCAGACACTGCCTTAATCGACTGAGCTACGACAGGGTAAAAGAGTTGAAACCGAAGTTCTACTGAACTTACTGGATCCCATAGCCTCTCCGAGGCACAAACCAGGCTTTTACACAACTCGCCCCTGCACCCGAGCTATTTGGCTTTGATGTTTGACGAGTAGCCTAAATACACCACATAATATATTGCCTGTAACCCAATAATATCATGGGTAATAATTCTGGCAGTCAGGAAGGACTTGGAGAGCAGATGATAACGATAACATATAATCATGTAATAGATGATACATTACCATATGGATCATGATTATTGATAGTGACTATAGATATAAACTATATACTAGATATTATAAGACCTCTAATGTTTTTCTTCGGCTTTATCTTGAGCGTGTTATTCCCATTTAGATTATAGTGGCCATATTATTATACAGTGTACATAGTGTGTTGAATGTGTGCAGATAATTATGACAGTGTTAGTCCCGGGCCTCGCGGCTCTTCTCCTAGAGACGACAGATATGTTAGTAGTGCAGCCAAATCATGTAGGGAGTTATGTTAGTAATTTTAAAGATGTATTTTTTACATTGATTATGCATAAGACAAGGAATTATTTTTTAATATGAGGTCAATTAGGTCAAAGAAGGACATAGCCACTGCCTCGGTTGTTCTTATATGGGGGTGGAGAACATTAAAATAATTAATAAATACATGTTTTTGAGGTGAGTAACAAGTGGTTTGTGTTTGTGCAGGTGTGGAGTCGTCAGTGCGAGTGACGTCACTACATGTGCCACGACACGCCGTCCGCTACTCCAACCAGACACTCACCTGCAACTATGAGATAGGCAACAAGGAACTCTACTCCATTAAGTGGTACCACAACAATAATGAGTTCTACAGGTAATGATAATCCCTATTTGGTTTTACTGTCAACTGAATGATATTTTAAGTGATCTTAGTTTCCTTAAACATCATGATATATATTTATCTATCTTCATATATATCTACGAATGAGTGTCTATCAGAGGTTCAACCCATGGATTTGTGAGTGTGTGTGTACTCACCTATTTGTACTCACTTATTTGTGCTTGTGGGGGTTGAGCTTTGGCTCTTTGGTCCCGCCTCTCAACTGTCAATCAACTGATGTGCAGAGTTATGAGCCTATATATTGGGCTCTATCATATCTACATTTGAAACTGTGTATGGAGTCAGCCTCCACCACATCACTTTCTAATGCATTCCATTTACTAACTACTCTGACACTGAAAAAGTTATTTCTAATGTCTCTGTGGCTCATTTGGGTACTCAGCATCCACCTGTGTCCCCTTGTGCGTGTACCACCCGTGTTAAATAATCCATCCATGTCCACCCTGTCAATTCCACTGAGAATTTTGTATGTGGTGATCATGTCTCCCTTAGCTCTTCTGTCTTCCAGCGACGTGAGGTGCAGTTCGCGTAGTCTGTCCTCATAACACATGCCTCTTAATTCTGGCACTAGCCTAGTGGCATACCTTGGAACTTTTTCCAGCTTCGTCTTGTGCTTGACAAGATACGGGCTCCATGCTGGGGCTGCATACTCCAGGATTGGCCTTACATATGTGGTATACAAGGTTCTGAAGGATTCCTTACACAGGTTTCTGAAAGCAGTTCTGATGTTAGCCAGCCTCGCATAGACCGCTGATGTTATTCTTTTGATGTGGGCTTCGGGAGACAAGTTTGGCATGATATCAACTCCCAGATCTTTCTCTCTGTCCGTTTCGTGAAGGACTTCATCTCCCATTCGGTATCCAGTGACTGGCCTCCTAGTTCCTCCTCCTAGTTTCATTGCCTTACATTTACTTGGGTTAAACTTTATTAGCCATTTGTCGGACCATTCCTTCAGTTTGTTTAGGTCATCTTGTAGCCTCATACTATCTTCCTTTGTCTTAATCCTCCTCATAATTTTTGCATCATCAGCAAACATCGAGAGGAACGAGTCAATTCCTTCTGGGAGATCATTTACGTATATCAGAAACAGTATAGGTCCAAGCTAGGACTGATCTCTGTGGGACTCCACTGGTGACTCCCCGCCACTCCGAGACCTCACCGTTCAAGGTGACTCGCTGTGTCCTGTTGCTTAGGTACTCTCTTATCCAGTGGAGTACCTTCCCTTTCACTCCTGCCTGCGTCTCCAGTTTGTGCACTAGTCTCTTATGTGGTACTGTGTCAAAGCTTTCTGGCAGTCCAGAAATATGCAGTCTGCCCAGCCTCTCTCTCTCTTGCCTGATTTTTGTTGCCTGGTCATAGAACTCAATTAATCCTGTTAGGCATGATTTGCCATCTCTGAACCCATGCTGATGTTGTGTTACAAAGTTATTCCGCTCCAGATGTTCCACTAGCTTTTTTCGCACAATCTTTTCCATCATCTTGCATGGAATGCAAGTTAGGGACACTGGCCTGTAGTTCAGTGCCTCCTTCCTATCACCCTTCTTGTATATTGGGACTACATTGGCCCTCTTCCAACGTTTTGGCATTTCACCTGTTACCAGTGACTTGTTGTACACCATGGAGAGTGGTAGGCACAGAGCCTCTGCTCCTTCCTTTAGAATCCATGGTGAGATTCCATCCGGGCCTATAGCCTTTGTCACGCCCAAATCTAGCAAATGCTTCCTCACCTCCCCTCTGGTAATCACAAACTCCTCTAGTGGTGTCTGGTTCACTTCACTCTGAAGTGAAGACTTCCTGGAATTTCTTATTGAGTTCCTTGCACACTTTCTTGTCGTTTGTAATGAATCTTTCTGCCCCCTATCCTCAGTTTCATTACCTGTTCCTTCACTGTTGTTTTCCTCCAGATGTGGCTGTGCAGCAGTTTGGGTTGAGTCTTTGCTTTGCTCGCTATTTCATTTTCATATTGCCTCTCTACCTCTCTTCTCACCCTGACGTATTCATTCCTGGCGCTCTGGTATCTTTCTCTGCTCTCTAGTGTTCTGTTGTTTCTATAGTTTCTCCATGCCCTTTTACTTTGCTGCTTTGCTAGCTTGCAACTCTGATTAAACCATGGGTTTCTCATCTCCATTTCATTTTTTTTCCTTTTGGACTGGGACGAACTTGTCTGCTGCCTCCTTACATTTCTGTGTGATGTAGTCCATCATGTCTTGAACCGTCTTGCCTCTGAGCTCTGTTTCCCAAGTTATTTCAGTTAGGAATTTTCTCATCTCCTCATAGTTTCCCTTCCGGAATGCCGGCCTCTTGCTATCTGGTCCCTTCCTTGAGTACATTAACCCTTCTTCGACCAGATATTCAAAGAACAGTACACTGTGTGTGTGTGTGTGTGTGTGTGTGTGTGTGTGTGTGTGTGTGTGTGTGTGTGTGTGTGTGTCTACACACACACACTTGGGACACAAATGCCCCAGACATGGGACCTTTATTCCTCCAAGCGTCAGAGGTATACAAAGCCATCATGTCATTTCCGCCATGTTCAGCAGGGGGATACACTGGAGTAAGACCTCAGCACCTCAAGGAGATGACAAACCCAGTTCTCGGTGAAGTTGCTGAGACACTACTGTCAGAGGTCACGAAGTTTGTCAACGACTGCCTCTCTGGGCTGATCCCAGATACAATTAAACCCTTCTTCTTCGGAGCATCCCTTTGTGCCCTTAAGAAGAAGGATTGTGGAGTCAGACCCATTACCGTGGGTAACACACTTCGGCGCCTTGTTGCTAGGGCAGCTGTCAGAAAAATTAGCATAGACGCTGCAACGATGCTTCGACCCCATCAACTAGGTTTTGGTGTCCCCCATGGCTGTGAAGCAGCAGCTCATGCAGCACGAGCCTATATTAAGCACCTCCCAGAAAATAAGGCATTAATTAAATTATATTTTAAAAATGCCTTCAACCAGGTAAAAAGTGATGTGGTACTGGAAGCAGTTCGAACAAACTTTCCTTGTCTACTTCCCTTCGTTTCAGCAGGGTACAGTAGGGAATCGACACTGTTGTTTGGGGAAGATGAAGTTGCTTCTGCAGAAGGTGTCCAGCAGGGAGACCCACTTGCCCCTTTCCTTTTCTGCATGGCAGCTGAAGAGGTCACAAGCAGGATGTGCAGCGAATTCAACATCTTGTTCCTGGACGATGGCACCCTGGCAGGGACACAGGAATCCCTGCTAGGAGATCTTCAGCTAGTGAAATCGAAGGGAGAGGAGCTAGGCCTTACACTAAACCCATCAAAGTGGGAAATCATCTCATTTTGCCAACCAATTATAGATGCAGTACGAACCTTATTGCCAGGAGCCCAAGTGGTCGCTCCCACCGACAGTGTGCTGCTAGGGGCACCTCTGGGCTCGAGCGCCATTGAGGTAGTCCTCGAAGAAAAGCTTAACGACTTGAGGAGGATGGAGGAAAGAATAGGGGCTTTGGATGCTCACGATGTTTTGTACCTTCTCACAAGGTGTTTGACTTTGCCCAGACTTACCTATTTCCTCAGGTGTGCTCCTTTCTTCGACAGCCCAAATTAACGGAATACGACTCACTTCTAAAGTCAATAACTATGAAAGTGTTAAACCTCACCTTGCAAGATGACCAGTGGACCCAAGCAACGCTCCCAGTTAGACTCCGGGGTATAGGTATTCGCAAGGCAACACAGCATTGCCGGCATTCTTATCCTCGACCAGTGCTACAAGTGAATTAGTCAATGAAATACTACCGGAATACCTGAGGAACTCCATTGGGGTTCGTGATCCCAAATTTGTGGAAGGAGCTGGTCAGTGGGACACACTTGCCAATTCACACACTCGACCAACTTTTCCAAACGACGGTAAACAGGCCAAATGGGATAGCCCCATAGTGGAGAACATCGCCAAAGCATTGCTGGAGGTAGCTTCTGAGAAGGGCAGAGCGCGTCTCCTAGCTGTGCAAGCCCCCCATGCTGGGGACTTCCTGTTGGCAGTCCCTAATTCCGCCTTGGGCGCCCGCCTGGACTATCGAGCCCTAAGTATTGGTGTTGCCGTGCGCCTTGCCGCCCCTATCTCCACCGAACACCGGTGTATTTGTGGCCATGCACGGGCAGACCAATACGGCAGCCATGGTCTCATCTGTCGTAAGACACAGGGAAAGATTGCCAGAATTGAAGCAGTCAATGACATCATCAAGAGAAGTTTGGCTACAGCTGGGTGTCCAACACAAAGGGAACCCCAGTTGTGCAGACCTAACAACAGCCAAAAACGCCCAGATGGAGTCACCCTGCAGCCATGGAGGGAAGGTAAACAGGTCGTATGGGATTACACGTGTGCATCTACATTGGTTGATACCTATCTACCTTACAGCACAGCTGAGGGAGGCGGGGCACCCACCTCAAGGAAGACCCAGAAAATCAACAAGTACAGAGACCTGGAACGTTGTTACAGGTCCGTGCCGATAGGCTCTGAGACTCTGGGCGCCTGGGGTAAATGTGCACTTAAGTTCCTGAAGGAGGTGGGCGAGGACCTCATTGGGAAAACTAGAGACCCACGAGCGGCCAGTTTCCTGTTCCAGCGCCTCAGTGTCGCAGTTCAGAGAGGAAGTGCGTGCTGTATCCTGGGTACGCACCGAACCTCCGAGGAGCTGGACGAGGTCTTCGAACGCTGTTTGTTATATTGTTATATATATGTGTGTTCTCTGTAAACACTGTGTGTATATATATATATATATATATATATATATATATATATATATATATATATATATATATATAATATATATATATATATATATATATATATATATATATATATATATATATATATATATATATATATATATATATATATATATATATAATATATATATATTTGTACCAGCACAGATTTTGGTGATTAACATGCCGAGTTTGGTCTTAAAGTTTTAAGGTAACCAAATTTACAGTTAATGTTTAGTTAGAAGGTGAACAGACATTCCTAAGCAAAGAAATGAAACTGGCGACTGATGTATGCAATAAAAAATGAGAAATTTGAGAGTTAACATAATTACCGCATGTAACATTAATACGATAAGATAGTGATAGTGAGACATTATATTGGTGGAGCTGTTTTCTAGATAGGCGAGTCAGTAGCCTATCTACTGATACGCTGAGTCAGTATTATATGGTGAGAAAATAAGGTACTTCATTATTATCTTATGAATAAAGTATAGGTTGAGCACTTTTCATTTGATTAAGTAGTGGAGTGAGCGTATGTTAAGCATGCTTAGGGGTTTAAGCAGAAGGGCACAATGCTATTTGAAGACATAATTTGTTGTAGTTCTGATAGCTCATTATTGCTGGATTATAATGTGTTTGAGGTAGTTCCAGGGGGTTGTACTCCATGCACACACACCCTAAGTTAGATAAGGATAGATTAGTGAGCAGTATAATGTGAGAAGAGCAGTGTGGGGGGCATAGTGTCTGATTTGTTGAGGTATGCCAACTATTCTGGACACTTTTGGCTGTGATGTATTTTGAGTGCTGAAGGTAAGTGTACTTTCTTTCAAAATACAGTGTAGTTGACCTTTTTCTGTTTAGTGTGACCTTGCTTGCTGTCATCCATCGGTTGATTCTATGTTTAACTCATGGTCTACTGCATCATTTTGGTTGTGTTGGTTGGGTGTGGAGGAACCTTAGGTGGTGTCGGCAGCAGACAGTAAAGTGATTGTTGCTCACCGTATCGTAAACTTCCTCATATTACATCGTACTCGTAGAATATAAATGAGGTGCAGAATATTTATTTTGTCATTCTCTTTTTCCATGAAACAGTATTTTAATTAATATTAATATTTTGTAAGCTATTTATAACAATATTTTATAACAATTGTGTATAGTTACTTTATTATTCTGTACTTTAAAATATGATTAATGTAGAGTAAGCATAAAACAGTGTAAAACTGGGGGTTCACTTCAAGTATAATACAATAGTAATAATAAGGGCATGTATTCCGCAGGTATACCCCTGGTGATGACCCAAAGTTCGCATTCTTCAACACCACACTTCTCAAAGTTAACGTAAGTAGTCTAGACTTACAGCCATATAACATTAGAAAACTACAGTCTTTATAATTATTTGATGTGCTAAATTATCGACAGTTATTGTATCAAGATGTTGACTGTAGCTTAGCGGTCTGCCATGTTATTATGAGTCAAATCATAGGTACTCAGTCGTGTTAGGTAGCCGTAGAACACTGCAATGTACTTGTAACAAGACTTACTGGTCTAAGGAAACTGCGAAGGACTAACCGTCAGTTTTCTCTGATCTTCACACTCTCTTGTCATGTATGGTAATGCTGCATATATTATATTGAGAACACTGATAAACAGGAGTCACATGATGCACACCGTGCACTATAATGTTGCACACGTTGGACTGCATCACTTGGCAGCCTTCACACAGTCTACCTTCTCACAGTAGGCCTTCACACAGTAGGCCTTCTCACAGTAGGCCTTCTCACAGTAGGCCTTCTCACAGTAGGCCTTCTCACAGTAGGCCTTCACACAGCAGGCCTTCTCACAGCAGGCCTTCACACAGCAGGCCTTCTCACAGTAGGCCTTCACACAGCAGGCCTTCTCACAGTAGGCCTTCTCACAGTAGGCCTTCTCACAGTAGGCCTTCTCACAGCAGGCCTTCACACAGCAGGCCTTCACACAGCAGGCCTTCTCACAGTAGGCCTTCACACAGCAGGCCTCACAGTAGGCCTTCACACAGAAGGCCTTCTCACAGTAGGCCTTCTCACAGCAGGCCTTCACACAGCAGGCCTTCACACAGTAGGCCTTCACACAGTAGGCCTTCTCACAGTAGGCCTTCACACAGTAGGCCTTCACACAGTAGGCCTTCACACAGTAGGCCTTCTCACAGTAGGCCTTCTCACAGTAGGCCTTCTCACAGTAGGCCTTCTCACAGTAGGCCTTCACACAGTAGGCCTTCACACAGTAGGCCTTCACACAGTAGGCCTTCACACAGCAGGCCTTCACACAGTAGGCCTTCACACAGTAGGCCTTCACACAGTAGGCCTTCACACAGTAGGCCTTCACACAGTAGGCCTTCTCACAGTAGGCCTTCACACAGTAGGCCTTCACACAGTAGGCCTTCTCACAGCAGGCCTTCACACAGTAGGCCTTCACACAGTAGGCCTTCACACAGTAGGCCTTCACACAGTAGGCCTTCACACAGTAGGCCTTCTCACAGCAGGCCTTCACACAGCAGGCCTTCACACAGCAGGCCTTCACACAGTAGGCCTTCACACAGTAGGCCTTCACACAGCAGGCCTTCACACAGTAGGCCTTCTCACAGTAGGCCTTCACACAGCAGGCCTTCACACAGCAGGCCTTCACACAGTAGGCCTTCACACAGTAGGCCTTCTCACAGTAGGCCTTCTCACAGTAGGCCTTCACACAGTAGGCCTTCTCACAGTAGGCCTTCACACAGTAGGCCTTCACACAGCAGGCCTTCACACAGTAGGCCTTCACACAGTAGGCCTTCACACAGCAGGCCTTCACACAGTAGGCCTTCTCACAGCAGGCCTTCTCACAGCAGGCCTTCTCACAGCAGGCCTTCACACAGTAGGCCTTCTCACAGTAGGCCTTCACACAGTAGGCCTTCTCACAGCAGGCCTTCTCACAGTAGGCCTTCTCACAGTAGGCCTTCTCACAGTAGGCCTTCACACAGCAGGCCTTCACACAGCAGGCCTTCTCACAGTAGGCCTTCTCACAGCAGGCCTTCACACAGTAGGCCTTCTCACAGTAGGCCTTCACACAGTAGGCCTTCACACAGTAGGCCTTCTCACAGCAGGCCTTCACACAGTAGGCCTTCTCACAGCAGGCCTTCTCACAGTAGGCCTTCACACAGTAGGCCTTCTCACAGTAGGCCTTCACACAGTAGGCCTTCTCACAGCAGGCCTTCTCACAGTAGGCCTTCTCACAGTAGGCCTTCTCACAGCAGGCCTTCACACAGTAGGCCTTCTCACAGTAGGCCTTCACACAGCAGGCCTTCACACAGTAGGCCTTCACACAGCAGGCCTTCTCACAGTAGGCCTTCACACAGCAGGCCTTCACACAGCAGGCCTTCTCACAGCAGGCCTTCACACAGCAGGCCTTCTCACAGTAGGCCTTCACACAGCAGGCCTTCACACAGTAGGCCTTCACACAGCAGGCCTTCTCACAGTAGGCCTTCACACAGCAGGCCTTCACACAGCAGGCCTTCTCACAGCAGGCCTTCACACAGTAGGCCTTCTCACAGTAGGCCTTCACACAGCAGGCCTTCACACAGTAGGCCTTCACACAGCAGGCCTTCTCACAGTAGGCCTTCACACAGCAGGCCTTCACACAGCAGGCCTTCACACAGCAGGCCTTCACACAGTAGGCCTTCACACAGTAGGCCTTCACACAGCAGGCCTTCTCACAGTAGGCCTTCACACAGCAGGCCTTCTCACAGTAGGCCTTCACACAGTAGGCCTTCTCACAGTAGGCCTTCACACAGTAGGCCTTCACACAGCAGGCCTTCACACAGTAGGCCTTCTCACAGTAGGCCTTCACACAGTAGGCCTTCTCACAGCAGGCCTTCACACAGCAGGCCTTCACACAGCAGGCCTTCACACAGTAGGCCTTCACACAGCAGGCCTTCACACAGTAGGCCTTCTCACAGCAGGCCTTCACACAGCAGGCCTTCTCCTGGCTGTCTCCCCCTCTCAACTGTCAATCACACTGGTGTCGAGCCTCCTCGCACTTTTTTTTTTAATGATCCCCCCTCCACCCACACCACACACCCCAGGCGAAGCATGCCCGTGACAGCTGAGCTAACTCCCAGGTATCTATGTTACTGCTCGGGCTGAACCAGGGGGGCATTAGGTGAACGACTCTGCCCATTGTTTCTCGCCGGCGCCCCGGAAATCTACACTCGGATCCACAGGACTCACGCGTCCCGCT
>WNGS01164858.1:61226845-61240668 GCA_020271785.1 Procambarus virginalis
CCAGCGTGCTGTCCGCTCAGCCACCGACCCCCTCAGTGTTTGTGTGTGTGTGGTGTGCACGCTCGCGGACGGTAGAGGGGGGGGGGACCCACGAGGTGGGGTCTGGACCGCTGATAGTAGAGGTAAGTTGACCCCACCTCCGCCAGCGTGATGCGGGGGTCATCAGGGAAACATACTCATAGGAGCTGCTCAGGAAGTCCCACTAACCCGCCACCTCCCAATTCATTGTCATCGTCCTCTCATCCCTAGGGGTTAAGGGACGAGTAGGGATAGGGATGTGGTCAGGCGGCATGAGGAGGGAGTCAGCAAGGCGGACAGCCCGCCTGCTATCATAAACTCACACTATATTTCCCATTTCTAAACTTTTCCCCAAACTTTTCCCGTCTCTTTACGCCCACAAAAAACAGGGCGGGGAGGAAGGAGTCGGCAGAGAAGAGGGAAGATAAAAAGTGGCACTCGGCGCTGATGACAGGGAGGAGGGAGAGAAACGCAAAGAACTAAAAACGACACTTGTGACAAAAATATTGTGGCTTAGAGGGATTGAGGGAGGTGGGGGGGGGGAGGGTGTCCGTACAGGTCTGATGGTCACTTCATGAGGAAGGCTGGGAGGTATGAGGTGAATAGTGCACGGAGCACTGGAGGGACCCACAGTAGGTGGAGGGAGTGAAGGAGGGCCCCACAGTAGGTGGAGGGAGTGAAGGAGGGCCCCACAGTTGGTGGAGGGAGTGAAGGAGGGCCCCACAGTAGGTGGAGGGAGTGAAGGAGGGCCCCACAGTAGGTGGAGGGAGTGAAGGAGGGCCCCACAGTAGGTGGAGGGAGTGAAGGAGGGCCCCACAGTAGGTGGAGGGAGTGAAGGAGGGCCCCACAGTAGGTGGAGGGAGTGAAGGAGGGCCCCACAGTTGGTGGAGGGAGTGAAGGAGGGCCCCACAGTAGGTGGAGGGAGTGAAGGAGGGCCCCACAGTAGGTGGAGGGAGTGAAGGAGGGCCCCACAGTAGGTGGAGGGAGTGAAGGAGGGCCCCACAGTAGGTGGAGGGAGTGAAGGAGGGCCCCACAGTAGGTGGAGGGAGTGAAGGAGGGCCCCACAGTAGGTGGAGGGAGTGAAGCAGGGCCCCACAGTAGGTGGAGGGAGTGAAGCAGGGCCCCACAGTAGGTGGAGGGAGGGAAGGAGGGCCCCACAGTAGGTGGAGGGAGTGAAGGAGGGCCCCACAGTAGGTGGAGGGAGTGAAGCAGGGCCCCACAGTAGGTGGAGGGAGTGAAGCAGGGCCCCACAGTAGGTGGAGGGAGTGAAGCAGGGCCCCACAGTAGGTGGAGGGAGTGAAGGAGGGCCCCACAGTAGGTGGAGGGAGTGAAGCAGGGCCCCACAGTTGGTGGAGGGAGTGAAGCAGGGCCCCACAGTAGGTGGAGGGAGTGAAGCAGGGCCCCACAGTAGGTGGAGGGAGTGAAGCAGGGCCCCACAGTAGGTGGAGGGAGTGAAGGAGGGCCCCACAGTTGGTGGAGGGAGTGAAGCAGGGCCCCACAGTTGGTGGAGGGAGTGAAGCAGGGCCCCACAGTTGGTGGAGGGAGTGAAGCAGGGCCCCACAGTTGGTGGAGGGAGTGAAGCAGGGCCCCACAGTTGGTGGAGGGAGTGAAGCAGGGCCCCACAGTTGGTGGAGGGAGTGAAGCAGGGCCCCACAGTTGGTGGAGGGAGTGAAGCAGGGCCCCACAGTTGGTGGAGGGAGTGAAGCAGGGCCCCACAGTAGGTGGAGGGAGTGAAGCAGGGCCCCACAGTAGGTGGAGGGAGTGAAGCAGGGCCCCAGAATGAGTCCAGGGAGGGAAGGAGGGCTCTTGAGTGGGAGGAAGCTGGGCGAGGCAGCAGTGGAGATAAAAAAAATAGAAAACAAAATTGTGCAGTGAACCAGTGCTTATAAAAATAATTTAAGGGACAACGTACGGAAGAATGAGGAAACAGAAGAGAATAACAGGGAGAGTGTATGTCTGTATATATATATATGTCGTACCTAGTAGCCAGAACGCAGTTCTTGGCCTACTATGCAAGACCCGATTTGCCTAATTAGCCAAGTTTTCCGGAATTTTAATATTTTTCTATTTTTTCCTAAACTAACATAACTAAATCAATAATTTATGTTCTTAATATAATAATAATACTTGAAATAAACCAAAAGGAAACAAATGAACAAATCCACAAGGGCCGTGACGAGGATTCGAACCTGCGTCCAGGAGCATTCCAGACACTGCCTTAATCGACTGAGCTACGACAGGGTAAAAAGAGTTGAAACCGAAGTTCTACTGAACTTACTGGATCCCATAGCCTCTCCGAGGCACAAACCAGGCTTTTACACAACTCGCCCCTGCACCCGAGCTATTTGGCTTTGATGTTTGACGAGTAGCCTAAATACACCACATAATATATTGCCTGTAACCCAATAATATCATGGGTAATAATTCTGGCAGTCAGGAAGGACTCTGAGAGCAGATGATAACGATAACATATAATCATGTAATAGATGATACATTACCATATGGATCATGATTATTGATAGTGACTATAGATATAAACTATATAGTAGATATTATAAGACCTCTAATGTTTTTCTTCGGCTTTATCTTGAGCGTGTTATTCCCATTTAGATTATAACGCCCATATTATTATACAGTGTACATAGTGTGTTGAATGTGTGCAGATAATTATGACAGTGTTAGTCCCGGGCCTCGCGGCTCTTCTCCTAGAGACAACAGATATGTTAGTAATGCAGCCAAATCATGTAGGGAGTTATGTTAGTAATTTTAAAGATGTATTTTTTACATTGATTATGCATAAGACAAGGAATTATTTTTTAATATGAGGTCAATTTGGTCAAAGAAGGACATAGCCACTGCCTCGGTTGTTCTTATATGTGGGTGGAGAACATTAAAATAATTAATAAATACATGTTTTTGAGGTGAGTAACAAGTGGTTTGTGTTTGTGCAGGTGTGGAGTCGTCAGTGCGAGTGACGTCACTACATGTGCCACGACACGCCGTCCGCTACTCCAACCAGACACTCACCTGCAACTATGAGATAGGCAACAAGGAACTCTACTCCATTAAGTGGTACCACAACAATAATGAGTTCTACAGGTAATGATAATCCCTATTTGGTTTTACTGTCAACTGAATGATATTTTAAGTGATCTTAGTTTCCTTAAACATCATGATATATATTTATCTATCTTCATATATATCTACGAATGAGTGTCTATCAGAGGTTCAACCCATGGATTTGTGAGTGTGTGTGTACTCACCTATTTGTACTCACTTATTTGTGCTTGTGGGGGTTGAGCTTTGGCTCTTTGGTCCCGCCTCTCAACTGTCAATCAACTGATGTGCAGAGTTATGAGCCTATATATTGGGCTCTATCATATCTACATTTGAAATTGTGCATGGAGTCAGCCTCCACCACATCACTTCATAATGCATTCCATTTACTAACTACTCTGACACTGAAAAAGTTTTTTCTAATGTCTCTGTGGCTCATTTGGGTACTCAGCTTCCACCTGTGTCCCCTTGTGCGTGTACCACCCGTGTTAAATAATCCATCCTTGTCCACCCTGTCAATTCCACTGAGAATTTTGTATGTGGTGATCATGTCTCCCCTAGCTCTTCTGTCTTCCAGCGACGTGAGGTGCAGTTCACGTAGTCTGTCCTCATAACACATGCCTCTTAATTCTGGCACTAGCCTAGTGGCATACCTCGGAACTTTTTCCAGCTTCGTCTTGTGCTTGACTAGATACGGGCTCCATGCTGGGGCTGCATACTCCAGGATTGGCCTTACATACGTGGTATACAAGGTTCTGAAGGATTCTTTACACAAGTTTCTGAAAGCAGTTCTGATGTTAGCCAGCCTCGCATAGACCGCTGATGTTATTCTTTTGATGTGGACTTCGGGAGACAGGTTTGGCGTGATATCAACTCCCAGATCTTTCTCTCTGTCCGTTTCGTGAAGGACTTCATCTCCCATTCGGTATCCAGTGACTGGCCTCCTAGTTCCTCCTCCTAGTTTCATTACCTTACATTTACTTGGGTTGAACTTTAGTAGCCATTTGTCGGACCATTCCTTCAGTTTGTTTAGGTCATCTTGTAGCCTCATACTATCTTCCTTTGTCTTAATCCTTGAGTATACCTTGTATACCTTGAGGTGCTTCCGGGGCTTAGCGTCCCCGCGGCCCGGTCATCGACCAGGCCTCCTGGTTGCTGGACTGATCAACCAGGCTGTTGGACGCGGCTGCTCGCAGCCTGACGTACGAGTCACAGCCTGGTTGATCAGGTATCCTTTGGAGGTGCTTATCCAGTTCTCTCTTGAACACTGTGAGGGGTTTGCCAGTTATGCCTCTTATGTGTAGCGTGAGCGTGTTGAACAGTCTCGGGCCCCTGATGTTGATGGAGTTCTCTCTCAGAGTACCAGTTGCACCTCTGTTTTTCAACGGGGGTATTCTGCACATCCTGCCATGTCTTCTGGTCTCATGTGATGTTATTTCTGTGTGCAGGTTTGGGACCAGCCCCTCTAATATTTTCCACGTGTAAATTATCATGTATCTCTCCCGCCTGCGCTCAAGGGAGTACAGATTTAGGCTCTTTAGTCGGTCCCAATAGTTTAGATGTTTTACAGAGTGGATTCTAGCAGTAAAGGATCTCTGCACGCTCTCCAGGTCAGCAATTTCTCCAGCTTTGAAAGGGGCTGTCATTGTGCAGCAGTACTCCACTCTAGAGAGTGGAGTACTGCTGCACAATGTCCTCCTCATAATTTTTGCATCATCAGCAAACATCGAGAGGAACGAGTCAATTCCTTCTGGGAGATCATTTACGTATATCAGAAACAGTATAGGTCCAAGCTAGGACTGATTTCTGTGGGACTCCACTGGTGACTCCCCTCTACTCCGAGACCTCACCCTTCACGGTGACTCGCTGTGTCCTGTTGCTTAGGTACTCTCTTATCCAGTGGAGTACCTTCCCTTTCACTCCTGCCTGCGTCTCCAGTTTGTGCACTAGTCTCTTTATGTGGTACTGTGTCAAAAGCTTTCTGGCAGTCCAGAAATATGCAGTCTGCCCAGCCTCTCTCTCTCTTGCCTGATTTTTGTTGCCTGGTCATAGAACTCAATTAATCCTGTTAGGCATGATTTGCCATCTCTGAACCCATGCTGATGTTGTGTTACAAAGTTATTCCGCTCCAGATGTTCCACTAGCTTTTTTCGCACAATCTTTTCCATCATCTTGCATGGAATGCAAGTTAGGGACACTGGCCTGTAGTTCAGTGCCTCCTTCCTATCACCCTTCTTGTATATTGGGACTACATTGGCCCTCTTCCAACGTTTTGGCATTTCACCTGTTACCAGTGACTTGTTGTACACCATGGAGAGTGGTAGGCACAGAGCCTCTGCTCCTTCCTTTAGAATCCATGGTGAGATTCCATCCGGGCCTATAGCCTTTGTCACGCCCAAATCTAGCAGATGCTTCCTCATCTCCCCTCTGGTAATCACAAACTCCTCTAGTGGTGTCTGGTTTGATGTTCCCTCCCTTATCTCTGGGACTTCTCCTTGCTCTGAAATGAAGACTTCCTGGAATTTCTTATTGAGTTCCTTGCACACTTTCTTGTCGTTTGTAATGAATCTTTCTGCCCCTATCCTCAGTTTCATTACCTGTTCCTTCACTGTTGTTTTCCTCCAGATGTGGCTATGCAGCAGTTTGGGTTGAGTCTTTGCTTTGCTCGCTATTTCATTTTCATATTGCCTCTCTACCTCTCTTCTCACCCTGACGTATTCATTCCTGGCGCTCTGGTATCTTTCTCTGCTCTCTAGTGTTCTGTTGTTTCTATAGTTTCACCACGCCCTTTTACTTAGCTGCTTTGCTAGCTTGCAACTCTGATTAAACCATGGGTTACTCATCTCCATTTCATTTTTTGCCTTTTGGACTCAGACGAACTTGTCTGCTGCCTCCTTACATTTCTGTGTGATGTAGTCCATCATGTCTTGAACCGTCTTTCCTCTGAGCTCTGTTTCCCAAGCTATTTCAGTTAGGGATTTTCTCATCTCCTCATAGTTTCCCTTCCGGAATGTCGGCCTCTTGCTTTCTGGTCCCTTCCTTGAGTACATTAACCCTTCTTCGACCAGATATTCAAAGAACAGTACACTGTGTGTGTGTACTCACCTAGTTGTATTCACCTAGTTGTGCTTGCGGGGGTTGAGCTCTGGCTCTTTGGTCCCGCCTCTCAACCGTCAATCAACAGGTGTTCAGGTTCCTGAGCCTGTGTGTGTGTGTGTGTGTGTGTGTGTGTGTGTGTGTGTGTGTGTGTGTGTGTGTGTGTGTGTGTGTGTGTGTGTGTGTGTGTGTGTCTACACACACACACTTGGGACACAAATGCCCCAGACATGGGACCTTTATTCCTCCAAGCGTCAGAGGTATACAAAGCCATCATGTCATTTCCGCCATGTTCAGCAGGGGGATACACTGGAGTAAGACCTCAGCACCTCAAGGAGATGACAAACCCAGTTCTCGGCGAAGTTGCCGAGACACTACTGTCAGAGATCACGAAGTTTGTCAACGACTGCCTCTCCGGGTTGATCCCAGATACAATTAAACCCTTTTTCTTCGGAGCATCCCTTTGTGCCCTTAAGAAGAAGGATGGTGGAGTCAGACCCATTGCCGTGGGCAACACACTTCGGCGCCTTGTTGCTAGGGCAGCTGTCAGAAAAATTAGTATAGACGCTGCAGCGATGCTTCGACCCCATCAACTAGACTTTGGTGTCCCCCATGGCTGTGAAGCAGCAGCTCATGCAGCACGAGCCTATATTAAGCACCTCCCAGAAAATAAGGCATTAATTAAATTATACTTTAAAAACTCCTTCAACCAGGTAAAAAGGGATGTGGTACTGGAAGCAGTTCGAACCAGCTTTCCTTGTCTACTTCCCTTCGTTTCAGCAGGGTACAGTAGGAAATCGGCACTGTTGTTTGGGGAACATGAAGTTGCTTCTGCAGAAGGTGTCCAGCAGGGAGACCCACTTGCCCCTTTCCTTTTCTGCATGGCAGCTGAAGAGGTCACATGCAGGATGTGCAGCGAATTCAACATCTTGTTCCTGGATGATGGCACCCTGGCAGGGACACAGGAATCCCTGCTAGGAGATCTTCAGCTAGTGAAATCGAAGGGAGAGGAACTAGGCCTTACACTAAATCCATCAAAGTGGGAAATTATCTCATTTGTCCAACCAATCATAGATGCAGTACGAACCATATTGCCAGGAGCCCCAGTGATCGCTCCCACCAACAGTGTGCTGCTAGGGGCACCTCTGGGCTCGAGCGCCATTGAGGTAGTCCTCGAAGAAAAGCTTAACGACCTGAGGAGGGTGGAGGAAAGAATAGGGGCTTTGGATGCTCACGATGTTTTGTACCGTCTTACAAGGTGTTTGACTTTGCCCAGACTTACCTATTTCCTCAGGTGTGCTCCTTTCTTCGACAGCCCAAAATTAACGGAATACGACTCACTTCTAAAGTCAATAACTATGAAAGTGTTAAACCTCACCTTACAAGATGACCAGTGGACCCAAGCAACGCTCCCAGTTAGACTCGGGGGTATAGGTATTCACATGGCAACACAGCATTGCCGGCATTCTTATCCTCGACCAGTGCTACAAGTGAATTAGTCAATGAAATACTACCGGAATACCTAAGGAACTCCATTGGGATTCGTGATCCCAAATTTGTGGAAGGAGCTGGTCAGTGGGACGCACTTGCCAATTCACACACTCGACCAACTTTTCCAAACGACGGCAAACAGGCCAAATGGGATAGCCCCATAGTGGAGAACATCGCCAAAGCATTGCTGGAGGTAGTTTCTGAGAAGGGCAGAGCGCGTCTCCTAGCTGTGCAAGCCCCCCATGCTGGGGACTTCCTGTTGGCAGTCCCTAATTCCGCCTTGGGCGCCCGCCTGGACTATCGAGCCCTAAGTATTGGTGTTGCCCTGAGCCTTGCCGCCCCTATCTCCACCGAACACCGGTGTATTTGCGGCCATGCACGGGCAGACCAATACGGCAGCCATGGTCTCATCTGTCGTAAGACACAGGGAAAGAATGCCACAATTGAAGCAGTCAATGACATCATCAAGAGAAGTTTGGCTACAGCTGGGTGTCCAGCACAAAGGGAACCTCAGTTGTGCAGACCTAACAACAGCCAAAAACGCCCAGATGGAGTCACCCTGCAGCCATGGAGGAAAGGTAAACAGGTCGTGTGGGACTACACGTGTGCATCTACGTTGGCTAATACCTATCTACCTTACAGCACAGCTGAGGGAGGCGGGGCAGCCACCTCAAGGAGACCCAGAAAATCAACAAGTACAGAGACCTAGAACGTTGTTACAGGTTCGTGCCGATAGGCTTTGAGACTCTGTGCGCCTGGGGTAAATGTGCACTTAGGTTTTTAAAGAAGGTGGGCGAGAAACTCATTGGGAAAACTAGAGACCCACGAGCGGCCAGTTTCCTGTTCCAGCGCCTCAGTGTCGCAGTTCAGAGGGGAAGTGCGTGCTGTATCCTGGGTACGCACCCAACCTCCGAGGAGCTGGACGAGGTCTTCGAACGGTGTTTGTTATATTGTTATATATGTGTGTTCTCTGTAAACTATATATATATATATATATATATATATATATATATATATATATATATATATATATATATATATATATATATATGCATTTGGGTGAGGTGACATGTTACAATGGTTGGGGTGAGGTGAGAACAAACACAGAACACGAAACAATGGGTATAAGCTAAAGGGAAGAATAGATCTGTAACTGCAGAAGGCCTATTGGCCCATATTTCTTGATGTTTCTATATTGGAGCGGAGTCTTGAAGTGGGTAGAATATAGTTGTGCGTTAATTGGCTGTTGATTGCTGGTGTTGACTTCTTGATGTGTAGTGCCTCGCAGATGTCAAGCCGCCTGTTGTCGCTGTATCTATCAATGATTTCTGTGTTATACAGCGACAACAGGCGGCTTGACATCTGCGAGGCACTACACATCAAGAAGTCAACACCAGCAATCAACAGCCAATTAACGCACAACTATATTCTACCCACTTCAAGACTCCGCTCCAATATAGAAACATCAAGAAATATGGGCCAATAGGCCTTCTGCAGTTACAGATCTATTCTTCCCTTTAGCTTATACCCATTGTTTCGTGTTCTGTGTTTGTTCTCACCTCACCCCAAACCATTGTAACATGTCACCTCACCCAAATGCAGGTATAAAAAAGAAAAGCTGTTTAAACTCTGTTCAGTTATAGTTGTTTTGTGTAAATATATATATATATATATATATATATATATATATATATATATATATATATATATATATATATATATATATATATAAACCACTGATTCAGTGGTTTGTACCAGCACAGATTTTGGTGATTAACATGCCGAGTTTGGTCTTAAAGTTTTAAGGTAACCAAATTTACAGTTAATGTTTAGTTAGAAGGTGAACAGACATTCCTAAGCAAAGAAATGAAACTGGTGACTGATGTATGCAATAAAAAATGAGAAATTTGAGAGTATACTTACCGCATGTAATATTAATACGATGAGGTAGTGATAATGAGACATTATATTGGTGGAGCTGTTTTCTAGATATGCGAGTCAGTAGCCTATCTACTGATACGCTGAGTCAGTATTATATGGTGAGAAAATAAGGTACTTCATTGTTATCTTATGAATAAAGTAAAGGTTGAGCACTTTTCATTTGATTAAGTAGTGGAGTGAGCGTATGTTAAGCATGCTTAGGGGTTTAAACAGAAGGGTACAATGCTATTTGAAGACATAATTTGTTGTAGTTCTGATAGCTCATTATTGCTGGGTTATAATGGGTTTGAGGTAGTTCCAGGGGGTTGTACTCCATGCACACACACCCGAAGTTAGATATGGATAGATTAGTGAGCAGTATAATGTGAGAAGAGCAGTGTGAGGGGCATAGTGTCTGATTTGTTGAGGTATACCAACTATTCTGGACACTTTTGGCTGTGATGTATTATGAGTGCTGAAGGTAAGTGTACTTTCTTTCAAAATACAGTGTAGTTGACCTTTTTCTGTTTAGTGTGACCTTGCTTGCTGTCATCCATCGGTTGATTCTATGTTTAACTCATGGTCTACTGCATCATTTTGGTTGTGTTGGTTGGGTGTGGAGGAACCTTAGGTGGTGTCGGCAGCAAACAGTAAAGTGATTGTTGCTCACGGTATCGTAAACTTCCTCATATTACATCGTACTCGTAGAATATAAATGAGGTGAAGAATATTGATTTTGTCATTCTCTTTTTCCATGAAACAGTATTTTAATTAATATTAATATTTTGTAAGCTATTTATAACAATATTTTATAACAATTGTGTATAGTTACTTTATTATTCTGTACTTTAAAATATGATTAATGTAAAGTAAGCATAAACAGTGTAAAACAGGGGGTTCACTTCAAGTATAATACAATAGTAATAATAAGGGCATGTATTCCGCAGGTATACCCCTGGTGATGACCCAAAGTTCGCATTCTTCAACACCACACTTCTCAAAGTTAACGTAAGTAGTCTAGACTTACAGCCATATAACATTAGAAAACTACATTCTTTATAATTATTTGATGTGCTAAATTATCGACAGTTATTGTATCAAGATGTTGACTGTAGCTTAGCGGTCTGCCATGTTATTATGAGTCAAATCATAGGTACTCAGTCGTGTTAGGTAGCCGTAGAACACTGCAGTGTACTTGTAACAAGACTTACTGGTCTAAGGAAACTGCGAAGGACTAACCGTCAGTTTTCTCTGATCTTCACACTCTCTTGTCATGTATGGTAATGCTGCATATATTATATTGAGAACACTGATAAACAGGAGTCACATGATGCACACCGTGCACTATAATGTTGCACACGTTGGACTGCATCACTTGGCAGCCTTCACACAGTCTACCTTCTCACAGTAGGCCTTCACACAGTAGGCCTTCTCACAGTAGACCTTCTCACAGTAGGCCTTCTCACAGTAGGCCTTCTCACAGTAGGCCTTCACACAGCAGGCCTTCACACAGCAGGCCTTCACACAGCAGGCCTTCACACAGCAGGCCTTCTCACAGTAGGCCTTCACACAGCAGGCCTTCTCACAGTAGGCCTTCACACAGTAGGCCTTCACACAGTAGGCCTTCTCACAGTAGGCCTTCTCACAGTAGGGCTTCACACAGCAGGCCTTCTCACAGTAGGCCTTCACACAGTAGGCCTTCTCACAGTAGGCCTTCTCACAGCAGGCCTTCACACAGCAGGCCTTCACACAGTAGGCCTTCACACAGTAGGCCTTCTCACAGTAGGCCTTCACACAGCAGGCCTTCTCACAGTAGGCCTTCACACAGCAGGCCTTCACACAGCAGGCCTTCACACAGTAGGCCTTCTCACAGTAGGCCTTCACACAGCAGGCCTTCACACAGTAGGCCTTCACACAGCAGGCCTTCTCACAGCAGGCCTTCTCACAGCAGGCCTTCACACAGTAGGCCTTCACACAGCAGGCCTTCACACAGTAGGCCTTCTCACAGCAGGCCTTCTCACAGCAGGCCTTCTCACAGCAGGCCTTCACACAGTAGGCCTTCACACAGTAGGCCTTCACACAGTAGGCCTTCACACAGTAGGCCTTCACACAGCAGGCCTTCACACAGTAGGCCTTCACACAGTAGGCCTTCACACAGTAGGCCTTCTCACAGCAGGCCTTCTCACAGCAGGCCTTCTCACAGTAGGCCTTCACACAGTAGGCCTTCACACAGTAGGCCTTCTCACAGCAGGCCTTCTCACAGCAGGCCTTCTCACAGTAGGCCTTCACACAGTAGGCCTTCTCACAGCAGGCCTTCACACAGTAGGCCTTCACACAGTAGGCCTTCTCACAGCAGGCCTTCACACAGTAGGCCTTCACACAGTAGGCCTTCTCACAGCAGGCCTTCTCACAGTAGGCCTTCACACAGTAGGCCTTCTCACAGCAGGCCTTCACACAGTAGGCCTTCACACAGCAGGCCTTCACACAGCAGGCCTTCACACAGTAGGCCTTCTCACAGCAGGCCTTCACACAGTAGGCCTTCACACAGTAGGCCTTCTCACAGCAGGCCTTCTCACAGTAGGCCTTCACACAGTAGGCCTTCTCACAGCAGGCCTTCACACAGCAGGTCTTCACACAGTAGGCCTTCTCACAGCAGGCCTTCACACAGTAGGCCTTCACACAGTAGGCCTTCTCACAGCAGGCCTTCTCACAGCAGGCCTTCACACAGCAGGCCTTCACACAGTAGGCCTTCTCACAGTAGGCCTTCACACAGTAGGCCTTCACACAGTAGGCCTTCACACAGTAGGCCTTCTCACAGCAGGCCTTCTCACAGCAGGCCTTCACACAGCAGGCCTTCACACAGTAGGCCTTCACACAGTAGGCCTTCACACAGTAGGCCTTCACACAGTAGGCCTTCTCACAGCAGGCCTTCACACAGTAGGCCTTCTCACAGCAGGCCTTCTCACAGTAGGCCTTCTCACAGTAGGCCTTCTCACAGTAGGCCTTCACACAGTAGGCCTTCTCACAGTAGGCCTTCACACAGTAGGCCTTCTCACAGCAGGCCTTCACACAGTAGGCCTTCACACAGCAGGCCTTCACACAGTAGGCCTTCTCACAGCAGGCCTTCACACAGTAGGCCTTCACACAGTAGGCCTTCTCACAGCAGGCCTTCACACCCCACACGCAGGCCTTCACACAGCAGGCCTTCACACAGTAGGCCTTCACACAGCAGGCCTTCACACAGTAGGCCTTCTCACAGCAGGCCTTCACACAGCAGGCCTTCACACAGCAGGCCTTCACACAGCAGGCCTTCTCACAGCAGGCCTTCTCACAGTAGGCCTTCACACAGCAGGCCTTCTCACAGCAGGCCTTCACACAGTAGGCCTTCACACAGCAGGCCTTCACACAGCAGGCCTTCACACAGCAGGCCTTCACACAGTAGGCCTTCACACAGTAGGCCTTCACACAGCAGGCCTTCTCACAGCAGGCCTTCACACAGCAGGCCTTCTCACAGCAGGCCTTCTCACAGTAGGCCTTCACACAGTAGGCCTTCACACCAGGCCTTCTCACAGTAGGCCTTCACACAGTAGGCCTTCACACAGCAGGCCTTCACACAGTAGGCCTTCACACAGTAGGCCTTCACACAGCAGGCCTTCTCACAGCAGGCCTTCTCACAGCAGGCCTTCACACAGTAGGCCTTCACACAGTAGGCCTTCACACAGCAGGCCTTCTCACAGTAGGCCTTCACACAGTAGGCCTTCTCACTAGGCCTTCACACAGCAGGCCTTCTCACAGTAGGCCTTCACACAGTAGGCCTTCTCACAGTAGGCCTTCACACAGTAGGCCTTCACACAGCAGGCCTTCTCACAGTAGGCCTTCACACAGGCCTTCTCACAGTAGGCCTTCTCACAGTAGGCCTTCACACAGTAGGCCTTCACACAGCAGGCCTTCTCACAGTAGGCCTTCACACAGTAGGCCTTCACACAGCAGGCCTTCTCACAGTAGGCCTTCACACAGTAGGCCTTCACACAGTAGGCCTTCACACAGCAGGCCTTCACACAGCAGGCCTTCTCACAGCAGGCCTTCTCACAGCAGGCCTTCACACAGTAGGCCTTCACACAGCAGGCCTTCACACAGCAGGCCTTCTCACAGTAGGCCTTCTCACAGTAGGCCTTCACACAGCAGGCCTTCACACAGCAGGCCTTCTCACAGTAGGCCTTCTCACAGCAGCCTTCACACAG
>WNGS01164858.1:61276708-61291156 GCA_020271785.1 Procambarus virginalis
GGACTCCATACACAGTTTCAAATGTAGATATGATATGATGCCCAGTAGGCTCAGGAATCGTACACCGGTTGATTGACAGTTGAGAATCGGGACCAAAGAGCTGAAACTCAACCCCCTCAAGGACAATTAGGTGAGTACATACTCAAAACACATATTCAGCGTAAAGGTCCTCACGGCCAAGCGGACAGCGCTCTGAAATCATAGGCCAAATTTACTTTGGTTCGATTCCCGGTTGAGGGAGAAACGATTGGTACTTTTTTCACGTAATGCGGCTGTTCACCTTACAGTAGATCGGTTCCCTAGACGGGAATTAGACAGCGTTTACTGGGCTACATTCTGGAAATATGTGTGTCAGAGAGAGAAATAAGTATATGTAGTAATGATGAAGAAACATTAGGTCAGGAGTTAATACATTAGACAAGTGACGGTTAGAAAGACGGGCACCAAAAGCCAATAGTGCTTTCTAATAGTGCAGTCCTATAGGTACAAACAGTAAATACACACACACACCAACACATTACTCTCGCACATACTAGAGAATGTGCGAGAGTAATGGAGCCAAGGAGGCTCTATGGCCTTGTAATCTTCTGCTCTCTCTGTCGATTGATGATAAAGATTAAACCACCTAAGGTGTGGCACGGGCATGAATAGCCCGTAAGTGGTGGTGGCCCTTTGGAGCCATTACCAGTATCAATAGCTGATACTGGAGATCTGTGGAGGTGCGACTGCGCCCTCCGGAGAGGTCGTGACCTCTGCTCTCTCTCTCATGTTACTACCAAGAATATACTAGGCACAACACCCCCAGCCCCTCCCCAGAGCCCTCACAATTGGTCTTGAAAACTAATCCCAACAATTACTATTGAAGGATTTTACCTCACACAGGCGCCATATCCGTCGAACCGTAATCCATCGTTTCCGGATTTAGTCAGATTATAGGCGGGCAAGCGGGCGGTGGAGATGAGCGCAGATACGCCCGCGTATGGTAACGGGATGCTTGGGCTGCTGCCGGTGGGTGGGCGGGGGAGGGCCGGCCAGTTAGCCCCACTGGTTTTATAAGAATAATCCCACCCTGCTTGCGCAATTTAGTTGAATCTCGGCACATAGAGTGCTTGGGGGAAGATTGGAGTATTTGTGGCGTGTACAGTTATCAGTCTCTGCTGAGGAAATCGAGCTTGAGCTTATTGGTCCCGCCTCTCAACTTTAAACTGACTGGTGTCCTTTGTCTCCGTACTTTCATTCCCTACACTGGACCCAGTTCAATATTTTGTTTCGTATCTTTATGTTGAAGACATTTAACTTTACCGTAAGTCCCTTTGGCTCCATAATTCCATTCTGTATCCCTTCGTTCTGCTTTTCCTCTTGTCAGCAGTGTATATACTTTGTCGACTGCCCAGAGTATTACGGACGTCATGATTATGTCTCCACTGTTTCTCTCATTATCGTGAGGTTCATGTTTGTTTTTATGTCCAGCTTTATTTGATGTGTTTGCGTACACGTATTCACCTATATGTGCTTGCCTCGTCGAGCGCTAGTTTCTAAGCCCCGCCTTTGTTGCTGAAAGTTCTCTTACTGTGCTTACTATCGACCCTGCGCACGGCCCATTTTCCTAATTAGTCGAGGTAATCGCCTGTGACGGAAGCCATTTCTGCCGCCAAGGAAACAGCGGACGGGTGAGGACGGGGTGGAGGGATGGGACAGGAGGAGACAGACGAGAAGGCAGCAGTAGGGGGGCGAAAGACATAAAGATACGCACCAGAGAACATTGACAAAAAAAAGCCGCAAAATACTGGCCTATAGAACAGAGGGAAAAATGTAGAGGAACCGAATCAACGAGACGGAAGTCGTACATAGAAACATGAATTGCATATTATCCAGCTGTGACCAGCCCGGTGTGTACCAGGGGTGTGGGTCAGTGAGGCCCCCCCCCGGGTGTCCAGGGTGTGGGTCAGTGAGGCCCCCCCGGGTGTCCAGGGGTGTGGGTCAGCGAGGCCCTCCCCCGGGTGTCCAGGGGTGTGGGTCAGCGAGGCCCCCCCCGGGTGTCCAGGGGTGTGGGTCAGCGAGGCCCCCCCCCGGGTGTCCAGGGGTGTGGGTCAGTGAGGCCCCCCCCCGGGTGTCCAGGGGTGTGGGTCAGCGAGGCCCCCCCCCCCCCCGGGTGTCCAGGGCTGTGGGTCAGTGAGGCCCCCCCCCGGGTGTCCAGGGGTGTGGGTCAGCGAGGCCCCCCCCCCGGGTGTCCAGGGGTGTGGGTCAGCGAGGCCCCCCCCCCGGGTGTCCAGGGGTGTGGGTCAGCGAGGCCCCCCCCCCGGGTGTCCAGGGGTGTGGGTCAGCGAGGCCCTCCCCCCGGGTGTCCAGGGGTGTGGGTCAGTGAGGCCCCCCCCCGGGTGTCCAGGGGTGTGGGTCAGCGAGGCCCCCCCCCCGGGTGTCCAGGGGTGTGGGTCAGTGAGGCCCCCCCCGGGTGTCCAGGGGTGTGGGTCAGCGAGGCCCCCCCCCGGGTGTCCAGGGGTGTGGGTCAGCGAGGCCCCCCCCGGGTGTCCAGGGGTGTGGGTCAGTGAGGCCCCCCCCCGGGTGTCCAGGGGTGTGGGTCAGTGAGGCCCCCCCCGGGTGTCCAGGGGTGTGGGTCAGTGAGGCCCCCCCGGGTGTCCAGGGGTGTGGGTCAGCGTGCCCCCCCCCCGGGTGTCCAGGGGTGTGGGTCAGCGTGCCCCCCCCCCCGGGTGTCCAGGGGTGTGGGTCAGCGTGCCCCCCCCCGGGTGTCCAGGGGTGTGGGTCAGTGAGGCCCCCCCCCGGGTGTCCAGGGGTGTGGGTCAGTGAGGCCCCCCCCCCCGGGTGTCCAGGGGTGTGGGTCAGTGAGGCCCCCCCCCGGGTGTCCAGGGGTGTGGGTCAGCGTGCGCCCCCCCCGGGTGTCCAGGGGTGTGGGTCAGCGTGCCCCCCCCCGGGTGTCCAGGGGTGTGGGTCAGTGAGGCCCCCCCCGGGTGTCCAGGGGTGTGGGTCAGTGAGGCCCCCCCCCCCGGTGTCCAGGGGTGTGGGTCAGTGAGGCCCCCCCCCCGGGTGTCCAGGGGTGTGGGTCAGCGAGGCCCCCCCCGGGTGTCCAGGGGTGTGGGTCAGCGTGCCCCCCCCCCGGGTGTCCAGGGGTGTGGGTCAGTGAGGCCCCCCCCCCGGGTGTCCAGGGGTGTGGGTCAGCGAGGCCCCCCCCGGGTGTCCAGGGGTGTGGGTCAGCGTGCCCCCCCCCGGGTGTCCAGGGGTGTGGGTCAGCGTGCCCCCCCCCCCGGGTGTCCAGGGGTGTGGGTCAGCGTGCCCCCCCCCCGGGTGTCCAGGGGGGGGGCATATCAAACACACCTCAGCTACACCTGGCAGGTACACACCTGGCAGGCACACACCTCAGCTACACCTGGCAGGTGCACACACCTCAGCTACCCCTGGCAGGTGCACACACCTTAGCTACACCTGGCAGGTGCACACACCTCAGCTACACCTGGCAGGTACACACCTGGCAGGCACACACCTCAGCTACACCTGGCAGGTGCACACACCTCAGCTACCCCTGGCAGGTGCACACACCTTAGCTACACTGGCAGGTGCACACACCTCAGCTACACCTGGCAGGTACACACCTGGCAGGCACACACCTCAGCTACACCTGGCAGGCACACACCTCAGCCACACCTGGCAGGTACACACACCTCAGCTACACCTGGCAGGTGCACACACCTCAGCTTCACCTGGCAGGTGCACACACCTCAGCCACACCTGGCAGGTACACACACCTCAGCTACACCTGGCAGGTGCACACACCTCAGCTTCACCTGGCAGGTGCACACACCTCAGCCACACCTGGCAGGTACACACACCTCAGCTACACCTGGCAGGCACACACCTCAGCTACACCTGGCAGGTGCACACCTCAGCTACACCTGGCAGGTACACACACCTCAGCTACACCTGGCAGGTACACACACCTCAGCTACACCTGGCAGGTACACACACCTCAGCTACACCTGGCAGGTGCACACCTCAGCTACACCTGGCAGGTGCACACACCTCAGCTACACCTGGCAGGTACACACACCTCAGCTACACCTGGCAGGTGCACACACCTCAGCTACACCTGGCAGGTGCACACCTCAGCTACACCTGGCAGGTGCACACACCTCAGCTACACCTGGCAGGTGCACACACCTCAGCTACACCTGGCAGGTGCACACACCTCAGCCACACCTGGCAGGTACACACACCTCAGCTACACCTGGCAGGTGCACACACATCAGCTACACCTGGCAGGTGCACACACCTCAGCTACACCTGGCAGGTGCACACACCTCAGCTACACCTGGCAGGTACACACACCTCAGCTACACCTGGCAGGTGCACACACCTCAGCTACACCTGGCAGGTACACACCTGGCAGGCACACACCTCAGCTACACCTGGCAGGTACACACCTGGCAGGCACACACCTCAGCTACACCTGGCAGGTACACACCTTACGGATTGTAATCATAAATAATCATGTTTTGAGAGAGAACTATTTTTGAAGTTATATTTTTAGGTTTCTGCCAGCTCGTTCTCGCCAGCGTCCCCAACGTCAAGAAACTGTCGTACTAAAGTGGCTTATCCTAACCTACCAGAGGACCCACGAATAGAAAACGAGACCTTATGTCAACTTCGCGAGCCGCTACCATTTTCATGTACATCAATTTGTGGCCTAGGTGAAGTGTATGTCAAAATGCGTCGTGCTATAACGAGAACGGTTTTTCTTTATCCAAAAGCGAATACTGCCCAACCATTTGGACTAGACGGTAGAGCGACGGTCTCGCTTCATGCAGGTCGGCGTTCAATCCCCGACCGTCCAAGTGGTTGGGCACCATTCCTTTCCCCTTCCCATCCCAAATCCTTATCCTGATCCCTTCCCAGTGCTATATAGTCGTAGTGGCCTGGTGCTTTCTCCTGACAATACTTGCAATAGTTTTCTTCTGAAGAAGCAAGCCCAGTGTTAACATTAACAATATTTTTATATTATTTGTCCTCATATATGGTTCTGTTACAAGGAAAGACTTGAGGACTTGGTGTGAGGTAATTAATACTGAAGCCTCTTCTAAGGTATTAGTAGCAAGGAAATTTTCTTATATCACGTTATTAAGTGCAAAATTGTTCAAAGTTGTGATAATGATAATCACATCGAATAATAATAATGATAAGCTATAGAAGCCATGATTGAAATTAGGTGTTTTTTCTGCTTTCATTATTTTACTCAGAAATATAACAAAATATACCACAAATTTGAAAATATAATTTTTTTTAAATAATGACCACTTCTCGTACTGAAGACATTTCGGAATTTGCATGTTTCTTACATGAGAAGTGTATGGTTGTCAGGAGTTGATTCACAAGAAGAAGCAATACACTCCGCGAATGCTTACTAAGCGGGTAAAGCAGAACTCACTAACCACCAACAGCCATTCCCACCAACTGCGCCTCTACCAACACTTTCCAATATGCCTTATATCACGCGTTCAGCGGCAGTCTGGCTTGCAGGCTGCTGCAAGTGAGTCTTTCTCTCGTGTAAACATGAGCTCTGCAATACCGCATGTTTACTGAGCCAGCAGCTCTGGTTTAGAGTAAGTGAATGTAAATATGCGCCGATTTTCAGCGAATCTTTGTAACCAGCGGAATGTAAATAATCTGTGTTATCCTGTTGATTCATATATTTATTTTAAACTGTTTATTGGATGACATTATATTGGCAAGCTTGTCAAATGGCTTATTGATGACAGATGAAACCTATCATGATATTTTCCTTCCTGATATTGAATTGTGTGACTAATATTGTTTCCTCGGAGTAGCCTAGTGATGATATTTCTTATATTTTTACATAGATTTATTATTATTATTATTATTATCATTATTATTATTATGTATTATATTTGCTAAGCCTTAGCTACACGCTCATGTCATATATTGCATATTGGTTACCTGGTGTTGCCCGGGTAGTGAAGGCGGCTACAGTGAAGATAGTGTAGTGAAGATGTGTCCTTGGCCACCCGAGTAACGCAGGGTACCCCCCATTAATACAGTATATATAATACTGATCCACAGAGCTTCATATATGAGATATATAACAGTGAGCAATGTGTACACAGGGAGAGAGACTGCCATGATATTAAGTCGGTGTGACTGGTGGGGCTTCACGTGGGCTTCACGTCTCTTCTGTCACTGTTTCCTCGGGAAGTTGCAGTTATCACTCCTCAAAGGTTGAGATGTAACAAGGTAAACAAAGAGCCTAGCTATCTATAAGTATAGCACAAGACTGCCTTACCACGCCTCCAGTGGTTACAGAGGCATCACTGCGCCTACCAAGTTGGAATTTTAAATAATACTTTATTTATGGTTCCCAATTTTTCGTAAAAATTTGTCCAAGATGGAAACCCAGAGTTTAAAGAAATTCTATATCTCTCACTTTGTGCACATACACATACAAACATGTGCACACTCACACACACACACACACATACCTAGGGGCTGGTTGGCTGAGTGGACAGCGTTTTAGACTCGTGGACCTAGGAACCAGGGTTCGATCCCGGCAGCTGGCGGAAAAACAAATGGACAGTTTCCTTCACCCTGATGCCTCTGTTACCTAGCAGTAAATAGATGCCTGGGAGTTAGACAGCTGCTACGGGCTGCTTCCTGGGGGTGTGTGTGGAAAAAAAAAACATTAGTAGTTAGTAACAGTTGATTGATTGACAGTTAAGAGGTAGGCCGAAAGAGCAGAGCTCATCCCCCGCAAGCACAACTAGGTGAATACATGCGTACACACACACACATGTGCGCACACACGTGCATACACACATACGTGCTTTCACACGTATTTGTTTAGAGGCATTAAATAGGCCAAAACTAGAAGACAGACGAAAAAGAGGTGATATGATCACTACGTACAAAATAATAACAGGAATTGATAAAATCGATAAGGAAGTTTTCCTGAGACCTGGAACTTCAATAACAAGAGGTCATAGATTTAAACTAGCTAAACACAGATGCCGAAGAAATATAAGAAAATTCACTTTCGCAAATAGAGTGGTAGACGGTTGGAACAAGTTAGATGAGAAGGTGGTGGAGGCCAAGACCGTCAGTAGTTTCAAAGCGTTATATGACAAAGAGTGCTGGGAAGACGGGACACCACGAGCGTAGCTCTCATCCTGTAACTACACTTAGGTAATTACACTTAGGTAATTACACACGTATTCTCACACGTGCTCACACACGTGCACACACACGTACACACACACATGTGCATTCATACACACACACACACACTTATATAATTATATTATGCAACATATTACAGATACAGTTTTGTTTAACTTTACGTATTTCAATATCCTAGTTCAGCAAATCTTTACCATTGATTACAGAGGGTTAGCTCCTGAATAATTGAGTCATAATTAATCAGTCACGTGCTCTCTGCAAATCTGCGACAATGACGTCATACCGGCTTTTCGAAGTCAACGGAAGTATTTTGTAAGGTAATAATTATCTTTAAAACGATTATGTTGTATGGAGTTGTTGAGTAAAGAAATTGTATCGTTTGCTTTCTTATTTACCATATTGAAATAATTAAATTAAAGGGAAAATTATTGACATTATATGGGATTAAATGATAGGACGGTTTTAAATATTGCGCATTTGGCAACAGTTGAACTTTGCGCGCGCAATATTGATCGCGGCGTTGCGAGGGCTGGCGTGTGCTTAGCGCTCCACGATACTCAATGTTATATTCCAATTACTCTTATATTTGGATAATATGCAATTTTTGAAGGACTAAGTCACACTGAAAATTATAGGCACATCTGCCATTGAAGTAAGACTCCGGTGACAAGCTCACTGAACTGCAAGCAAGCAGGGATGAAGGTGTCCTGAATGAAGGATTCCAATTCCATCAGATTTACATATATTTTTCAATTTAATCAAGCAAGCACAGCTTATTAACATTTTTAAATAATAAAAGCAGATACAACACACAGATATGACATCAATGAGACGCATTTGTATCGTAATCATCCGCTAAAAATGGAGAGACGTTAAAGTGTTGGTGTTGTGGCAGCTGTGGAGGCGGGAGGCGGGAGGCTCCGGCCACCAGTTGTCAGTGACCCGCCGGGGACGTGAGTGGCGAGTACGGCGCTCCTCTCACTGCCTTGGAATACATACGTGCTTTCTCGTCCTAAACCTGTGACAGTCCTTGTTCTTAGTTGGACTAGGGTCAAATAACGTGTTTGCTAAGAAAATAATTTTGTAAGGATTGTATAGTTTGTTTTACGGCGTAATATTGGTGGCCACAAGGGGTCGCGCCGACACGTTGTCACTGGAAGACACCGCAACACTTGCGTTTTGGTTTCTTTTTTTTTCAAGAGTTTACACAGCAGGTGTGAGTTTTTCCAAGTAGCTCATTAGTAAGGGGATGTAATATATCATGTTAGAGAGTTAATGGTTGGAGGGTAAGAGAGCGTGGAGTAGAGGAAGGAGCAGGTCGTCTTTAACACGCTGTGTCCGGTGCCACGATAACTTGTCTTAGACGTGTAAGTCGGCTGCTTTGTGACTGCTTTAGTAGCCTTAGGCGCCACTAACATACACTCTTCCTAAATTAGCCTTGCGCCTTAACCTAGTTTCTTAATTTGACTAATACGACGAGTGTCTTAATAGCCCCCCCCCCCATTGACGTAACGAGCATTATTACAGAGACTAGTCCAGTCTTAAGGTAAAGCCAACGTCATCTCCTAAGAACACTTGCCGAACTTACTGGTTGTTGGCGTGTTGTGAGCCACTACTAACTACGGACTAACACCTAACCACTAATTATCACCATGAGAGGCTACGCAGAGATGTCCACTGCCATACTTACTGCTTTAACGTTGCTGTGTCAAGGTAAGTCTACTCTTGTTGCTTTGTATATAATGTCAACCCTTATATTATGTGCCACAAAGATGTTTCTTGTATGAGATAAACTTCTTGCTTTGCTTGACTCCATTAGGCTACGAGGAAATGTATAAATAATGTAAGTTGCGTAAAATTATGGGGGAGATTTTACCAATGATCGCCGCATGTGTTCACTGTCCTTGCGTGCATGTTAGTTTAGTTCATTTATTATACACCCCATACCCATCTTGTGGGTGGTAGTGGAAAGGGTTCCAGAGGCACATAATGGGCTCAGGGACTGAACCCCACAATTCATTTAGCTAAGCAAGTTACAATCTTGATGAGCTAGTTACAAAATTCAATATAAGTCGTCACATCAACAATGGGTTCGAGATCGACCTCAAGTACAGGTTCTAAATTAAGCAACTGACATGTGAAGAGCTAGTGTCAAAATTTATATGTTTGTCCTGCACACCGCCTGCATTGCACTATTGGCATGCCCTCATGCAAGGAACGGACAGAAGGAACCCTAGGAATCCTAACTACCTCTCAATGGAACTGTGAGGAAGAATGTATACTTAAATCTCGCGGCCGGATGAGTCTTAGCTCAGCAGTGGACGGAACTCCCAACATTAAGCCTTGTTAAGAGGGTCTAGGGCGCGCGTGAGAACACTTTACATTATGAATGAAACCCCGCCCTGTCTGCCTTGCTGGGCCAGTCCTGGGGGAAAGAGGTTGCTGTAAATGTATCATGGGGGTGGGGGGTGGCTGCTGTGAAATGGGGGCAAGGGAGCTGTGAATGTAGGGTGGGAGACAGCTGTGAATGTGACGCGGGGGTTGGGAGCTGTGAAGTGGGCGTAGGGGAGCTGTGAATGTAACGTGGGAGACAACTATGAATGGGACATGGGGGGGCAGGGGAGCTGTGAATGTAGAGGAGGAGACAGCAGTGAAAGTGACACGGGGGACGGGGGCAGTGAGTGTGATGGGTGTCAGCAGTGAAGGTGAGAGGGCTGCGTGTGTGTAACAGGGGAGGGGCATGCAAGAATCTGAGGCACGGTGTAGAGCTTCATGCATACAGTAATATACGGGGTTTTAATGCTTATTCGTTATTATTAGTTAAGCTCTGATACTTTGAACTCGAAATTCATTCATGGCTGTAAGTTTGTGTAGGTCTACTCTTGAAGTAGTGCTTTTTTGTTTTGTTAAATGTTTAACATACGAGCATTGTAGTATACATCAGATAACTTATTAATTGTTATGTTTTGTTTAGGCATGTCTACATTTATTAATTTTATCTTAGACATTTTTCGCATTTTTATAAAAATTTTCGTAGTTGCAGATTATTAGAAAATTATATTTCTTGTATTAGTGTATATAATATATATAGTTGATCCCCAGCCAAGTTAGATGAATGGTGGATTTAGCCATTCATTGTAATCCACTATGTGTGATCGATGTACAGTACTCTGCTTCGTCTAGTATCCTAGCAGCAGTGTCCAGGCAGGCGTTATTCAGCTGCAGAATAATAATGTTTAGGATTATTCATGCGGTGATGGTTTGTCTAGTGACGGAGATACTATACAATTATTGTAAAATTACCAATGTAATTGCGTTTTGGTATTAAATATAAAAGTTAAAAATATATAGTTATGTGTAGGTAGTGTTGTGCAGATTTGGAGTAGCTTGTTATGAAATTGCACGAGGAATTATGTGAAACACATGACTTCCTTGTTTTTGATCAAGAATTTAAAGTTAAAAACTAATGGATTTATGCTGATAATTTTTTTTATGTCGATACTGGTAGGACAAAACATCCAATGCGCTTCATGACAAAGGTCTAGTCTAAAGGATTCAAACAAAGCAAAAAAAATCGCGTTGTTTCTGATGTATTGTAATCGTAATTATATATCCTACACAATTCACATGCCTGGTCAGGCATGTGAAAGGAGGGGTGAAGGGAACTAAGCGAGTGAACAATAAAACAAGAAGGGGTCAAGTAGTCTGGAAAACTCTTTAGAATGACGTGGGAGAGAAATGGTTTGTAAGGTTTCCTTCTGTTGCCGACGCTGCTTTACAGTTGAGTTTAAAATGTGAACTGTTTCATCATTAAATAGATGTTTAATAATGTCACAAATTTATACTCTGGAGATGCTTGCATAAAATAAAATTGTCAAAACCTGCTACCTATTATGAGTGGTAGTTTCGTCTATGTTCATTGCAAAATAACCATTTATGTCTGGGTTTATAGTGAAACTGCAGACGATTTTTTTTATAATGTATGAATCGGTGAAACTTTGAGCGTGAGTCACTCAAAAAGTTTGGAGAGTTCTAAAAATGATTGAGAGCGTCATGAACAGATCAATAGAGACGAGAGCCAAGACTAGGCCCGGGGGGGGGGGGAAGGGGAAGGGGGGAGGGGGGGATCAAGGATTGGAGGGGTGAGACATGTCCCTGGGAGGGGAGAAGATTGGGTGAACAAGATAGAGGGCTGAGATTAGGGGCCCCTTGAGCGAGAGGATTTTAGAAAGATATAATAGGCAAGTTTGGAGGAATAAGATAAAGAAGGAATTAGAGTGGAAATTTGTGAGTTTGTATTGGATGGGATAATTTAAGTAGAATGGACGCACTTGAAAGGAGGGGAGGGAGTTAGCGAGCATAATTGAATGTTGGGGGTACACGGTTGAGTGGGAATCAGGGAGCAGTTGGTATGGATGAAAGGGGCATGGAATTAGAGGACTGTGGAATGGGCAAGGAAAGAGGTTGTGTATGTATTGTGTATGAGTTAAGGATAATTTAGTCAACGTTAAAGATAGGGTAGAGTAAACTGAAGCAAGAGATCCAGTTATATATGACAATGTTAGACCACAAAGGAAGGATTAAGACAGGAATTTCCTTAAGTACTTTCTTTTTTAATAATACATCTTCAGAAGGAGATACTTTTCAAGTATCCTTCTGAAGATGTATTATTAAATATGAAAGTACTTAAGGAAATTTCTGTCTTAATACTCCCTTCGTGGGCTGACATTGTCACATTGTTAATTTCGTCATGATTTACACACACACATATACATATACATACATATTTATAAATATATATATATAATATATATATATATATATATATATATATATATATATATATATATATATATATATATATATATATATAAATTTGTGAACACAAATTCGCATTTGTGTTCCTCACGTGTACCCCAAAGAAAGAGGTGATTTGATAAAATACCATGCCCAAGATTACCAACCGAGTGCCGGCGGGGGGGATGGAAATAGCCTCGGCTACCATCTTCTTTTGTCCGGTCGTGTTGGTCGAGCGGTTAAGGGATCCTGTACGCCAGCAGAGTGCTCCTGGCAGTATGGGTTCGAGTCACTTCTGGGGTGTGAGTTTTCAATTGCATATAGTCCTGGGGACCATTCAGGCTTGTTCGCATATATATATATATATATATATATATATATATATATATATATATATATATATATATATATATATATATATACAATCTTTAGACAACACCCACCAGTGGGACTCGAACCCAGAAAGCACAACTATCTTCCAATAGCTGCCATAACTAGTATGCCTTAACCCACTACACCAAGTCAGACCCTTAAAAGAGATAGAGACTTCGAAGCATTTACCTCAAATATCTCCACCTCCCAAGGGCGCCAGATTAGTGAGGGGTCACTCAAGCATTTTTCATCAAGCCACTGTCAATGTGGGAGAACTCGTGTCTATGCTATAAGCACATACTTGCATGAACCACAAGAGAAGATTAACAATCTTTAGACAACACCCACCATCTTTAGACAACACCCACCTAGACAACACCTGGTGGGTGTTGTCTAAAGATTGTTAATCTTCTCTTGTGGTTCATGCAAGTATGTGCATATATATATATATATATATATATATATATATATATATATATATATTATATATATATATATATATATATATATTGCATCCGAAGTTTGCGAGCGCAGGCTACTGATCACATGTCCCTGTATGACTAACAATTATGCGAGGTTGTTAGTCATACAGGGACTTAAAATTTCGTAGATAGTTCTTGACATATACTTCATATTGTGCAGGGTAGCTGCATAACTGCAGATGTACCTAAATATAATAAAAAATGCCCCCCTCAAGCGATTTCGGACCGGGTTTGAGTCTTCCGAAGGGAGAAACGAATGGTAACTGATCCTTAATCTCAGTTGAGGTCTGATGAAGATCTTTTGTGCCCTCTGTAATCTTTTTTTTTGCGATACCGTTCACATTATAAGTATGGGCTGCACGATAAACTACCCGCCTCTGGCGGCAACAATCAACCATATCTGTTCACGCATATTCGTTATTAGTAACTAAGGAAGTTGTAAGCCGATTGGCAGATAGTTTTCAAGTAAATTGGAAGATTATGGTTGAAAGCTTAAAATAAGCAGTATTTTTATTATTACTTTCTACCACAGACGTGGCCACACATTTACAATGCTAATCAGTATATATACATTTTCTTCTGTCCTCCATGGACAGAGTGAAAGATCTGGTAAACATATAGTTCAGGGATTTATTGAACAATCAACCACAGAAGGCGATTGTAGTGCTGTGGACGTGAGAGCTGTAAGCCTGCTAACAGTATTCAAAGGCAACTTTTTTGTACCCGTATGTGTAAAAATATGTATCAGGGTCGATGTCGACTGATATTTTACCTATACCACAAAAAGTAGGTCCGATGCAACTTATATCGGTACACATCAAATATACTTATATTATGTAACAACAGAACTGTATTACCGAAATAATGCTATAGATGTGTTGTCAAATAAGAGTATTAGCGTAGACTAGTAAACCCAAGGGGCCAGATTCACGAAGCCGTTACGCAAGCACTGTGAACCTGTACACCTTTTCTCAATTCTTGGCGGCTTTGTTTACAATTATTAAACAGTAATGAACTCCGAAGCTCCAGAAGGCTGTTTATAACAATAACAACAGTTGATTGGGAAGTTTTCATGCGTGTAAACTGTTTAATAAATGTAACCAAGCCATCAAAGATTGAGGAAAGATGTACACGTTCGTAAGTACTTTCGTAACTGCTTCGTGAATCTGGTCCCTGGCCCTCCTGGACTTGATGATTGTCGCATTGCAACAAATTCATGGAGCTGCGGGTGTTACGTGAAGATACAGCTTACAAGATATGCTTTTAGCTGCAGGTTTATACTTTTTTGAGGTTGTAATATGATTATTGATAATTCCATGGAATATTTACCAATAGCTGATATAACCTCAATCAGTATATACCTCAAATAATAATATAATACCGATATAATATACCTCAAGATAAGCTGTGTTTACTGTATCCTCTCTTTACAAACATTATAAATTTCCTCGTGTCTCTTCACTAATTTATACAAACCCATCCTTCTGACTATGACTATGTTTTCTTGTAATTTCTATGCACTCTAGAGTATCTTGTAATGTCATTGTGTTCAGCATAGTGTTCATCATTATTCAGATGTTCAGTAGCCATTAAAGAAGTT